>JASEVX010000004.1:44224224-44462820 GCA_031761405.1 Serripes groenlandicus
ATTGTTGTATGATGTCTGCACACTATCAATTCATAATGAACACACACAGCCACGAGTTACAGGTTTAACCCTTTCCCGTATGTTAACCCTTTCCCGCATACGCACAATTTGCAGCAGACGACTTTGAAAACATCTTGGCAAGATTATGTTATATCTTTATAAGAGAAAGTTTAAATTATTAAAAAGGAGTTGAAAACATTGTGGCAAAAGGAGAAATTGCTCGTTTTGAGCAATTCCTCCTTTTGCCACAATGTTTTTAAAAGTCGTCTGCTGTAGAGGCGTCAGAAAGTGTCTGTATGTGGGAAAGGGTTAACACAGTTTGACGCGTCTGCAGCAGGCGTCTTTTGTAAACATTGTGGCAAAAGAAGAATTAGCTCATTATGAGCATTGTTTCCCTATGCCAATATGTTTTCTGTTTTTAAAGATTAAACTAGTACTGGTTTGTTTACCCAGGGATCATGAATAATTAAATTTAATTGCGCGCTAAATGACCTTAGCTGTCGATGCGCCATAAAACAATATACATTCATTCATTCATTTAAAGATTAAATGTTCTTTTAATGGAGTTGTCAATAATATTGTGGCAAAAGAAGAAATGGCTCATTATGAGCATGTTATTCCTTTTGCCAATATGTTTTGAACTGTTTTCAAAGATTAAACTTTCCATTTTATAGTTTTTCCATAATATTGCTTAGATGTTTCCAAAGTCGTCTATTGCGGATTTATAGTATGTGATTTAGTACGGATTTGGTAACCATCTATATCTGACACACCGATCTTGCGTCAAGTGGTCCGGATCTACACTGCATGTTGAAACAAGTGAGTGTCCCGATTAGATATGAGGTCTAAACAGTTATGACACGGCATATTATCTTTGTGGTTAATTGGAATACTAAATCCTTAACATTACACTATCTGGATAAAAAGAAACAGGATAAAAAGTAACAGGTCAAACAGCAACGGACAACAAGAAACAGGATAAAAAGCAACACATTTTCCAAAATACAATGAAAATCAATATGTTTAAGTCTACAAATATGAAAAAACCCAGCAGAGGAGTAATGTATCTTCTTGATATTGTAATGATTTGTTTTTAATTTTGATACATTTTTGTGTGTTTTATACCTTAATGTAGTGTTCAAAGAAAATTGAGTCGGATTAAACTATTTACAAATCTACAATAATATATGTAACTCAATTTAAAATGCTAATATTTCTTTCACTTTGCAATGTTATTTTATGTAGTATGCATATCTGTGTAAAGATATTTGAAAAAACGAAAGGAAAACATTGTGGGACAAGAGAAATTGCTCGTAATTAGCAATTTCTTCTTCACGCAATGATATATTCTGTCAAAAATTATTACAAATATTAGAACTGTTGCTAGTCTTCTGTCAGATGTTTAAAAAAAGTGGAAGAAAACATTATTGGAAAAGGAGAAATTGCTTATAATTTCTCCTGTTCACGCAATTATATTTTCTGTCAGATATTTAATAAGGTGGAAGGAAACATTGTGAGGAAATGTGGAAAAAACCATTGCAATTTCAGATAAATAAAGTTAAAATTTCGCATAAACAAAATATAAATTATAAATACGTTTACTGAAATATGTCTATTATATTACAAATGTAGTAATTCAAAGAAAAAATTAATTAAACCTGACATGAAAATAATAGAACTGTTGCCTTTTGTCCTGTTACCTGTTATCCGGGCAAAAACTGTTACCTTTCGCCCGTTGCTTTTTATCCTGTTTCTTTTTGTCCGATTACCATCTGTACCCTCTCAGTTACACGGACGACACTGAACACTGTAGCAGACTTCTTTTGAACGTATCGTGGGGATAATTGAAAAGCTAAAAAATGAAGCATCTTAGATTGGATGTACACATTTCATAGAGTAACACTAAGAACAAAAAGTTATAAATTATCAATTCTTTGTCATATTTCTTCTGCTAAATTATCTGCTGGAAATGCGTCAAAAGTCTACTGCGCATAACAGGACAATTGTTTACAAGTTCATTTATCTTGAACTGTTAACTAATTGTAATGTGTGTAAACTTGATCAATCCAATTGAAAATGATGTTAATTTAACTGATTAACCCTTCATCACATATACAAAATATACAGAAGACGATCTAGGACGAACTCGAGGGTTTGGCGTGAAATGGTTGTAACTAAAATTGGTATTTTTTTTTACCAAGGTTAATCACCTCACCATAAAGTCTTTATAAGCGTTAAATCATTTGTATTGGTAAACAATGTAAATTTTGGTGCCATTGCTCGTTCTGAGCAATGGCACCTAAATTTGCATTGTTTACAAAGGGGTCAAAATTGCCCCTAAACCAGGGTTTTCAAAATAGTTTTTTAGTTACAACCGTTTCACGCCAAGCCCTCGAAATATGGAAGGTCTCTATTATTGAATGGTTAATCTTTCTGAGGAATTGAAAACATTGTGACAAAGTTCGTCTGCTGCAGATGCTGAAAAACGCGTATATATGTGGGAAAAGGTTAACAGATATACCAACGTAGTGTATTACTCCTTTCTCACCTACAAACAAAATCAGTAGCAGACGAGTTTGAACAATTTTGGCAAAAACATGAATGAGCTCAATAATTTAAAGTTTAATTATTAAAAACAGTTGAAAACATTGTGGCAATTGGAGAAATTGATCAACATGAGCAATTATTGTATTTGTTGCAATGTTTTCTAAGGTCGTCTGCTGCACAGGCGTCAGAAAGCGTATGTATGAGGGAATGGGTTAATACGACTAGAAGGGCTGATATCATAGGACCTGCTTGAGCGATATCAGCATCAAGTATCATCTAACCCTTTACAACGCTCAACAAACCTGCAGCAGACGACTTTGAACAGATGTTGACTCTCTATAAATGGAGGTATAATTATTGAATAGAGTTGATAATATTGTGACAATTGGAGAAATTGCTCACTATAAGCAAGTCTTTTTTGTCACAATATTTTCAAAAGTCGTCTGCTGCAAATGTGTCAAAATGCGTCTGCAAATGGTATAGGGTTAACGATAATTCAATCATTATTATCTTTGTATCGCCGATCAAATGGTCGAAGTGCAAAGTGTACATCCAATCTGATTATAATTAAATGTTACAGAAATTGAATATAGCAGGCGTGTTTTACTCTTTTCTCGATAATGACGGCTTTTACGCCTTTGAAGCAGACGACTTTTTAAAGCAGTGTGTGAAAACGAGAGATTAAAAAAAATGATAATAACAATACGTCCCAAACCCCATCCATGTATCGTAAACAGAGGAATGCAAGCTAAAAGCGAAAGTCGGATTGTGAATGAAAGAATGCGTGAGCGTGGGGAAGTGACAAACCTGATAGGCGTGACATTTATAGAGAGCAGTGCACATATATAATTTATCATGGAACATAAGGTGAGATATATATGCACATATGCATTATGAAACTTAAAGTGATATACAAGAACATAACAATTCATTATGAAACTTAAAGTGATATACGTCACATAAATATTTCATTATGAAACATAAAGTGATTTACGTCATATACACATTTCATTATGAAACATTAAGTGAGATATTTGTACATTTTATATCATTCATCATTATAACGTGAGCAATTTTGCACATATGAGCAGTCCCGCGAAAAAAACACACCATTATGTCCTCTGCGTAATGTATCGACACAGACTGCTCCGGGCCGACACATTCCGTTTCAGGGGGGATAGAGGTATAGAGAAATGATTCCTGAAACAGAAAATCTACAGGAGGCGAAAAGTGTCTGCCCGAGTAAGCCTGTGCGGCATGCTTAGGCTGATCGGGGTCGATACTTAACACAGAGTCCACAATGTTGGTTTTCTCGCGGGACGGCTAATATATTGTTCATCATGAAATTGTGCACATGTGTTATCAATCATGAATTTATAGCATAATTTGACATATATGTGGCATTTCTACTAAGATGTCGGACAACGGGTGCATGTTTGTAACACACAGCATACATTTGAATCGCAAATCGGCAACCAGTTAAACCAACCATGTTTTTCCAGCTTTCTCTTACCAGTACTCCCTACAACATTCCTCCCAGGCAAACAGGATACCTGATCTTAACACTTCTAGACCACTGTTGCAAGACGGGTGAAGCTGTTCGCAAACACATTTGTTTATCGTGAGAAATTATATATGTGCACTGCTCTCTCTCTAAAATGACAGAATGGACCTTAGAGGCGGAAGCCTAACTTGGTCTCTAAACCAAGCTAAAGGAATATGATTATGTTAGGGATTCCAATTCAGTCTTCCTGTACACGTAGTTACCGGCTGAACATCCGCAGCTCGTCAGCATAGGAATTGGTTGTTTGGTGTTTTACGTCGCTTCCACAAGTATTCAGTTATATCACGGCTTTTCATGGGTTAGTTACCAGTACTATTGGTCCATTTGTCCCGACACAATCCAGTCAGTTGTAATGCTAGCCCCGCAACTATGGGCGCCAAGGAGGGCAGGCAATCGGATTTGACCAGGTTGGAGATCGAGTCTGCGACCTACCGGACCGGAGGCGGACGCTCCACCACTACATCACCAAGGCACTCTTGATAGACAGTCTACCTTTACTCATAGTTAACGACTGAACAACCGCGTCTAGTCAGAATAGGGAGGATAAATACCTGAATCTCCTGTAATCACTAATTTAATAAAGGACGATTTGTCCTGTGTCGTGGTTAATACGAAAGCTGTTAAACACGCCGTACACGACTGGTCAGTCTATAGGTCAATTAGGCCGGTTTGTGGCGAAAGGCAAAAACAGCTATTGAAATAATCTGTCTGCATTGGCTTGTGTATAGACTTAATAGGCAGGACACTTCGTCCAAGCAAATTGCTTCTTGTTTCTGTAACTTCACGGAGCGTCCTAAATTAAATAAATGTGGAACCTTATATTTAAGCTAAGTGCATGCAGTTTGCAGACTCAAGTAGTGATGAACCTCACTGATATAATTGTTACTACACTTTGTACTTTATAAATATATAAAACGTTTTGATTGATTGATTTAATACCGCATTTTACACATTTCCAGTCATATAACATTGGCCAGTTCAACTCCCAATGAGTCACCTTGCTGTCTCACACAAGTACTCCAGATAACAGTTGCTGTTTCACACAAGTACTCAAGATAACAGTTGCTGTCTCACACAAGTACTCCAGATAACAGTTTCTATCTCACACAAATACTCCAGATAACAGTTGCTGTCCCACACAAGTACTTCAGATAACAGTTGCTGTCTCATACAAGTGCTCCAGATAACAGTTGCTGTCCCACACAAATACTCCAGATAACAGTTGCTGTCCCACACAAGTACTTCAGATGACAGTTGCTGTCTCATACAAGTGCTCCAGATAACAGTTGCTGTCTCACACAAGTACTCCAGATAACAGTTGCTGTCTCACACACGTACTCCAGATAACAGTTGCTGTCTCACACAAGTACTTCAGATAACAGTTGCTGTCTCACACACGTACTCCAGATAACAGTTGCTGTCTCACACACGTACTCCAGATAACAGTTGCTGTCCCACACAAGTACTTCAGATAACAGTTGCTGTCTCATACAAGTGCTCCAGATAACAGTTGCTGTCTCATACAAGTACTCCAGATAACAGTTGCTGTCTCACACAAGTACTTCAGATAACAGTTGCTGTCTCATACAAGTGCTCCAGATAACAGTTGCTGTCTCACACAAGTACTCCAGATAACAGTTGCTGTCTCACACAAGTACTTCAGATAACAGTTGCTGTCTCACACAAGTACTCCAGATAACAGTTGCTGTCTCACACACGTACTCCAGATAACAGTTGCTGTCCCACACAAGTACTTCAGATAACAGTTGCTGTCTCATACAAGTGCTCCAGATAACAGTTGCTGTCTCACACAAGTACTCCAGATAACAGTTGCTGTCTCACACAAGTACTTCAGATAACAGTTGCTGTCTCATACAAGTACTCCAGATAACAGTTGCTGTCTCACACAAGTACTCCAGATAACAGTTGCTGTCTCACACAAGTACTTCAGATAACAGTTGCTGTCTCACACAAGTACTCCAGATAACAGTTGCTGTCTCACACAAGTACTTCAGATAACAGTTGCTGTCTCATACAAGTGCTCCAGTTAACAGTTGGTGTCTCACACAAGTACTCCAGATAACAGTTGCTGTCTCACACACGTACTCCAGATAACAGTTGCTGTCTCACACACGTACTCCAGATAACAGTTGCTGTCTCACACAAGTACTCCAGATAACAGTTGCTGTCTCACACAAGTACTCCAGATAACAGTTGCTGTCTCACACAAGTACTCCAGATAACAGTTGCTGTCTCACACAAGTACTCCAGATAACAGTTGCTGTTTCACACAAGTACTCCAGATAACAGTTGCTGTTTCACACAAGTACTCCAGATAACAGTTGCTGTTTCACACAAGTACTCCAGATAACAGTTGCTGTCTCATACAAGTGCTCCAGATAACAGTTGCTGTCTCACACAAGTACTCCAGATAACAGTTGCTGTCTCACACAAGTACTCCAGATAACAGTTGCTGTCTCACACAAGTACTCCAGATAACAGTTGCTGTTTCACACAAGTACTCCAGATAACAGTTGCTGTCTCACACAAGTACTCCAGATAACAGTTGCTGTCTCACACAAGTACTCCAGATAACAGTTGCTGTCTCACACACGTACTCCAGATAACAGTTGCTGTCTCACACAAGTACTCCAGATAACAGTTGCTGTCTCACACAAGTACTCCAGATAACAGTTGCTGTCTCACACAAGTACTCCAGATAACAGTTGCTGTTTCACACAAGTACTCCAGATAACAGTTGCTGTCTCACACAAGTACTCCAGATAACAGTTGCTGTCTCACACAAGTACTCCAGATAACAGTTGATGTTTCACAAAAGTACTTCAGATAACAGTTGCTGTCTCCTCATACAAGTGCTCCAGATAACAGTTGCTGTCTCACACAAGTACTCCAGATAACAGTTGCTGTTTCACACAAGTACTCCAGATAACAGTTGCTGTCTCACACACGTACTCCAGATAACAGTTGCTGTCTCACACACGTACTCCAGATAACAGTTGCTGTCTCACACAAGTACTCCAGATAACAGTTGCTGTTTCACACAAGTACTTCAGATAACAGTTGCTGTCTCACACAAGTACTCCAGATAACAGTTGATGTCTCACACAAGTACTCCAGATAACAGTTGCTGTCTCACACACGTACTCCAGATAACAGTTGCTGTCTCACAAGTACTCCAGATAACAGTTGATGTCTCACACAAGTACTCCAGATAACAGTTGCTGTCTCACAAGTACTCCAGATAACAGTTGCTGTCTCACACAAGTACTCCAGATAACAGTTGCTGTCTCACAAGTACTCCAGATAACAGTTGCTGTCCCACACAAGTACTCCAGATAACAGTTGCTGTCTCACACACGTACTCCAGATAACAGTTGCTGTCTCACAAGTACTCCAGATAACAGTTGCTGTCTCATACAAGTGCTCCAGATAACAGTTGCTGTTTCACACAAGTACTCCAGATAACAGTTGCCGTCTCACACAAGTACTTCATATAACAGTTGCTGTCTCACACAAGTACTCCAGATAACAGTTGCTGTTTCACACAAGTACTCCAGATAACAGTTGCTGTCTCACACACGTACTCCAGATAACAGTTGCTGTTTCACACAAGTACTTCAGATAACAGTTGCTGTCTCACACAAGTACTCCAGATAACAGTTGCTGTCTCACACACGTACTCCAGATAACAGTTGCTGTTTCACACAAGTACTTCAGATAACAGTTGCTGTCTCACACACGTACTCCAGATAACAGTTGCTGTCTCACACACGTACTCCAGATAACAGTTGCTGTTTCACACAAGTACTTCAGATAACAGTTGCTGTCTCACACAAGTACTTCAGATAACAGTTGCCGTCTCACACAAGTGCTCCAGATAACAGTTGCTGTCTCACACACGTACTCCAGATAACAGTTGCTGTCTCACACAAGTACTCCAGATAACAGTTGCTGTTTCACACAAGTACTTCAGATAACAGTTGCTGTCTCACACAAGTACTCCAGATAACAGTTGATGTCTCACACAAGTACTCCAGATAACAGTTGCTGTCTCACACACGTACTCCAGATAACAGTTGCTGTCTCACAAGTACTCCAGATAACAGTTGATGTCTCACACAAGTACTCCAGATAACAGTTGCTGTCTCACACACGTACTCCAGATAACAGTTGCTGTCTCACACAAGTACTCCAGATAACAGTTGCTGTCTCACACACGTACTCCAGATAACAGTTGCTGTTTCACACAAGTACTCCAGATAACAGTTGCTGTCTCATACAAGTGCTCCAGATAACAGTTGCTGTTTCACACAAGTACTCCAGATAACAGTTGCCGTCTCACACAAGTACTTCAGATAACAGTTGCTGTCTCACACAAGTACTCCAGATAACAGTTGATGTCTCACACAAGTACTCCAGATAACAGTTGCTTTCTCAGAAATGTTTGATATTAACAACTCGATTGCAATGTACAGTGACAAATATGAGAATGTCAGTGATAGGGTAGAGGATGTCTTTCCTACCGTTGCTAACCTTGAAGCTTACAATGACTATGAGATGGGTGAATATCAAATAATGTCAGTGCAGATCAGATCTACCTGCTGACCAGTTTGGTAAAGTACAGGTATGCATTTGTATGACACGAACAATCTTAACCCTTTCCCTCATACGAAAAGTCTGCAGCAGACGACTTTGAACATATTTTTTCAAAAAATAGAAAATCACTTTAATTAAATGGATAACCTAACTAAAAGTATGACTAAAAGTGGAAAACATTGTGGCAAAAGGAGAAATTGCTCGTTTTTAGAAATTTCTTCTTTTGTCAGTATGTTTTCAAGAAGCCGTCCGCTGCAGAGGTTGTGGAAAGACCAATGAAGCTTGTTGCATTAAATTTCGTAAAACGCCAGAAAGAGTTTTGGTCGAGGCTGGAATACAAACTCACAACCGCTGTATCAACAGCCTGCGTCGCTACAACTGAGCTTGGCTTATAGGGAACATAACGCATGGATTTCCATATCTATCTTCGGTAATGTTCCTATTTATCCGAAGCACAGAGAACAAAGTGATTAAGTATACGTACAGCATTTCCAAAAACCACCGTTGTCCTCAAACGACTAAGCTTAAGCGTCTCAAAAGTTACACAAGAAGGATGTAATTCAGTCAGTCAGGAAACAATAAATGGGAAGATCGACTAGCCGTCGTGATAAAGTTGAATAACTGTTTAAAACACGGTTTTCAGCTAAACCAATTAATACATTGTATTTCTGTCCCTAGTACAGACAGTTTTACTGTAATTCTATGAAGCAGACGACATTTAGAAGTATGTAAACAAAAGGGATAAATTGCCTAAAATGAAAATGTCTACTATTCCTACAATCTTTTCGACAATGCATCCATACATTCATTCTGGGAAACATTTTGTTCCCAAAGCAGACGACTCTGAGGTAAACTGTTAATGTTAAAATGCGACGTTACTAAACAAACAAAGGTTGACGTCCCTCCATTTGGCGGTCACCCAGCAGTATCGGAGTTCATTGTTTGATTAGAGAAACTATCGTCGTTGAGATCACCGTGGACGCCAAATTAACTGTTGCGTGCTCAGTACAAATACATTACGTATGTCGTTCTCTTAAGAAAACGGGAGAAATTGACATTGCTTCTAACGTGGCATCAGGGAAGCGTGTACACTGATTTGAATAAGTTAACATGTTTCCACATGCGTATCAACAGACGACGTTTGAACACATTATGATAAATGGAAATATTTATCATGACGGGTAATTTCTCCTTTTGACACAATGTTTTCAACTTTACTCAACATGAGTTCTTTCTTTAATAGAGGGTTTCCATAGTTTTTAATAAATGTTTTCAACATTTTCTGTTGCAAATTTGGGGGAATGTGTAAAGAAAAGGAGAAATACGAACAGTGTTCCTAAGGTCACATCTCGGAAGGGTGTACGCTGTTGTTTAAAAAAGATAAACATTTTCCCACATACAGACGTATTTTGACTTCTCTGCAGCAGATTCAATTATGAAGCATAGTGACAATAGGAGAAATGTCTAATAATGTGTCTTCTTTTTGGCCCAATTGTTTCAAATCTAATGATACTTTCTTTCGTAAAAATATTTCCATACTTTTGCCAAAATGTTTTCGAATCTTTGACTGTAGATTATTATGCTCGTGGGAAAGGGTTAGCGACAGTAGCGATGATATTAATTAACATTAGACAATGTAGGTTCCGATTAGATAACACGGAACGCTTCCACATAACTTCATCATCGGGGTTGTATTTCTGCATATTGTCAGAAATTCACACATGTGTATCCAAAGTTGCTTCTAGAAGATTAAGCCTGAAACAAGATATGTGATATATAGAGGTCTGAGGTCTGAGAACTTAGAATGTGTTTGTTATAAGCTATTGGGCCCCTTCCTCACTAGACGTGGCTGATTTACACCGAGTGTCCAGTTTTATGATGCGAGTTACATTATGATTCCGAACAATAAATCATCATCTAGGTGACAATTGATTTAACACTTGACAACATTGAACTCGATTGATTACTAGAACAAACACAAACTATCCGTTATCAGTTTTGTTTCATAAATTAAGATTAATTTAAAAAAAGAAAGAATCAACAGGGGCGCAGCTTGGCAATAATCAATGTGTAGTCCGTCTCGTGAGAAAATTAACATTGTGGACTCTGCGTAAAGTATCGACCCTGATCAGCATAAGCATGGCACACAGGCGTACCCGGATATACACTTTCCGCCACCTGTGGATTTTCTGTTTCAGGAATCACTACTCTAAAGAAAAAATATCGATATGAAGACTGGGCGAACATATCCCCGAGGGACCGAAACCAATACATATTTGTTTGCACCATTTGGAAACCCCTTCTTCCAATTAAATGTGAATAAATTGATGTAATTTCAATTTAGAGATACATCTTTTCTCTAGAGGACACTAGGTCTACATCATTGTTTGTTGTTTTAACAGATGAGTTAAGTTTTAATTATCTTTTGCAAATCTCATGTGAGTTTCTGTTTATTTATCTAACGTATAAACACTAGCATTTTTTAAGCGGTGTTGCTTTGTTAAATAACTATCACATATAGATAAGATGAGGTCCTTACACCGGGACATTGGCCCTTGTCCCTACAAACGTTAGTGTCACGGAAGTAGTCTGGAGTTACCTGACCCTACTAAAACATTATCAGTTCAAGCATACGACAACAATGGTGGCGCCCTTAAGACATAGTGTAGCAATCAAATGTCTATAGAGAAAACCGATTTACAAAACTGTCTTAACCTTTCAAACTCAACATATCACGTTGGATCGGTACGCGGTAGACTTTACAAAAATCAATTTTAAAGTTTCTTATTTTCTGAATATACACGAAAGCGATATATGTCCCCTTTTGACATATTGTTTTCAACTCTATTTAATTATTTCATCTCAATTTTAGTGAGTGTTTATATTTCCTAGATATTTCCTTTGTCGTCGTTGTAGATTCGTTTGCATGTGGGATATCTATAATGATGATCACCAGTATATTGTATATACTTACACAGTCGCTTTGCAATTATACCGTTTCAGAATAATGTAGGTTGGATCACTGCATGGCGTGCACGGTCTGTTTTCACCAGCCGCTCCTTATTAATTTTAATTGTAAATTAGAAAGCAATTAATTCTAGATTTCAAAGTAGCATATATGATTTGTTAAACCATATGGTTTAGCGAATTAGAAATTCTGTGACTTAAAAGTTTCTACACGTTTTAAAATAACTAGAAGGGGTCAGTATGGCTATAGGTCGAACACTAGGAAGTTCGTGTCACCGCACGTCAGAAAAAAATCCCGAAGGTGGGTTTTCTTATGACGTGTCTCGTCTGTATAAAAAATGATTTTCTGGCGTTTGTATCTCATTTATGAATCAGTACTTCCGTCTGATGCTAGTTAAGTATTAATTTCCATGTCCGCATGACATATGTCAATACTCGGGTTCCCTTATTCAGACGAACGCTGTTTGAATAGTCAGCAGCTGATGACTTATTAAATAGTTTGGGAAAACAGAAATTGGTATTTTTGAGCATTTCTTTATTTTGGTACTTTTGATCTACTACTTATCGATTGTAGTTAAACTCTTTTTTTTCAACTTTGTTATACCTCAAGTGAAGGCTTACTTAAGTTAAGGCTAAATATACAGTGTTTAAATACATCGTCACAATAGAAACGACACATACAAAATAGTGTTAAAAAGTACATTAAAAACATTCCACTTGTTTTAACTTTTAAAATGTTTGTGCCGCAGATAACTCCATTAAACATGTCAACTGTACTCACCACTCGAAGGTCAGACTATTGCAAATAAAGAAGGACTCACATTTACAAACAATGTAGACTAGGTTTGTAGCGCGTAAGACGAGCATTTGCCTTCCAAAATCAATCCAGCGCATTGACAGTGCTTATGTCTTGATTTGCGTTGTTTTATTCTGACGTCTAAAGCGACGATATAAGGTCAAATCACACCAAATACATACGCCGCCATGCAGATCTTCAAATAGTTCCTAGAAAACGTTGTTTGCTTAGAAACGAATGTATATCTTGAAAAATGCACTGCATATGTAACAGTGAGTTAAAATTCATTGTAAACCATTATAGGATGCATTGGAAATGTTTGATTTGATTAGTTTTGTTAATTTGACCTTATCTGATCGACTATGCGGAAAACTAGATTTGGCCTAGCCCGGTTGAGTGCAGAATGACAGGAACCATCTTCACGGAGTGATTTCTTCCTTATATGATACATAATTGTTGGATTAGTTTTGGCCAAGAGGTTTCTTATTTCAATGGCATAGGGTGTCTTACCTGTAAACAGTAAAGATAGCGTGAAAATAAATCAGAATGATATATCAAGTATATATTGATTATATGCATACCCAGATGTATTGAAATGTATTTTCATTAACTAAATATACATTTTAAGACACTGGTATATGTAATTAAAGATTATTTCTAGAAATGCCTTTCTTTGTAATTCTATTGGTAGAGTTATTTTCGGCGCACCTAACATGCTAAGCGTGAATGAGTAGCTATCTAGAGTGTATATATCGTGTGCGAAGGATCGGCTGCAATAATTTTGGTGTATGTGATAACAAAAATTGATCGGTAAATCTTTGTCCAAATATGTTCTGTGACCTACGGTTAGTCCCTTTTGATCTACTACTTATCGATTGTAGTTAAACTCTTTTTTTTTCAACTTTGTTATGCCTCAAGATAAGGCTAACTTAAGTTAAGGCTAAATATACAGTGTTTTAAAGGATATACTTCGTCACAATAGAAACGACACATACAAAATAATCTTAAAAAATATATTAAAAACATTCCACTTGTTTTTACTTTTAAATTGTTTGTGCCGCAGATAACTCCATTAACAATGTCAACTGTACTCGTCACTCTAAGGTCAAACTATTGCAAATAAAGTAGGACTCACATTCAATGACATGACAATCGGAAAGTCTGTGTACTAACTCTTCTTGTTGTGGTTGGTTACATATAGTGCAGACAGTATTGATACATACTGTTGGGCGTCACCATAGCTTAGCTACCGCACTCATGATATGTCGGAAGGTACTGACATTTGATACCTTGTAAACAATGCAAGGTTCAATGCAAGGCTGCAGCGTATGAAAAAAAACCCAGGAAATCCGGGTGAGTCGACAAACGTTCGTGTAGTAAGTATTGTTCGCGGGTGTGAACAACATTACGTACAGTGGACTTCCATGCACATTTAGACGGCAGTGAATTAGTCTGAAAATAATTGTTCAGACTTGAGTGTAGGTTATACTTGTTGACTATATGACATACATCTGGGACGAAAGCAAGAGTAACTGAACACTTGTCTGACATGTACATATAGTACTTCTTGACACAAATTTCTTTTGTTATACACGAATCTGGTCGCTCCAGTATTTTGTGAAGGAACATCAATTTCCTCTTATCGATTGTGCTTGAGACCCTATACAGATCGAGCATTGATTCAGCCATGTCAAATCTGGTTCTTCGAGAGAACCCTTGTATTCGCGACATGATGCTGGAATGTTTGAAGATGTTTCACATCGGCGGTAGTCATATTACTCAAAATCTCTGCTCCATACAGGAGGATAGGGAGTATAATTTTGCAACATGAACTTGCGGAAACCATTGGATTGATTCCTTGGGGATTGACACCTTGCCCAACCATGGAGAAAAGAGCATTACGGGCTTTTTGAATCCTCTCATTAATACGATTACTCAGTTTCATGTTCGAATCGTGAGTAATTCGTGAGCTCACGGTTTGGTACCGTTCCTACCAGGGGAGAGGAGACTATCATTTCATTGGTTGATTGGCTACCGATAGTTAACATACACTTTTACTGCCGTACGTGCTCCTTAGAGTGTTGCTATTGGGTAGCTAGTGGACAGTATGAAATGTTGTTGAATTGAAGAACGCGTACATGGACATGACTCGTGTTCGAACATTGTCTTACTAGACAACTTAAACTTACAACAATGGATACTTTAATACAATGCGTACCTTTACCTAGTTTAAACATTATGCTTTCAAAATACGTATCAATTGTTTTATATTAAGTCAATAGTGTAGACCAATGGCGTGACTGTGAATATAATGATGGATTAGACCGTTTAAAACGGTATTTCAGCAATATCGTCGGGATCCTTTCTACTTGCCATGCTCTTGTACCATGCTTTTCTCGATCCATACAACATTCCACACGACATGCTTCCCTAGCAATTCATAACGTTTATTTATTAGTTGAAGACAGGTGAAGACAGGTGAAACAATGACACTTGCCATTGTGAAAAGTAAATGACTGATCCAGGGGAGGTTACACCTTTTCATGGTCCCGCCCTTACTTTAGGTAGCTCAGACGGTAGTGACGCTGGCTGTCACATGAAATGTTTTGAAAAAAGCAATGCGAAAAGCGTCATTCGTCTTACACCTATCAGTTAAGACGCTATATTGAATCAAAGCACTATAAGTGCTGCCAGCAAGGAGCTAACCGTAGATCACGGAACATATTTGGACAAAGATTTACCGATCAATTTTTTTTGATCACATACACTTCACAATAAGACCTTGTTATGTCCGTTGATTGAATTATATTTGAGTTAAATGCACAATATTGTATACACAGAATGGGGGTCTATCGCAACAACTCTTATTTGACTGGCGGTATTTAACAGAGGTCGTTGCATAGTTTACACATTTATTGATGCATTAATCACAATGCATGCAATATCAAAATCAAAAGAGCGCTACATAACTATGAAAACTATATTGAAATTCCGAAACAAATATCAAAGCGAAAAATACCTAATCGGTATCTATATGTTCTGGTTCAAATTCAATTTGGAAATCACAATCATAATTACACCTGCGGAAAGTATGCACAAACTGCTTTGATTTGTTCAGTGTGTGAATGACACATGAAGAAAGTGTGTACATACTGCTTTTATTTGTCCATACATGTCGTGCGTGATCAACTCATGTTAACAGCGTAGAAATACATTTTATTTTTTATTCATGTTATTCATATATTTTAACACAACATTTCTTTCGAGTTCTTTCTTTTGGGTAAGTGATGTCGAATCGAATCCATATTCCGGCTGATATGCAAACAAGTTACGCACTCTGATTTTTAGACAAGAACTATTTGGCGGTTCGAAAGGTACAACATGGGTATAAGCTGGCAACAGTTCATTCATTTTTAAAAAATACTCCACAGATCATCCACTTTCATTGACATTATATACGATCTGCAACTACCAAGACATCTCTCTGAACCTGAGCTGGTGTTCAGAAAAGGGGGCTGGTATAGATGTGAAGTAATTCAATGCCGATATTGTATAAACACTAGTCTAGATTACAGTCCCAAAACGATGAGTGTCTTCGGATTTCGCCTACAAAAGCAATTAGCTCTAGCGAGCCCCTTGCTAAAAGCAGTAAGTTACTTAAATTGATTTGTGCTTCAAGCACTGCTTTCAGAAAGCCAGGAAACACAAGCATAAATGGTTTGGCCGCTATGATATGACCGACTTATTGTTTAAAATCTTATTAAACCCAAAATAATCAAGCCATACTATAGATAAGAAATAAGCAGATAGCCATGATCTTTCAGAGAAAAATAACATTTTTGAAAATAAAAATACAAATGTTACAACCTTATTTTTACTGTTAATTGAAAAGTATTTATTTATATAGAGATAAAAGGAAAGGTCATGGATCACATGTAACATTACTTAAACGATAAGCTGATGTTAATACTTTCATGATACATGCAGTTGACAGCTTTAAAGCAAGCCACCGTGGCAAACCTTATTTGGAAACGGAGAGCGTTATGAAACGGAAAACTCCTCTTTGTCCAACACTGTTTTCAACGCTGTATCAAAATTATACTTTCAAAAGTACAAAAACTTACAAATATTTAAAAGTTGTCCATCGGATGTTTTCAAGGCCGACGCCTATACAACTAGCATTTAAACGTTTTCGTCAATAAAGCACAAAAGTGTAATTGGACTTATCTTGTCCAAAAGATAGTAAATTGGACGGACTTGTTGAGAATCCGCGACAGACATATTCTATAAATCTTATTATGCAAATCTTACCAAAGATATCATTAGTTCGCGTTGTCGGTGTAAAACGCATTGTTGCACAAGATGAAGAAATATTGGATGTCAGATGAAGCTTCTTTTAAACATGTTATCGAAAGACGTCAACTATTGGCTTTATAACGGACGACTGTTAGATAAAGAACATGACATAGGTATAATGACACTTAACGTCCATCTATACTTCATAGTTAATTGGACAATCGTTCGAGTACCTCACGCGACAGACATGTTCCTGATTCGAATTATGTAAATGTAACCGGAATTTCGGCCCGTAATGTGTCAAGCGTCTCCTTTAAATCTTTACAATAGTTTGCAAACCACATGTGATACAAACATTTAACAGAAATTACCAACTCTTTGTATTGGAGTTGGTTACGATAAGGACTCTCAATCCGCGGTCGTCAGTTCAAATCGGAACTTGGCCAAAACTCTCTCGGATGATTTATAGGTGAATGTGCGATCAAGACCTCCCAGACCGAAAAGGGAGAGAGAAACAAAGGAAGATAAAAGAGTGCGAGAGAAAGATGGGAAGAAACATACATACAATTAGACAGACATACATACAAATAGCTAGCCAATCAGCCAGCATGCCCGACAGACAAAGATACACACACACACACACACACACACACAGACCATCAGACAAAACCGACCTACCGACTAACTTTCAGACAGAGTATAGGAATAGGGGGACAGGGAGGGAGAACAGAGGGAACGATAGAGAGAGTACGATAATACAAGAGGAACATGACGATCCTAAATCGCTCACCTGATTTAATATAAATCACAGTTTTCTATCGAACGCCTTTACTGTCTTAGTATGTTGTATTGTATTATGCGTAGTACATTTTTATGTATACGAGGTACATGTTTCATTTGACATGTTACATTTTGCATGATATGCAGTTCCTTTTCTGTTATATATGGTGGTTATTTAACAATATGCAGTGTAAAAGTGTGTACATTGTAGATACAGTAGAATAACCATTATATGGTATGCAAAGAGTGTCATATGCAATACAAACAACATTATATACAGTTCAAATAACGAAACATGCGGTGGTATTTTAATTATACGCAGTATTTTTACCATTATATGCGGTGCATTTTCATTATTTCTTACTTTCCGGCTTTCTCCGGAATCATTTCCGGATATAACCGAGTATGACAGTCAATTTTTAAAAATCTATAAATAGAAGCCTGAAGCAGACAACTCTTGATCTCATTGTGGCAAAAGGAGAAATTGCTTATCGGGGGAAATTTCTCCATTTGCCTCAATGATCTCAACTCTCTTCAATAATTGTACTTTCATTCATAAAGATGTTCTATAGTTCTGCCTTAACGTCATCTGATGCATATTTGTTTCATGTGAAAGGATTTAAACATGAATTTAAAAAAAGTGTTAAGGTTACAACATTGTAGTAAAACAACTTTTAAATCCTCAAAAGATAGTGGAAAAAAGAGAAATAAATGAAAAAGAGCTTTATATTATATATTTGAGTTTGTCTTTGGGAAAAGGTACGACCCAGTAGTATAAAAGTAGAGCCTCCGCCTGGGGTGCGGAAGGTCACGGGTTCGATCCCCGGTCGGGTCATACCAAATACTTTATAAAACTGGTAGTAATAGCTGGCCTCCTTGGCGCTCAGGGTTGCGGGCTTAGCATTACGACTGACTGGCTGGTGTCAGGATAAATGGACCAGTTGTACTGTTAATTTACCCAGGAAACGCCGTGATATAACTGAAACATTGTTGAAAGCGGCCTAAAACACAACATAATCATTTTAGCAACACTGTAGGTTCAAATCAGCCTATTAATTTGCTCTGTCTTATCAGATTATTCACAAGTTGACTGAAGCTTCTAACAAGCATACGTAAGTACATGTACGATTGAGACTGTTTGTTTTTATTCCTTTAGAATTGATTGATTAATATTTTGATCAGGCTGCGAAAGAACAGACTGATCTGGTTCTACAATATTTTCAAATGCGGATTTGTACCCTTTTCACATGGAATGACTTATATAAACTGTAAATGAGCAGTTTCTAAGAGGAGCCCGGTTGATCAGTCGGTAGCGACGAAGGCTGTTAATCCAGGGGTTTTGAGTTCGAACCCCACCACGGCCAACATTCTTTCTGGCGTTTGACAAAATGCATTGGTCTTCCACCAATGGGCTAACAGCCTATGTAGAAAAGCACTAAGTTGCTTGGAAAATATGTTGTGAGAAAGCCTGGAGACAAATGAGTAGGTGAAGTAGCCGCCATGTTATGACTGAACAATTGTTGAAAACGGCGTAAAATCCGAATTAATCAATCAATTCCAAGAGGAATTAAAACCCTTTCCTATGGCAGATGCTTTCTCGTGTGTCTGCAGATGTGGAATTGAATATGAAAACAGTGTAGCAAATTGAGATAATGGTCCTAATTAGCAATTTCTGCTTCTTTCATTTACAAAGATATTCCATTCAGCATCTTCTAGAGCAGATTTCAGTCAATCTGCCCCTCGTGTATTCAGAACATGTGACACTTCTATTTATAGATTGTTCGGCGATCTATCTGTCATACTCTGAATTTTCCGAAAATTATTCCCTTGACCTCTATTGCGGAAAATGGAGCAATTTGTCCTTTTGCCACAATGATTTCAAGAGTTGTCTTCTTCAGGCCTCAAAGTGCGTCTGCATCGACGGCATTCTGCACCTTGTATAATCTGAAAATATGTAAATTTATATTATAGGTCTACCTGTCATACTCGGTATTTTCCGTAAATTACCAGAGAAGACCGGAAAGTATGATCATCCACAATGAAAATACCCCGCATATAAAGCTAAAACTACTGCGTATAATCAAAACAGCACCACCTGTATCTACACACTGACTGCATATAATGATGTTTGTATTGGATATGACGCTGTTTGCACAACATATAATGGTTATTCTACTGCATTTACACAATTCTGCAATGCATATTGTTAAATAATCACCATATATTATAGAAAATGCACTGCATATCATGAACAAAGTACCATGTCAACTGAAATATGTACCTCGTATACACGGAAATGTACAGCGTATAATACAATTTAACATATTATTACAGTAAAGGCGTTCCATAGTTTTCGATGTTCTTACGATATATGCATATAAGGAAAGATACGATGTCGCGATAGATATAGTACGATAATACAAGAGGACCATTATGGTCCTAAATCGCTCACATAATTAATAGAAATCAAAAACAAGCAACGCCCCTTTGTGGTCATATTTATCAATGGATCGTAATTATTTCAACGATCTTGAAAGAGGGTCACCAAAGGAACATGTGTGCCAACTTATTTCAAAATCAGGCCAATATGTTTGTACAAGAAGAATTTTTAGTTTCAAAATATATATAATATACGGAAATCAATTCTTCGCCCTGGAGGTCATGTTTTTCAATGGATCGAAATAATTTGACCATTCTTGTTAGAGGGATACCAAAGGAGCATTTGTGAAAAACAATTTTAAAATCGGGTCAGTGTTTTGGCATTTCCCCCTTTTCTGATGCCGCAACAACCAAAGTCCTGCATGTAATTGAATTAATTGAACAACTTTGAAACAGAACCACCTAAGGAACAATCCTGTGATTTTTTGAAATCGGTTCGAGTACGACGACGACAGACGGTGATCGATCACAAAAGCTCACTTCGTGCTCAGGTGAGCTAAACATAAAAGAATCTCATTTTTGTGAGCCAAGAATCTCATTCTTGTGAGACAAGTGGAGAGAGACAGGCTAAAACAAATCGACTTGATCGATTTTAAACCAACACTGCAAACGGCAGGGAAAACGAACGGTTTATTTCCAATACTACATAAAGAGGCATTGACTATAACGGAAATTGCTGTCAACCTTAGTGGTTTATGAGCTCGTTATAAAAGATTTGAAATCTCTTCACATTCAGAGGGGTTTTATTTTTGCATTAACGTCCATGCTCGCAATCCCTTAACATTAATGTATATTAAACAACCATATACTGTTAAAATATGTCAACATGCAATGAGGTGTAGTACAATGTATGACCATTATCCATTCTAATCTTCTAATAAAGTATATTTAAAGAAAGTATAGACATGTTAAGGTTCTCTTTGGTAGGTCGAACGTTTGATCCACGGTCGGGTCATACCAAAGACTTAAAAAAAGAAACCGATAGTAATGAATTTGGCTCCTTGGCACTCGGGTTTGTGGGTTGGCATTACGTCTGACTCGTGGGTGATCATTTCCCCCAGCAAACGCCGGGATATACATGCTATGTTTGTATCCGGCGTACACAATCTCTTTTCGTGAAGAAATGTGCTAGTGCAAAGCAATTTAAAATTCTTCATTGCGACAGTTTGTACAAATTCCTTGAATACATTAACGCGGAAAATAGAATGCAGCAGAGCACCGAAATATTCAAATCACAAAGCAACACAGACAAGTGATGTGTTTTCTTATCGAGCTCATTATCCAAAACGGTTGGAAATTATATGCGAACTATGAAATTATTTTCTTCATGTTTTTTTTTATATTTCCACGAAGGCGGACTGTGGTCTAAAGTACAGAAACTTAAATTAACCATAATAAAGCCGTATATACGTTGGATATTTAAAAGAAATGAAACATTCAAACTCAAAAAGTCACAGGTTTGATTCGTTTTTGGCAACATTTTTGTTTTACTTATAAAACAAAAGTAGAAGAACCTAATTATTGCATTCGGTTTGAGAACATTCCGAGGATATTGTAAGGCCATATGCACTAGCACTTCTACTGTTAATCTTTCTCACCTATGACCATGTTTATATTTTCGAAATACTTTTGAAACATCTTTATCAACTGACCTTTTATAAAGTCAACATGCTACCGTTGAATATTCAAATGTAATACTATGAACCACCTTCCTTAGATCAGAGCATTATTTTTGTCGTCCCATATTGACGTCACTTATTGACGTCACTTGTTGGCAAACTTTCTTTCGACGATTGCGAGCGTTTGAATGGGATCAGCGACATCAAAAATATATTGGTTACACGAAGGGCTTGTTATGGCGTACCTGATAATTAGAGCAAAGAGGTCCATTTGCTTAACGGTTATAACACCCATTAACTCAAGCTCAGTATTGGGTTTTAAGTAATCACAAACATATCTCGAATTCAAACTCGACTCTACTTCAAAGAAGGACTTAAGGAAGCTAGCTCAGCGTTAAGGGTTTCTCGAGTGAATATTACGTCTTCACAATCATTTCTCAAAGCTTCCTCGAGCGTTTCTTCAGTACACCTTAATCTTAATTACTAGGTATACTTGAGTTTTATGTGTTAGAAATAAAATAAAATATAGTGCCTCCCTTTCTTTATAAGATAAATGCGTTAACATAATGTTTCGAGTAACATATTGAAACAATTGATAATCACAATCAATAAGACGGATGCTAAGTTCAAATACGACATCTTTTAGAACCAAATCTGTCAACCGATATATTAAGAAAATTGATACTAGAATTAATAAGACGGATATCAATACCAAATACGACACATACAGCATTTAGAACCAGATATGTCTATAATTTAATAGACCCCTGGGATTAATAAAATGAAAATGAAGCAACTTAAACCATATTTCGCAGAATATTTCGTAGCGTACAACTACTATCATCCCTAAATGTGTAAACTTTATGCCACATTTTTGGAGCATTTTTAGCTGTAGATTAATGCATGTGTTTAGAACAATGTAGACCACGATAAGGCTAACTAAAAGTGAAAATCAATCTCGGTCTATATTGGTATCACTTGTAGTTTAATGTCGTGCATAACTAGACAAAAACAAATGTTTCTACAGTACTTTACTCATTATAACTGTTTGCACAGTCTTTGGTTTGACTGATGGAAAATCAAACTCTGGTCTCCATCTCTCCATTGATAACAAGTTCCCGGATTGTCCCCAATTTCCGTATAAGTTTCATTGACAAAGAAATAAACCTTCGCCTTATGGTATGCCTGTGTGAATATGGTCCTTTGTTTATGGATTATCCCATATCCGAGTCAGCAGTTTAATTTCAGATCGGAATCAAAATTAGATAAAAACATTTGTCAATGAACTGATGAATATTACAGTTAAATACCCTTTACTTGATACAGATGTCGTTTGAAAGTATTTTGTGAATTTGATAAATTACATACATTCAATATAAGCATACATTGTGTTTGCACATGTGTATCAAATACATACTATCTATATTTCAGTTGTTAACAATATTTAATATGATGGTTTCTAAGATGATTTCTAAGCAGACGATTGTATAAAATACCGCTTCAGGTAGACAGTTAAGGATGGAAAATGCCTGTAAAATATAGGTCGACGTTCTCTCATTAGGAAACCAATAAACAATTTAGTTTGACGGCAATTTCCGTACATGTGATTGCGAAATTGATCTCTCATGTCACTTAACCGGCTAAAAACGCATTTCGAAACAGTAATTTAAGATTTAGATGTTGAATTTCATTTGTTTCGTGTTCGAGGACGTATAGTGTGTTAACTTGGTCTATCAGCCACTAGCTAACGACATTGTGTCGGTTCACGGAACCGTAAAGGTAAACTGTTATGAATTATGAAATCGCTCATTTTATTTGGATAATACGATGTACGTTTGCACTAAGGATTGTATTTTGTAAAGAAACATATCAATTTGTTTTTTCTATGGATGCAGGAGGGCACTGGGTCGATACCCGGCCTGGACGTACCAAATACTTTATAATTATAACTCTTCCTCATTGACGCTGAGCGTCTAGAATTACGATTGCTGGTGTCAGGATGAATAAATCAATAATACTGGTAACTAAAATGAAAAGACGTGATATATAACTGAATGATTATTTGAAGCGGCGTAGAAAATACAAAAATAAAATCAACATGTTTCTTACATTATCACATCCTTTCAGATATACGAATTTTCAGTTGAAAAAAAAATTGTTTTAACAAACTGAAAGCTGCGTCGAACCAGCTAAGTTTAGCCACGACACTGGGTGTATAGCCAAGTGCCTAAGCGATCATTGGATATTAAGATCAGGCTCCGCCTCACACAGTCGTACCAGGATCGTCCCTATATCATGGAAGCCTGGAAGGAATGGTTATGATCATGTTCTGACTTAACAAGTTCAGTATGCAATGTTATAGTAATTGCAATAACATTAAAAGCCTCCGACGATCAGTTTTTCGATCACATGTCTCATTAGTTCTGGGTTTAATGAGACGTCTCATCAGACGACTTCAGACTGACGCTTCTGGTAACCTATTATAAAAGAAACAAGCTGACAAAATATTCGTCTTTGTTACAGCAATGACTGCTCACATTGTATAAGGGTTGTAAAAGCGTTCCCGAGTTTGTTTTTTTTTAATTTGGAAAATATATTGCTCAAAATATTTCCTTTTTATCTAATGCAAGTACATTAAAGAACTGTTTTACGAACTGATAATGTTTAGTAGTTTTTCCCAAGAGACTCTTCCATATCTGTAAAACGTACAACAACATGTCAAACGCTTTATTCTGGATGGTCACCAAATTCAAACCCGTGGCTTCAATTGCTGCTTACCGTGACCATGATGTTAAACACATATTTGTTGACAGATATAAGACATGCACAAGTCAACAATCATGAAAAACAACAGAAAATGCGGTTTTTAAAATTGCCAATCCTACTCTTTAAACTTCTTTGAAACATTCATCTCTTGAAAGTAAAACATAAATACATGTTTAATGAGGGTGAATAAGAAGTGTGGCTGTTTCAAAGGTTGGACAGAAAGAACCTTCAATGTGAAGTGTACGCAGTTCTGCTTGGATTTATGGAAGTTTATACAAAATCACATCCAAATTTCAATAGAAAAACGAAACCCGTTCTTTTACTTGTGTTTACGAAATGCTCGCACGAATATTAAGACCGACATTATATTTATATAAAGGCTTCAAGTTTTCCCATTAACAAATAAGGAAAGGAAAGGCCTGCAATATGCCGCCAATGTGTCTCAGTATTTGACGAGCTATTGTGCCATGCACCATTCAAGAAACACATCAAGCAATATGAGTTCTGCATCACTGATGAACTCAATTATTGGCTTTTATTCACACATATTGTGCAAATATCAGAACTAAGTCTTCTTGAAAGCGTTAAAAGAAGCAATTAAGTTCTTAATCCTTTTTTCAAACTTATTTCAAGTCATCATCAGCTTTTATGTTCTGTGTTATTCATTTTCATTTTTGTCAGCGCAAAATATCTTACCCAACGCAACGTGTATATACCGTGTGATACGTATTCTATGATAGGTCAGAACACTTTGATTCTAAAGGGCTTTTAAAAACATTATGATGTAATATTCGCCGTTTTCATGAGTATTCAAATTATATCATGATCAGCCAATTACAAATATTTCAAGTACGTTCGTCGTCTCATTAAATACCATACCACAAGTTAATTAAGTAACTTAACTAATCCGTATACACCGGACATGCAACAGACAACTTCGAAAACAAATGGAGGCACAGTTTTGATAAACGTCACTAATATCAGATGCGCCGAATTACATCAGCGTGTGTGAAAGCGCTTCCTACGAAAACGTGTAATGAAAAACAAAGATTTGGAAGCTGTAGAAGTAATAACTCAAAGCTACAGTTGCGTATTCAATCAAATTCAATCATTTTTAAGAAATATAGCCATCATGCGCAAGCATCTGTGCATATTTGTAAGACAAATAATGATTTCTATAATTGTCCTCTTGATTCCAAGACGTAGTCCGTCTGTCGGTCTACTATCGTTCATCCCTCAACTAACGAGATTTGTGCAATCGATTGTTGGAAATTCAAAATAGTTTATCTTCACTTATATTTGCTGCGAGGTTCAGAAAATATTGAAACTAGAGGCAGTTTGCAGGTATTAAAGACGAGTTATCCACTATTCTAAATGTTCTAGATGCTTTCTGCCAGCCGATAAGCAAACCTTTTCCAAGTTGCAATCGAATAATGATAACCTACCAGAAGAAGATTTAAAAAGAATATTTGCACTATTCCTTAACAATTTCTTATTTCTACATCAAAATCATAATTTCTTATTTTCAAATATAACAGTTGTCATAAGATACAATCGAAACAAATTGCTTTTAAAAGTACAAGGTATTTTTTAATATACTTTCTTATTTTCCGTCAATCAACATAAGGATATAAATTCGAAAGAAAATGTAACTGATTATTGATTATGTAACACAGTATTTGAAACTAAAATGAACTGAACGAAGGACACACACATTGAGGAACGTCTATGGATGATGAACCAGTAATAGGTAAAGAGAAAGCTTTGAGTTACATTGAAACAAAGGCGTAATTGGTGTAATTAGGCCTAAAACTCTTCAAAGACCCTAAACAAGCGGTAGTCGTTTATCACCCTTGTGTTCAATGAATCGGTTTGGTAGCTCAAGGTTTGTTATCGTTCTTACCATGGCATATGTAGCTCTAATTTCATTGGTGGATTGGCTTCCCATAGATAACATACAATTTCACTGACCGCACTGCCGTATGTGCTTCTAACAGTGTGGCTATCGGGCATCTAGTGGAGATTGTGAGGAACTGTTGTGTAATTGAAGAACGTGGGCATGGATATGAATCGTGTTCGTACATTGTCTTGCTAGACAACTTAAACTTACAACAATGGACACTTTAAAACGAGGTGTACCTTTCCCTTGTTTACACATGATACTTTACAAATACATATCTATTATTAGTTATTGATTAAATAGTGTAGAACAGTGAGGTGACTGTGAATATACTGATGGATTACGCCGTTTAAAATGGCATTTCAACAATTTCGGCGGGATCATTTCTCCTAACCATGCTCTTGTAACTGGCTTTTCTCGAACCAAACAAAATTCCATACAACATGTTTCCCTTGTAATTGATAACATTTATTCATTGGAGGAAGACAGATTAAACAATGCCACTTGTCATTGTGAAAAGTATATGACTGATCTGGGGGAATACAGCGAAAACGCGGCCTGCCCTTACTCTAGAAAGCTCAGACGGTAGTGACGCTGGCTGTCACCTGAAATTTTGATAAATGTCTATGCGACAAGCGTCATTCGATTTCCATCCATAAGTTAACAGGCTATATTAAAATAGCAGCAATTTGCTTAGAATGATTTGTGTGTGGAGCATTTGTTTCAGAAAGCAAGAACACACAAGGGTAGATGGACTGGCCGCCATGATATGTGACTTGACTAATTGTTGAAAACGGTGTTAAACTTCAAATAAGCAAACCATACTATAGACAGAATATTAGCATAGAGCCATGACCTTCCAGAGAAATATAACAATTTTGAAAAAGAAAAAGAAAACGTGTTTATGCTGGCATTTAATTATCCACGAAGTGCCTACAACATTATTGTAACTGTTAATTTAAAAGCATTGATTTATATAGATTTAATAGGAAATGACATGACTCAAATTACATAAATGATGAAATACCTTTAGTACGTTCATGATATCTTTGAATACTCGTTTCCATGATAAGAAAGCCAGTCGACACCTTTATAGCTGACCACCTTGAGAACACCTTATTGAACCAAAGGACTCAAAGTGCTGCAATCAAGGATCACGGAAAACATTAGGAAAAGGATTTTATCCATCATTCTTCTTTATCACATACCCTTCACAAGCAGACCTTGTTATGTCCATTAATTGAATAATATTTGAGTTGAATGCACAATATTGTATACACAGAATGGGGGTCTATCGCAAAAACTTCAATTTGACTCGCGGTATTTCACAGAGGTCGTTACACAGTTTACACACTCATTGATGCATTAATCACAATGCATTCTATATCAAAATCAAAAGAACGCTGCATAACAGTGTAAACCATATTGAAGTTTCAATAACAATATCAAAGCAAAAATGTTTCAATCTGTATCTACATTTTCTGGCATTTATATAATACCTATTAAATAAATTGATTAATTTTTATAAACAAAAGAATATTTACACTGTGCTATAATAGAAGAAAAATGAATGGTCCCTTCCTGGAGATCTACCAAAATTAAGAAGTTTCCATCGGATGCTTTTAAAGAAGACGGCTCTAAAACTAGCATATCAGCTAAACGGTTTGAAAGGTTTCGTCAATAAATGACAAAAGCGCACTTGGACTAATCTTGTCGAAAAGACAGTTACTTGGACGGATTTTTGAGCATCCGCGACAGACCTATTCTATAAATCTGATAATGCAAATCTTACCAGAGATATAATACTTTTTAAATTAATTCATTAATTTTATAAACAAAAGAATATTTACACTGTGCTATAATAGAAAAATAATGAATGGTCACTGCCTGGAGATTTACCAAAATTAAGAAGTTGTTCATCGGATGCTTTTAAAGAAAACGGCTCTAAAACTAGCATATCAGCTAAACGGTTTAAAAGTTTTTTCGTCAATAAACGTCAAAAGCGCACTTGAACTTATCTTGTCCAAAAGATTTTTGAGAATCCGCGACAGTCCTATTCTATAAATCTGATAATGCAAATTTTACCAGAGATAGCATTAGTTCGCGTTGTCGGTGTAAAACGCATTGTTGCAAAAGATGAAGAATATTGATGTCAGATGAAGCTTCTTTTAAACATGTTATCGATGAGTCGTCAAAATCCCTGATTTGAATTATGCAAATGTAACCGGAATTTCGGGTCGTAATGTGTCCAGCGTCTCCCTTTAATCTTGACAATATTTTGCAACCCACATGTGTGATACAAACATTTAACAGAAATGACCAACTCTTTGTAGTGGAGATGGTTAGGCTGAGCACTCAATCCGCGGTCGTCAGTTCAAATCGGGACTTGGCCAAAACCCTCTCGGATGATTTATAGGTGAATGTGCGACTATTACCATACAGATTGAAAAGGGAGAGAGAAAAAAGGAAGATGAAAAGGAGAGAGAGAAAAACATGAACAGAGAACAGACAGTTAGAAAGACATACATACAAAACGCTACTCAATCAGCCAGCAAGCCGGCCAGACATACATACACACACACATACAGACAGACCGTCAGACAGAGACCGACCGACCGACTACTTTTCGGACAAATAAACGAATAGACATAATCAGACAGACTGAATATATTAGGATAGGGGAGACAGGGAGGTAGATCAGAGGGAACGAAAGAGACAGTACGATACTACAAGAGGAAACTTTATCGCTCACTTGATTTAATATAAATCACAGTTTCGATGTTCTTACGCTATACATACAAGGAAGACAAGCAACACCCCCTCAATAGGTCTTTATAACTTAAAAAATCTTGAAAGAGGGTCACCAAAGGAACATTTGTGCTTAATTATTTTTAAATTAGGCCTATAATGTTTGTACAATAATATTTATAGGCGAAGGTGCGATTAAGGCCTCCCAGACTGAATATATTAGGAAAAGGAAAATGGTGAGGGAGATAAGAATAAGCGATAGAGAGAGTATGATACTACAAGAGAAACATGATGGTCCTATATCGCTCACATGCTTTAATAGAAATCACAGTTTTCGATGTACTTACAATATGCATACAAGGAAAACAAGCAACGCCCCTTTGTGGTCATATTTATCAATGGATCGTAATTATTTCAACAATCTTGAAAGAGGGTCACCAAAGAAACATTATTATTTTAAAATTAGGCCTATATGTTTTTACAAGAAAAATTGTAACAGTTTAAATATATATACATATAAGGAAAACTTCTTCGCCCTGGTGGCCTTTTTTCTTCATTAATTTGAGCAATATTAGAAGCGGGTCCTCAATTATTTTTAATCGGCCCAGCGTCCTTGTATGAGAATTGTTTCCAAGTGTATACAATATATACGTATAAGGAAAACAAGCAATGCTTCCTGGTGGTCATATCTTTTTTAACGGATAAGAATAATTTAAACAATCTTGATAGAGAGACATCCAAGGATCGTATGTGTCAAATTATTTTTTAAATCTGGCCAGTACTTTTGTACAAGAATGATCTTTAATTGTTCACTTTACATATATAAGGAAAACAATCTTGTTAGAGGGTTACCAAAGGAACATTTGTGCAAAACAATTTTCAAATTGGGTCAGTATTTATTTAAATTGTGGCATTTTCCACCTTTTCTGATGCAGCAGCAACTAAACTCCTGCATGGAATTGAATTAATTGAACAACTTTGAAACTGGACCACCTAAGAAACAATCCTTTGAATTGTTAAGATCGGTCCTTTGGTTTAGGGGGAGAAGTTGTTTCCAGGTAAATGTGAAAAGACTGACAACAACGACAGACTGCGAGTGATCACAAAAGCTCACTTCGTGCTTAGGTGAGCTAAACATTAAAGGATCTCATTCGTGTGAGACAAATAGAGAGAGACAGGCTAAAACAAATCGACTTGATCGATATTAAACCAACACTAACAACGGCAGGGAAACATTTACGGTTTATTTCCAATACTACATAAAGAGGCATTGACTATAACGGAAATTGCTGTCAACCTAAGTGGTTTATGAGTTCGATTTAAAAGAATAGAAATCGCTTCACATTCAAAGGGTTTTTATTTTTTCATTAACGTTCATGCTCGCAATCCGTTAAAACGAATGCATATTAAACAACCATATACTGTTAAGATATGTCAACATGCATTGACGTGTAGTACAATGTATGACCATTATCCATTCTAATCTTCTAATAAAGTATATTTAAAGAAATTATAGACATGGTAAGGTCCTATTTCTCTTTGGAAGGCCGCAGGTTTGATTCACGGACGTGTCATACCAAAGACTAAAAAACAACACGGTAGTAATGGATTTCCCTCCTTCGCACTCGGGTTTTTAGTTTGCCATTATATTAGACTCGTGGGTGTTAGGATAGTTAGACCAGCTGTACTGATAATTTTTCAGGAAACGCCGGGAACTACATGCTATTTTTGTATTCGGCGTACAACATAGTACACATAAATCTCTTTTGGTGAAGAAATGTGCTAGTACAAAGCAATTTTAGATTATACATTGCTACAGTCTGAACATGATTCATTGTATATATTAACGAGGCAAACTTTCTGATATAAATAGAATGCACAGACAAGTGATGTGTTTTCTTATCGAGCTCATTATCTAAAACGGTTGGAAAATATATGCAAACTATGAAGTTATTTGTTTCATGTTTTTTAGATTTCCACGAAGGCGGACTTAGGCCTTATGTATAGAAACTTCAATTTACCATAATACAGCCGGATATACGTTGGACATTTAAAAGGAATGAAACAATCAAACTCAAAAGATCACAGGTTTGATTCGTTTTTGGCAACCTCTTTTTTTACATATAAACAAAATAGAAGTACCTAATTATTGCACTCGGCTTGAGAAAATTACGGGAACATTGTCAGGGCAGATGCACTAGAATGTATACTGCAAATCTTTATCACCGATGACCACGTCTATATATTTTAATACTGTTGAAGCACCTGAAAATTCAATAGTTATTTTATGAACCACTTAATTAGGACCAGAGCATTATTTGTGCACGGATTTTTTAATCCCATATTGACTTCACTTGTTGTCGTCCCATATTGACTTCACTTGTTGTCGTCCTATATTGACGTCACTTGTTGACGTCCTATATTGACGTCACTTGTTGGCTAACTTTTTTTCGACGATCGCGAGCGTTTTAATGGGATCAGCGACCTCAAAAATATGTTAGTTATATAAAAGTCTTGTCATGGCGTACATGATAAAGAGAGCAAAGAGATCCATTTGCTGAACGGTTATAACACCCATTAACCCAAGCTTGGTATTAGGTTCTAAGAAATCACAAACTTTTCTCGAATTCAAACTCGACTCTACCTCCAAGAAGGAGACATTGAGAGACACATACAGAAGACTAGGTCAGTGTTGATGATTTCTTGAGTAAATATGTCGTATTCACAATCATCTCTCAACTTTGACCTTGTCCAGCTGCATCGAGTGTTTCTTCAGTGCACCTTAGTCTGTATTGACGGATAACAAATCATATAGCTATATAATTAATCTAATTATCTACAATTATCTTCATGTAACTAACGTTTATTTAGAAAATGGTCAAGTGAAATTATGACAGCATTTAGAACCGGATATGTAAACCGATACATTAAGACAATTGATTAGTCGCCGGGCAGAAGCCCGCGACTTCTATTTTTAATAGGTTTTCGGAAATCACATGGGAGGAGGAGTTATTATTAGAAAAAAACAAATTTAAATGTCTTGAACATATCACTATTGCGTTTGTTTAAAAACACTAAGTTATGACACATCTAAAATTAAATAAATATTCCGATGTTTTAAGTATTAGTAGTTTCTTTATTTTGACTCGCATCTCTTTTTTGGGGTTTTATTTACGAAGACAAAACCGTCTCTATGAGACTTGCAGCAAGCAGACTGTTATGTGTCAATATCAAGTAAAAATCACGTCGAATTCTCCTTTAAAATAGCAATCTTAACTTACTGAATGTTATTTTCATGTTCAAAGAGATGTCTTGATTTGTGAGCAATTCATTTTATAATGTTTATCCAGGTATATCTAAAATATGAACTGTTTCTAAGCTAAAACTGTTGTTCGCGTGACTCACGAATACCAACTGCGTAGATCAATCTCCTTTGCAGAGAGCCGCTCTTTACACTCACTTACAAATAGTAAATTATAGGTGATTTAAAATGTTTAGTTAGTTCGAAACAAATGAAGAAAAGAACAAACCGAGATAAAACTGGTTTTAATAGAAAAAATGACTTTGAACGAACAGTCTCTGCCTATAAAGACAGTTTCAAGAACGACACCTCTGCGAAGGAGAATGTAGGTCACGAATCGGGTCTTTCGTACAAAATTATTTCGTCCTTGACAATTTTAAATGTGTCATTAAATTCCCTAAAGGCATATTGCTTCCGATCTGCATATTGTTATGCATCATTGACACAAGGGCGCTCATCATAATATAATTTTAAAACTTGAGTAGTTTGTTTTTTTCATTATAAAAAAGGAAGGAAAGAATTACAATAAATTAACATGTTGTAGGGCTCAGTTTATGTTCGAAATTAACTTTAAATTATACAACAATTTCGATGAGATTTAACTGTACAGATATTATATTTCGAAGGTGGTCTTATTTATAAATATTGGACTACATTTCGTCATTTGTTAAAAGTATGATATAATTAGGATGCCAAGCTAATATCATTTTGAGAAAAAGAGAAAACTCATGTCTTCAGCGATTTAACCTTTATCTCATTGTGTTAAAAGTAGATTGCTGCAAAGGTGTCCAATGTTGACTTTAATAGGGGAAACATAAATTGACGTGCTATTGCATGCAAATCTTAAATTGTCTGTCTTGTGGTTTTATTGATACATGATAACATTTAAATATTCTGACAAACATCTTGAAAAGTGTATGTGGAATTCACAAATCTTATAATTATTCCTTAATGAAAGCACTGTATACATACAAAGACTAATGATTGTCAAGATTACTCATTTCCATTAAAGTACTGTGTATGATCAATAATTAGTTGGCTGTGTGTATGGTCAACCTACTTTGGAATGGAGATTGATCATAAACAATGAAAGGCTTCAATTATCATTCACTTCGTTGACAAAACAATGCAAATTATGATACATTTTCACTTGACCCCGCCCCTGATGTTCCAATATGCCCCTCAGTTGATAACTGTTTATTCAACTACTATAATGTTAGTGTTATGCATAATTGCAGTATGCATTTCCGGCGACATTGATGCGTTGCATCAACTTTCTCTTGTACTATAATTAAAAAGAAGGATATCAATAACAAATACCGCAAATACACCATTTACAACCAGATATGTCAATTAATTAAAAGACGCCAGGGATAAACTCTTTCAGCGCCGAATTGTTTAAAGTGGACTTTTCCATGTTCAAAATAGGGCGTCTCCATTTCTCATATTTTAACAGTTTTGATTATTTTGATAACTAAAAGGCAAACAATGCTGATTTCAGGTGACACAGCTCGTTACGAGCTGACTCGCCTGAATCAGTATTGTTTGCAAAAGCCTCATTATTGCCTTTTGCGCTGAGAGAGTTAATAACATGGAAGTGAAGTAACTTAAACCTTACTTTGCCGAATCTTTGAAATCATGTCATCATCCCAAACATGTTAAACTTCATACTACAATTTCGGAGCAGTCTTACGTGGCTATTAAAGTATGCGTTGCGAACACTGTATATCAAGATAAGACTTACTAAGAGTGAAAGTCAACAAATTCTAAATTGTTATACCCCCTTCGAAGAAGAGGGGGTAAATATGAGTCACTGTGTCGGGCTGTCTGTCTGTCTGTCTGTCGGTCGGAAGTCATATTTTGTCCGGCCTATTACTTACAAACAACTTGGTGGTATTCGATAACATTTTACATGAAGCTTCAATACCAAGAGGATATTTGCATATCTTAAAGGGGTTACAATTGCATGTTATTTTACAGAGTTATGGCCCTTTTACCTATCAAGTTATGGTGTAGGTCAAGGTGCTGTTTAGGGGGTATTTATCATCTTCAGTGATAGTTCTAGTTCAAACGTATAGTTTAAATATGCACATAACAAGAACAAAAAGGTGACCAAGGTCACGAATAGCAGGATAAGGGTTGAACGTGCTTGGACTGAACGTTAGAGCAAAGAAACAAGAAAATAAGAGGGAATGTATATGGACTAGAACAGTGTTACTTGTTAATTATGGTATGAAAAAACTCGGTAAATATGTGTATATATTAAACACCATTTTCAACAAGACATCATTTTTAAAACGTGGTCACATGGAGTCATAACTAGTTCCGAACAGAATAATACAACGTTAATAAGGCATGTTTGAAGTGCTTGTTATATACGAATGTTTTACTACCTTTTATTTCACCTATAATTACTATGTGCTAAGTATTTGGTTTGACCTCATGTCGTATCAAACTCTGGTATCAAGCTTCCCACTGATAACAAGTTCCCGGAGTGTATCCCGTTCCTGTATGAGTGCCATAGGTAATGACAGAAAGCTTCGCCGTATGGTATGCCATGAAAGTGGCCTGCGTCAATATGGTCCTTTGATTATGTATTTTCCCATATCTGAGTCAGCAGTTTATTTTCAGTTCGGAATCTAAATTAGATAAAAACAAAAGTCAATGAACGGATGAAAAATAGTACAGTTAAATACGCTTTACATGTTTCAGATATCGTTTGAAAGCATTTCATGAATTTAATAAAAAACATACATTCAGCATAAGCATACACTGTGTGTGTACATCTGTATCAAAATAATACTTCCTATATTTCCGTTGTTAACAATATATAATATGATGATTTCTAAGTAGACGATTGTATAAAATACCGCGTCAGGTAAACAGTTAAGGATAGAAAATACCTGTAAAATATAGGTCAACATTCTCTCATTAAGAAACAAATAAACAATTTAGTTTGATGGTAAATTGCTAAATTGATATCTCATGTCACTTAACCGGCTAAAAACGCATTTCGAAACATTAATTTAAGATTAAGATGTTGAATTTCCTTTCATTCGTGTTCGAGGACGTATAAAGTGTTGACTTGGTCCACCAGCCACTAGCATATGGCAGTTCCATTGTGAGTAACATTGCAAACAACATGGTATTGGTACACGGAAGCTTAAAGTTAAAATGTTATGAACATATTTGCAAAGTCAATATAACTAATCGATATTCATTTATTGGTTCATTTTATGTGGATAATACGATGTTTGTTTGTACTAAGGGTTGTATTTTGTAAAAATTATAAAAAATCAATATGTTTTCTCCATGGGTGCAGGAGGTCGGGGGTTTGATACCCAGCCTGGACGTACCGAAGACTTTATAATTATAACTTTCCCTTGTTGGCGCATAGGACTAAGCGAATTGAATTGCGATTGACTCGCTGGTGTCCTGATAAAATAATCAATAATACTGGTAACTAAAAATGAAGTGACGTGATATTACTGAATATCTATGTGAATCGGCGTAGAAAATAAACAAACACAATCAATAAGTTTCTTTTATTTCATGCTATGTGATGAAATACTGTGTTCTATCAGTGAAATAAAATCAATATTCCACACTGTGGAATATGAAAAAATGACGTCATGTCACGTTATGACGTAACGTAAGTTAACAGGTGCGAAGACACAAAATAGTTCCCTACTTTAGTCATCAATTGGCATAAAATAAAAAGTAAATTTGTTCGTATCGAGTAGATAAGGATTATATTTCATCGAGAAGTGATCAAAATTTAATATTTCACTCGCGCTACGCGCTCGTGAAAATATTTTATCGCTTCTCGATGAAATATAATCCTTATCCACTCGATACGAACAAATATCCTCTATTACCAAATCCTTTCAGATATACGAATTTTAGTTGGAAAATGGTCTTAATAAACTGAAAACTTCGTCGAACCACCAAGAGCATTAGCGATCCTTGGATATTCAGATCAGGCTTATTAGCTACGCAGTTTTACCAGGATCGTCCCTATTCGCCATCTAGTCGTTCTGGCACCATGGAAGCCTGTAAGGAATGGATATGATCATTTTTTCAATTACATTGCTCATTTGTTCTGTGTTAAATGGGGCTTCTCATCAGACGACTTCATAATGATGTTGTTTATACCCTTTTAAAAGAAACAAGCTGGCAAGCTGATTAAACGAGTACTCTGCACTGTTTTCACAACAAAAGTCTCGTCTTTTGTACAGCATTTACACATCTTGTAAGGGTTGTAAAAAAATTCCCGATTTTGTTTTCTTTTTCAATTTGAAAATACATTGCTCAATATATATCCTTTTCTTTTAATACAAGTACATCATATAACTGTTTTACGAACTAATAATGTTTATTAGATTTTTCCAAGAGACTCTTTCATGTCTGTAAGGCGCACAACAACAAGCCCAACGCTTTATTCTGGATGGTCACCAAATTCAAACCCGTGGCATAACCATTGAACAGCCCCAGAAAATGGCGTTAATTGCTGCTTACCTTGACCATGATGTTTAACACATATTTATTGACAGACATAAGACATACAAAAGTCAACAATCATGAAAAACAACAGAAAAGGCAGTTTTTAAAATTGCCAATCCTACTCTTTAAACCTCTTTGATACATTTATCTCATAAATACATGTTTAATGTGGGCGAATAAGAATTGTGGCTGTTTAAGAGGGTGGACAGAAAGAACCTTCAATGTGAAGTATACGCAGTTCTGTTTGGTTTTATTGTAGTTTGTTAGAAAATCACAAGAAAATTGCAAAAGAAAAAGAAACCCGTTAGTTTACATGTTTTAACGCACGCACGAATGTTAAGACCGAAATTATCTCCAAATAAAAGCTTCAAGTTTTCCCATTAACAAATAAGGAAAGAAAAGGCCTGCAATATGCCGCCAATGTGTCTCAGTATTTGACGAGCTATCGTGCAACGCACCATTCAAGAAACAAATCAAGCAATATGGGTTTTGCATCACTGATGAACTCAATTATTGGCTTTTATTCACAAATATTGTGCACATTTCAGAACTAAGTCTTCTTGAAAACCCTAAAAGAAGCAATTAAGTTCTTGATCTTTATTCCAAATACATTAAACTTCATCTTCTGTTTTTATATTCTGTGTTATTCATTTTCCATTTTTGCGGCGCGGAATATCTTATCTAACGCAACGTGTATATACCGATGTTTACGTATTCTATGCTAGGTCAGGACACTTTGATTTTACAGGGCTTTTAAAATCTTCATAAACATTTAAAACCGTTTGAAAGGAATGTTCGCCGTTTCGATTAATATTTCAATTACATCATGATTGGCAAATGATCCATCTTATCGGTACATTCATCATGATACCGTCACAATAGTAGTAAATCAATCTATACGCCCGTAAAGGCATAGGCGGACAGCTATTTCTCCGAAATATGAAGTTTTTTACATTACCACGGTTCGAACCCTGGATGTTGTCTCATTCACTTCAATTCTTCTAGTTAATGTACTTAATTCTTTAAACACCACACATGCAACAGATAACTTCGGGAAAAAAACACCGGTGGCACAATTTTTGAAAAACGTCACTTATTTCAAATGCGCCAAAATGCATCCGTGTGAATGAAAGCGCTTACTATGAAATGGTATAATGAAAAACAAAGATTCGGTAGAAGGAGAAGTAATAACTCAAAAGCTACGGTTGCGTATTCAATCAAATCAAATCATTTTTAAGAAATATAGTCATCATGCGCAAATTTGTAAGACAAATAATGAATTTCTACAATTGTCCTCTTGATTCCAAGACGTAGTCCGTCTGCCGGTCTACTATCGTTCATCCCTCAACTAACGAGATTAGAGCAATCGATTGTTGGAAATTCCAAATAGCTCATAATCACTTATATTTGCTGCGAAGTTCAGAAAATATTGAAACTAGAGGCAGTTTGCAGGTATTAAAGACGAGTTATCCACTATTCTAAATGTTCTAGATGCTTTCTGCCAGCCGATAAGCAAACCTTTTCCAGGTTGCAATCGATTAATGATAACCTAACAGCAGAAGATTTAAAAAGAATATTCCTTAACATTTCCTTTTTCTACATCAAAATCATAATTTCTTATTTTCAAATATAACAGTTGTCATAAGATACAATCGAAACAAATTGCACTAAAATAATACAAGGTATTTAATATACTTTCTTCTTTTCCGTCAATCAATATAAGGATATTACATTCTGAAAACCCCTTGAATGGATCACAAACGTTTACAATTAATAGCAACAGCTTAAAAAACCCACTCATCTTACTAGATCGGACTCATGTAAGAAGTCGTTGTTCTCAACGGTTTCTAGACAAAACCACAGTACGCACAGTCTAGAAATTAGGAGGAAAAATACTCGGGACACATTGAAGCGATATACAATAAACACGCAAATGCCTGAATTGCTCCATTGCGTTTCTGGTATACTGTATATATTGTAGTACATAGTAGTACATAGTAGTACATTGTACATTTTATTTAATGCTTTCATTTTATTTTTCCATGTAAAAGTCCCCGGGATTGGGCCAATGTAAACCCGAAATCACTCTTGATGCCAAAATGCTCTCTGCAATATTGCATGACGATGTGAAAAGTGGTTCATAAAATGGTTCAAAAATGGTCAGTTATATCACTGCGTTTCATGCGACAGTTACTAGTACTTCTCGTACATGTTATCCTAACACAACCAAGTATAACCAAACAAACCTGAACGCGAAGAAGGTATATTACTACTTCTGTAAAAGTCATTGGCAATCCCGTGCCGCGGATCGAACACACGACCTCCCGCACCGAGACTGACTCTCTACCACAACACCACGCAGGCGATCATATTCAGAATACATTTAAATGAATTATTTTACATGAAGGCCGATACAGAAACAGAACGCCATGGCTATAAATGCACGTGTATGTTGTGCCAGTAGAAAAAAGAATGCCATTAAAGTTATAAATCAAATGTTCCATTAAATCAACTTTAGCCAAAGCAAGAGAAAATGCTTTAAAAGAAACGGTCAAACATGGACGTGGTAAAGTTATTTATCAGACGTCTTACCTTAAAATAAATCCTTTCATATTGTTCGTTGTCTTAACAATTAAAATACGGTCGAATGATGTTTTATAAACTAGCACACTTTTGTATTACAGCGTTTTATCATTTTAATCTAAAGCGTCAGCCTTCAATATCATACAGATTGAACAATTGCGATAAACATTGGGCACGAAACGGAATCTCAGTTTCATTTCAGGCAATAAAAAGCATTGCACATGTCTGACACGTGACTTAGACACATCGTTGCACTTCTGGACTTTGCAGATTACTAAATGTATGAAGGGAATCACGTTTGTTGAAATAAAAGTTTACCGGTCAGTGGCTATAGACACGATTGGACTCTATGACATATTGTGGTTTATGATTAACAGGCATATTTTGGTATACGATGAGACAGATTTTGGAATCGAAACCTCAAAGTCACAGACTAATTATAGGCTAGACAATAATTACATGCAAGTCCTATTACCGGAGTTTAGTTGGATAACTTTTCGAAAGAAAATGCACTTAAGTATTGATTATGTAACACAGTATTTGAAATTAAAATGGACTGAACGAATGCCACACACATTGAGGATCGTCGATGGATGATGTACCAGTAATGGGTAAAGAGAAAGGTTTGATTTACATTGAAACAAAAACGGAATTAATCGGTGTAATTAGACTTGAAACAATTATTGAGATATATTCTTAAATATTGAAAGAGTTATATGATTATAAACATACAAGTTAGCTATACATTGTTTGAAGATATAATTCAGGAATAACATGTTTTCATAAGATGTTCTACCCTCAGATCAAACTATTTTGATTTTATCAATTAAAACATTCATTAAGGAAGTCAACCGTATGTGTTTTACAACATTATTAAGCAATCTTTAAATATGTAAAGGGAGCAATAATTATGTTGCAGAATCTCCATCATCAAGCATTTGTAGTATTGCCTAAGATGATCACATTGCCATACCAAAACGAAACGTAAGGCAAATGCATTCATTTTAAAGAGTTGTAAATATGAATAAGAACTTTACAAACAGTTATTGGATAGTCATTCAATTAACTAATAAACGCATGAATAGATTGTAGTGTGTGCGTGAGTGCGTGCTTGAGTGAGTGAGTGAGTGAGTGAGTGAGTGAGTGAGTGAGTGAGTGAGTGAGTGAGTGAGTGAGTGAGTGAGTGAGTGAGTGAGTGAGTGAGTGAGTGAGTGAGTGAGTGAGTGAGTGAGTGAGTGAGTGAGTGAGTGAGTGAGTGAGTGAGTGAGTGAGTGAGTGAGTCAGTCAGCCAGTCAGTGAATGAATGGGTAAGTGAGTGAGTGAGTGAGAGAGCGAGTGAGTAAGTGAGTGTAAACGTGGGATGGAACGAGTGTGTTAATGAAAGAGTGAGTGAGTGAGTGTAAACGTGGGATGGAACGAGTGTGTTAATGAAAGAGTGAGTGAGTGAATGAATACCATGGCATACGTAGCTGTAATTTCATTGGTGGATTGGCTACAGATAGACAACATACAATTTCACTGAACGCACTACTATACGTGCTCCTAAGATTGTTGCTATCGGGCAGATAGTGGACAGTATGACCTGTAGTGTAATTGAAGAATGCAGGTATGGACATTAGTGATTAATTCAATAGTATAGACCAATGACGTGACTGTGAATATACGGATGGATAACGCCGTTTAAAACGGCATTTCAGCAATATCGTCGGGATCATTTCTCATTACCATACTCTTGTACCTGGCTTTTCTCGAACCAAACAACATTGCATACGATATGCTTCACTTGCAATTACTTACGTATTCATTGGAGGAAGGCAGATGAAACAATGACACTTGTCATTGTGAAAAGTAAATGAATAATCCAGGGGAAAAAACGAAGGCGCGGTCTGGCCCTTACTCAAGAAAGCTCAGACGGTAGTGACGCTGGCTGTCATTTGGCATTTTGACAAATGTCTATGCGACAAATGTCATTCGTATTCGATCCATAAGTTAACAGGCTATATTAAAAGAGCAGCAAGTTGCTTAGAATGGTTTGTGTGAGGAGCACTGGTTTCAGAAAGCCAGATCGCACAAGTCCACAAGGACTTGCCGCCATGATATGACTTGACTAATTATTGCAAACGGTGTTAAACTCCAAATAAACAAACCATACTACAGACAGAATATCAGCATAGAGCCGTGGCCTTCCTTTATATTTTTGAAAACAAAAAAACGTGTTTATGCTGTTAACTATCCATGAAGTGTTTGTAATACCATATACCAAATGTAACACCATTATTGTAACTGTTAATTTAAAAGTATAGATTTATATAGATTTAGTAGGAAATGTCATGACTCACAGACCAAATTACATAAATAATAAACTACGTTTAGTTCATTCTTTGAATACTCCTTTACATGATAATAAAGACAGTCGACACCGTTATAGCTAGCCACCGTGACAACACCTTATTGAGGAAGACAGTGGTGCAGAGGTAGAGCGTCGGCCTCTCGTATCAAAGGTCCCTGGTTCGAGTCCCGTGATGAGCGGGTCCTGACTTTGGGATTTCTCCACACAAACGGCGCGAGTACTGGTTATGTCTCCAGGAAGCAGACATCGAGAGTGATTAATCTAAGCCAAAGGCTTGTTTCGCAATCGATGTAAAATAAATAAGTTTAAACTAAACTAACACCTGATTGAATCAGAGCCCTTAAAAAGATGCCAGCAAGAGGCTAACTGCAGATCACGGAATACATTAGGACAAGGATTTACCGATCATATTGTTTTATCACATACACTTTACAATAATACCTTGTTATGTCCATTAATTGAATAATATTTGAGTTGAATGCACAATATTGTATACACAGAATAGGGGTCTATCGCAAAAAGCTTTATTTACTGGTGGTATTTCACAGAGGTCGTTGCATAGTTTACACACTCATTGATGCATTATTCACAATGCATGCTATATCAAGATTAAAAGAACGCTGCATAAAAATGTAAACTATATTGAAATTCCAATTAAAATATCAAAGCGAAAAATAAACAATCTGTATCTACATTTTCTGGTTACTAAAAACAAAAAAAAATTGGCATATGCGTTTTACCTTGTTTGAAATAACTTATATACTACTTTTTAAATTAACATGATTCATTTGATAAACAAAAGAATACTTACACCGTGCTATAATAGAACAATAATGAATGGTTATTATTTTTCAGTAAACTACATTAATACGAAATAATCCAAATTGTAGTCACAGTAAAAGCTGCCTCAACACAAAGGTGAACAAATATATGCACTGTTTTTTATCCTTTCGAATTCTCAATAAGTGTGAATATTCAATGAGCAGGTTGTAGAAGTTGTTGGTCTGAAGGTACTTATAGATCGGTGGGTGGTACATTTCACTCTGTAGTCTTTTTCACGATACACAAATTCTATTGATATGTATACCGTCCTAGCGATTTTGCACCACGATGCGAGTGCATTTTGAAATTATAAACATAAGGACATTCTTGTGTATGTTAACAACATCAAATGAAGGAATAGCTGAATAGCTTAGTAGAATAGTTAATACTACCAAAATTTACATGAAATGCATGGGTTATATAGAAATATGTTACACTTAGAGACGTCGCTTTGAGTGGATACACTTTCATTCATAAGTTAATTTTTAACAATATACAGAACACGCTCCCCTTCAAACGTAAAGTCATCAATTCAAATTCAATTTTGAAATCACAATCATAATACACCTGATGAACGCATGCACATACTGCTTTATTTTTTTCCGATTGTGATTAGCTATTAAGTTTCAATGTCCAAGATGATCTCAATTAACATAATCATTATCATTTATAGCGGTACAACATCCCAACCTCGTCGCCAATTTGTTGTGTATGTGTACAACATTTAATGAAGGAACAACCATATAGCTTAGCAGAATATTTAATACTACACATATTAACATAGAATACATGGGTTATATAGAAATATGTTACACTAAGAGGCGTGGCCTTGAGTGGATACACTTTTCATATATGAGTTAATTAGTTAAAACAGCGTTGAAATACATTTTATTTTTTAATCATGTAATTCATATATTTTAACATAACATTTCTTTCGAGCTCTTTCTTTTGGGTAAGTGATGTCGAATCAAATCCATTGTCCAGCTGATATGCCAACACATTTCCGCATTTTGATTTTTGGACAAGAACGTGTTAGAAAGCTACAACATGGGTATTAACTGACAATGACAATGACCAATGACAATGACCAATGACAATGACAAATATGTTATTGAAAGTAATTAGGCCACCGGCCCATAGTACAAAGCATTCTATTTAAACAATAGTATATAACTGAGAATGATGTCGTTATCATGTTTTCATTAACATATATTTGAAATATAAAAGTTTTTCATTATATCAGGATTGTCGTTTTGAAGCAATGTATAAAAATTCGGCAATGTTGCATACCAATCAAATAAAAATACAGTTCTTAATTGATCAAACTTTTGGCAACAGTCGATTCATTTTTAAAACATATTCTACAGATCATCCACGTTCGTTGACATAATATACGATCTGCAACTACCAAGACATCTCTCTGAAACCGAGACGGTGTTCAGAAACGGAGAGCTGATATAGAAAAGACAGATGTGAAGTAGTTCAAAGCCGATACTAGTCTAGATTCCAGTCCCAACATCATGAGTGTCTTCGGATTTCAATTTACCAAAATAAAGAAGTTGTCCATCGGATGTTTTCAAAGCAGACGACTCTAAAACTAGCATACCAGCTAAACGGTTTAAACATTTTCGTCAATAAATGACAAAAGTGCACTGGGACTTATCTTGTCAAAAAACCCAGTTAATTGGACGGATCTTTTGAGAATACGCGACAGACTTGATTTATAAACCTTATTATGCAAATCTTACCAGAGATGGCATAAGTTCGTCTTGTCGATGTAAAATGCATTGATGAAAACCGATAAAGACATATTGGAGGTCAAATGAAGGTTTTTTTTTTTTTAACATTAATAGAAAAATCGTCAAATATTAGCTTTGTAACGAACGACAGATATATAAAGAACACGACCAAGGTACAACGACACTTAACGGCCATCTATCCTCCATAGGTTACTGGACAATAATTTAAGTACCTCACACGACAGACATGTTCCTGATTTGAATTATGCAAATGTAACCGGAATTTTGCCCAATAATGTGTACAGCGTCTCTCTTTAATCTTGGCAATAGCCTGCAACCACCGTAATTGAGTTGATTACGATGAGGAATCTCAATCCGCGGTCGTCAGTTCAAATCGGGCTTTGGCCGAAACTCTCTCGGATGATTTATAGGTGAATGTGCTACTAAGCCCTTCCAGACTGAAAAGGGAGGGAAAAAGGAAGATGAAAGAGTGAGAGAGAAAGACGGGAAGAGAGAAGTCACAGTTTGCGATGTTCTTACGATATACATACAAAGACGACAAGCAACACCTCCTGTTGTCATATTTATATTTACCAATAGGTCTTTATAATTTCAAAAGTCTTGAAAGAGGGTCACCAAAGGAACATGTGTGCTTAATTTTTTTTTTAAATTAGGCCTATAATGAGTGTTCAATAATATTTATAGATAAATGTGCGGCTAAATCCTTCCAGACTGAATATATTAGGAAAAGAACGACGGTGAGGGAGATAAGAAGGAGCGATAGAGAGAGTACGATACTACAAGAGGAACATGATGGTCATCAATCGCTCACATGCTTTATTAGAAATCACAGTTTTCGATGTACTTACGATATGTATACAAGGAAAACTAGCAACGCCCCTTTGTGGTCATATTTATCAATGAATCGTAATTATTTCAACAATCTTCAAAGAAGGTCACCAAAGGAACATTTGTGCCAAATTATTTTAAAATTAGGCCTATATGTTTTTACAAAAAAAATTGTAACAGTTTCAATATATATACTTATCACATGACAATGCTTGTATCCCATGTAATATACCCATTACGTATTTCTTTATATACAACGTGTGTAATATAACATGACCTAATACTAGGAAAACATGACGTCACGTCATCGTTTTGACGTCATACGTTAGTCACTTTGGCGCCAAAACCTGTAAATTTCATCTAGAAATATTGTAAACGTTAAGTACATTTTTATCGAAATACGCCTCAAAAGTCACTTTATGTGATAAATATAATATCTCATGAGTGTTATTTATTATACCTTTTAATAAACTAAGCTGAATATGACCTCGGAATAATTATTTGTGGCATTGTTATACGGTTTACTGACGAAATTAAAATAGCTTTGGAAAACCCGATTTTCTGTGTGTGTTTCGTCATGTGATAAATATAATCTGACATTCGTTGTCATTTCATAAACAGTTTTATTAAACTCGTCCAAGATATTTGTTATTAAGCTCGCCAGAGGCTCGCTTAATAACAAAAAATCTTGAACTCGTTTAATAAAACTTTATATGAAATGACAACTCATGTCAGATCCTATATATATGCCACACAATTCTTCGCCCTGGTTGCCATTCTTTCTTAATTTATTTGAACAATATTAGAAGCGGGTTCCCAATTATTTTTTATCGGCCCAGCGTCCTTGTATGAGCATTTTCTTCAAGTTTTTACAATATATACGTATAAGGAAAACAAGCAATTCTTCAATGCGGTCAAATTATTTTTTAAATCTGGCCAGTACTTTTGGACAAGAATTATCTTTAATTGTTCACTTTACATATATAAGGATACTAATCCTGTTAGAGGGTTACCAAAGAAACATTTGTGCAAAACAATTTTCAAATTTGGTCAGTATTTTTTTAAATTGTGGCATTTTACCCCTGTTCTGATGCAGCAGCAACAAAACTCCTTCATGTACTTGAATTAATTGAACAACTTTTAAACTGGACCACCTAAGGAATAATCCTTTGAATTGTTTAGATCGGTCCATTAGTTAAGAGGGAGAAGTTGTTTCCAGGTAAATATGAACAGTCTGACGACGACGACGACGACGATAGACGGCGAGTGATCACAAAAGCTCACTTCTAGCTCAGGTGAGCTAAACATGAAAGGATCTCATTCGTGTGAGACAAATAGAGAGAGACAGGCTAAAACAAATCGACTTGATCGATATTAAACCAACACTGGAAACGGCAGGGAAAACATACGGTTTATTTCCAATACTACATAAAGAGGTATTGACTATAACGGAAATTGCTGTCAACCTAGGTGGTTTATGAGTTCGTTTTAAAAGATTAGAAATCTCTTCACATTCAGAGGGGTTTTATTTTTGCATTAACTTTCATGCTCGCAATCCGTTAAGACGAATGCATATTAAACAACCATGTATTGTTAAGATATGTCAACATGGATTGAAGTGTAGTACAATGTATGACCATTATCCATTCTAATCTAATAAAGTATATTTAAAGAAATTATAGACATGTTAAGGTCCTGTTTCTCTTTGGAAGGTCGCAGGTTTGATCCACGGACGGTGCATACCAAAGACTAAAAAAACAAACGGTAGTAATAGATTTACCTCCTTCGCACTCGGGTTTTTGGGTTGGCATTACATTAGACTCGTGGGTGTTAAGATAGTTAGACCAGCTGTACTGATTTTCCAGGAAACGCCGGGAACTACATGCTATTTTTGTATTCGGCGTACAACATAGTACACATACATCTCTTTTGGTGAATACATGTGCTAGTACAAAGCAATTTAGATTATACATTGCTACAGTCTGTACAAGATTCCTTGTATATATTAACGAGGCAGACTTTCTGATATAAATAGAATGCAGCGGAGCACCGAACATTTCAAATCACAAAGCAACACAGTCAAGTGATGTGTTTTCTTATGGAGCTCATTATCTAAAACGGTTGGAAAATATATACAAACTATGAAGTTATTTGTTTCATGATTTTTAGATTTCCACGAAGGCGGACTGTGGCCTTATGTATAGAAACTTCAATTAACCATACTACAGCCGGATATACGTTGACATTTAAAAGTAAAGAAACTATCAAACTCAAAAGATCACAGGTTTGATTCGTTTTTTGGCAACATTTTTTCTCACATATAAACAAGATAAAAGTACCTAATTATTGCACTCGGCTTGAGAAAATTACGGGAACATTGTCAGGGCAGATGCACTAGAATGTCCACTGCAAATCTTTATCACCGATGGCCATGTCTAAATATTTAAAAACTTAATTAGACCAGAGCATTATTTGTGCGCGGATTTTGGCGTCCCTATTGACGTCACTTGTTGTCGTCCTATATTGACGTCACTTGTTGGCTTTCTTTCTTTCGACGATCGCGAGCATTTTAATGGGATCAGCGACATCAAAAATATGTTAGTTATATGAAAGGATTGTCATGGCATACATGATAAAGAGAGCAAAGAGATCCATTTGCTGAACGGTTATAATACCCATTAACTCAAGCTTAGTATTAGGTTCTAGGTAATCAAAAACCTTTCACGAATTCAAACTCGATTCTACCTCCAAGAAGGAGACATTGAGAGAGACATAAGAAAGACTAGGTCAGTGTTGATGATTTCTCGAGTAATATTTGACCTTGTCCAGCTGCATCGAGTGTTTCTTCAGTGCACCTTAGTCTGTATTGATTGGTAACCAATCATACAGCTATATAATTTATATAATTATTTACAATTATCTTCATGTAACTGGCGTTTATTTAGAAAATGGTCAAGTGAAATTATTGTATTGAAATTAAATTAAATGTGTTAAAACAAAAATTAAAAAAAAATGTCTCCTTATCTTTAGCAGTTCATTTTTTTTTTAATAATTTGACGACTGACTTATTAAGTAAGTTGATATTTATAATTAATAAGACGGATACTAAGAAAAAATGCGACAACATTTAGAACCGGATATGTAAACCAATACACTAAGACAATTGATACTATAATTAAAAAGACGGATATCAATAACAAATACCGCATATACAAGATAAGACTTGCTAAAAGTGAAAGTCAACACATTCTAAATTATTCTCACTTGTATTTTAAATCTGCACATAACAGGAACAAAAAGTTGACCAAAGTCACGAATAGCAAGTTAAGGGTTGAACGTGCTTGCACCGAACGTTCGAGCAAAGAAACAAGAAAAAAAGAGGGAACGTATATGAACTAGAACAGTGTTACTTGTTAATTATGGTATGAAAACTCTCGGTAAATATGTGTATGTATTAAACACCAATTTCAACAATATATCATTTATAAAACGTGGTGACATGGAGTCATAACTAGTTCCGAACAGAACAATACAACGTTGATAACGCATGTTTGAAGTGCTTGTTATATGCGAATGTTTTACTCTCTTTTATACAGTATTTCACCTATAATTACTATTTGCTTTGACCTCATGGGGTATCAAACTCTGGTATCAAGCTTCCCATTGATAGCAAGTTCACGGATTGTATCCCGTTCCTGTATAAGTTCCATAGACAATAACAGAAAGCTTCGCCTAATAGTATACCATGAAAGTGGCCTTCGTGAATATGATCCTTTGTTTATGTATTTTCCCATATCCGAGTCAGCAGTTTATTTCAGTTTGGAATCTAAATTAGATAAAAACAAAAGTTAATGAACTGATGAAAAATATTACAGTTAAATACGATTTACATGTTTCAGATGTCGTTTGAAAGCATTTCATGAATTTAATTAATAACATACATTCATCATAAGCATACACTGTGTTTGTACATCTGTATCAAAATAATACTTCCTATATTTCAGTTGTTAACAATATATAATATGATTATTTCTAAATAGACGATTGTATAACATACCGCGTCAGGTAAACAGTTAAGGATGGAAAATGCCTGTAAAATATAGGTCAACATTCTCTCATTAGGAAACCAATAAACAATTTAGTTCGACGGTAATTTCCGTACATGTGATTGCTAAATTGATCTCTCATGTCACTTAACCGGCTAAAAACGCATTTCGAAACATTAATTAAGATTTATTAAGATGTTGAATTTCATTTCATTCGTGTTCGAGGACGTATAAAGTGTTGACTTGTTCCATTAGCCACTAGCATATGGCAGTTCCATTGTGAGGGTGAATAACCTTGCAAACGACATGGTATCGGTACACGGAAGCTTAAAGATAAAATGGTATTAACATATTTACTATCATCCATTCGCCATGCATTTCTGGTTGGGACATGCTTTTAGAAATCTTCGTTCATTTTATTTGGATAATACGATGTATGTTTGTACTAAGGGTATTTTGTAAAGATTATAAAAAATCAATATGTTTTCTCCATGGGTGAAGGAGGTGCAGGAGGTGCGGGAGGTCGCTGGTTTGATACCCAGTCTGGATTTTTAAGACTAAGCGGATATAACTGCAATTGACTCGTTTATGTCAGGATAAATTAATCAATAATACTGGTTACTAAAAATGAAACCCGGTCTCGACGTACCGAAGACTATAACATTTTCTTTTATGCTTACCCTTGAATTATAGAAATTTCTCAGTGAATAATAATCCTATAATCTCACCGGTGAGATTATGACTTTTGCAGTGAGATTATGACTTTTCAATTGACGGAACTACTTTTTTCTCCATGTTTTTGACAGAATTTTAGGGAAAAAATGAGTCTCAAAACGAGTAACAATTAATTTATCGAGGTTTGACGGGTACAATAAAGATGAGATGTGTGCATCTAACTCTGTGATAACACATTGAATCACTAGGCCTTTATTTAATGACGTGAATCACTACAAGTCACTGTCTATATTATAATGATAGTTGCAGTGAATTTAAAATATTATTGTGCCACTGGTATTAGAATGATTATCTGACACCAAAGAAACCCAGTATTAAATGTCAGATATAAAAGAGTTACAAATAATACAAGGGAAACAACATATGATTGAAAGTACGTAAATTGGCGAGCTTTACTTCCCTTTACAAGTGACGTCATTGCATGAATACACAAATCGACATATTTCTCTACACCTATGCAAAAACTTGTACTTTACTGTAGATACATTGTTTTTTAGACAGTATATGCAATATCTTTCTCTAGCCCGAATGCTTTTGATATTAATAACTATTGTGGATAATCGTACTTGAATGGCTATAATGAGGAGTGTTCAAATAAGGTTTACAAGGGAGGAACACGGAAATGAAGCTAGATTTTCATATTTACACATTGTTCTTTTTGCGTTATGTTTGCAGGCATAGTATAAATAAATATAAGAATGTTACAGGCATCGAATAAATCGGATGTAACGTTATCATAAGACAAAAGTTTTAAAGAAGCCATATTCTTATTATTTAGGAATATCTAATGTACAACGCCTGTTTCCATCCTCAATAAAGATCTAGCCATCTTGTAAGAGCACAAGATGTCGATCGAGTCGACCCGTTTTGACTTGTATTTTCTCTTCGCCGATAAGCGATATAAAACAATTTTCTTTGCAAATGGCTTTCATCCAACAAATCTCCGCAATATATTGACAAATAAAATAATTAAAATCCTTTACATTTAACAGATATGGTTAAAATACACAGTTGATTTTTTTTAGCGAGACCTTCCAAACAATTTTTCAAAGGGCGGATGAATTTCATACGCGCAAATAACAGAATAAAGAGTTCCGTAAATATGGATCGCCCGGAATACGATTTAAGCTATAGTTTGTCACTGCAAATAATTTTTTTAAAAAAGTAACATGATTTTTCATCAATATTACCGTTAAATATTAAACCAAACTGTCTACTTAAAAAAGATTACCTAATATGCCAACCGCATAACGCCAACTTTCTCGTTATTCGACTGGGACTACATACGAGGAATGAATTACAACTGGGGCTCCATACGGGGGAATTTTTTACTTAGTCTGCATAAGTAATGTGACTGTTTACACCTCAGCACTTACAGAAAACTCATTCAAAGCGTAAAAGAAATAGGATAATAGTTTGTTTAAGTGTATTATCGAAATTTCTTTCATCTCGTGAAAAGCAAAGGGTAATATTTTCACTCGTGGCTACGCCACTCTTGAAAATATCACCTTTGCTTTTCACTCGATGAAAGAAATTTCGATAATACATGAAACAAACAATTATCCTCTATATAACTTTCCCTCGTTGGCGCTTAGGACTGAGCGAATAGAATTGCGATTGACTCGTTGGTGTCAGGATAAATTAATCAATAATACTGGTAACTAAAAATGAAACCCGGTCTCGACGTACCGAAGACTTTAAAATTATAACTTTCCTTTGTTGGCGCTTAGGAATAAGCGAATAAAATTGCGATTGACTCGCTGGTGTCAGGATAAATTAATCAATAATACTGGTAACTAAAAATAAAGCGACGTGATATATAAAGAATAACTAACTGCATGTTTTTGATATAGAATTTATGTCACAAGGGAACAAAGGGGTAATTTGGTTAAAATCACGAAACCGTAGGTTGAGTGATTTTACACCAAATTACCCCTTTGTTCCCGAGTGACATAAATTCGATATCAAAAACATGCAGTTAGTTATTCTATTTATTATATATCTGGAATAAATCACCCCTTTATTTTAAAGAAACATATAAAAATAAAAAAGACTTGGCCTTAGGCGTATGAATGTTACGTAACCAAATACTGCTGCTTCTATTTGGCGCCAAATGACTAGCGTTATGACGTCAAAACCGCTGACGTGACGTCATTTTCCTAGTATTCGGTCTCAGTTTTTTTAAATTCCTAGTACTAAACCCACTTTAAATTCCAAAGATGTTCCAAATCTAAAAAAAGTAGTTCCGGCAAAAATGATATCATCACTAGTGATGATATAAAAAAACTAAAAGTGTTATCGTCACAGTGTTAGTTATCATTTTTTTAAAAATTGATATTAATTTTATGTCACTTAAATTTCAATGCAAAAATTTGGATAGGTATGTAATAAAACTGAATAATTATTTGAAGCGGCGTAGAAAATAAACAAACACAATCAATAAGTTTCTTAAATTGTCACATTCTTTCTCAGATATACGAATTTTAGTTGGATAATGGTCTTAATAAACTGAAAACTTCGTCGAACCACCAAAGTTTTGCCACGACACGGGCTGTATAGCCAAATGCCTTAGCGATCCTATGGTCTTCATATCAGGCTTATCAGCTACGCAGTCTTACCAGGATTGTCCCTATTTGCCATCTAGTCGGTCCGGCACCACGGAAGCCTGTAAGGAATGGATACGATCATGTTCTGACTTTACAAGTACAGTATGTAATGTTAGAGTAATCGCAATAACATTAAAAGCCTCCGATGGTCATTCTTTCAATTACATGGCTCATTTGTTCTGTGTTAAATGGGGCTTCTCATCAGGCGACTTCACACTGATGTTTTGTATACCCTTTTAAAAGAAACAAGCTTGCAATCTGATAAAAGGAGTACCCTGCACTGTTTTCACAACAAAAGACTCGTCTTTTTTACAGCGTTTACACATTTTGTAAGGGTTTTTAAAGTGTTGGATTTGGAAAATACATTGCTCAATCTATATCCTGTTTTTCTAATACAAGTACATTATATAACTGTTTTACGAACTAATAATGTTTATTAGATTTTTCCAAGAGACTCTTCCATGTCTGTAAAACGCACAACAAAAAGCCCAACGCTTTATTCTGGATGGTCACTAAATTCAAACCCGTGGCATAACCATTGAAGGTCCCCAGAAAAGGGCTTTAATTGCTGCTTACCTTGACCATGATGTTTAACACATATTAATTGACAGACATAAGGCATGCAAAAGTCAACAATCATGAAAGACAACAGAAAAGGCGGTTTTTAAAAATGCCAATCCTACTCTCTAAACCTCTTTGAAACATTCATTTCTTGAAAGTCAAACATAAATACATGTTTAATGTGGGTGAATAAGAATTGTGGCTGTTTAAAAGGTTGGACCGAAAGAACCTTCTATTTGAAGTGTACGCAGTTCTGTTTGGTTTTATTGTAGTTAGATAGAAAATCACAAGCAAATTGCCAGAAAAATAAGAAACCAGTTATTTTACATGTGTTACGAAATGCACGTACGAATGTTAAGACCGAAATTATCTCCAAATAAAGGCTTCAAGTGTTCCCATTAACACATAAGGTAAAGAAAGGCCTGCACTATGCTGCCAATGTGTCTCAGTATTTGACGAGCTATTGTGCCACGCACCACTCAAGAAACAAATCAAGCAATATGGGTTTTGCATCACTGATGAACTCAATTATTGGCTTTTATTCACGAATATTGTGCACATTTCAGAACTAAGTCTTCTTGAAAACGATAAAAGAAGCAATTAAGTTCTTGATCTTTATTCCAAATACATTAAATTTCATCTTCAGTGTTATTCATTTTCCATTTTTGCGGCACAGAATATCTTATCTAACGCAACGTGTATATACCGATTTGCACGTATTCTATGCTAGGTCAGGAAACTTTGATTTTACAGGGCTTTTGAAATCTTCATAAACATTTAAATCCGTTTGAAAGGAATGTTCGCCGTTTCGATTAATATTTCAATTACATCATGATTGGCTAATGACCAATCTTATCGGTACATTCATCAGGATACCAACACAATAGTAGTAAATCCATCTATACGCCCGTACAGGCATAGGCGGACAGCTATTTCTCCGATATATGAAGTATGTTGCATGACCACGGTTCGAACCCTGGTTGTGGTCTCATTCACTTCAATACCACAAGTTAAGTTATTTAACTCTTTCCTGTATACACCACACATGCAACAGATAACTTCGAAAAAAACACACCGGAGGCACAGTTTTGAAACGTCACTTATTTCAGATGCGTCAAATTGCATCAGTGTGTATGAAAGCGCTCACTATGAAATCGTATAATGAAAAACAAAGATTCGGAAGAAGGAGAAGTAATAACTCAAAAGCTACGGTTGCGTATTCAATCAAATTAAATCATTTCTAAGAAATATAGTCTTCATATGCATGAATCTGTGCAAATTTGAAAAAACAAATAATGAATTTATCCCTTTCCCTCATATAGACGCTTTCTGACGCCTCTGCAGCAGACGGCTTTTTAAAAACATAGTGACAAAAGAAGAAATTGCACAAAACGTGCAATTTCTCCTTTTGTCACAATGTATTCCACTTTTTGTCATAGGTTATCCATTCAATTATGGAGATTTTTTATGTTTTGACGAAATACGTTCAAAGTCGTCTGCTGCAGAATTGTCTTATGAGGGAAAGGGTTATACAATTGTCCTACTGATTTCAAGACGTAGTCCGTCTGTCGGTCTACTACCGTTCAACCCTTAACTAACTTGATTAGGGCAATCGATAATGGGAAATTCCAAATAGTTCATCATCACTTATATTTGCTGCGTATTTCAGAAACTATTGAAATTAGAGGCAGTTAGCAGGTAGTAAAGACGAGTAATATTATAATAATTGTCACTGTTCTAAATTTAATCAATCTAGTTGTTTACTGCCAAAACACATCCATATTGCAGTCGGATTGTCATACCCTTACAGAAGAAGATTTGAAATAGATATTTGAAATGGGATTAACTACTCAAGATGAGCAATGTCTTCTGTTTCTTATCATTTCTTATTTCTACATCAAATAATAATTTTTGGTTTTCAAGATATGATAAAAACACATAGTACTAACACAAATGCAAGGTATTTTTATCATACTTTCTTATTGTCCGTAAACCAATATAAAACAATATTTTTTTAACATACTTTCTTATTGTCCGGAAACAAATATAAAACAAGGTATTTTGAACATACTTTCTCAATGTCCGTAAATCAATAGAAGGATATAACAACGAGAACAGACGTTTAGGCATTCTGAAACCCTTTGAATGGACCACAAACATTTACAATAAATATCAACATTTCTTTGACAAAACGAGCAGCGTAAAAATACACTCGTCATGCTAGATCCGACCATATAAGAAGTCGCTGCTCTCAAACGTTTTTAGACATAACCGCAGTGTGCTCAGTCAAGGAAGAAAACACTCGGGACACAATGAAACGATAAACAAGAGAGACTTGAGGGCCTAAACAGCTTCATTGCTTTTCTGGTATTTGATATATTGTGGTACAAAGACATTTCTTAATGTGTTTTCACTTTGTTTTTCATGTAAAAAGTCCCCGGGATTGGGCCAGTTTAAACCCGAAAGCATAATTGATGCCAATATGCTTTCTACCACATTGTTTGACAATGTGATCAGTGGTTCATATTGTTTCTTTTTGTACCATAGTGCTTACCACCGCTTTCAACAATTCGTCAGTTATATCACGGCGTTTTATGGGAAAGTTACCAATACTTCTGGTCCATTTTTCCTTACACAGCCTAGTTAATCGTAATGCTTACCCTACAACCCTGAGCACTAAGGAGGAACGTCTATTACTACTACACTTAAAGTATTTAGTATGACCCGGCCGCAGATCGAACACACGACCTCCAACACAATGGACGACACTCTACTACAACACCACAGAGGCAATCATATTCAGAATGAATTTAAATGAATTATTTACATGAAGGCCGATACACGAACACAACGTCATGGCTATAAATTCACTTGTAAGTTGTACCAGTAGAGCTAAGAATGCCATTACATTCATAAATCAAACATGCGTTCTATTAAATAAACTTTAGCAAAAGACAGAGATAAAGCTCTCAAAAGTACGGTCATGGTTTGTTTAAAAATGTAACTTGAATTTCAGGCAAACAATTTCCAAGTAACACTAATGTAAAGTTCTTTATCAGACGTCTTAATCTTAAATAAATCCTTTCATATTGTTTGCTATATTAACAGTTAAAATACGGGTAATAATTATGTTTTATAAACTAGCAAACTTTTTTATGATAGCGTTTTGTCTTTTTAATCTTAAGCTCTAGCCTTCAATAGAATACCGATTGAACTACGAAAAGGTTCGCACAGGAGGAAATAAACATGTCGTCTCTTTTCTCACACACTTGTTCGAAGTTAAAATACATGCACTGTCGTGCACGTAACAAGGATTCAATTTGTTGATGGCTGGTGTTGTCAAATAATGAACTTAAAAAAACCCAACATTTTTTACTTCATACTTTTTGGACAATGCTATCAGCAACAAAGGAAAACGAATCTGAACTTACTGATCAAAGAATGACAGCTTTATTCATAATTTCTATGAAACCCGAATTGACAATAGTTTGATATGTTTTTAGGAGACTGCCTGCAATAAGAAGTACAAATATATCTTGTTGCAACCAATTTGAATCGTATTCAGCCAATTCATGAATAGAAGTTCTTCATTCGACAGAAATACAGACACATCTAACTATTTTACAAATTAGATTAACACTTTTGTCGTTTCTTATAGAGACTGTATTTAAACTTCTTGTTTGTCAAGAATAGGACTCGCTGGCTGTGACAAATAGTGTGGTTTTTATAAAGATTTAAATATAACAGATTGATAATTAGAGCAATAGCTATATTATGAATGACCACATCTACAAAAGATAAGATTGAGCAACACCAAACGAAAACCGACAACCGGGGATCAGTTCATAAACAATTTAAACATATACTAGTAGCATACATGCAATATGTTCTTTTGGCCTTCATGAGTCTTACGAAATATGTTAAATTTAAGAACTGAAAAACCTTAAAATGGAAAAGAAAGATTGTATATTTATTATTCTAACAATATTGACAATTTTTCTACTTACGCAAAGAGGGATTTGAGCGTGATATATCATACAGTATATTACTTTAAACTTCCGGAACTATTTTTGGCTGTTGAAATTCTCTCCCACTTTATAGAGTGCAGGTGTGTAGTAATTATTCACTCAGGCCGTAACTTAAAGATCTTATTAGTTTGTTTGATTAGAGGATAAAAACCAACATTGTCCTTGTAAGCTTGTACTATGGAGCAAAAGTATAGGGTTATACATTTATAGAATTCGTAGAATCCGTTCAATTTGACTTTTGTAAAAAGTATTTAGAAAATAGTAAAACAAGGTAAAATGGCAGCATTGTGAGAATGTCAGAAAGTGGTAGATATCTTCTTTATAATAATAATAATAATAATAATAATAAATTCTTTATTTTAAGAAGATAACACATTATGCATTTTATACAAATTAACAAATGAAAAAGTTATATTTACAATGTGGTCTTCTGTAACAAAACACATTTTTAACAAATCATTCATCCAATTATACGACAAACACCATCATGTTAAAGTAAATAGTAAGTATATCACACATTTCAGCATTCATACAGAACATATATGTAACCATAAGCATATATAAATTGAAACAAATGAGAACAATGTTGTAAATACTTTTCTTATAACTTCGATATGTTAAGTAAGTGCTTTTTACACTGGTATTTAAAAGTTTGTAACTTAGTAATATTCTTAATATTTGAAGGCAGACTGTTCCAGATTTTAGCACTGCTATGGGTAAAGCTTGTTTTCAAGTTATTTGTTTTAAATTTCATGACATTCAAATTATTTTTACTAGCAGAACGTAAATTGTAATGTTCGTTGTTTGCAAAGGACACAAGGTTACAAATGCAACTTGGTGTAAGGTTATGTTTACTTTTAAATACCAATAAAGCAATATAATAGTAATATCTTTGTTCAAAAGTCAACCACTGCAACTCAGAAAACATTGATTTAGAACTGGTGTGTACAGGTTTGTTTAATATAAGTCTAGCAACTCTTTTCTGGGTTTTAAATATAATATTTTGGACTTAAGAAATCCCACCCCATACTGTACAACAATAGTCAAAAGTAGACATAATATACGCATTGTAATATAGTACTTTCATATCATGGGATACGTAAAATGATATTCTTTTAAGAAGATTAATTTTAGAGTTTACTTTCGCACGTACACTGTTCACGTGTAGGTCCCATGAGAGTGTATTATCTAACTCCGAGGATTGTTTGCGATGTCGCATTTTCTATATATAAATTATCAATGCTTAGTTTCATTTAGTGGCCTTTTCTCATTTTATATTTGGAACCAATAATCATGCATTTCGTTTTATTAGGATGTAACGCCATATTATTTATCCTACACCAGTCATTGATAGATGATAAGCGAACTTGCAGGTTAGATTCGATGTTTTTGATATCATTACCAGCTTCATGTAGAGTGGTATCGTCCGCATAAAGATCTGTTTTCCCAGTATGAGAAGAAAGTGATATATCATTGATGTAAAGAAGGAACAAAAGCGGACCTAGTATAGAACCCTGAGGAACACCGCTTGTAACTGGAAGCTTGTTTGACATTGCATTCTTTACTTTAACTAGCTGTTTTCTATTTGATAGATATGAAGAGAGGAATGCTACAGCATTTTCAGAAAAATGATATAGTTTTGATTTATGCAGTAAAATATTATGATCTACTAAGTCGAAAGCCTTGCGCAAGTCTAGAAAACCGCTCCAATATATTTACCAGAATCAATGTCTTTTAACCAAGAATCGACGAGGTATGTCAGCGCAGTGTGACATGAGTGATTCTTTCGAAAACCTGACTGAAATTCGTGAATTAAATTATTTCTTTGAAAATAATCCTGCAGCTGATTTGATATATGCCGTTCAAAAATCTTAGAGAGAGTTGGGAGAATTGATATGGGACGGTAATTATGGGGATCATTTTTGTCTCCTGCCTTATGAATTGGAATAACACATGCATGCTTGAATAGTTCAGGGAAAATATTTTTGTCAATGCAGCTATTTATTATAGACGATATAGCAGGTGTTATGTAGTCTCCGCAATATTTTAGTATTCTTGGACCAATACCGTCAAGTCCTACAGATTTTTTAACATTCAAGCTATCTAGATGCTTTTTGACTTCAAACGTATTAATGTGCTTTATTTCGAAAGTGACGTCTGACGTCAATGTCGCATTGATATGACGTTGAAGTTTTGTGAAATGGTCTGTAACGAGCGCAGTTTTTTTTAATGATATTAGAAATGTTTACAAAATGTTAGTTCAGTTCATTTAAAATATTTGGACACCCTGAGATATTGGAGTTTTCAACTTTTATAATATCAGGAATAGTTAAGCCATGCCTGCTTTTACTTGAGCAGGTTATATTATTCAATTTTTTTTCCACAAATAACTAGGGCTCTTGTTTTCTTTAATGGCATCATTGTAAACATTCTTTTTGCTATGTTTAAGCATCGATGACACTTTATTCCTTTGTATTTTATAAGCATCAAAATGTTTATTTTTGTGTAGATTATCACGCTTAAGAATAGCTTTTTTTATATCGGAGTTAAACCAAGCTGGTTGTGAACTTTATTTTACTCGTTTTTCTTTTATTGGGGCATGTTTTGTGAGCACGGTGTTTAATACTGAAAAGAACATTTCGAGTGCTTCATTTGGATTCGAAACAGACTCAACTAGTTCTATATGCGATTTGGAGAGATCAGTAAGAATATGAGATTCTGAGAATGTTTTAAAGCATCGATATTTTATAGTTTGATGTTGATATTTTTTCAGTTTAATTTTATTGGTATTTCTTGTAAAACATATTGGAAAGTTATCGCTTATACATAACGCAGGCACGTGTACATCATATATAAGATCAGATCGAGTGCTGTATATAGATCAATTATTGTCTAACTTGATTTCGTAATTCTTGTAGGCAATTTAATCATTTGATTCAAATCATACCTCAATATAATTTCACCCCAAAGTTTATTGGCATAATTTGGTACATCCCCGTGCATAGAAAAGCTGATATTGAAGTCTCCTAAGAGATGTGCCTCAATATTCAATTGATCGATTCTAACTAATTGAGATTCAAAAGTATAAATCCAATCTTGTTTACTATCTGGTGGACGATACAAAAAGTTCAAAATAAATGGTTTACATGTAGGTAGATTGATTTCAATCCATATTGATTCAATGTCGTCCGTTTCTAAATCAAAACGTCTCTTATATGGAATTGTGTTTCGAATAAAAACTAATACACCTCCCCCTTTTTTACTCTGTCTGTCTCTTCTTTATCTTTATCTTAATATTGATTACAAGTATTACTGTATTGAATATTGGTGTCGTTTATTAGTAAAGCCAAATAACAGATATCCTTGCAATTGTAATTTAATGCAAATATCCTTGGATGTTGCTTGATGCAAAAACTGGACTTCTTACGTCAAAAACTTACGTTTTCTCTACGGTTTTGGTCATGTGTGGATTGTGCTGGAATATAGAAACGCCAATCATTTTGTAAAATGTTTTATACAGCCCTTGATAGACGGTTACAAACAAAACTGGCATATACAAATGAACGAATCTGGCCGTTTCTATCATTATAAACATTATAAATCTCAGTTAAATCCGGAAAGATATATGTTAAATGACATGTCATTTAAATATATAATAGATCTTGCTAAATTTCGGTTTTCGAACAAAAAAAATTGCATCGAGACTTGATCGTGAACTTAAAATGTGTATTAATTGTTTTCAAAAGTGAAAGAAAAAACACATCTGTCAAATCAGACGAACAGAGTCCACGACATTTGGGCCAGCGTTGCACTTCTGGAATAGGGAGAGTACTTACTTTGTGAAAGGAAAAAAGACATAGGAGAGAATGCGAATGTGCCTTCATGGTTGAATAAAGTTTGTTGAAACGAATGTTTTACCAGTCAGTGGCTTGACACGACTCGATTCTATGACATATTGTTGTTAACGATTTCTTTTAACATAACTATCAGCCATAATTTGGTTTACGATGTTACAGATTTTGGAATAGAAATCTCACAGTCACAGACTAATTATAGACTAGACAACATTTTTTACATGGAAGTCCTTTACCAGAGTTTAGTTTGGAAGCCCTTCGAAAGAAGATACATTTAATTAACGATTATATAACAGCGTATTTGAAATTAGAATGGAATGAACTAAGGCTACACAAGATGAGAAACATTTATGGATGATGTACCAGTAATGGGTTAAGAGAGAGTTTGTGTGCAACTAAACCACAGATAATGCATGGTATTTCTTCGCTTAGAAATACATGAGGTTTTTATTTAGTCATTAAGTCTATCGGTGGTAAGAAATTAAGAAATAATACTATAATAATGTTGTTTTCGGAATTGTCAAGTTATATCTTTAAGATTTAAACAAAAGTCTAAACCTCGAACAGCGCAAAACAACAGGGAAGTTATTTTATGACTTAACTTGCTCACGGAAATATTGCACAGATAGGTTTTACTACTAAATGCATATAAATATTTTACTAGTAAAGCCACCAACAAGTTGACGGTTGTGTCAATATTTACCTGTGTAGCAATACACGACAATCCGGACAGCTTGATATAACCACTTTCTGTTAGCCATTCAGTCCTGTAAACTGTCCTGAACATAATGTAACGTGTACCGGATCCCTCACGGATTTAAGCCATCCAGGCACTAACTGTGATGTACGTTGCTCAACTTTGTGAAAAACCAACTACTCTACCAACGTCGCTATAAAAGGCCTATATCCAACTCATGTTACAATAATAATAATAATACAAAAAAGAAAAAGAACGACCAAGTCAAAGGTTTTTCATGGATACTCTCTAAACTTAACTTAGTTTCCACATAGCATCACGCTCTGCATTCAAAGTCAATATCATCTTTCCAAACACGTTTGGAATTAACAGTTTATGGTTATTAAGCTCTGGCTATGGTATTGTATATGCTTTTCAATGTTTTAAACTGTGTCTCTGTCAGACGGCAGGATACATTGCCTAACTGTACATGATTATCATATGTTCAGTATCAGTAGGAGGGCGATACGTTTCCTAAGCACATCGCAAGTAAAATAAGAAGAAGAATCTTTGGTGTCATTGCGGTCTTTCCAATTATAATCTAGAAAAACAAAGATGAAGATATTACAATACAATGGGAAAGTTTGTATGAATGACTTGTTATAGGTTCTGTATATCAAATTATATACGAATTGGTCCCTATCATAGAATGATACTTTTATTAAAACATTTGACATGTAAATCAGAGTTTGGTTATACATGTACAGCAAACGTTTATATTGAGGACAACATTGTATAAATGTGCATCAAATGCACATAGTATATATTATTTATATCGCTGTAAGCGGAATCATACTCTCAATGGTGCATTTATTAATTATAAATACTATTTACTTCGTTCTAATTTCTAGACATACAATTACCACTGCAATTGTTAATACTTACTTGTATTACCACTTCAATTGTTAAAACTTGCTTGTTTTACCAAAAGGCTTGTCTGACGACAAACAGTATTTGAATTATCATGATGTAGTCTCTTCATTACGTAAAGGCAATTCAATAAATTAATGCTCGATTCTCAATACGCTACCTGGTATAATCGTAAGTTCTTAATCAATGTCGGTTTCACGTATCTGTCGCACGTATCCAATTATCCAGATTCGTGGAGCACGAACAGCCACCATTTGTTTATCGCCTAATTAATCAATGACCATATCCACACAGGCATAACTAGAACGTTTTACAATGTATAAATACGCCTGTATACATTTAGTCAAACAGATAATAATCCTAAAGCAAGAGGCTTACATTAGGTGTGTACTTCTGTGATTAGTTGTAGCACAATAAAGCACGGTCAACGTACAAGGGTTTTCTGTGATTAGCATCTTACCATTCTCTTGACGATACAACAAGGTGCTACACATGTCAAAAGCTTTTCAAATATAATAATGATAACACTGACTATACGTGGAGAAACAACATAACTTTGTAAAAATTATTTATTATTTTAGCGAATGACAGAATGAATCATGAAACTATTTTCATGCTAGAGCCGCCTAGCGAATAGGTTGCCATTCTGTAAATGGTACTGGTCAAAGTCATTTAACTAAATCCCGTTGGTGCATCAATCAACCTCGTCTCCTTTACACACGGCAACCCGATAATTATCGCAGTGTTGGCTCTCAAGAAACCATTCGAGATTTAACAATGCTCGCAAGGTTAATAGGGCAAGATTTAACGGCTTAATTATCGCCTGTAGTTTATGAAACAACTCATCGTGAAATCGACATTTTCTGCTACACATGCGAGGTTTTGCTTAGATACTTGCAGTGTGGCTCTGTCGAGAAAATGTATAGTTTAACTTCATAGCATAAAGTGTTCTTTCAGGTCAGTCACTCCTTGAATGTTCACTGAGCGGGCGTTTATTTAAAGTATTTTTTATTTTACATCGTTTGGGAAACAAGCTTTTAGCTAATATAAATGTCGCTCGATGTCTGCTTCCTAGATATATAACAAGTACTAATGCCGTTTGTGTGGATAAATCACAAAGGCAGAACCCGCTCCATAAAACGATTCGAACCCGAGACCGTATGTACGAGAGGACGACTATCTATCATTGCACCACTTTCTTCCACTGAGTGGGCCTTTACGGATGGATATACATTCATCCTGGTTAATAGTATGACTATAAACAGTAATTGCAAACATAGAAGAAGATGTAAAAGATATATTTATGGTCAAGTACAGAAATAAATTCAAGCTTTCAAAAAGCATCCCTTTTCCTTCTTTTTTTCAGATTTGTGTTGGTATTTAATAGTTTTTCATCAGAAAAAAACAAGGTTTTCTTCAGTTAACTTTGGTTGACCTTTCATCAAGCTAGTCCATAAAAAGCGCGTTCTTTTGTTATCCATTACAGCTGTGTCAATGTCGTAGCCGGCCAAACAGATAGTTTGTTACTACGACATGGTGTGTAATGGCGATGTTTGAGCATAGTCAGGTGAACATTGGTCTTGTTTCTTTGCGAGCACTGAAGATGCATACGTATCGTTTCACGAGAATATTTACAATACGCCCATAGTACCCCATTCTCTTATACATATACTTTCTGACGCATCTACAGCAGATGACTTTGGTAAAGACTTTGATAAAATTAAAAAAAAGCTCATAAAGAGCAATTTCTCCTTTGGCAACCATCTGTTAACTATACTAACAAAGTACACCTTCTTTTACAGAGATTTATCATATAGTTGCAGAGATATTTTCAAAATCGTCTGCTGCAGATTAGTTGTATGTGGGAAATTGTAAACAAATTTCTGAGAATTTCTCTGGATAAAAGACAAGAAATGTTACCCTGCTGGTTGTATACGTATAACCCGTCGTGTAATGTCTACTATTGGTGCAATGACACCTATTCACGTCTTACTCGGTTTCTGTTTTCAAACAATGAAATATCTGACGAGGCGATGTGTGTGTAGCGGAACAGAATTAAGTCGAGATAATGTTCGCCTAAACCATATACATGTTAGTAAGTAAAAATGTAAGTAGGTTAATAAGTAAAATATACAATATTTGATTCCATAAATTCATAACAAAAGACAATATTTTCCAAAGACCCCATGCATTTCCGTACATATTTTACCTACATTGTTTTGAATTGTATTTCACAGGAGACACATTTGTAATACAATATTGTTTGTGTTAGTATTGTTATCGTATAGCTGTGTGATTGAGTGTGTTTATTACTGAGGGCAGACTATGTTGATTGTCGTTCTGATTGGTAATGCAATTATTAAATGGTCGATATATCGTGTGATAGCGAGTGTTTGAGAGGTAAGGTAGGCAATACATGTATATAACTTGCTATTCAGTCAGTGCGTGTTGTGAATTACAAATGAATTAAGTTTATATGTATGTTATAACCACCTACTGTCCTTTTTAGTTGAGAAGAACAGCAATTCGGTATATACATCTATTTCCTATATTTTACTAAACCATAGCAAGTGCTTGACCTAAATTCATTCCATTTAACAACAATAAATGTATATATACATATACCTAACAGTCACCTGATAAGCAATTGGAGAGAAAAGAAAATATATGAATCTGAGGCAAATATGAGAAAGTCTATCTGGGACTATATAGAACAGAACAGAACATGTTAGTTATAATTTCCTTCGTAGTAGACCCGGATCTTCATCCTGACATGCAATCCAAAGTGTACGCTTGCATACGGACACATATATATTTAAAACTATATACACATATAAGTGCTGTGATATCGATGAAGTAAGTGAATAAGTAAGTAAGGTAGTAAATAAGACAGTAAATAAATAAATAAGAAAGGATATAAGTAAATAAGTAAATGTTTTAATCTAATATACATATAACAAAAAGGAATAATGAAAAAATACGCACTTTGGGCCTATATGTCACTGTAAAGAAGACGTTATATTTAAACAGTGAGTACAAGTCATTATTCCAACGGATAAAACAAATATCAACATAAGTACACAGCACAGAGTCGCTCGTGTAGTTGGTATGTTTCTTAGTACATAGACGGCAAGAGACATACTAATTACGCGTCCGAATCTAGTCGCATGACCCTATTCAGTGATAAACACGATTTGTTCTGTGTTACATGTAAGCGTGTTTAGTTAAACAGTTTCGCTTCGCTTCGCAACAGAGATTTATTCCGTTTTTGTAAAAGAGCAGTAACAAAAGTGCAAAACAAACAAAACCGTTATGAAAAGTATCTTACAAATTACGCTGAATTGTAAAGAAATCTCCTCATACAGTATCTACAATAAACATTGCAGTAAATAAACTTAACAATACAGACTGAATGAAGAACAGTGTGCTTACTGTACAATTAACAGCGCTTTGTTGAAAAATTATATATTGGAAACACATCAAATTGTTGAGAGGCTCAGAACAATCCCGAATGTTACCTGTTATGGTTTTACTTAAAAGATCGGCTTTGGAAACACACACAAACACATTTTTGTATATACAGAAAGTTGAACGTAAGATGTAAAATCGTGTTAAAAATATATTTAAAGGGGTGTGTGTGAGTTGGGGGGGGGGGGGGGGGGGGAGATAACTCGTTGATGGGATAGGGGCTTTTGTTTCCTAGTTCCACAATGTATTCAAATGCGGTCTGCAACAGATGTTTCAAAAGTCGTTTGAACGTTTAATAGCAATATTTTCAGTTGAAGGTTTTTCCTAAACTATGTATATATATGTATCTATGGTGTTTCCTTTCTCAGTTGAAATGTGATTCGAATATATAGATGTCTCAACATTTGACTAATATGTTGATTTTAACTCATCCATACACTAGCTGATGTGATTAAACGGTGTCGAGCTAAAACAATTTCTCTCAGATTGGTGTGGCCGATACTATTCAGGGGTAATCATTCGTGGGGAACAAAACAGCAACAACTTGTGTATCTGTTTGGGGGGAGTGAATAGTCGCCGTGTTATATCAAGAGTATTACAACAGTACTATAACAGGAAAAGTAGCATGTTATTCTAGCTAACGTTGCACTATGATAATAAAATGTTGCAATATTACAGTATACCGTAGTGTATAAGCGTTTGTTGTTTTCTAAAGACGACCAAACTTTAATTGAGCACGAAACATTCATTTTCCAGGCATTATCGACTTTATTAAACAATTTTTGCTCATTTTATTGACGTTCAACAAATTAGTGTTCCACAAAGATTTTATGGTGCTTCCACAACTTTTCCACAACTTTTATTTGGTATGATAAAAAAAGGATATTTGTTTTGGGAAATACAGTAGTATGTCTTCTTATGCAAATGCAACGTTAGCCTTTTAAAGAAGGGATGTTCTAGCGTGCTGACGCGACGAGTGTTATTTGAAACTGTTTTCGCTCTTAGAAACAAATTGCATACCATATTAGTGTGTTGTCTAATGAACAGAAACCCATGTAAGACAGCCGGTGATAAATCGGTCAAGAGTTATTCATAATGAAGTGTTCTTCTAAAACAACTAAAACTTAAATTCAAATGGACCCCCGTAATCCGAACATATTAAAATAGAATAAAACGTTCTCAGTATCTACGTTTTAGAACAATTAGGTTTGCCTTATTAACGAATACATTTGGTGGTATATTATTACGTTACAAACTTTATTTTGGCATTAACGTTGAAAAACAGTCAATTGAAAGTCATGAAAATGTACAAAATATGGCTCACTGGGTATGTCTACCCAGTACAAATGAAGCATAAACGATCAATATTTAGATGTTTAATGTACTGGAGAGTGAAATTATTACTCCAATTCTGTCCAAATAGTATGATTCTAATATTTCAATACAACTTTAAAATTGTTTGAACAATTTGACTAAACTATTTATCATATATGGAGTTCATCTCATTTAAAGGGAATCGCGGCAGTTTCGATGCTAATCCTAATGTATATATTACGTAAAAGATATGTATTGATACGAGCCGAAAGAGTTGACACTACTTATTTTATATATAACATAGAAACAGCGGTCTTATTTGCCAACGTTTGGGACATACGAAAGAAGTCACATGCAACTTTTCGAAGCCTGGTTACCATATATTTTGATTTCAAATTTCTGTAGATTTTTGTTCAGAAAATGATGAAACTGTAGCGATCGCATTAAAGTAATATGTTCGCATGTAGGAATGTTTTCAGGCGTTTTCAAGCTGAAACCATTTTGAGAAATTCCAGCATTAGTTCATGGGTTTTATACTTGTAAAAGAAATGTCGTCACCACTGATCCCCAATGATGTATTTCTGTCGACCTGGTCCCTTGTCAATCTTAGTTCTTTCATCACATTCACTACTTAACGTCACCATGTCTCTCGTGGTATGCCATTTTCCTGTTTCCAAGTTGTGTTCGTCTCATGTCCGCCAATGGGACTTTATTTCTGTCTATTCTGCAGATATGGCTTATCCATCTCCACCTCATACGTTTGATTTCATTCGATAGTGGTATCATTCCTTTTTTCTAGTATAGTTCATTGTTGGGGATTTCCGTGGGTTCATACTATTTACAGTATTCCCCTTAGACAGTTTGTCTGGAAAACATTTAACTTGTGACAGATGGTCACCCTGTGATTAAATAGTTCAAAGAATTTTCCCTGTTCCATTATGCTGAATACGCTGTAATAAATCTGCAACAGCCGACAGATGTTATGGAATGTGCTGTCTTGACAATGTGAATCTGCTAATACCTTACCACCAATTCTGTTACCTCGGATTCGGAGGAATATCGGTATGCTATTGTCTTTGATGACACAAAGCATAGATGGAGTGTGGGTTTGTCTGGGCGGGCGGTCCTCAGACAGGCGTTTTCAATTTTGCGGACGGACGGATGGATTTTTTTCATACAAACTAAATATTATGTTCCCATATTTCATGCACATGACACTGTCACACAATCATTCGCTCACACAAGCAATCACATGTAAATGTGGCGGTTCTTTTTACACTATTACCACATCGGTCGCATTTTACACACACATATATATATATAATTATGTGGATCATCGAAATCTGATTAATTTTTTTATTAAACAAAAGTATAGTATTGATACTGAGACGAATACATTAAATAAACACCGTAAAATTGTAAATAAATCTACCTGGCCTTGAAAACCAAAACAATGAACTTCCCCTTTACATTGAACGTTGTTCACCGAAACGTTAACATTATTCCTCAAGAACTGTACTCCAATCTACTTGTTTTCGTTAATGACTATGTCAAGACATGTGTGCACATTCAAAACGAATGATGGAAGTCATGAGTTGTAAATGTATCAGATTCGGAAACTATAAACCCGTTAGCATATTCAGTTTTGTTAAAACAAAAATCCATTATCATTTCTAGTGCCGACTTTCCTAATACAATTATTTTAGTTGTTTGAGTTGAGGGAACATTGTGATGGTATAAATAAACAATTGTTAAAAAGTGGCATAAACACAATTCAACCGACACACAAAATGTTTTCAAGATGTAGTTAGGAATGTTTCAATGTAGCCGTTGATATGAATGCGATATTTCATCGAGAGAAATAAATTTTCCTTCGGTCATCTTGTGTTCGTCAGAGAGTCTCGGCGGATGAGATATTTATGTTTCGGGGTTTTGTTTAGATCTTTACTGCATTTGTTTATGATATGAACCGCGCCATGCAATTTGCGGTCGTATTACCTCTCTATAATGGGATCATAAATACGTAATATGAGCCGTTCCAGGGGAGAATACCAACAGTGTGGACTCAGTCCGCGCAGGCTAATCCGGGCCGACAAATTCCGTCTCAGGAGGATAGAGTTATAGATTTATGATTCCTGAAACAGAACATCCACAGGAATCGAAAAGTGTATGATCGTGTTAGCCTGCTCGGCATGCTTAAGCTGATCCGGATCGATAATTTACGCATAGTCCACAATGTTGGTTTCTTCGTGGAATGGCTCATGTGCCAGTGACACCGGTGGGACCATAATTCTAGATTTTAGTCAGAAGTTGCAGCTGGGTCAATTCCACAAACAACCGAAATAAATACTGTGCGTATGTTTAAGTTGGCACTATACGCAAATGCACTATAAGCCCCAAAACGCCAGACCAAGCTCTTATGCAACATATCCTGATTATGGTAACTCTTGGACATGTATGAAGAGAGTCTGAAATACAAAACACATCGTTGTAGTTAAACATGATTGGCTTTTCGTGTTCGACCTTTACTTTGTTAAATGAATCAATAGAAAAGTCAATGCATATTTAAAATATAATATACCTATCACTTTTTTAAGCATATTTTCAAAATGTTTAAAAATGAAATGAAATTTTCAACTATTTAGAAATAATTTAAGGAAACTACGTCTAAACTTTACCAATACTGCTTATATTGTATACTGATTCACATATATACGATTATTTGACACTTTCGCAAACTTTGACAGTAAAGATGCGTAAAATAACGGTTTAATCGTTTGATTCATTTTATCATTCAGAACTTGAAATTAAAGCTAAACTCTTTAGAGAAAGGTTATAATAAAAATATTTAACCCTAGCTAATAATCGTTTATATTATCGAAACAAGGGAATATCTTTTAAGATAAACGAAAATGCAAACGACAAATGCGTCAGATATATTTATTGTATGGTTTGATCGATTGTTCTCTCGAAGATGAAAAATGAGAAATGTCAAAGCCACAGTAAGGCACATTAGTTAAGCCCATCTGTGTTTGAGAGTTTGGGATACCGATCTTTCCTTGGGCCCTCTTTTTATCAAATATGGTTCCTATCTGCGATACCTCGGTCGGTAACGGCGAGAGGTATCAATCAAAGGCCAGTGAGTTCGAACCCCGGTTTGGCTATTTATTCTCTCGAAGCCCGGTTCGGCTATTCATTCTCTCTGATGATCCTTAAATGAAAGTATGGCTAGCGGTTTTCGTCTTCCACAAATTTGTTATATAATAGTAATTGTGGAAATGTAGCCTGTTGCCTCGGAAGAATGTTGAACGGAAGTCTAGAGCGAATGAGCAAAGAAGCTCATATACATATGCGAGTCTATAAAACAAATGACGACAACACGAAGTTTCTTGTAACATCATTCAACTATTAATAACAAGTTTAGTTTCAACATCAACCTCCAAATTGTACCTATTTTGAATACCAATCCACAAACAGTAAGTTGTTAGACAATAATGTTAAGTGAACCAAAAACGATATAATCATAAACAAATCCATACCATCGGAAATAGGAATTCAAGGACAATGCTATAATCTAGTGTCTATGGATATGCGTAATGTAATGTACAAAACAGAGAATTTCTTCTGTTTAGCACAATGGTGACGCGAACCCGGTGCAACCAAAATACAAACACCTGCAATATGTTTAAAGATACATTTACTATTCTATTCTATTATATTATATTATATCGTTTGATGAAATAGATTTTCTTTTTTAAATATATAACTTTATTAGCCACGTGTGAAGGTCTTGGCCATCCTCCTTCATACCTTACAGTAAAAGTGTTTTAGTAAATCTATGTTAGTATATAAGGTTAATAGTATGAATCAATACACCATGCCCGCTGCACCAGGGGGTCAAACTTAAAAAAGTTTTTAAGTGTTACACGCGTTAATAAAGCTATAAATGTATATGATGGGAAAGGGAAGCTTTAAAATATAACAGAAAAACAAAACGAAATAAAAACATGCATTTTTCTGTTTGTAATACGAATATAAATCTATATCATAAGTTCTGATTCAGCTTGTCTTATGGAATTGTAAATGTTCGAGGCTAAAGATAGTCGATATCTTAGGCCATTATTTGATGGTGTTATTAGTTTTGTTTTACAGGAGTATTTATAACGTTTTATTTCTAAAAATAAGATAGAATGGGTTATTATTTGAAAATATATTCTATATATGACTACTTATATAAATTTAACGGCATATTATCGATGAAAGCTAATATAAAAACACTTCAAATAATTAAACAAACAACGTTATTTTTCACACACAAAAAACGACGTCTGAAATGTATTATAAGAATGTGTACAGTAATAAGTACTATCCGAATATTGACGAATATCCCCCAGAAACAATTAACGGTAATTTAGAATATCTTGTTAGAAATGTTGACCTGGTTATTAAAGTGTACGCGTTCATGATATAAACAGTTAATGCTAATGTTACCATGTTGGGGAGAAATCTGAAGAAATGCCAGCGTCGTTTTGACGTCTGTTTAAATTGTGCTAGGATAGGTAAACATATATGTGTCATGCCTCCGATACTGAATGTACTAGAGCGGAACTAAATATTTATATGTTATATCTTTTGTTATCAAATGTTAAGTTAAGGTTTTACTTTGTACTCAAAAAGCAATTGCAATGCATAAACTTTTATACATTAAATTAAAAAATACATCTTACTTATGCAAGTGCTGCAATCACCACAGAGACGAAAATTGTTTTAACACTATTTTTATTTAACTGCTACGTATAATGTTACGTTAATATATGCAGCTTTAATATCTAGCGCTAATGGATAATATTGAATATGTTCAGCAGATTTTAGCAATCTGCACCATTACTCTACATTTTTGTGCAGCAGCCAAGTAAAGAAGAAATCCTAACATAATAGTCACTAATATTAATGAAAATAATATTAGTAAATCCACTCGATTTCATGTTGTAAATAAGCAACGTTATGGAGATAAATTAACCAATCTACTTCTAAGTTATAATACAATATCCATGCAGGAATTGACAGCTGAAAAGTGCTATGAGCAGTCGTTTATACAACGTTAACTCTTTCAGCGCCGAATTGCATAATGTAGACTATTCCATGTTCAAAATCGGGCGACTCCAGTTTTCGTATGTCAAGAGTGTTAGACTCTTTTTGTTACTAAAATGCAAACAACGCTGATTTCAGGTGAGACAGGTCATTATGAGATGTGTCATCAAAGTTTCAACATGTTCAAATTGAAAATGCGATATTCAGAGTGTTTACAACATGTTACTTCAATTCAGTCTAGTGACCTCATCTTTGATCCATTTTCGGACTAGACATAAATAGTGTCAAGACAAACATTCTGACAAAGTTTCAAGCTGTTTATGCGGTGTCTATAATATTAACAAGGTTTTCCTTCAGTTTGGATAAGTGACCTATATTATGACTGGACATGATCTTGAACTCAGCCTATATGTCATCAAGGCAATTATTCTGACAACGTTTCAACATGCTAAAAATAAAAAATACTGCCTCCAGAGTGTTAACAAGATTGTCCTTCAATTTGAACTTGGGACCTAGTCTTTGACCTCACATGACCTAATTTTGACCTTGGTCTGGATATCATTAAGACAAACATCCTGAGAAAGTTTCAAGCTTCTAAGGCAAAAAATCCTTCAGTTTGGCCAAGTGACCTAGTTTATGACCGGATATGACTTACATTCAGACTTAGCCTAGATAGCATCAAAACAATTATTCTAACACTATTGTATCATGATCAAGTTCTTTCTACATTTAATAAGTTTAAACAAATTTAAGATGATTTTTGCTAAACTTAGCCATTTATAAAAATATGACTGTGTATTAAACCATCAGTTTTACATGTACTCTCCCGTTATCGTCATTACAGCTGTAAGTCCATTGGGTTGCTCTCAATATATTCCCTTTCTTCTATTAATGCAGGAATGTATATTATCCCAGTGTCAAAGATGCATTCAATTGTCATTGTTATGACAGGCACAATGACAAAAAGGTATAACCCTAACTGCCTATCATATATGAACTACCTCTCCTATTATCGCCATACTAGCTGTGATTCTCTGATTGAACAGGTTGCTCTCAATCCATTTACTGTTTTGATGTGTATGCAGGAGATGATACTACCCCTCAGTCTAAGATGCATGCACTTTTCATTGTATTGCCAGGTACCAATGACCAAAGGTATATCACTAGCTGCCTAATGAATTATCTCTCCAGTTGTCGTCATAACAAATGTTATTCCACGAGTGTATGGATTATTCTTAATCTATTCTCTGTTTTAAAATAAAACTTGATGCAGAACATCACTGAATGATGTATCAAAACATGGTACTAACTGAAAAGAGTGAATTTATATAAAATAAAATAAAATTATAAATTAAAGGATTGGATTAAAGTGCTTTTGGGTGGAAAATATTAAAAGTCAATTTTGTGTCAGCTTCAAATATTGAAGCATTCAAGGGTGCTTTACGGGGTTGGATACATTCAAACTGCTTGAAAAATGATGAAACTGAGTTCCTGGAGTGGAATTGAGGGTCATGGTGGTATTTAGCCATTAGGTAATAGCCACTTTTCCATTTTTCCATAAAAAAGGTTGTTTTTCAAGCCATTTAAACTTTTCTTTGATTCATTAATAGCCCAAACCAGGCATACACATGAAGTTTGGTCATTTCTTTAAACATGTGACACAGTAAAACCTTAAAATGTTTGTTTGTTTTTCTCTCGGAGACAGCGCAGAAAACTTGCCGGATTCAAGCCGAAAAACCTAGGTTTGGATGGCATAGAAAAATTGAAATTGCTTTGAAATAAATTGCTTAATTGTCCTTATATTTGCTATTTTGCTTTCATTTTATATCATACTCTGTAAATGTAAACAAAGAACAGGTCTCTGAGGGCAAAGAAAGTTTCTAAAAGAGCTCCAGAATCCAACAAATGATAGGTCATTTTTTTGTCGCCTGCAAACATGTTTGGATACAGTCAAACTGGTTGAAAATGATGATACTGGTTGCCTAAAAAGTCTAAGAATATTGTATAATTATTAAGTTCGATCATTTCTATGAACATTTGATACAGAAAAACCTAAAATATGTGATGCTTTTCTTATTTTTCCTAGCATAACACTTGGCCGATTCAGTCGAAAACCCTAGGTTCGGGTGGAAAATATAGAACAATTGAAAATCATTGCCCAATTGGCCTAATATTTGCTTTCGTGCTTTCATTTTGTATCATACTTTGTAAATAAATAGAAAAAAACAAATCAATAAGGAGCAAGAAATTGTCTTTAAGGTCACTTTACACCAAATACATCCGCTGACATGCTGATCTACACCCAAATAGTCCCCTTTGTTTGCGTAGAAATGAGTGAATGCCTTGAATATATGGCATTGAGTTTAAATTCATTGTAAATGTGTATAGGATGCACTGAAAATGATAATATGATCACTTTTAGTATTTTGATCTTGTTTGAAAGTGAAAGTAGAGAATGCTAAACACCGGTTTTGTCCGGGCCCGATTTATTCCAAAATGATGGTATCCATTTTCGCCTGGTGAATTCTTTCTTGCATAATGTATGGCCCAAAAATTTCTTTTGGATTGTTTTAAAGCTTAGAGGTTACTCTTTTCAATGATATATGTATGTGTTCTACATGATAAACGCTAAGAAAGTGTGACAATTTAGGGCTGAAATTGGTCGATTTACGTGCACATGGAAACAAAGAAGGAATTTATTTTGTGTAGTAGCTTGTATAAAGTGACGCTCGACGTTTTCTTCCTGGAGATACCCATTTGTGTGTAAAAATCCCAAAGGCACGCTCATCACCGAAGTCGAAACCGGTACCTTTGGTACGAGAGGCCGACGCTTTACAAGTGCACAACTGTCTTTAAACAAAAAATGGCGCTATCTAAACTGCAAGCATTTTAGATGCACCCCTTCAGAATGGTTATGATATAAAGCCAATGATAAATGTAAATAATTTGATCACACTTGCTATTAATTAAAACAAAACTGAAATGTCTGATTAAGTGTAAATCAGCTCATATTCCATTTAACAGAAAATAGGATCAGATATGTTGGCAATTAAATTCAATAACATGGTTAACAGAAGAAATTGTTTTATTCATGCCTTAAGTTCAGTACAACATTTAAACTGTAGATTAGTACACTTACGAGTTGACATTGGTAGATATGCATTGATACAATAAAATTCCACCCAACACTTTTTTCCTTAAAACATTCTTTGCAAGTTTTGAAATCCAATTTTGAAACATGTGTGCTTGACGTTAATACTATTCAAGCTTCCCGCTCACTTCTCCAAAATATGTACAAACAAATACCTAAAATGGAATGTAAAACCTGGACAAATGAAAACTGATGTACAAGACAAAACTGAACAAATGTAAAATGGTGTACAAGTCGGCAAACAGAAGGTTAAAACAAATATTTGACCACAGTGTATTGGTAGTGATTTTATAAACAACTGCAATACATAATTCAAAATTAAATAATTGCCAGTGAAATTGGCACTTCTCTCATATTTGGTTACAACATTTTTGTAAATCTTGAATGGTTAACTAAGCGAGAAAAGATAAAGAGAGCACCCATGGCATGTTTTCCCTAGCATACAATGAAGAATGAATTCAGGTGAATTAATTGGTTAAACCTATGTTGAATACCTGATATAGTTTGTTGACTGTTTGCTCTGAACAAATAACAATCCAGCTAAGGCAATGTAAAGTTTCGATTGAACTTTTCAAAATCGCTACTTTGAATTGCATGGCTATCAGCTTAAGTCAGACAGTACGTTTTAATGTTTATAACTCTGCAGTATAGGAATTGCTTCCATTTTTGACAATTTTCACAGGTTTCAATATTTTATTCTTTCGCACAAACATGTACAGCACGAACGGAACATATTGGTACAAGTATGGAAAACCACTACAACATTGCAATGTATACTTTTTGAAAATTGCTAAACACTGTTGTAAAAGAACAAATTGCCTGTTGCAGATTCGTCAACACGCGTAAAGTAACATAAGGACCCCATAACACTAGCTTGGCGCTTGAACTGATCTAACGGGGCAATCATGTCTTGTCACCACATCCTAATACTACATGCGCCTGTATTTGGGAAAGTGTTAAGTGAAATTGTAGCTCATTAGTGGTCAATCGTTAAATCAAGCAAACATCCTGACATGATAACGTCTAATTCATTGGGCAAGCTCAATTGACAATGCATGGGCGCTTCAGTCCTCATTACCCGTTTTAAAGCACGTACATAACTGACAACGTGCATTTTCCTTTGTTAAATTTATACATTTAATGCCACTGAGAAAAATGTGTTTCTTTAATCCCGTCCAGGTCCAAATACTTTGGGCAATCCCCATTGACAATGCATGAGCGCTTCAGCCATCAATACCCTTTTTTTTGCGCGTACATAACTGACAACGTGTATATCTATTTGGTAAATGTATACGTATAATGTCACTGAGTAAAATGTGTTTCTTTAATCCCGTCCAGATTCATCACTATAACGAAAACCTACGTAACTATTGGAAAACCCTCTTCTTAAAATTGCTTAAACTAACATTTTTCTGTTTGCTTTCTTGTCAAAAGCACATGGCGTAAACTTCTTCAATGCAAATTTACTTGATGAATTTTGATACTTTGCCCCAAATAACATTCCCCAAAGTTGTACCCAAATCAGACATCTGGCAAACAAAAATCAATCTCGACAAAGATTCTAAACCAAAGTAGGATCATTTAAGTATTTTGTTGTCCAATTTCGTTATAGCGTGTTGTACCAAAAGACCAGAAAATGACCTAACAATTGTTTTTAATTAAGGATAATGTGCGTTTGATATTTCGTAGTTTGAAATTATCTCAATAATTTCGTCTTACGGTGGCACTTTTCAAATTAGACTATTAGGACAAACAATGGTTTGTGTAAAGGAAGCAATAAACGTTGTAACTATATGAGACACGCTTGAGGATAGTTAAAGCTAGGCATTGTGTATTTGAAATAACAAAAGTATATTATTATTCCGAGGAATTAAAACATACAAATAGAAAAAGATAAGATAGAAAGACATTGAAGAGAAATAATTTAAAAACGTAACCACATTTGTGCACAGTGACATTGTTCGGTCAACATGTATACAAGTTTGTATTGCATACTTGTAAAATACAATTATCTGTTTTATTCAATACACTTCGGTGGTGTAGTGCTAAAGCGTCCACTGTGGATGCGGGAGTTTCTTGGTTCGATCCTCGGCCGGGTCATACCAAATACTTTCAACATATTGTGAGGGTTAGAATTTCGACGAACACGCTTGTGTCAGGATAAATGGACCTAACGTATTTGTAACTTAACTATACAGCACAGTTATCTTAATGAACAAATGTTGAACACCCTAGACACCATACAAACTCTCGCTTACGGTTGTCTAAGGAATATTGTAACACGCCCAATGTCAAGTTGTCACGTTCTAACAAAGTCGACAAGTCGATGGCGAAAAGAGAATTCCGCAAATTCATAAAACTTGATATGCTTTTAGCATGAACGGAATGTCTGCAAACGCTTGACACTGTATCTCGTTTCGCTATCGTAATGAAAAAACGCACATACGAAAATAACAACAGTATTTGATGAAAGAGTTCGTTTCTCTTTTATCTGGATAACAGAAACAAAACAAATCAAATATTAAGATGTATTTTAATTTAAGACACGGATTTATCATTTTATTGATATGAAATAAAGTTTAAGAAGTATTTTGGTACGCCCTGTTTTTCCTTAAAAGTCAATGTCCTGGTCTCGCTCGTAACGGGTACTCACTTGTAATCTCGTAGAACAACTCAGCAAACGAAAGGAAAAAGAGTTTTGATATCAGCGTGTTGTTTTCAAACCTTTGAAGTGTCCACATCCGTCACTGTTTCTCCAATAAAACTCATTAATGATGCTCTGCTTATTGCAACTTGTACTGCAATATAGTATTTCTCTTCTTGTTCAAGCTTTTAGATGAAATCAATGGAGGACCTTAGATGAAAAGAGTGATGTATATGCTTTTACGCCGTTTCACGGGTATTTCAGTAAACACGGCCTTAGAAGACTTATGCATGACACCTGGGTGACATATTAGTACTAGGCTAAGATTTCCGCCTTGCATAGGGGTACCCCATCATGTCCACCGCGATCGGAATCGTTCCCGGGTCGGCAGATCTAAAATCCACGACGCTGACCACTCAGCAATGTTGAAGATGTTTAGGCTTACCTCATTTGAAGCAATAAACACATGCCAATACAAATAAAACCTTTCATACATTAGTTACACAGATAACGCATTAGTGGATGATTGGAAATTGATGCCACTTTCAATCGTTAAGCTGTTATACCATGATGGCTAGTTATTCTCCGACTTTCTCGCACCAGTACATCACCTGAAAGTCCTCGTTTACATTTAAAATATAGATAGTTTTGCTGTAACCAGAATAAGAGTTCTTGATACGGTGAATGATTTATTTACCACAAGATTGATATTTGTTGATCTACCATTGGGTCAATATTATTAATTTGGGTTCTTACTATTAAATATCACACTTGCTATGAAATATTATCCCGATAACGTGATATATAGTTTCACATTAGTTATAGTAGACTCTGAATATCTATTTGACAAGTGATACACTTTCCTGTTTACGAATGCCGCTATGCTTATTCGAAAGTAGTGTCTGTAGTAGGTTCGGCGTTTGAAAGATCGGCTCTTGTGTGAACGGCATCCAGCAATACGCATATCACTTTTAGTCCATAGTTAAGGATCGTTTACATTTAAATAGTTTTGTCAACTAAGCATTTTAATTCATGAAAAAAAAAAGATATTTTGACAGACCAGTAATCTAGATAAGGAGGAGTAAACTGGTTTTTTCCCCACTAATATCTATTATGACTCAACCAACCCCCTAAGTTTTGGGCACTCAAAATAGTCACCTCACTGAGATGATTCTTTTCAGTACCCACTGCATAGGTTTTGAATTCTAATAAGGATTTTGGAATGTGAAATATGCACCTTATCTGGAGCTATACAGACATTAAGAATGTGACGTCCAATTTGCAAAATTAAATACGACGATACGATTGAGTAAACAAATCCTTCCTCAAAAGTATCTCCATTTTGATCCAATAAAACCCTATGTTGTGTGTGTAGTCAATATAATTACCTCAGTGATAGGACTCTATTTACACTAAAAACATTGAGGTCTGATTAGGTGCTCGGAACATGCAAATATCCCATATAACGAGCTGGGAATGAATGTCTCCAAACAGGGCATCTGGTTTAATAGTGATTGCAATTTCATATAACAGAGTAATCATACCAATGTATTATGAATTGTGTTGTCCTTTGATAGTTACAATGTACTGTGAATGCCCTATTGTTAAGTACCAATTACAACCATCTTTATTCGATTGTAATGTGATCTTTCTTATTGTGTCGATTTTTCTTGCTGTAGAGTATACTCTTTTGATACTCTTGCCGTTTCCTCAACATGTAAAAGTTTATGCCCTTTGTTGATCTCTTCTCGTTTCATTTCGGTTTGGTGCTCCTTTGTAGAAATAAAATGCATTGAGCTGATTTTACATTATTTGATTATCATAATTTGAATTTGATGTCGATCTTTTTTGTTTTCTTCTCATTCATTTTAATTCGTGTACATCGATGATCACTTTATATGAAGGACATAAAGGATAACATTAATATGGGTCAATTATACTGACACTAGCGAGATGGCGAAGGAGGTACAGCCATTATTACCAGTTAACCTTCCGCACAGAGAAGGACGCTTTACCAATACACAACTGAGGCGGTCTTCAGCGCATGTACATATATAAGCAACGATAAAGATATACCGGTAATGCTCGATATTCCGTCACATATCAAGTGATCCAATTTACACATTTGGTAAATTCTGAATCGTTTGATCTGTCACTCAATGCACTTATTTGTATATTGCTTGTTTAAGGTCGATAGTATATTTTCTGCTAACCATCCTAAAGACATTTGTTTTCGAGCTTTCCTTAGAAAGTTATAAATTATGTTTTATAATATTGTCTTACATCAGCGTATAATTCATATTCGTTCATTTCACGAATAAATGCATTTATGATTGGGTAACGACGTGTTAAACATATTGAGATCTATATGATTGCTTTAAAGCAATGTCTACAAATATATATATGCAATACATTGGTGGAGCTCTAGTCGTACACAACCGGTATAATACACGGAAGAGAAATCTGCAACTCTTGAATATTGCTAGAGTTTGTAATCTTTGTATTTATAATGCTCTCTATTTGATACCTGCTGTCTAAAGGTATTTGATTAATTTGGGCTTTACGTCATTTTAAATATTAATTCAGTAATATCACGATACTCTTCGTATGTGATTTGAATTAAATTCCGTTTAAACACTATTTAATTAAAATCCTTCTCATGTTTATTAAACACATTGTAAGGTAATAGATCTATCTAACAATTCGATGTTCAACGAATCATTAATGATATAAACTGATTCTCAACATTGCCGTGTCACTTTCTAATGAAATAGTCTGTACCATTATAAATGATTACACGCTGTCAAAGGATGTGATTTCTTCATTCTCAAATAAATGTCGTTATTTTGTTAAAGCGGTGACAGTTTTTGAATTGGAAACCTCAGGCTGATTATAGACTAGAAAATTATTCATTTTTTACCGCTATCGTGTTCGGCTCTTTTGCAACAATAAATAATACTAAATCGAAAGAAATAAAATTATTTAGAAAAATTATATCTGTTCAGGTTTTAAATAGCACACAATAAGTAAGTAAACAATGCACACATGTATATACGAAGAACTGTTTAGTAAACTAGAAAAATAGAATATCTGGCTTCTTGTTCTATTGGTGGCAAACTTGAGGAAAATCACTACCAGTTTCTTGGTCTATCGGTAGTAAACTAGCAAAGTAAGGGTAGAACATTCTTGTTCTATAGATAGCAAGCTGACAGAGTAGCAGATCGAGATTGCTATACTATCGGTATTAAACTTACAGGAGAGCAATTCGAGTATCTTGTACAAACTATAGCAAACTGGCAGAATAGCAGCTAACGAATCCTGTTTTATCGATAAATGGCATGGAAGTGATACGAGATTCTTGTTCCATCTGAAGCAAACTGACAACATAGCTGTAAGAGATTCTTTTTCTATGGTAGTACTCTTGCGAAATAGCTGTACGGAATTCTTGTTCTATCTGTAGTTTACTTGTTAAAATAGCTGTACGGGATTCTTGTTCTATCGGTAGTACACTTGGGAAATAGCTGTACGAGATTATTAGTGTATCGGTAAAAAGCCTGGTGACATATTAATTCGATATTACTTTTATATCAGCAATATTTTAGCAAATAGCATTCAATTATTAAATACTTTGATATTTTTCCTTCTATTTTCCATTTGGAAAAAGGATGCAGAATTCGTCGATATTGCACGGGTTGATATTGCACGCATTGATATTGCACTCAGATTTTTTTCACGTGCTGCTAAGGACGGAACTATTTCCATACAGTAACGTTACAAAGCGCTATCATCCAAACTATGATGAGTTTAGACATGACTCGCTATGAAAAAATCGAAAGATGTACACAAAACCCAATCCAGTTTATTTATAGCATTATCCACGTGTGTAAACTGTAAATACATACATAGTTTCTGACGTAATATATGATGTGTTTCAATGACATCGGTATTTGTAAACTGTGTACTCTTTTTGCTATATATACGCTATATTCATAGTTGTTTTGAATAGTCATTGACGATCTTTGTTTTCGCTTTACTGAACAAACTGTGAGGTCAAAAGGGGCATCTAAATCGTAATAAAGAATATATTTATCCAGACATTAATACAAGAATAAGATAATACATGTGTTTTTTATGAAATACACTGTTAGAAAAAGCATTACCCATCATTTTGTTGACGATTCAATTTCGAGTGGAGAACAACAATGGCGGTTCGTAAATTGTTTTTCCTCGACCCTAGCAACCAACGGAAAGGACAGTATAATTGCGCGATAGGATCGTTAATGTTTATTTATCTAAACAATCCAAAACGAGTGTTAATTTTCTAAATAGTGAAGTGTTTTAAACAAACAAACGACACATTTTAACACACTTGCGGAATAGCAGTTCGATATCTTTATTCTATCGTTAACAAACTGCAGGCCTGTGGTTCTAGATTCTTGTTCTGCTAAACAGGAAGTTGGAATACTAAAATTGTGAAATTCTCGTTCGGTAGCAGATTAGCATACAAGATTATTTATGTGTTGCATTAATGGCCGAGTACGATATTCCGCCATTCTTGCATTTCCTTTGCAAAAGTAACGGGTAGGTGCTAACTTAACCAAGCTAATGTTATCCATTCGAAATTAAAACAATATTTTAAATAAAATGTATACAATAATCACCGCTTAAACTTTGTTAATGCAATGGTTGTTGAATCTTCAGTTCATATTTAAATTTACATAACACACCGAACACAAAGGAATGTGTTTGTTAAAAGCTGTGATTTGTCTAGATGATTTGACTTACAACCTCTATACAACATATTTCGGTATATCCTGACCAATGTCAACAACATCTCCACCTGTCATGTTCAGGGGGTAAGGACCAGATACAACAAACATTCATTATGTCTGTTACAACTGCTAGAGGATATAGAGTTCATGGTATCAAAGTATATTTATTTCCTAGATACCATCAACTTTACGATTATTTTTCACCTCTGATATTTACTAAGTATACTTTATATTCCATAACAGTCCATGGATTGATGTGAATTGATATCTTTGGTATCGGAGAAGTGCAGACCTGGATGTATTAAAACAATTTCGGACTTTTTTCCTATTTATTTCTTTTATTTACAGTACGTAATTCAAGAGTAATTCGTCAACAAATTATTAAATAAGTAGTATAACCTCAAGTCTTAGTTTGGCTTATTCGTTCGACAAAAAGGGACAGTCCTTTCTCAAGGATCAGGATTAATGGCCTCTTCCGTGATTTATGCACTACTTGATTTATATTTGGTCAGTTATCGATGAGTCAATATTATTAATTTGTGTTCTGATTATTAAGTGTTCTGCTAACCGTGAAATATTACTGATACTAAATGATAAAGGGATACATAATCAAATACATTCGACTTTAACTGTCTCATGGTCATTTATAACGTCGAAGATAAGTGAACCGAGCAATCCGGTAACTTTATACCAACTCAACCCATCTTAGTTATCACTTTTCTACTGCAGAAGAACTTGCAGTTGACTAATTTTGAAAACACCGAGACAAACGGAGAATCTTTGCTCATAGAGAGCACTATGTTCTTTTGCCACAGTGTTTTTGTCCAAATTTAAAACTTAAACTTTCATTTTTAAATAGTTTTTCCACATTTTGGCAGATTGTTTCTGCTGCAAAAGTGTTATATTTGGAAAGGGTTACTTTTATTTAGACGTTGCTGTTTGTTATAAAATTGAAAGAGCTATGATATAAATCTATAATTAGTTCCCCCCCCCCCCCCCCCCCCCCCCCCCCCCCCCCCCCCCCGCTGAATAAATCTGAGTGATTGTCCTCAGACACATTTGTCTTGATCTGTAATTTCGGTTGTGTCATTGGTGTTATTTACGAGTCTGTAGTTCATATTATTTACAAACGTCCATTACCTGGCTCTAAGTGTACATTGCTGAATGTCGAATTTAAAACAGGACATAAATCAACTCGCTTTGTCGAGCATCATTAATAACCCTTTCCCACATACAACACATCTACAGCACACGACTTCGATAACATATAGAAACACAATTTGAAAATCCTATATTATTGAATGTTTAATTATAGCATAAAGATGTGGCAAAAGGAGAAAAATGCTTATTATGAGCAATTTCTCTGTTTGCCACAATTCTTTTTTCAAAAGTGGTCTGCTTCAGAGGCGTCAGAAAGCGTCTGTACGTGGAAATGGGTTAATAATAAAATTTCTTGAATTATTTATTCTTGATCTGTAATATCTTTTGTGACATTTGGTTTATCTAAAGGTCTATTATAATATACTATTCACCTAACGTTCAATCTTCAAATTTTGTCATGAATGATCATTTTATACATTTGTTGGTAAAGTTCACATTTGATCTTCATTTTCCTAAGATATAAACATTTAAAACTGCAGTTAGCAACATAAGACATGTCAGGGAGGAAGCAATGGACTTTCGAAATACAAACATCTCATGGCCTCCAAGTTTATATAATAATGTAACTATCATGGTTGGGGTTTCAGGGTCATCATTTAGAAAATAGTACGCACGCATGCAATATATTTCAAGTATTTATACACACGTTTGATATGTTAAGCTTTTCATTTGTCAGCCAAAACGATTAAAGCTAAATGTATGTACATGTACAGTCTCATGGCGGGTGTTAAATTGATCTCCTTTTACATAATATACAACTGAAAAAGAATCTGATCTACGGCAATGGTTCAAAATCTCATGTAATCATAAATAAAGCAAGTTAGTATTTTATGAGAATAAATGTTTATCAACAAGTAATTGTGTATATTCGGAATTCGCCGTCCTGATATGCTGATGATACCGTGCAGAGGTGAATGATGATCTTGTCTTACGCATCTAATATACTGAGACCGCTCCCATATAAAAAGAAATGCGATGCTGGCATGTCACAATTTACATTGCAAAAAGAGAAATATCCAGTAAATTGTCCTGGTCTCTGTTGACATAAGTAATTAGAGATCGGATTAAATTCGCTTCACCCTGACGGATATAACAAATGGGAACATACTCTTTATAAATCCCTGATTTCAACCCGAGGACATTTGCTATTCGCCCTAAAATACGTTCATTCTCTGTGAAATTGACTATTAGGTGGTGTAGAATTTTCGCTATATCTGTAACCTGTGTAGCCACAAATCCATTATAGTTTGAAGTAAGCGTTGCATTCCGATATGGACATGTAGAAATATATTTCCCCATATAACACTATTCCCTGTTCAGTCAATATAAGGTAGAATGTAGAACATGTCTTATTCCTCAAGTTCGATATTTTACTACATTTTAACCACATAAATGTATTCTCCGTTACGGATGTAGTCTAGTGTTAGTCATATAGTGCAAACGTTGAAAACTGTCTCCTCTGCAAGTACTTGTCAAATTTTAATCAAAAATAGGACATTTTTCTTAGTTTATCATCTATTAATACTCATGCCATCTATGTTTGTAAAAGGTGCATTCCCGTCAGTGGTATGAAATAGCTTCCTTATATAGCTTTGTCTGGGGTGTTTTATTGGTAGAATTGCGTAAGGCTATCATAGTAGTTGAGGTTTTGAAGTCACGTGATGTAAATGACTGAGAACACCAAATTCAGTTCGCCAACAATATAATGCAAGAAAGTCTTGACTGAATGACGAATGCAAACATAAGCAAAAGTCAAATAAGTAAAATAGGTCCACTTATGTTAAGTAATCAAATAAAATTACAAGTGTCTGAATGTGTAAATATCATATTTAAATGTAATGAAGGAAAAGGATATCACTACGCTTACCCCTCTCATATACTTAAATTTGTACACACTGCATAGACACAATACCCTTTGTAAATTGTAACCCTATGTTCCCTTTATAAACAGAAAGAATGGAGTAACATAATATTTCTTCTGACAATGCAGATTTGTTCTTAATATTTGAATAGCATTTATTTCCACTCGCAGATGCATTTGCAGCAGACACCTTTTGAAAACATTGTTGCCAAAGGGGTTATTGCTCATAAAGAGCAATATCTCCTTTTGCCACAATATTTACTAAGCTATTCTGAAATATTCAGAAGAATAAATATAATATCAACCCTAACCCACATGCAGAGGCCTCTGCAGCAGATGAACTTTGGAAATATTGTGGCAAAAGAAGAAATTGCGCGGTATATTTATGTTCTACGGAGAACTTCCTGTGGCATCAGAAAGGTTGAAAGTCCTTGTCTGCAGAATGATTAAGTCGTATGACGTGTTTGATAGTTATAAAAACCAGGTGGCATCTAAAACGTGGAAATTGAACTATATTACCTTCAAATGACATCTCATCCTTATCCACTCCACTGGACAAGAAAACAAACGTCACAGGAAGGTTCACTTGTCGGTCCTTTTCTTAATTATGTTACAATATATATGTAGATCTGTTGTTTGTGCGGTATCAGAAAGGGAGTAAAATGCCCAATATTTAAAATTCTTCTCGTTTAAATCCGCGTGTCTGATTCCAAGGTTATTTAGTAAAAATTTACCTTCAGTGACTCTCTACGAAAAATGATCAAGCCTTACAAAATGCAGCGTAGCGGGTTCAGAAAAGGGCAAAAAGACAAGGTTAAAACTCCATTCTTATAAAACTGCTTGTCTTATTGGTTCCTTCACTGACCCTCTTTATAATAATTTAAGCCATATTCATTCGTTGAAAGACATAGTCACCAGGGGGCATCAGAAAAGGGTAAATTGTCCTTTAAAATTAAAATCTCATCCTAATCTACTGGTCACATTTCAATAAAACTTCACAGAAACAATCCTTTGATTGTTCTGTTTCTAATGTTTCAAAGATACAAATTGTGAACAGATCTTTTTTTGCTGCGGTAGCAGGAATGGTATAAACTGTAAAAATCATCTTCTCTGAATCTGCTGGTCAGATTCCAAGATAGTTTAGTGCAAATGCTCATTGAGTGACCTTCTACAATATTTGCCTAAGCTGTATTGATTGGTTGAAAAACCTGGCAGCCGGACGGCATCAGAAAAAGGGCAAAATTATAAGACTTAATAGTTACATTTCTATTCAACTTTTTGTTAGATTTCAGGATACGTTTGTAATTTAGTTGAAATGTTCCTTACATGACCCTCTACTTAATTCTTTCGAGCCATATTGATTGGCTTGAAAAGAAAGCTGCCATACTGCATCAGAAAATGGGTCAAATTAACTTTCATCTTTAAACAAAATCTCCTTCATAACCATTGGACTGATATCATCCACAGGCATGATTCTTTGGTGGTACTCTTACACTGTCCAAACCTAGCAGTTCCCATCACGCTCCTGATTACATTTTCTCTATCTCAATCTCTAAATTGACTGTCTCAGGTACATACTAAATATTCTGCACAGTGTTTTACAATGTCTTCTATTGAAATGTGGTCAGTGATATGAAACTACCATGGTATTCTTACTTTTTGTTGAATGTAATAATTATTACCCAAACCGATACAAATAGTGATCTATCGAGTTAACCTTTTCAACCGAATACCAACAGCTGAAGGGTTGTCTCACAGCTCACACATTCATTTCATTTGATAGAATGTTACTTAATGATGCCTGGTTCCAATAAACGACCATTAAACTGACCACTTTACATTAGCATCATTACCCCTGACAGCCATTACTATTGTCTGTGGAACTGTTTTTATTTGCCATGAATATTCGTGTCCTAAAGTTTCCATTTGTAATGCCGTAAAATACACTCAAAGCAACTCAACACTCAACACTCAATAAATGTATTGATAATATAGGGCTCCGGCCTACAATAGTTAACAATACATGAATAATTACAGTGTATGCTCCCTAATCTAAGTCGTGGTTAATGATAGAAGTGTTAAGAACATGTGAAAGATGGTAATACTCGTTCTTGTCGCAAGACAATAAAATTGTAAACTGTGTAATGTAATGTTTTTAAAAAGACAAAGTATCCAAATTGAAGTTACACTGCGACAACAAAGCTCGAAAAAGTTAATGGGACAATTAATTAAAACATGAAATAGACGTTTAGATATCCCAAATGTTAAGACCAAAATTTCAGTTCCTGACAAATGTGTCTAGGGACAATCACTTAAGCTTTTTAGAAGACTCACTAGAAAAAGATGTCCACTCTTTTTTTTTTTATTTAGTTCAACAACATCCAGTTAGATTTGTAACTAGAAATGCATATTGTTCAACCATACATAATTTCCTTTGTCAAAAAGATAAACAAGTCTTTATTTATGTTGCTTGACCAGAGTTTTATCTGAAATGAATATTTAATTACTTAAAATCCTTATTTGAGACCTATATCGTATGTACTCATAAGAATCTGCTAAACAGCACATAGTTTGATTGGTTTATTAGAGAGACAATGTGTGAACAAGACCCTTTTACAGGATCTGTCCTAGTCGTCTCATTTGATAGTTAATGTGTCATGTATCAACTATCATCTCCAAGGTTAACTGTAACGTATCAACTAATCAGACATTATACACTTACTTTCAAAGAACACATATGTCGCCTGCAACGATTGTCTAAATGAATACGAGACAGACAGACGGACAAACGCTGGCTGGAGGAGGGATACCTTAAGAACTACGTGCCAGGTTAATCGACACAAACAGCGGGACAAATATATCTGAAGGTTAATTATTTTGTAATGCCTTTCATAATATGTGTTTCTATAAATATGCAGCTGAGTAAGTAATTCAGATGATAATTGTCGTAAAGGAATTAACTAATTTCTACGAAAAGTTTTGGCTATACAATAACCAGGTTCAACAACAACTGACACGACTGCTGTTTTGCTATCGAGACAGATGCTGTATTAAACACTAGATCAACGCGCAGGGAGTTGAAATTCTAGATAACGAAGGCGTTTCCATAAACAACTAAAACGGATAGTGATATAAGATTATAATCGGGAACAGATAGTATTTCTTTTAAAAAGTCAAATAATCTTGAATTTCTTAACCGTGCCATATAAATGTTTCCGAGCTAGAAGTACTTTGAAAATGCCACTTACGGCATCACAGACATAAACGAGTTTTAAGCGTCATCAATTTCAAATAAACAAACTTCCCTTTGAGGAAATCAAGGTCGTAAATCTAATTCACAACGCACCGGTACTGTCTGCACTTCATTTAAGTCTGGAGTGCTTGTTAAAGATATCTTTGAGTCGTGTCCGGCGAAGTGAGGTTCTACTGTAGTTGCTAACATTGGGTGTTGTAGTGGTAGATCGTCCGCTTGATATGCGTGAGGTCGCGTGCTCGATCCCCGGTCGGGGCACACTAAAGACTTTAACAAGAATCGATGTCGCCTGACGTAGCCCATTTACATTACATATTATCACTGTCCGTGCATACCGATCTCTCATCATGTGATAGCGGAATTAACCAATCAAATTAAACATTGCGACAAGTACTCTTAAAAAACGTCTGTGTATTACAAACAATACTGTGTATTACAAACAATTTTTACCCTTTACCAATGGACCAATTTCAAAATTATTTCAAAAGAATGTTCCTTTGGTGGCCCTCTTTACAAGTTGTTCAAATAATTTAAATATCTGTGGAACTTTTGTGACTGCTAAATCAGTAAGAGGGAACAGTTTAGGGCCAATTTGAAAATACTTTTTTACAAATGTTTTTTTGTGTGAAATCTTACCAAAATTGTTCAAGTTAATCCGATCCGTTGAACAACATGACTGTCAGTAAATAAGGGTTTGTGTTCCTTGAAAGTGCATATATTGAAAATGTTAAACTTCTTCATATCCGGTATTACTGGCCAGATTTGAAAATAACTTGACAGATAAGTTCATTGGATGACACAGAGCCATATGAATACTTGTTGTTATATGTCTCTGGATAACCCTTTATCGAGGTAGTTAAAATCATTCCAATCCAGTGAAAAACGTGGCCACCAGTTGATGTTCCTAATATGTAGTAACAATATTATACTTCTTGTCCAAAGGTACTGGCCCGGTTTGGAAATAACTTACCTCAACGAGTCCGTTAAATAGGTTGGCCACCAGGAGGCGTTGATTGTTGTCCTTGTATGCATAGAGTAAAAACATTGGAAACTATTTCAAAGTTCTATTACATCAGGTGAGCAATATAGGATCACCATGTTCCTCTTCTTTTTAAATATGATCACAAAGGCGGGATATGGCTTTAATAGTTTTTCTCTATCGCTAAGGATATTTTATTTCTGTTCAAAAACTTGTTTTTTTATCCTCAACCTATAATCAATACATCTTCACACGACATTTCTGTCTTTTTAGCCTTCTATCCATTCCATTTCAATACCAAATTTCCTTGATATGTGTTTATTTCTCTTAAATTATCGCATTTCGTTTCGATTGAAAGGCTTCTTAACTAAATTCCAGTAAGAAAGCATTACCGAATAAGACTTCTATTCTAATAATTCGTAAAGATCGAGCGCAGTATTAAGGATTTCCATTCTAAAATCTGTCGCAGCTTTAACCATTTTGTGTCATTTATTTGGGAGCAAGAAAATCACAGACCACACTCGGATACAACATCGAATCATGTGTAATGCTTTTGACCAATTTAACCTTTTATGAACATACGATTCTCTATGTTGTTTTTTTTCAAAAGTCTATAAAGGTTGAAATCATATTATATCGGAACCGCAACTAAGTCATTAGTTCATAACTTCTGCTTGTAAACTGCTTTCACAATAGTTATGCAAATATTGTGTTGAAATGTATATATATATATATATATATATATATATATATATATATATATATATCAGCGGGTAGGCAATACCAACCCTTATTTTTTCGTAAAAATACTGAAGCAATGTTACCGTAAGCATATACAAGTTAACCGATACTGTTATTTAGTTACAACACAGGAACACCTGGCAAAGACTGCGTTCACAATTTTACGACCAGAAAAGGCTCGGAACAGTACTGACTGGTTAGGGCATTCACAGCTGGCCATCTTGTTACTCAAATTTAACAGGATACCTGATAAAGCCCTGAGATAATAGCTCCTAAATTGAAAACAAATAAAGACACTAACAATAGGATAATGATAGTACATCTACCCAAACAACTATATAACAGGGACATACGATGACATATTGTAAATATATAACTAACCACAATATAACAAAATGTGAAACATATTAGATCCAAATGCACATAACAAAAGTAACCGCAATATCAATTGTAATGGATTGTGTGGCTTTATTACGAACAATCCAAACATTAAGTAAGACTAAAACAAACACTTTTACAGACTAAGCCCCTAAAATGCCATTCAACATAGTTTTAAGATGCAAATTCGCATTTTTTTTTATTTCGTTTCAACGAAAGATTGATTAGATCCTGTTTTAAATATGCAAGTTATCTGTTTTATTTTGTTTGAACGAAATGATTATTTCGTAAATACGCAATAAACTGGCATATGTAAAACCGAAAACATTATTTGATCTCTTTTTTGATATTTACGAAATAAAAGTACTGCATGGTCTCATTCACACACTGAGATAAGTGTAAGAATTGTAGGAAAAACCTGTTTACCCTGTTTACTGGATAAGTACAGTGAACGTCGATGTCAAAGAATATCATGTGTTTTTTTCATATTATGTTGAATAATGTTTTTGCAAAATAAGTGTTTCGTATTCATGAAATAAAAGCTTGTTTGCATATTAAAAGAAAATATGTTGAATGCACTTATGTTGAGTTCACAAGTCAACCAAGCAAATGATGCCATGAATCTGCCTTTTTGCTTGAATTATGAATTTCTTGACTGGTTTTCAAGTAAGTTATACTGTTGTTATATTTAAGTAAAAATTTAAATGTAATCGATGTTCGATGTAACATTTATTCGGAAATTCGTGTTCTTACAATATGGTTATATTGAGAAGGTAAACACGCAACATTGAACAGATTTCAATAATACCAATATACATGTACCTCAGTATTTCGAAATACAGAAATATCGAATTCTATTGAAAATGGTTACCTGGCTCTCGGACCCATCCGAAATCTTATTTAATTTAAATTATTCGTCTTGGAAATTGTACACAATTTGATCTCTTGAACTAACACAGCTGTCCTTGAAGCTCACATTTCAGTAATTTCTTTCAAATAAAATAATCCAGTGCAGAAATGCGGAAATTGAAATCAGGTGAACATTTTGAAAGTCTCCGCCTGTTCACACCTTTCTTAAAACGAAAATTTAACTTAAATTGCTGTTTAGATATGTATTATATGAAAACGACGCAAAACTCGCTCAAAAAGCACCAAATAATCATAGTAAATAGCTTAGCATTGGATACGTATATAAAGTTACACACATGTTGATAACTTAATGTAACGAGAGAGAAAAAGCTAGCACTAATCATGAACACGGAATATGACCCTAACTGAGTTTAGAGAATTATCGATAACTTAATTGTTCAAGAAGATTTTATTCTCGATTGTGCACAATACTGATGAATAAAGCCCACTAATTGAATTCATCAATGTTAATAATCTCATTTAGCTTGATGTGTTCATTGATTTGTGCATTGAACAATCACTCTTCAAATCATGAAACACATTGTCGGCGTATTGAACCCTTTCTCATTTGTAAAGTGGCAACATAATGCCATTTTAAACATACGTATATTAATATGTTAGATATACCTTTGTCGAATTTAGCCATATACTATCAGTATTTTACTATGTCAATGTGCAATGATCATTACACAAACTATACTATTATAAATTCTTATATTAAATTTTAATTATGAATACTGCACTAACACATAATATGTCTTGGTTGAGTTATAAGGATAAAACACGCATATAATCTGTATTATCATCTGAACTTATTTATTTTACATTGATTGCGAAACAAGCTTTCAGCTAATATTAATCACGCACAACATCTGTTTTCTTGAGATACATAATGTAACAAGTCAAATGACGGCTTACTGTTTCCTGAGTGAATGTGCCCGCATGAAAAGCAATTTGAGAAAGTTAACATACTAAGATGAACTCAAGCAATAATGGCACCGCGATGTTTCTACTTTTATACTGTCTATTTATTTTTCTGTTTTTTTATGGTTGCAAGTAATACAAAAAATATCGTTTTACGAGACATTCGATAATTGACAACACAGTACACTTTCTCCCATTACCCCTACGTGTTTGCTTTTAACGGAATGATATGGTATTATACTAAGTCATATTTGCCTTAGTCGCACACTGGTTTGTTTTGGATCTTCTTTACCTCTGTAACTGTCGCCTTAATCAGATCGTTCGTTTATATTTTAAAGAAAGTTACAATAAAGTAAACACTGGATATTTATCAAACTGTAGACTTATAAAAGAAAATAGATTGTTCTCCTAGAACACAATTCAATTTGCTATCAAAATCGAAGGTAAGTATACACATCGATCAAATAATAACGAAAAAGATAAAAGAAACATCTTCAAGGTAAGCCAATTTTCTCGTCGGGTAATCAGTTTTTACAAATAGCACAGTTTGATATATTAATATTAAACATTGCATGATATCTATAACAATGATGATATGACCTACTACAAAAACTATTCACTTTGGAAAATGCATTTCTCTTAAATTGCTGATGTAGCAATTACTCACGGTATATGACCTTGTGCTCTAAACCAAACGAGAGGCGGTTAAAAAGATACACCATATAAGTAAATGGGGCTGTGTAAAAAAAGAATTACGAGCGCAGTAAATATAACCCACGCAGTATCTGTGGTAGACTGGTTAGAGTGCCATGCTTAGTAGCGAGAGATCATGGATCGACCCCCGATCGGGTAAATCAATATGACTTTAAAATGAGCTCCTTGTCGCTTAGGGTTTTTCAGACTGCATTACGTCTTTTCTATTGTTGTTAGCCTAACAATAATGCATGTATTAACGGATATATACCCTACACAGTACGTGCCTACTAATATACAGTATTGTGTGCCTGCCTACACAATAAAAATATAATAAGTAATACAATGTAAGGGTTTTTTCAAGACAATCTAATTGATTAAAAATCATTGAAAGTAAAACATTACACCTTAGCTAAAGTAGAATGTCAATGCTTATATAATGGATTGCTTTAATCGCTATGAGAATTAAAATCGAACCCAATGCAGGGAAATAATTTACACTTATTACGGACACACGCAAACTGCTTTACAAGAGGTAATTTTAAAAGAGACAGAAACATTGTTTTAATGTACTGTTTCGAGTAAATAACTATGTAACCGTGCGAGGACTCAATGACCGAAATAAAAATACAACATAGAAATGTCAACCATGATTGTGTTCAGCTAAGTGAAATGCACGAAGATTCAGAAAACCGATACATTTAGCGGTTTTCGCGTACCATAAAAAAGACATCAGAAAAAAATGATAACAATAACCCATGTTAAAATTGTACAATTTCAATAACAACAAACATAAACAAATAAAACCATTGGTATATCTAAATGTTTAAAACCTGTGCACTGACGTCTATTTCTACATGTTGTTTGCAGAATTATTCACCCTGTACTAATGAACTGACACAATGTGTTCATATGTTCATACAGCATCACTCCATATGTATTCGCATCAATGTAAAAAGTAAATAAAGTATTTGTGTCACCCCTATATAATGGGCCATAAATTGTTGACTTAATAGACACATTTGTTCTGATCACATGTTTTACTTCAAGAGTCCTATATGTATAATGTATGTATACTTACCTTTACCAATATCATTCATTATCAACCGTCTCAATGATAATACGATTTGGATTTAAAAACCCCATAAGATTTGCATTGAAAACATTTACTTTATTATCATTATTCACGCGATAGATAATGTTTGAGTCAATTGTCATAAGGTCGTATATACATTCGGATTCAACGTTCCCTTCGGAAACATAATAGCAATGATGTATTTAACCAAACCGGTGTTCCGCGTGTGCTAGTCAAGAAACGGTAAATTGATTGGTTGGTTCGGCTAGCACATGTCCGAGTGCTCGTTCTGTTTAACAAACTAAATGCGTGCATGGCTGTGTTCTTGTTATTGCATTTAAATCACCATTGATTATAGTAGTTCTGTTCACATCAATATTGTTTCAATTAACAAGGCTTCCAGCATACCTATTATTTGGTTTCGATTGATAAAGGGACATGGTCTGCGAACGTCAAATACCAACCTTCCGAAATATTAAATACCTGTTTTTAGTACTCATAATGACAGTCAAGTCACACACGCATTGTTAATATTCATAACGTTTTTCTTGAAAGAATTTTCCAAATACATAATAAATCCTGACTTATATCTAACAATTTCGCAAGAGTTGCTGATTCAGTTAGTGTTATCTTCTGGTAAATACATCTTGTTTAAGAAATCAGAAACTACGCTTGCGTCAAATAAAAGGTGTTATGTCAATTTAATAAGCAATCATTATATATTATATTTTCAATATTACATGATGATATAAAAAACAAACTTAGAGCTTGAACTTGCATTTTTGTCATATGGAAATGCACGTTGTGAGATATGGCAGAATGGGAAATCGAAAATACGTGCATGTCATGATAATTTACATTTTTTATAACAAAGGCTAACATTTCAAGGCATGTTGGATTTAAGTTTCTATCCCATGATTCCCGCAACATGAATCATTTAATGCCTTATACAATTAGCTGGAAACTAATTGCATTACCAAGCCAAAATGTCCTCTCAAATTCATAATAGTTATTCAGTTGTTATAATAGTACATAGTCTCCGACTTAGCCTGTCAGTGAGTACTGTATTCATTGACTTAATACCAGACCGGTGTTGCTTCATTTCGTGATACACTGATAAAATTCCTCCGTCGAATGTGACTAGTGATATAAAAGATTGGATGACACCTAAAGGTGTTTGTGTGTTCGAGAACTTGACTAAGAACTCCCTGGGGAATCGAGTTCCAGAAAAAATAAAATAAATCTTACCGACAGGAGTTGCCTAATTGTAAAAAAATAGTTACTTTGAACGAAGTTTACTGACAAATTACTAGTTCATCAGATCAATCGTTCTGTATGAATTCATTAAATATCCAATTGCCACAAAAAGGAGTGCAAGTGTTAGAAATAGATGGTGCCAGAATATTAAATCAATCAATTAAATGAGTTCGCATTATTGAGTCTATGTAAAAGTGAAAGGGCTGATAATAAAAATACCAAAAGTAATAATTCAACGAACTATTGGACAAATTGTACTTCATATTACGAAATTGTCCTATGCAAATTGTAGCGAAAATGTCAATCATGATACTTAGACATATTGCGAAGATACGAGACTTTAATGTTTATACAAATTATAAAAGATAATGTAAACATTGATATTTTATCATTGTGATGTATATGTTCTTGTATGAAAATGTTCATACATGGCTACATGAAGTATTGTGTGAAACGCAGAACTTCGAAAATGAGTGTATTACGTGCCATTTATTACTAAGTCATATATAAATGTTAATGTCGTTACCTTTATTGTCCTTTAGTTAAAGGACGAGTGGTTAGCCTTTGAGATTTGGAACCGTGCATCTCCGGTTTGATCCCCAGTCGCATCGGTCATGGAGGAGTACCTTGGGCAAGGCACATTTCCTAGCCTAGTACTGGTTTGTTTACTGGGACAATTAGCTGTTACCATTGTGTATATATGATTATGCGACATTAAATACACGGATGGACTTGTGAGAGTATTTCAAAATACTTTTTAACAATGTCAGGTCATAGTAATCGTAAAGTATGAAGGCATTGCTTTTCGAATGGTAATCTTCAAACGTGTCCATACGTGCGATGAGCTACAGAGAAGACAAACAATAGTAAGTGTTGTAAAATTTATTTACATTTTCTCACAATGCGTTATGTCATCAAATTACAAACAATTCTACATATGTTATAACAATTCTAAACTGTATTACTAAAACCACTGCCAAACTTAGGATTGGATATTCAAGGATAAAGTAAGAGTAGCCATGATAAAATTGAAATAATGTTGAAAATGTCGTAAAAGCAAAATAAAACAAATCCTTGAGTTCAAGTTAGTTAGTTTGTTTGTTTATATGCTGTTTACTGTAGCTTTGAACAATTTATAAGTTAATGTAGGTTCTATTTTAAAACTGTATTTTCCCCAAAGATTCGACAAACCAGAAAATAATGATTGATTGTACGAAGCTTTCAACACGTGTTCAGTTATATCTCGGTGTTTTCTGGACATGTTACCAGTACTACTGGTTCATTTATGCTGAACACAGAGTCAGTCGTAATCCTGATTGACTTCTTTAAAGATACATGTACTTTCAATATTGTTTCGCTTATATCAAGACTTGTAAGTTCACAAGTCAAAAACGTCGCATTTCGTTGCAATTTGTCATATTGTCATTTAACACGTGTTCTTCTTTGAAACATGTCTGGATTCTACAATGCATTACCATGTACGTCTGTCTTCAGAACATATGTATTAATATTCAATTTGAGGATTATGAAAATATACCAATAGAATTCCATGAAAGATGTTCCCAATACTCGGTTGAAAGGGAAAGAAACAACGTGTTCGAATAGTATGTGATTACAATCATGTTCTTATATGAATGTTAACTAGGACAAGTAGCCTTTATCATTGTGTAGATATGATTATGCGACATTAGATACACGGATGGACTTGTGACAGTACTGAAATACAAATACTATTTATCAATGTTAGGTCATAGTAATCGTAAAGTATAAAGGCATTGCTTTTCGAATAGTAATCTTCAAACGTGTCCGTAAGTGTGGTGAGCTACAGAGAATACAAGCAAGGTTAAGCGTTGAAAAACTTATTTACATTTTAGCCGTCCCACGAGAAAACCAACATTATGGAATCTGCGGGATAGAGGTATAGAGTAATGACTCTTGAAACAGAAAATCCACAAGAGGAGAACTGTGTCTGTCTGGGTTAGCCTGCGCGGCATGCTTAGGCTGATCCGGGTCGATACCTTACGCAGAGTCCACAATGTTGGTTTTCTCGCGGGACGGCTCATTTGTTCACAGTTTGTTATGTCATCAAATTACAAACAAATCCACACATATTATAAACAGTCTAAACTGTTTCCGCAAAACCACTGCTAAATTAAGTATAACACAAAAGACAGAAACATACTTAACAATATTCTGCTTTCAGATACTTTGCACATCTTACAGACATATGGGTCGGGAGAGAAGAAAGACCAAAGATAAACCATATTGGAAAAATACGTTAACAAATCGTGGCGACCAAGGACACACACTGTCCAATAATCCGCGTGGCGCAGTTCCAGTCACTCGCTGTGATATAAAAATCGTGGAGACCAAGTGAGATAGCTATTCGTCGATGTTACATCGTGATGGGACGACCGAACACATCATATATCATGGATTAAGTAATTCAAATCTAGACAAAATAGTTGGTATTACAGGGAAAACCTTTCGGTGACAATGTTCTGGTAGCGACATATCATTTAACACTCTATAATTGTTGAAGTTGTTATACTGTTAATAATTAGCAGCTACACGGAACGATTACTTGATTGATGGTAGCAATTTGTGTACACAATTTGGAACAGGAAAACAAAGGTAAATAAGACTAATATTCCCGGAAACAATCTCGATCCATCTACAACAAGTGCTGGTTGATTAAATATTGCTAGAAATAAGATGAATAAAATTCATAATAGAAATAATAATTATTTGAACTAAAAACTGACTTTGCTACAATGAACCCCTTTGTCTCCCTAAAAACATTTCTGCAATATTTTCGACTTCAACTTAGAGCACTTGAAATGAATGGATTAAGTTTGATTTACCTACTTTACTCTCATTGAATATTAATAATGTTGTCAAGTTAGAACTACCTTCATAGTTTGTGTCAATTTTACCTCTATATCAGATATTGCATTATGACAATACGAATATACATATATGTTTTAACTGCAATATGTAGAAATAATGTTTATATGTGTCCTTGATTAGCGAAACTAATTATATCCGAAGTCCTGTAATCAGCTTTGCAAACGGAAGTATTTCCATCGTTTCTTTTCGAAGCCGTTACCAAATAGTGAATAAAGTAAGACCTTTACATGACACAGGGTCTTTATTATATATTTGCAAAAAGACGACTTTCGGAAATGTGGTAACATACTTTTATAGAATTAAAGAAAACGTTTACTCGAACAAATTCCCTTTTACTAAAATGTTTCTATTTTGTCATCAACATTTCATGCTTAATTTAACTTTGAATAGTCAAGGTATAGCATGTTCTGATTAGGATTGACACAGCACTTAAACAAGCACTGCCACAAAATGATATTTCTTGCTTAAAAATGAGTCGTAATTACTTAGTTTAAACTTATTTATTTTATATCGATTGCGAAACAAGCTTTAAGCTTATATTAATCACGCTCGATGTCTGCTTCCTGGATACTTAACCAGTACTCGCGCCGATTGTGTGGAAAAATCCCAAAGTCAGGACCCGCTCATCACGGGACTCGAACCAGGGACCTTTGATGTGAGAGGCCGACGCTCTACCTCTGCACCTCTGTCTTCCACGTGCACCACTGTCTTCCACAAATACTTAAATAAGAGATACTGCCATTGTAAATCTTCGAATTAATATGACGCCATTTCTGAGCATAATCTTTGAGTTGCTACCGGCACTTAGAATGCAACTGTTTACAAGTTCAGTCCCTTTATTTTATACTATCTTGCATTAGTTGACTCATCTTTTCCTCTTTGATTTCGTTTCAAACCTACGTGTCTGTATTTTACATTCATGTAAGTTTTCTGGTCAATGCTTATTTACATCGTTTACACTTCAATAAACGTTTTATTCTGTTCTGTCAGTTAATAAATATTGAAAGCTTGAACCGTCTTATATTGTAAAATATTGTAAAATCTGATTGTTGTAAAATAGAAAACGTTGTATATACAATTACGTGGACCTAGTGTCTTAACATAGGTTTGAATTAGTAATTGATCATTACATGAGACCTAGATTGTTATCACAGCATATGTATTACATAGGGATTATTATGTTGAAGTATCCATACCGGTATGAGGGGCGTGGATACTTGATATCTCGCGAGACCGAAGGTCGAGAGAGATGACAAATTGTCCACGCCTCGAGTAGACAATTCGAAATCCTGTATCGCTACTGCAACATCATTCTCTTTTTTATTATATACCATTTATAACTTAAAAGACAGAATAAAATAAACTACCAATTTCTATCTTCTAAAAACAGAAGAAGAAAAAATGCCTATATGTATACAATATAGGTTTATGAGTGCCATGTGTATCAAGTCCCCCTACCACATTTTAAAAGACGTAATTTTGAAGTATATCTTAAAGGGACTGAATCCCATATGAGAAAAAAGCGAAAAAAAAAGAAAATTGTTAAAAATTGCTATTACCTTGATGTTTTTGCATGTAAGGCATTGAGATTTGCTGACTGATGTACTACAATATACATGTATGCACACTATTAATATTGCGGAGATTTTTCGTTATTTTGCATTGTAAAATCTACTGGGTTAGTAACCCAGTAAATCTAAAAATATCGCTGTATATTTATCACGTTATCACTACAACTGCATTGACAATCTCCTTCCCAGAGTTGTTGTTCCTTACACTCACGCATACATGAATGTAATGAGTCGATAGTGTTAGAGAATGCCGAATTGAATCCACAAATTCAAATGAGCAAGAAGGAATTCCACGGTATTTTTAAACGGGAAAACACGGAGCGGACGTTTTTTTAACTGCTTATTTCCTATGAAATAATGAAAAGCAAGACTTGTACGACCTTCTACAACATTCCGTTACATATATTTAGACGTATTTTGGATTAATTAGAATAAGTATACAATATAACGATTTTGGACCATAATGGTGTTCAGTCCCTTTAATAACGTAACATCATATTTCAGTTCCGTATCATTACCATGATAACCCGTCGTGTATGAACTGCGCATGGCCATCTGCATAAATGTGAGCCGGAAAATGTACAGGAATATAATAAATTAAAGTATTCCAATGTTCAGATGCAATGTCCGTATGGTCACGTTATCCACAGTGTCTCTCTCCGTTATGAAAGTTTTAGTACAAATACTCGTATCGAAAATTAACAAATGGTCATTCGTCATGCTCTCGGAAAGGTCTACATGAATCGTTTTGTTTGAAAAAGAAAAGGATTTGTCAAGGCGAAAAATGCCAACAACGATCCATGAATTGTGATACCCTTGTATCATAATTACATCATGTTTTCTAAGTTAATACATTGCTATAATAATAAAAACACTCTGTGATTCGGGTCTAGTCTTTCCTCAGTATTTCACATCTCAAACAATGAACATGAAGTGTGACATTATGTTTGAGATGCACACAAATGGGCGAACCATAGATTCAAAAAGTGCTTTTATTGTTAAAATATTCAATTTATTTTGATGAATATAACTTGAAATAGCATACTAAGATTGAATCCTAAATGTTAATTGTCAACACTCACATTTTGTAAGATAGAAGCAAGAAAAATAAAAACATCTTTAAGACTTAATTTGTGACACTCTTCTCTACTCGCTCTGGTGGTTGCCTATGGAGTAAATCAAATACTAATTTTTCGTTTTTCTAAGTGTGTCGAATGCTAGATTTAAGGGTAAAGGTATAGTCTATTGCATCTATATGGGAACACATTGTGTTGGACGAGTTATTTCGGCTGAGTAGTATAGAACTCTGGTGACGAAACGAGTCCCAAACACATTAGTTTCCTATAATCTTGCAATAACCATTTAATTGTATAATTTGATATTGGCCATCTAAAATGTGTCGTTTTGTGTGTTTTTGAATACTTCGAGCATTTAGAAAATTAACAAATATTGTGAATTGTACTGATAAATTAACATTTACGATTTATTGCGCAATTATTGTCAATTCCGATGGTTGCTAGGATCGTGGAAAATATAAATTACGAACAGCCATTTTTGTTTATCATTTCGTTTCGACTGGAAATTGAGTCGTCGACAAAATTGTGTGTTACGCTTTTTCTAACAGTGAATTTCATTCATAACTCGTGAATTATCTTATTCTTATGGAAGCCCTGGAGGGACTTCTTAATTCAATACTTCAGACTTCTGACTTCCATACTTCTAACTTCGTTACTTCTAACTTCATTACATTTAACTTCCACCCAAGTGCTTCGTGCATTAGTACATTAGTTTAGAAGCAATGAAGTTAGAAGTAATGAAGTTAGAAGTCATGAAGTTATAAGTAATGAAGTTAGAAGTAATGAAGTTATAAGTAATGAAGTTATAAGTAATGAAGTAAGAAATAATGAAGTTAGAAATAGTTAGAATGCATACAGCCTAATAAACCATATGCTAAGCTGGTTCGAAACATTTTCGATACGATTCATCTTTTACATTTTGCAACGATAATGGCTATACATATATTTACAAAGCGTACAATATGTATGTGCTGCCCATGGATTTGAGGGGCTCAGAATCATTTAGCAGCCAGATAACCAACACAATACAGAAGTCTGTTGATCACCATTTTAATATTGGAATGTGAAGTCGATAACAATAAATAAAGACAATTGTATTGTAGGACAATAATAAACACAGTGGTTTGTCTATCAATTAAATACTACCAGAATGTGGCTATTTCTTAATATAAAGTATGCATACAGCTTATAAACCATATGTTAAGCTGGTTCGAAACATTTCCGATACGAATCATCTACTCATTACTTCTAACTTCATTACTTCCAACTTCATTACTTCCAACTTCATTACTTTTTACTTAATTACTTCTAACTTCATTACTTCTAACTTCATTACTTCTAACTTCATTACTTCAGAATTTTGAAGTAAGAAGTCAGAAGTATTGAAGTAAGAAGTCAGAAGTATTGAAGTAAAAAGTCAGAAGTATTGAAGTAAGAAGTCCCTTCAGGGCTTCCATATATCCTGATATTTATGTTCTTTATTACGATTTAAATGCCGCTTTTGACCTCACAGTATGTTCAATAAAGTGAACACACATCTGCTTTTTTGCGTTGAAAAACTTCACATCGGAGAATGACACAACAAATCTGAAGACCTACATTTAAAACAATCATTTGCTTATTTATCAAAGCAGTTATTAAATCCCCATTGATTTTGATGGTTATGTGTAATTGAGATAAACAGATAAAGATCGTCAACGACTATAAAAAAACAACTATAGAGTATGGCATGTGTAGCAAGTCTTCAAATACCGATGCCATTGAAATACACGTCACATTATTACGTCAGACTCTACGTAATGTATTTACACACGGACAGCGCTATGAATAGACCAGATTGTTTTTGTATGTCTATCGATTTTTTACTAAATGGCATTTTAAAACGATGTACCAAACATTGTTAGCTGCTCTCTAAACTCATGAAAGTTTGAATGGGAATGCTCTGTAACGCTACTGTATAGAAATAGTTCTCGCCTTAGTAGCACGTGAAAAAGATCTGAGTGTAATATCAAATTTGCGTGCAAAATCAAAGCGAACTATATGGACAGATATTGCATCCTTTTTTTCACATGGAAAATAGAAGGAAAAATATCAAAGTATGCAATTATATTGAAATATACATAACGACGTTTCCCTATGTGAACATTTTTTTTTTGTAAAATGTATATTCATATGTTGAAACATGTGATATAATCTCAAAGCTTATTGTGCTGTAACCAGTAAAGTAGCATAACTTGATTGTCTGTACTAATATGAAAAATGCCGGCGTGATGAATTGAAACACTGCTTGTATCTGTATATCAAGCAATATTATTGCATAAAATCTATGTTTTACGCTCGCTTAAGGGATACAGAAACATTGCAAAACCCGGGCATAAACGGCGAGAAAACGTGTATAAACAATGCGATTCTCGCGCGCACGTGCCGTTTCAGACCGGTTAGATGTTTTACATATGCATACCCGGGCACCGTTAGTAAACAAAACATGGACGCTGCATCTCCCGGCTACTGGCCGAAAGTCGGCGATTTATGTCAGGTATTCTTTAAACATGATGGTATTAATCAGTGTGATAGAAATAGTGAAAGATTGGCCAGTTCCGAAGTAAAAAGTGGGTTTAATACTAGGAATTTTAAAAACACTGGGACCAAATACTAGGAAATGACGTCACGTCAGCAGTTTGACGTCATAACACTAGTCATTTAGCGAAAAAACGTGAATTTTATCTATACATATGGTAAACGTTAATGTAAATGTAAATGTAATATCAAACAATAATATCAGCTTTTTTAACTCGATAATCGGTAACATGCAATAGACTCACAGCTAAAGAGCATAATATAATCCAAAACCATTTATTTAATTCGACCCGTGTCGAGTCAGCAATGGCAACCTTCATGTAGGACCGGTTCGTGGATATGTAAAACATAAATTGTTTTGTTTATAACGTCGAATGTGTCAATCGTTATCGGGTCATGTTCGTCAGCGGTTATCGTACATCTGAGCCTTACAGTGGACTATATATTGGATGTTTGTTCTTATGTTATGCAATAATAGCGAAAATACACATTTCTCGGTCGTGAACATCTGCGGACGCCCTTCGAATGTGTTTATTCCCTCGTGCTTCGCACTCGGGCATAAACACATTTTTCGGGCGTCCGCATATACATGTAGATTCATCCATAACACGAACATAATTGAACTTTTTATTATAAGCTCAGTGATATGGCCTTCTTATTCATGCATGCATGCATTACTTCTGTGTACTATGTATTACGCACCGTGAAAGTATTTTGTTGTGTGTGTTAGAAGCTACTTCAGAAAAATAAAAATAAATATTATTTCTGGAGAATTTTGCCAGCACTACTCTCTATCTTCGTAAGCTTATATACACCGCTTCTTGTTAAATAATTCGGCATGGCGCATACAAAACGAAACTATTTACGCTTCAGATCCACAATTGGAAAGGCAGGGGATAAATCCGTTTCCGATTGACAACATCCTAGTCTGGGATTTTGTAGTGGAAAGCCGTGAAATGTCCAGAAAATTGATGTTTCATCGCTGTTGTCTGGAAGCACAAAATGAAAAAATAACGCTTCGACCTGATCAGATGTGTTTATGCGTGTAATTTTCTCTGGTTATCAGAGACGCAGACGTCAGATATAAACCTTTCGGATAATTACCGAAATTACAGAACATTCGTTTGTGCTTTTTTGGAAATATTTTAGATTCTTACATCAGTTATAATAGTTCCTCACTTGTAAACTTAACCCTGCATACTATTATGCCTTTCAAAGTATTATAAGTATAGCTTTTGCATCGCTGCCTTTCTCACTTCTCCGTCCGTCTGTCCGTCTGTCTGTCACAATTTCAATTAATGATATATTTGAAGGTGACATGCGTTTTCAATTCTCGTTTAAAAGTTGGATACATTTGACTATATTTGTAATTGATAATGATTCCACTAAATATGTTAATCAATTAGAAGGGTAGGTTTCAGGACGATACTATTGAAGCTCTTTATCTTCAGCATTTCGACTTTTTTCGAGAAAACAATACTTAAATCATAACAAATATACAGAAAAAGTTTAATTTTAGGGAATTAATGGTAGACATACACATTCTAAATGAAGTTTACCTGGTTCCGAAACTATACAATTCGTTCTCAGTGCTCAGAAATTAACTCCATGCTCCAAATAAGGCTTCTGATTGGTCAATTTGGAGAATATATTTGCTTCTGACCAATCAAATACTTGAGCAAAATATCTGAGCAAGATTTAACGTTCATAATTTTAGAGCCAGTATTGTCGGTGAATAATATGATTAAATATTCTACGGTTCGTTGTTAAATATATGAGTTATGGACAAATGACAATCATAAAGAACTAAATTACACGAGTTTCAAGTAAAATAATACATCTTGATTAATTCCCCTAAAAAATCATTTCTCATGAATATGTGTTTAGAAGTTGATCGTTTATCTAAACAAAGTGAAAGCCGGAACTGGAATTTAACTCCGTTAGAAACAATGTTATCAACTATATAGCTTCCAAGTATAACCATTAATCTTTTCGCATGCCTGTTATATAGTAGATGATTTTTCTATTGTTACATACAATTTACTCAAAGTAGTTAAAGACAGACCGTTGTTTGGTAACGAATAATTCAACCGCCGAAACAGTTTTTAAATGTTTCTGATGTAATACAAGAAACGGCTCCTTTTAAAACCTCTCAATAATAACAATAGTACTTACTTTCGCGTGTAAATTAAAAACATACAACACAGGTATACTACAATTTAACGCTTTCCCTAATAGTGACCCATTGTTACGCATCTGCAGCAGACGACCTGTGAATACTATTATGACAATAGGAGAACATTTTCCGTTTGACACAATGTTTTCAACTCTATCAAATTATTAAACTTTCATTTATGGCTATGGTCAACACTTTTAAAAACATTGTCCTCCGAAAGTATATGGCCTATTATCAAATAATTTTGTAGACTTTTCTCTACATGACCTTGTGCCAATTTCCTTTAAGTCATATTGATTAGTCTGAAAGCATGACCACCAGGGAGCGGCTTGTTTTGTCTATATTGATAAAGAGCAAACTTTAATGATCTCCCTCTGCTTGTATCAGGACAAGTGACAAATCATTTTGTAGAAATATTCTTTATGTGACCCTCTATCAAATTCAAGCCATGTTGATGGGTATATAAAACATGGCCGCCAGCAGGCATTGTTTGTTTGCTGTATATAGCTATAATGCAAACTTTAATAATCTTGTCCTCTAAAAGTATCTAGCCGACTTTCGAAGAAAATGGTAGAAATGTTCCTCGGGTGACCATCTATGAGATTCCATCAAGCCATATTGATTGGTCTGAATTCATGGCCTTAAATGTCTTAAGTGAAAACTTTAAAAGCAAATCTTCTCCAAAACCTTATGACTTATTTTCAAATAATTGTGAGTGGTCCTCTACTAGCTTCCTTCAAGTCATGTTCATTGGTTAAAAATCATGGCCACCAGGGTCGTCGCCGCGCTTTGCCGTATATGGCTTTAGTGACTTACTTTTTACTTGATGTCAGTAGATCGATTCTGGCCGTTTTGGGCATCATTTCTACTTTTGCTCAATGAGTACTAGTGCCAAGGTTTTCAACTTTGAATAGTCGTTACATCTTAAAGCCTTTCTACATATTGTATGCTAAAGATGCTGAGAGTGGCATTTGAGCTAAGGTGAAACGAAACATGAATTTGCAGGACTTTGAAAATTGGACATAGTTCTTTTAAGATTTATTTCAAATTGGGAACACACATTGCATAGTGCTTCAACATATCGAACGGCTTTTTCGGGGTAGATTTTTTATTTTCAGAGCACGAAATGCTCATGGAGAGTTATTGTGATCGTCGTCCGTCAATATCTTCACAGCAAGCATCCTCTGAATGTCTGCAGCAGGCAGACGACTATTAAAACATATAGGCACATGACAATATCCATAAACAAATGTATAATTATTGAGTAGATTCGAAAAGAAGAAATTGCTCATCATGAGAAATTTCTGCCTTTGTAAATCTTTTCAAAGCCGTCTGCTAACGATATGTTAAATGCGTTTACGCGTGAGATAGCAGAGCTCTATATAAGGGGCATCGTTTATGTTCTAAAATACTTATTTGACATTCAAACCCTATGTTGTTGGTACGCAAAAGACGATTCTTTTGAATACCAACAACGTAGGATTTTGTTTAATAAGAGAAATATTATGGGGAAAAGACCTGTTCGCTCCCTCTTATCTTGTCCTCTGGATAGGGTTAAATAGGACTAGGTAATCGTGTCCTGTATTCTGAACTTCTAATTGAGGAGACCTCAGTCTGACATAGGCAGCGTCCCAGCATTTATTGATATTTTATTATTTCCAGAGATATGGTCTGAAAGCGCTTAATGAAAATGTAATTTTGACGAGATCAAAGGCGAAAATACGCGTAATTCTGCATGATCATCACCGATTTATTATCGACGTTAAGTAATGCTGAAATTGTATCGGTAATGAAGTATTTACTGTTGTGTTCTGCGCCGGGTATTGTCATTTAGCCTTGAACGCTATAATATATATGCCCAAAAGATACTTCAGGCAAACCTTCCATCGTAGTATTTATTACCAATGGAAATACGGGCGTCTGCATTCCCATAAGCCAAGGGAACCTATATGCCTCTGTTATAAATGCATTTAAGCAAGCTTTGAAATGACCTGGCAAAAACAACATATCTTAAAAGGCGTAAAGCCTGATATAAATATAGTTTTTTTGTGTTTCAATGTGATACTGTGTCATATCCTAAGGTTATCTGCATGGTCCGTACAAAGTGTTGATTAGTATAATCTTTAAAAAAACGTCGCGTCTTTCTTTTTCCCATCTTCACTGTTAAATAACTGAAAATAGGTAAACGTACAATTGACAGCTTGCCTTGTATGTGGATATAACGTCCGTCTTAGGTGTGGGTTCGGTCCCCGGTCATACCAAAGGCTTAACAAATGGTAGTAAAGGCTTTCCATCATTTACGTCGTGGTAATCTGAAAGCGGCGTTAAGCTTAATGTACACAACACCTCAGGGGCGTAGCTTGGCAATAATCAATGTGTAGTACCCGGATAGACACTTTTCGCCTCCTGTGGATTTTCTGTTTCAGGAATCACTACTCTATACATCTATCCCCCTAAGACGGAATGTGTCGGCCGGATCAGGCTGCGCGGGCAGCGCAGGCTGATCTGGTCGATACATTTCGCAGATATCTATCGCCGCAGCTGCATACCACATATGAAAGGGTTAAGGGTGCTTAGCCGTCAGGGGCGTAGCTTGGCAATAATCAATGTGTAGGCCGTCTCGTGAGAATATCAAAACTGTGGACTCTGCGTAAAGTATCGATACGGATCAGCCTAAGCAATGCCACACAGGCGTACCCGGATGTACACTTTTCGCCTCCTGTGGATTCTCTGTTTCAGGAATCACTACTCTATCTATCCCACATTAGACGGAATGTGTCGGCCGGATCAGTCTGCACGGGAAGCGCAGGCTGATCTGGTCAATACATTACGCAGATGTGTATCGCCGCAGCTTCATTTTGGGGCATTTTATAGAAAAAATGTGTAGGCACGTGCCTACAGTGCCTAAAGGGAGCTACGCACCTGAAACCTTATGTATATATTCTAAAAATGTTGTAAGTTATACCCATACTAGTATAACGGACACAATTGAAAACCTGGGATGAAGGCATCTACAGCATTCTACTTTTCAGAGATTCGCTCCACATCAACCCAATAACACAAAGGAAATACAATTCATCAGCGTCACGCTTTCAGACCCCAAGTAGCCCGGTTTTCAAATGTGAAAAACGAGATCAAATCAACATAGAAGCGGATAAAACAAATGAGAAACACGATTTCCCTGTGAAATAACACGTTTAGGTTAATTGACAAACAAATATTTTCATTTATCATATGGGAATGGAATTCAATTCATCCGAAAGTTCCCATTTGTCATCGAAAGATGCATTTCATTTGTATAGAAGGTTCGTTGTGATTCTTGAATAATCGAGTAAAGGTCTTTTATATTAAGTTGTCCAATATAGATACATTTTTACTAACATGATTTAGTGAAGATCTACTTCTTACTGTATGTAGAAATTGAATTATCCAGTACATATCTGTTTAACAAATATAATTATGCTAGACAAAAACTATGGTACAGATGAAGAAATATATAACCGTCATATACAAGGAACACAATACAATAATTATCTTCTTGTAAATACAAGCCACCGGCCAAAAACCCAACAAATAATATTCGCAAACAGCTGTGCATTATAATGACATAATCATTCAGTTTAAAATTAATTACTTTACATTGATTGCGAAACTAGCTTTCAGCTTATATTAATCGCGCTCGTTTTCTGCGTCCTGGAGACTTAACCAGTACTCGCGCCGTTTGCATGAAAATCCCAAAAACAGAAGCCGCGCAGTGTTTATTTACTTGTAAAGTGTTAATCGAGCAGTGAATTTTGTTATTGGATGGTGAATCTTTAAGTTCCATTAACACTAAAATAGATATAACGTAAGTAATGTTATCATGATAAAGCCAGCAACACCCACAAGAAAACCAACATTATGGTCGATGCGTAATGTACAGACCCAGATCAGCCTGCGCAGTCCGAACAGGCTAATCCGGGCCGACGAATTCCGTCTCAGGAGAAAACCAACATAAAGGAATCTGCGGGATAGAGGTATAGAGTTATGCTTCCTAAAATAGAAAATCCACAGGAGGCGAAAAGTGTCTGTCCGGGTTAACCTGCGCGGCATGCTTAGGTTGATCAGGGTTGTTAGTTTACGCAGAGTCCACAATGTTGGTTTTCTCGTGGGACGGCTTATACTTTGTTTCTAACTCTGTATTTATATATAAGTTCTGACTTGTAAAAATACTACATTAGTTGACTGATCGATGCAATACATTCAGTTATATTTATTTTATTAGTTTAACACTTTTCCATATGAAAACGCTTCTTTACACAATTGCAACAGACTACTTTTGATATTATGAACAACCCATCCCTTTTGTCACAATATTGTTTCACTCTATTCAATAATATGGGATGCTCAATATTTTGAGATATGTTCATGCAGAGTATTTTTACGTTGAAAAGGGTTAAATGTTTAGAAAACTGTTCGATGCAATATTTTAATGAATCAATCATATAAACGGATCTATGAAACGGTTTTACAATGAATGTTAAGATTGATAACATCCGTGTGTCCAGATTTGCTTCTAAATAACAAAAGATTGCATTTCAGATGTCTACCTCAAAAGTGGAAATACGTCTGAAAAAAGGGCCTAAACGCCTTGGAGTCTGGGGTTTTATTCCCTCTTCTAAATCAGGAGTTGATCTATGGCTGCCGCTACTAAAGTTGTTCAAAGTTGACAGCAGAAAACTATTGTTTAAGAAAGAATACCTGGTTAGGAGTTTGTATTGCAAGCAGTATAATTACACTTTAAAAGCACTATGTCTATTCGCAAACTCCCCTTTTCTCATAGACCAACTATATTGCAATTCTCTCGATTCTATTGAAATCAAATAAATCTTTTCTGTTCATTGTTTGATAAAGAAACGAAATATTTGACATGATGTGCCTATTGTGCGCATAAAACTTGAATTTAAAGTTCTATATATTCTTGGCAAGAGATGATAACAACTCTTAGCCGAATATACACAGAAGTGTGCATTGCAACCATTCTGGATTACATCATTGTTGTTTTGCTACAACTAACGCATCGGTGTGGACGGTCGCGGGTTCGCTCCCCGGTCGGCTCATACAAAACACTTTTAAAAACAAACTGCAGCTCAGGAGTGTTGGGTTATCATTAAGACAGACTCACTGGTGTAAGCATAAATTGACCGATAATACTCGTAACCTTCCCGGGAATAACTGCTAAATTGTTAAAGAGGTGTAAAATAACCAACAAGCTAAACCATTGATTGAAAAAGCGTATCATCTCACCATTAACCGTTCCGTCAATGACTGTAAGTTAACACGGCCAAATAAAATCCTGTAATGGGAAGAAATATCTTACAGGAAATCCAAGAGGACGTCGAAAAACTTACTTCCCTGGGCTAGCTAGCTTCTTAACTAGCTAGATCCGCATGTAGCGATTTGGGGTATCTAAGACATTCCGATCTGACACTTTTTAAAAGTAATATCATCTTAAAACTAGTGGAAATAAACTTTTTTTTTGTTTATCAAAATATTTACCATGGCCTAAATAACATAAATATGAGCCGCGTAGACTCTGTTTAGACATTGCGAAGTCGTCACTGTGGGCAGATGTATTGAGAGCGCAAATCGCTAAAGACTATTACACAGACAAGGTCCAATTCCACCAACATTACTTAGCGCTAAGACGTAACACCAAAAGGTGAGACTAAACAGTATAACGCTTATTCAAAATGACGCGAACTTGTCGTTCATTTGAAGATCTAGTTTTGATAGCGTAAACGTAATTATTACTTTTCTGAAGTCGCAGTTATATCCGGGTTGAAATATGAACAATATCGTAATTCGTTTCGATATAAGCTTTAGATAACAGATAACTGTTACCGAGACGCATATTCATTTCCTTAATATGCAATACAAGAAAACAGCGACGTACAAGTGTACGTTACAAAATTTAAATCATGCAAGCACATGAGCGCTTTTGACTTCCCTAAGATTTTGCTATGTTTGAAATTCTTTTTCAGCCGTGCTTTTGTTTTCGTGTCATGATGGCGCAGGGTTTCTGGGAATATAATGTGTTGCATTTCACTTTGTTGAAATATCTTTTTGTACCCTCTCCGTCTGCCGCTGTTATTCTAAGTGTATGGTTGTCTCAAATGAGAGCTTATGTTACTTTTTCTTCTTATATGGAGAGCCAAAAATTATGTTGAAACAAGTCTTTTCAATTTTGTGTTTGTGAAAAGGCCACCAGATTAACCAGTTTTTACTCAATTGTATAATGCAAAAATACTAATATTGTGTATGCCGTTATAACGCTGATTTTAACGTTAGAGGACATTTTTAAGACTTATACAAAAAAACTAATACATTTCATATTTTTCAATAACAAAAATGACCGTTTTGCTGTGTGGTTTTTAAGGAAAAAATGTATTTTTATGTATGTTTTTCATTTGTATGGCATGAACATAAGTTTTAAGTACTTAAAACGTCGCTTAATTGATAACATACATTTTGGGGCGTTGAAGGGGACAGTTTTAAGACTTAACAATTCTTGAAAATGCAGCCAAATGCTTCCCGTAGTTTGCTGAGGAATCAGACATAATTTCCTGCTAAATCAAATATAGTTTACGCTTGTTAAGGCTTTATTTGTAGTATTCGTCGCAAATTTACATGTTACACGTTTTTTAAACCTTTTCATGGAAAACGGAAAGTAAAATGATTTGTTAATTTGGGGCCTTTTCAAAATTATTGTACCTGAAACATAGGGAAAGATGTGCATTTTATTTCTGAGTGTAGGAATATGAAATGTATTGTATTTGATAGAGTAATAAAGAAAATATGAAAACAAGTATTCAAGCATGTGTAACGATTTTCGTTACGCCTAAGTACTTCATACGTACGTAAAAGCATATTTCATCATATTTCATCAGTTACATAAATATATGAAGATGGTTAGTTAGTAAATAGTAATTAACGATAAATTAAATCTCAAAAGCACACCTTTCTTGAAATGCTTTATTTATAGGAATAAGAAGACAATAGCCATGGAACTGTAATACAGGAAAGTATATGACAATTTTACAAGTTATGTCTCAGTTGTATCCGATGCTAGAGGACAACCGTTACCATTTGTCTCTACGGGTTAATTCCAGCTAAATAACATCAAGCTAAATAGCTAGAACTGACATTAATGTTCGACAAGCATAGCTAAGCTATAATACTCAACGTTTGTAAAATACAAATATATTATTGCTAAATGTATTATGGGAATTGGCATCATTACTATCGCAATCAAAGATACTTGTCACTTTAACAACTTTCTTCTTTTTATAATAAGGACACCATTGCTTAATTGTCTGCGTGGTGTTTCATGCCACTTTCAACAATTTAACACAGCACGAAAATTGGGATTTAATTAAGAAGTAAATTTCCTTAAATTTCCTTAAATTCCGAAATTTACTTGCACTGCAAGTAAATTTCGGAATTTAAGGAAATTTAAGGAAATTTTAAGGAAATTTAAGGAAATTTTAAGGAAATTTAAGAAAATTTACTTCTTATAAATCCCAATTTTCGTGCAGCTGCAAGTAAATTTCGGAATTTAAGGAAATTTAAGGAAATTTACTTCTAAATTAAATCCCAATTTTCGTGCATTGTAAGTTACTAGTACTACTCGTCCATTTACCCTGACACCAGCGGAATGGAGCAAGAGCAATAATATCATTTTAACAGTTATTTCTATCTATCCCGGCGAGGGATCAAACCCGCTAACTTCCGATGCGATACGTTTGGCTTGAGCAACGGTTTTACTACAGTCAGAGAGATTCCAGAAGAAAGATTGGATTATGGTGCAAAGTATCATGCTGTTATATATCACTGACATTGGTGTTGTTAATAGAACCCTGTTTGTTAATTAAGATTGAAAAACAAGTTTCCAGGGAATAATTACAACACTTCACTTTGTAATTTAAAATTTGATTGACACTTGACACAAAAGAAGTACTTTTCACGCCCATTCTGAAAGTATTCAGGTCAAGATTAATTTAAGGAGAAAATGTACGACGGATTAAAACCTTACAGAAATGTGCTAATTGGCATCAGAATGACATTTAGAAACTACCGCTATTTAACTGCCCAAACCCTTAACCACATACAAGCGCATTTTTAACGCGTCTGCAGCTGACGAAGTCTGAAAAGTGTATGACAACAGGAGACCCTCAATAACATGAGCTATTTTTCTCTTTGCCACAAGGCTTTTAACTAAATTCAAAATTTGAATTATCGTTTAGACATGCGTTTCTGCTTTCATCAATGGTTTCTAATACATCTGCATTTGTTGGATGTCTTGTGTGTACACTTATATCTTTGAAACCTCGTTAACAAAGTTATGCACGAGAACGCGGACTCGTTGTCAGAAAGTCATGTTATTGAGAATATATTCAAAACTGTTGCATTGTTACTTCATCTAAATGTTTCGTAATAGTAAATTGCATTATCCCTTTTGCAGCCAGAGGGCAATTTAAGTATATTGCAAACAATGTAGATTCAGGTTAGACAGCTCATAATGAGATGTTTTTCCTGAAACCGGCATTGTTTGTCATTTTGATATTAAAATTAACCAAATTTCCTGTTGGACGAAAAATGGTCTGGTCCAAATTTCAACACGAAAGAGTCGATTTTGTGAAATGCGGCAGTGGAAGAATTATTTAGACTCTTTTGTACCGATTTACTAAAATATAAGGCACATCTCGGGTGAAACAGTAATAGCTTAGAAACATGACTGACTGTAACGCTTTTATATCAGGCCATAAAAAATGCTCTCACAAGGAAACCTTTTGTAATGTTTATTTACAAAAAATGTCAATAACGTAAGCCGCTCATTTCCATTAACACCATAAAATCGGACTCTTAAAGTGTCTGTTTACATCCGTCCTTTCCTGGGGAGAAATGGTCTTCCTGTTTAGCCGAGTCGTAGTAAAATTTACAATAACCATTACAAACATTGCCGCAAATTGCAGTAATAAAACGGAAGGGCTGTGGAACGAACTATCTTAGGACGAAATTACACAATTCGCTGGACCCAAAATATTCCGAATCGGGTACCAGTATATATATGGATACCAAACGAATACTTCGTCAATCTGATTTGAAAAATGTTTTAAAGAATGTTGATACTAGTATTGCATGTATCCGTGACTGATTACGTTATAAGGTATAACGGTTGATATTTTCCTAACATAGACAGAGAAGACAGGTTTGTTAGGATTGGAAATGCCACAATTGTCACTTTTATTAAAAAACAATAGCACATCGAAGTGATATTCAGTTTCATCGAGGACGACCTGACTAAGAGAATTGTTCCATTGTCAATAGTGAAGGTTAAACGTAATATCGCACAGCCCGGTGCTCCCAGTGATAGACTGAATATATGGTACAGGTTGCACATAATTTAATCCGATTTTCAACACATTGATGACATATCTCTTTACGGGATAGTTTTTTATATTTAGAATAGTCGAAAGCAATGTTGCAAACGGATGTCTTCGACATAGCACAGTGGGCTGTCAATCCAGGGACTGTGAGTTCGAACACCAGCTCGGATAACATTCTTTCCGTCGTTTGACAAAAGTCCATGAGGCAAGCGTCATTCATCTTCTACCAATGGGCTAACAGTCTATTTGGAAAAGAAGCCATTTGCTTTGAAAGTATGTTGTGTGGAGCACTGGTGTTGGCAATTCAGGACATACATGGGTAGGTAAACTGGTCGCCGTTATATGACTGTATCTTTTTTTGAAAATGGCATTCAAGCCCAAACATTCAAATCAATTAATATGTGTGTGCATGAATTATTTTATCCGAGTAATGTCTATACAAACGTGCTTGTCTCTACTTCTAGTAAGTTTTTCTTCGGCGGGAATTCGAGGTTAAGGGTGAGTTGATATCTGTTTAGATATCGAAATTATATTTGGAGAAATCATTTAGACCATACATATAGTCAAGGAGCTGTATAAATGCGAGAGGTGATGGGCTAAATCGCTGTATTGTGTTTTCGAAACGGCAGGTGATGGCGCATATTTTATCAGATGTATCTTCATACACCTTCTCTTATTGTTAATTATATGAAAAGTACCTAAATATAAGAAAGCATGTAGTGAACATTCTAACAGATATGTCTATATTTTGTTAGAGTTAACGTCATCGTAAATATTAAAATGTCAATCGGTGAGACGATAGCTGTTCAATTCAACCGTTTATACGGCTTTTTGTTTGAATTGATTAAATCAAGTTTCAAGTGTCATATATACTAGACGTCAATTCCCCTTAGAAGCGACTGTCATCTCACATTCCCTGTCCTTTTTATCAGCTTTATTCAACCGAAGGCATTGTCTATCTAGTCAAAACTTATTCCTGAATTTAAATGCATGCTTGGAGCGCAATGTCGCTTTCTTTTGTTATATTTTACAGATTAGGTTTTCTCTTCAGGCCAACCTCACAATTCTGAGCACAAAAGAGGGAAGCCTTTATTATTGTTTGTATAGTATTTGGTATGACCCGGGGGATTAAACCCCCGACCTCCCGTACCCTAGGCGGACGCTTTTACATGTCAGCATTGAGGGGGTCCTATCGATATCGTTAATGATAAACACCTATGTGAACATTCTATACACAATCAAAGTTACCTGCAAAATACAAAGGCTAAATTGTAACATGTTTATCTCGTATAACCATTGCTAAATATTGCTTTTCGTTTATAGTACTGACGTTAGTTTGATGTTTTTGTGTCGCTTGTCTGTAAAAGGGAGACACTAAGGGATCACTTCTCCGTCGTATGTCTGTCTCTCAGTCCAATCACCTGTTCGTCTGTCTGTCATTCCCTTTACCTGTCCGTCTGTCTGTCATTCCCTTCAACTGTCCGTTTGTCTGCCATTCCCTTAAACTATCCGTATGTTTGTCAGTCCTTAACCAGCCCGTATGTATGTCAGTCCCTTCGCCTGTCCGTCAGTCTGTCAGTGCCTTCAACTGTCCGTCTGTATGTCAGTCCCTTCACCTGTCCGTCTGTCTTTCAGTCCATTCACCTGTCCGTCTGTCTGACAGTCCCATCACCTGTCCGTCTGTCTGGCAGTCCCTTCACCTATCCGTCTGTATGTCAGTCCCTGAAACCGTCCATCTGTCTGTCAGTCCCTTCGCCTGTCCGTTACGCTTTACAATAATAGTGTGTAGTATGAACGTTTTCTACGCGTATTTGTATAACTCGATTTAAATTGTGTTGTTTTATCTGTGTCGAGTTAAATTTGGTGCACATGTTACGACCTTTAAACGATCGCACACTTGAAGACTGAAAAGTTTCACTAATATTAAATTTTTGATGCATTTTACAAGAAACGTTAATATCGACGTTCCTGCATTTACAAATAGCGAATCTCTACCTCGTAAAAAGGGTAAACCGAAAACGTATAAAGATGTTAAAACGAATCTAAACTTCAAACCAGATGAATTATGCCAAGGAAAAACTTAATCAGTCGATGACAAATGAGCGTTTTGTAACATGTGAAAGGTTTTAAATTGCCTTTTCATTACAGCTCAGAAATAACAAAAACTATCCAACTTTCATTGCGAATCGTTTTTTATTAGTAAATGCCAATTAAAGATGTAGAAAAGACCTGATACGAGCAATTCAAAATATAGTATAAATCATACTGACTCTTAGAAAGAGACTTTCCGTCTATCTGTCTGACTCTCTCTCTCTCTCTCTCTCTCTCTCTCTCTCTCTCTCTCTCTCTCTCTCTCTCTCTCTCTCTCTCTCTCTCTCTCTCTCTTTCTCTCTCTCTCCATCTCCCTCTCTCTCTCTCTCTCTCTCTCTCTAGCTCCCTCTCTCTCTCTCTCTCTCTCTCTCTCTCTTGTTCTCTCTATATCTATCTATCTATATACATCTCTCTCTATCGTGCTTCCTCTTTCTGTCTCTACATGCCACTCTCTCTCTATCCCTATCTCGTTCCCACTGTTGTTCAGCCATTGGTCCTCTTCAATGGCTAACAAAGTGAATTCTGACCACAAACAATGTACGCACAGTTTGCCTCTGTGACGGTACGACACTAGCAAGTTACAAAGGATTAATCTGGCTGGCTTGTTTGATTTTTCGTTTGCCCGCTGACAAAAAAAAGCCTTTCCGTTCCAGCACCAGTACTACTTATTTGTGCATCCTTATATCAGCACCATTCGACATATTGTCCAAGAATGTATTTGTACCAATGCAAGACAGGAACCCGTTCCTATTCTTCTTGGGGTTTGGCACAATATAGTTTGGAACACAGAGATGGAAAACATAGGCCGTTGATATTACTGAAATTATGTTCAGAATACACTAACCTCTTAGCAATCAAGATACGTGTTGGATACGTGTTGGAATTTGGCCCAGTGTGTTCATGCAACCTAAAACACTTTGTTTCAATATGCACTCTTTATTGGTTTTCTTTGTCTAACACCAAACACTATAATCCCGAAAAACCTAATATTATCTAAAACGGGTTGGTATTACCAGTTAATAAACCGCACAAGTTCTTATAGATCTTTTTGACAAGAGGCCTTCAGAAATTCATTAGTGCACGAGAGCGCGATTCGGTTTCATGGCTTCATTACAAAGACAGGGATAAATATGAAGTTCATTGTCCGGTTAGAATCGATTGAACCTGGATTGAGTGTTATCTGAATTATATGACACATTACCTCTCGAACACCCTTCTTAATTGTCCATTCCTCTGTGTCATAAAAAAAATCAACATTTTTAATTTCTTGCAAAGCTTAGCTTGACAATAGAACAAAACGTTTTGCATGAAAGCATGAAACAAAATACATTTCTTGTTCGAGTTATATTCAGTAAGATATTATATAAATGTCGCATAGCTTCCAGTGTGACATTACATAGAAACACCATGCCAAATTTATTTTATCATACCGAACATAATTACATATAGTCACTTCACCATTACACAACTTTAAAGTTTATTCCATTTATTCTGTAACTAATTCAGTAACAATTGATAAAAGTCTAGTTTGACCCTCCGATTAACGATCCGTTTGGTGTTGATGGAATCCTTTACATCACCTAGAGGTGATAAATCTGCTTCCGAAATCGAAACAAACCGTTTGTTTACAGATTTTTTTTTGAAAATGTCATTTGGAAAAGTTTCAAACAACTAAAGTTAAAGGTTTACAACACATTTCAATTAGCGTTTTCCAACTCAGACTTGGGAAACCAAAATTGTCTATATTTAGACGCGCGTGCCATGTGACAGTATAATGTCTACTTGTCAAAAAACGTACCTGTCAGCATGAGACAGTAATAAGTTGTCCATAATGAGCTTATGGGAATTTAACACGACAAAGTCATGTGAGGTATAATTTTAATATTCATCAATTTGTTTGCTAGTTAATTTTTATGATCTGTTTTTCTGTTATTCGTTGTTTCATACTAATAATATACGCATACATGTTAATGTTACTATTGTACACCTACTTACACGTTGCAGATACCTCACATATTTGGCATACATAGTAGCTTTTACAACAGCAATGTGTCGCGACAGAATGTGAATGCGCGTATTGGCTTTGCTGATATAATTAAATGTCGATCCATATATGGTATCTCAAGTTGTAAGATAATACTTTGGTAAATACGGTGTGTATAGATAGATGTAAACATATTTTGTGAAAATGTTCTATGATGTTAACATAATTGTTATAGGTTGGATTCATTATATCAATTACATTTGTTCATTGTAATTGCCTTTGTCATTGTCATATTTCGGAAACAACACGTTTGTTTCTTACAAAGTACGTACTTTGGTGCTAGTGTTCAACAATAAAATTTGACTCGAACATCGTATCGGTGGATTTCATTCATTCTCTAAACGACCGATTGTAGTGAAATTCAATGACTCCCGTGAAAAGGAAAAAAACAATAAACCGAGCTCAACAGACTTACAGAAAAGGAGAAAAATCTCATACCAAAAGTGACCAAAGCAATAAACGCAAACGCCTTAATCAAGTACGACCAACTATACATTAACGGTAAGGTGTCCATCATTGACTCTCAATCAACGACATTGATTACTCAAACATACGACTCCATCGTCAGTCGGAATACATGGCGTATGTGTACATACAAGGATCTCTATAAAAACTAGACGAAAATGACTTTTTATAATTCATACATGGCTACGATTTCTTACAGAAAGATGGAGATCGAAATCATCCTGTCTACATATTGAAGAGTATAAGCATTTATCCTGCCCCCAGAACACATATTAACAATCGAGAAAGCTGATTGACTAATTGGATATTTCAGGTCAGGGGTCAAAGGACAAACTAACTTAATGTTACACAATTGTAATGGCGTCATATGGACATAAAATTCTCTTTTTGAATGACAACAGTTTGGATTCATATCAAGCTCATTATAACCAAATAGAAGCTTCACTGGAATAGCAAACCCTTGTATGGATCTGATGACTATTACATGTCGTCTCAGATTGACCTTTGCGTCGGCCAATCACCCTACAAACCCGTAAGGTATTAACAGTTGAGATAATTCAGAAAAGTCAACGAGAAATGTTCGAGTGTACTTATTGTATTCGATATTTAAATATATATGGTCAATCCGAGACGATCTTTCATGCGGTGCCGTCCGATCCAGCGAAGTAGTTTGGTCCTATTTCAATTAAATTACGATTTGATATGTATTGGTATGTTACATTCCAGCATCAGTTTACACAAAATGTTAGGTGACATCCTTATTACTGGCGACTTCAATGCACGTAAATTTTGAAAAGCATTTGCAGCATACGACGTTTGAAAACATTGTTGCAAAAACAGAAATTATAATGGACACTTTCTCCTTTTGTTCACTATGTTTGAAAAACCATCTGTCTGCAGATGCGTAAAACTGCGTTTGCATGGAAAATAAGAGGTAAATACTGATTTGGTGTATCAACAATAAATCCAGATTATAATAAGCCATATGTGAAACACAATAAAAGCCCGTTTATCAAGCAACAATACATTTGATGTTTAAATATCTTTATGATAAGGATGAAGAATGTATAACAAATGTGTTTGACTGAACATAACCGAACACAATGTACTGTAAATAGTGCTTTTATTGAGAAGCAGAAGTAATGCTTTGTATTTTCTAGTAAAATTAAATGACTTGGCAGACGGTCCGTTACATTGACATAAATCTATGCGATATTGATATCATCTGAGACGGGAATCTTTCCTACCGTGAAATAAGATATCAACGATAATGAAAAGATCGAAAATCAAAATAAGAATGTATAGGTTATGTGGAACGATGTGCAAATAATACAAATAAAGTAATAAATTGTACAGATTGTACTTAGCGTTTATTTCAACGAAAATATTGAGGCAAAATAATGTTATTCCTTTGTCGACTAGATGTGTATACGGCTTGCCGAGTCATGTCATGGTTAGGCGTTTAAAATGGTTGATTGATTGGGGTTTAACGCCGTTTTTAACAGTTTTTCAGTCATATCACGGCGACCAGTTCACCTACTCATGCTTTTCCTGGTTTTCCCACACCAGTACACCATACAACATACTTTCAAAGCAACTGGCTGCTTTTCCATATAGAATGTTAAACAGCCCATCGGTGAAACACGAATGACGCATGTCACACAGTGACTTTTGTCAAAACGTCGTAAAGAATGTTGGCCGCGCCGGAATTCGAACTCAAAACCCCTGGATTGACTGCCCGCGTAGCTACCAACTGAGCTACCGGGGCTCGGCTGTTTAAAATGATAGTACTGGCTGAACCATCATTTTTCGGAGAAATGTATCGGTTGTTAGTATAGGGGAATGACTAAAGCAACGCCGCGATATGAATGAATTATTGTTGCAAATGGCATATGGCATCACATAAACAAAACACAAATCAAATTACGTGAAGTGTGTTATCCGTCTAAAACGTTTTAGACTGTGGATATACCCATTTAATTAAAGGTATTCTAAAGATGGGTACGTCATGAAGCAGGCATGACGTATGACTACAATGCACTTGCGCATACAACCGAATTACAAACAAAATAATTTAAGTCACTCTGTTTGATATCACAGGGTGAATTGTTTACTCTGTTGGTAGGATGCTCAAACTGAAAGAAATACAAATTATTCAGTCCAATTTCAACTTTTTTATAATCCACAATGCAGATTATTCTCCAAATCGTCAAAGACGTCTAGAGACCTTAATTTTGTATCTCAGAGAAGTCTAATAAGGGCGATGCAGTAAATAGTTCTAACTTGATGAAAGACAAATAACAGACACACATAGAAACAACATGCGAGTGACAATAGACAAAGATACAAATGTACACTTGTATCCATGTAAACTATGCATATCATCTTTCTTTATATCTTCCATCAGAAGTCTAGATAGTACCTTGGTGTGACACAATGTTCGACCATCTATCCATTAGTATTTTTAATTAACCTTCATTGATAACCTTTTATATCTCTTTCCATCAATGTTGGATCATTCAACACAGTATAAACACAACAGAAAGTAGCCATAGATACGAAAGACCCACCTGTAAAGTAATATCCCCTAATCTACCACTGTTATGACATTCTATTGGCACAGTACACAATATAAGATATGTCACCAATAAAGTTACTTTTACAGATATACGAGCAACAACAATCTGATGAAGCATTCAATCTGCATATTCTTCTAACAGCCTCTCTTATGCTACTTGTTATGGGTTAACGCCGTGAAAGGAGAAAATGAATCTTATTGCATATCGAGGGCTTGGCGTGAAACGGTTGTAACTAAAATTGGTATTATTTTACCAAGGTTAATCACCTCGCCATACAGTCCTTATAAGCATTAAATAATTTTTCTTTGTAAACAATGGAAATTTAGGTGCCATTGCTTGTTCTAAGCAATGGCACCTAAATTTGCATTGTTTACAAAGGGGTCAAAATCGCACCTAAACCTGGGTTTTCAAAATAGGTTTTTAGTTACAACCGTTTCACACCAAGCCCTCGATATGCACAATGTCACACGTCTCCACGAGGTTCGACTATATTCAAATGTGCAATAGATCTAAATTCGGACGAACGTTAAAATTGTTGACTTGACAAATATGATTTGCTAATATCTTTAAAACACATGGACGGACATTTAAATATGTTAGGAAACGAACAAACAAAATAACAAAACAAGCGTGATTTGGCTTTAAATAATCTAAAAGAAAATAGCAATACTAACATTGTAAACACTGTCCTATGTCAGTGCATAAATGAACGGAATGGCGAAATCAACCAGTTTGATAAAAGGTTCATTTTTTGTTTGACTTGTCTTATTTAACATTACATTTCTCCTCAATCATTTAGTAATCGCCATTACATTGATAGAAGGACCAGTCATCATTCATTTCATGGCGGGACCAGACTTCCCTTAATATTGTGTAATGAATTGAAGAGCATTTAACCATTATTATGTTATTATTATTGGCGTATGGAATAGACTTTTGAGGAGACGAGGTATATCCGAAGGCAAAACAATCTCAATGAAGTGCAGAAATGTGATAGTGTTTGCCTTAGGAAAATGGAGTCTGATATGACGAGAATCTTACTGTGGCACTGCTAAAAGTATCCAACACCAACCTTGCTGACCTTTTTATACATTGCTTCATAATGACAATTCTGATGTCATATATGTTTTTTAAAAATTGATAAGGACATCATTTCCAGCTTTAAAACGTTAGTACAATAGAATGCTTTATACTGTAGGCCAGTGGCCAGTTTCACGAAAAACGTAACATTGTAATTGTCATTGGTAGATCCGATAACAGTGAGATCGAACTCAAAATTAGTTATTCCATGGTGGAAAGGGTAAATGACTCATTGTTGGAACGAATTAAAGATACAAATTGCCCCAGGGTATGTCTGTGCTCACTATATCAAATCAAAGCACTACTGTGTTGACGGCCTGGGGGCTGCTGGAAGGTTGGAGAAGTAGGGGAAATGTGAAAGGAAATAACAATTGCAGCTTATGTTTATGTATTTATTGTCAAGAAGTTGAAAGAGCATGTCAAAAATAGTAAAATTTATTAAACTGCCAATTTAAAAACAGAAGGACCTTGTTGGCACTACATCGCTCACCTGAGTGCAAGAGCTCACAAATATACGCATTTAAGACACGAAGAATCAAAGAGAAATTTGACAGCAGGTTTAGGCAGAATATTTTGAAGTTTCTGCATTATTATATTGAGAAATATGTCAATGTTAAATCACATTCCATCAAGTTGAAATAGTTCTCTAAACCATGTACTAGACTGGGAGAAAGTGTTCGAAATATGCAAAACTCATCAAGACAATTATTCTGACAAAGATTCAAAATGCAACATCCAGTGTGTTATCAAGATGTTCCTTCATTTGGCCTAGTGACCTATTTTTGTTTACCCGATATGACCCTTATTCGAACATGGACTAGATATCATTAAGATAAACATTAAATATGTTTGATGCCCGACCGGGTCGGCGTGTCGTGGGGTGGGGGGAGTCGGGCACGGGCCCTATGGGCCCCCGCTAAATCCGTCACTACATTTGCCTCGCTTTTTCTTTGTTTACCATTAATCGCACGGGCCCTACGGCCCTCGGTTAATCTGCCACTGTATATTTCACGTGACTTCTTTCTTGGGACGGGGGAGCCGGGCACGGGCCCTATGGGCCCCCTCTAAATCCGCCACTACATTTGCCATGCTTTTTCTTTGATTACCATTACTTTTTCGACGCACGGGCCTTACGGCCCCCGGGTAAACCGCCATTGTATATTTGTTTATTATGTATAGCAAGACATAAACAGAATCATACCAAGAATACGGTCGTTTGTTATATTTTACAGATTATAGATCCACGGTCCTGTAACAAGTTGTTTTTGACGCAAAGTTTCCCATTGGCTACAAACAATCTGTAGCTCCCCATAAAACATGTCCACTGTGGAACAATAAACCGATGGGTACTTGTCAGCACTTATTACGGTTTTATGGTATACATATATTCCTGTCCATACCTTCTTCATCATATTTAAAGTGGATGTCACGTTATCAGATTGTGCTTGAATATAACTATCCGTTTCGGATATTGTAATTGGTTCATTGATATTCATTGGAATCAAAGAAGAGCTTTGCACTTGCGAAATGCGTATCCAGTTACATCAAATACTATTTTTGTTTTATTTTTAGTAGTAGTACTTTGGGAAGTTCGTTCACCTCTAACAAAGTACATATAACTATTTGCGCGATCTAATTGAAATAATTGCATTAACATGATATTTTCTTATACAGATGTTGTAGTCTTTGATAACACCTTTCGAAACACTTAAATATCTCTCTAAATGGAAGCTGTTTACATTAACAACCATAACATTTCCGATGAAATAACTGTTTTTGACAATGCCCCTGAGGCCCGTTATGCTGTTCCATAACTATGGCGCAATAACAACAACTGTATCTACATCAACGTTTTAGAGGATGCTACCACGGTACACTGTCAGATCAGTGGTAATTATTCCCAAGTATGGTATTAACGAGGTAGCATTTACAACGCTTTTACTGTTATAGCTAAGCGGGTTTTAAATTGCTGGTTACAGAAAATATGGTTCAAATTACCCTATCATCTGAAAGATAATGTTATATCTTAATAGTGTAATCACATATCCATTTGGAGTCCTCCATTACAACATTGAAGTTATATATATTTCAAAAGATATGTATAAGTTTGTCCATCCAATAAAAGAGATTAAGTTATTCTACAGACGAATTCAAGTGTTTATTTTACTATTGGTCTATGCTTCCTAAATGTGTCCATTGGGAAACGCCCGTACATGTGTAGCCTTCTGTTATTTAGCCAAATATTAAGTTCCGTCTAAAGAAGGTCAAGGGATGGAGTTGGTCAATAACTTTGGATAACAGCACAAAACAACAAGCTTACTTCATAACTATAATACTATTACGATGCCTATTCAATTTTAGGAATTTAATGCCTTTTCATAAACAATGCTGCTTTACATTGTGTACTATTCAATCGTTAATTCCATATTCAATTTACAATTCCAGAGATAAAGATAATCTTAAACGTCAACAAATGACCCTAAACCCAGCAAATACAGAAGATTAAAATAGGAGGCAACAGGCTAAAACTCCAAACTCATCAGCCGGTCACACATGCGTGTTCTAACGATAGGAAGTCCATCGGAATATTACATCAAATGTCACTTAACACTTTTAACATCTTTGATATACTATAATGTCATTTGTAATATGTCCATACAATATTCTGTGCTCAGAAGAATATAATTTGTAAGACAATAAACCGCAAAATCAGTTTGAACTACACATTACGGAACAAATACATCAAAGACGTGCGCCCCATGATGTTAAACTTTACGTATTATCATAAATATGCTGCATACAAACTGATTTTAGACCACTGGCAAAGTAATTTCTAATTTAATAACAATACAATAGTTTAGAGCAAGACCCGCAAATGTTTAATAATATTGTTGGTGTTTAAACTATGGGCCTCAGGTACCATAAAACTGTGCTTCCTATTTTTGTTAGATAGTATCATTGGATCCATCTCGAAGATCATATCCAATTATACAGAGAAGTTTCATTTCTGCATCTCAAAATCAAATAAGATTAATCGTTTCCGCTATTTCTGTAAAACTCTCGTACATAGTCGGCTGGATCAGTATCAAGCCCTGCTATTCACGCAGTCCAAATATGAGCATTGAAAAAACGTTAACCGTATTTTACATATGAGCCGTTCCGCGGAGAAAATCAACATCGTGGACTCTGCGTAAAGTATCGACCCGGATCACGCAGGCTAAACCGGGCAGACACTTTAAGCCTACTAGGGATTTTCTGTTTCAGGAATCATAACTCTATATCTCTATCACCCTGAGACGGAATGTGTGGTGCGGACTGCGCAGGTCGATACATTACGCAGTATCCATAATGTTTGTTTTTCTTGTGGAACGGCCCATGTGTTCTGTGTTCACCTTTATCTAAAAGAGTAATAAATGTATGTTTCAATAAAACAAACAATATTTCAGTGTTGACTCGTGACAACCGACATTGTTCCCTTGATCGACGTGTGTTTTAACGATGAAATGATAGTGTCTGTTGAATTTGAGCCCTTTGATTATTTCCTTGGTAACTTCAATCCGGTAATGTGTAGGACCTTCATTCAACGTAATTGTTACAGTCTTCGTGATTTAACATTGTTTAACTATTCAATCCTGCAATCTTCAAAGAAAATATCTGCTGCTACAGAAACCAATTACAATTTACAACGTATTCAAAAAGTCGGCTTTCATGCGATGTTGATGCGGAAACAATAACCGAGAATACTCGGTAGGGGTATTGACTTCATTTGATGCCAATGTTATTTTCCATGACATTAACCTAATAGGGTTGCATCGGTTAACAACTGTCATAAAGAGAGAGAGAGGCAGTTCAACTGTAGTGATCCGATTGTTCGTATGACCGGATCTTTAGACGAGGAATGGTCCCGATAACGTAACACCAAATATGGAATCTCAGTTCGTTTTACTGTGAAACTTTTGGGTTCGGTTTACTTATATGCACCACAATCAAACACAACCTTACACAGTTGGTAAACCTGAAAAATATATTCAAGGCTGCTACGACAGTTCACTGTAGAACAAATGATAAGTATTAGCAAGTACTGCAGATTCAGAATGCTTTAAATACAAAAGTTAAAAGGTGTTTACATTGTTATTCACACATTTCGAATTGAGCATTGACCTAATAGGGTTGCATGTGTTTACAATTGTCTTACAGAGAGACATACGATTCAACTGTGGTGGAATGTTGGAATCTCATTTCCTTTCACTGTGAAACCTCATGGTTTGGTTAACTTATATTCAGCGCAGTCAAAAACCATCTCTACAAGGTGTTTTAACCTGGAAAATGCATTCCAGTTATATAAATTATTGTTTTATTTTATTTTATGATCATCTTTAGTAGAAGTATTGGAATTGCGTTTAGCAAGGCACATATACCTTTTATATATACAAAGAACCATCAGGGCGATTAAACTGAAAAAGGTTCGCCAACATGATATTGTCACTATATAAAATGAATGCGTATTTTCTTTTCAAGATGATACAGTCTTTGATAACACATTTCTAAACATTTGACATCTCTTGTAATGGAAGTTGTTTACAATAACATAGCTTTTCCCATTAAATAAAGGATGGTTTTGACAATGCCCCTGAGACCAGATATATCTGATAGTTTTGACAATACACGTGTGGCCCGGAATATTTAGCATAATGAAGGCTTATTACCAAACAACTGTACCTACATTTACGTAGTAAAGAGTGCTACGACAGTATACTATAGAACTGATGATATTTATTGACAAATATTGTAGATGTACCAGGCTTTAAATACAATTGTTACGATATGTTTATATTGTTATTACAGCAAATATGTTTCGATTTGAGCAATAACCTAATACGGTTGCATTGGTCAACAACTGTCATACGGAGAGACAGACAGTTCAACTGTGTTGATCCGATTGTTCGTATGACCAGATTTGAGATGACGATGAATAATCCTCAGAAGGTTTACCCAATTTACTGGAATCTCATTTATTTTAACGGTGAAACTTTTCAGAATGAACATATAGACACGCAACAAGACAATCTGCTGTTTTTCTGAAACGTTTTAGAAAATATCTTTTTTTATTTTAGTTAACAGTTTCAAACGGCGCATCCTTTGATCAGACGTCATTCGCGTTCGTAGCCATTTCATTTAGGCTTGATTGGAAAAGAACTAATTCATTAAAAACAAAACAAATTATCAGCAAGTTTTACTTCTTAGATAGTTGCTTTGGAATATTGTTGTGTGTAGTACTGGTGTTAGAAAACCAGGAAATGCATGATTAGATGAACTGGCCGCCGTGATATAACTGAGAAATTGTTAAACACGGCGTTAAACACCAATCAATCAATCAATACTTCTTAGATTGAAAGATAAAATTGCAACTTAACATTCATTTCAACCTCTATATAAATATCCTATCTCATTAATTGTATAAGATAACAATGCAAATGAACATGCATTTAATCAATCATCTTTCTCTGATAAGTATTCATTAATTGAGTTTCAATATAATGGTATTATTCGCCTGTGTTATATCTCATTAACATGTAATTGCATACGCCGGCGAAATATTCATCAATTTCTAAATGGTGTTAACGAGACATTGCCATGGCATTATGCAAATAAATGTTGTTTTAGTTAAAATTTAGAGTAAAACATGCCATACAATAATTATGTAAGCATACATGTACGTCAACCATACTGGTGTTTACGTGTAACCAATGATGCTTTATAATACATTGGTCATATCACATGTGTGTTCATTATCTATTTCTGGACCGGTGAACGAGGTGTTTCCTAGTGTGATACCTGGCATACATGTGTCATGAACATGTACAACTTGAAGTCCACCCGTCCATGGTTGTTAGCAAACTCGTTAGAGCCAATTGCTATAGTAACAAAATGTTGGGATTTAAAATGAATTCAAAAGCAATGCATTTAAAACTTTTCACCTTTGCGTTGTGAAACACTTTAAGACATTGATTAAATCGTTTGTATGATGTTTTACGTCGCTTTTAAAAACATTTCAGTTATATCACACTGAAAGAAATGTAGATAAAACAGGATTTTATTTCTGCTTTGATAGTAAAATTGGACTCTCAATATATTTATCATTTTTAGGCAATTGTGATCTTTATGACATGTATATGTGTAAATATCATTAGCAACACCCGGCTAAAATCCATTGTAAACCAGGAAGTGTGCTTAGCAGAAACTATCCAGATAGCAGATGCGCCTATGTATGTCAAGTTTTAGTATATCGATAGACCACCATACTGTGTGTACAGTATTTTGCGTTGTACTCCTTTATCATTCAATATATGGACATAACAAAGTGGTATTATAAAGTGTACAAGTTAGACTTTTGGGATCGGTAAATCCATGTCCAAATGTAATCCTCTGTTAGCCCCTTGCTGTGAGCACTTTCAGTGCTTTGATCTTCTAAAGCACGACCCATGGGTTGATAATATTATCCGTTTACGATTGAGCTTTCATGACTCGACTCCAGTTTTGTTTTTGAAAACCATGAACTAGTTTATCATCTGACAAGAATTAACCACTCTGAATAAAATTGACATTAACAGACCCTGTGTGGTCCGCATGTGTATTTCTGTAGATTGCATTATACACGCTATTGTATCAAAATAGTAATAAGGGTAATCTCCCTTACAATTTATGTCACTGTGACCTTATTCGAAATACTATGTTAACTACGTCAGTGAACAAATGAAAATATCGTCTATATAGATTGCTTTTCTGACAATATATGTATCATTTTGAAACTGAACGTCTAATTTAAGTACTTATATAGAACCTCAGTTGAATGCGTTTAACAAAGGACAGCAATAAGGAAATTAAGTGCCATTCAAACTGTTCAAATAAAGATTAAAACTAATATATATATAGTGCTAACGTCAGATTAAAATGCCCACTATTGTATGGAGGGACCAGTATGACCAATATGACCTTAATCAAACAGCCTTGTCGTATGCTAATACAATATAGAAAGACAGTATAACGACGGAGAGGTTATCCCTAAGTATTACCCAGCCTACAAAAGAAATAAGATTAAAATGTCGGATACATGATTGACAGATGCAAGTCCGCGGGACACAGAGACAAAACTGAAACAGAAAATTATCCCAGATTGACCTTAATCTAAATAAAATGGCAAATGTTAACCAAACAAATAATCACATGTCTACCGTAGAATAATGCCTTATCGGGAAATATTACGTATTTGATTATATACGTTAAAAAGTGAAAGAGACAGGCCAATAGTTACAAAATAGAGCAATGATAAGAAAACTAACTAAACGCAAATAGGAATTCAATCAGTTCGACTGTGTCCGAAATTTCCAAATGCCAGGGAAAGGATAATTGAATATATTAATGTATTACCGATGTAAAAGAGTAAGAAGATACCCTGTATGTCCTTAGAACGATTCTAGGCATGTAAGTCTTATTAATGTTCGTAGTGACTACGTATTTATTGTTTGAGTGTTTGGGTTTTTAGGCCGCTTTTAACAATGTTATGTCAAGGCGTTTTCTTTGGGTAAAATTGCAGTACTACTGCTCGATTGATCCTAACACAAGTCAGTCAGTCGCAATGCTAACCCTCAACCCTGCGCGCCAAGGAAAGCAGACGTTACTCCTTTATTAAACTATTTGGTATGACCTGGTCGGGGATTGAACCCGCAACTTCCCGCACCCTAGACGGTTATTGTAAGTGAGAAAAAATAGCTTATATGAACCGTTCCATGAGGAAACAAACATTATATAAATATTGCATGGCTTCCAGTGTGACAGTACATATTGTCAACATGAGGAAAATACTGTTACCCGAGGCGAAGCCGAGGTTAACAGTATTTACCCGAATGTTGACAATATGTACTGTCACACTGGAAGCCATGCAATATTTATTTTATTATACCGAACAAAATTACACGTTTATTCAATTTATTCTGTACCTTTGTAGGGGAGGTGAACATGGGCAGATCTACTACAATGTAACACACACATATGAATATACCGGTTAACAGTATACTGTTACACGGCACGCGCATCTAAAAGGTGACGTTATTGTTTGAAATGACGTCATGCACGTGCATAACCAACATTTTCACGCGCATGCCATGTAACAGTATACTGTTAACCGGTCAAAAACGTACTGTTAGCATGAGACAGTAAGAAATTGTTGCCCATGATGAGTATATGAGAATTTAACATTACAAAGTCACGTGAGGTATAATAATATAAATTATCGACCTGGATCAGCCTATTTCTGTTTCATGAATCATTGCTCTATACCTCTATCCCCTGAGACGGAATGTGTCGGCCCGGATTAGCCTGCACGGACTGCGCAGACTGATCTGGATCGATACATTACGCAGAGTCCATAATGATGGTTTTCTTTGTGGAAAGGCTGATATGTTGGTACAAGGAAGATCCAACTGTTTGGCACTAGTACATGTGTTAAAGTTAAACAACCTCAAACAATAGAAGTGCATTTACAAACCTTATTTATTTGATTTTGGAAACAATAATGACATCCCGCCTGATAATATTTATTTTTCATCTGTGGATTGTTTTTCAATGTTGATGCATATATCCCTTATGGACTGGATTTATTGAAGCCGGACAATACAAGTTACATTATTTTGATTTAGTATAAGTGATCTAAAAGCTCATTGTTCGTTCTTGGCAATGCATCCAATGTATGTATGGAATATGTTTAATTGCTTTGGATATAATTTATATCGTCCCATTGGAACATCTCCCATTGAGTCGCCTTCTATTTGTAAAGAGTGTAACGTTTACTAAATCAACTTTTGAAGGCTAATTCATTATTTTGCTCACTTTTCAATTGTTATTGAATGAATGTTTTACTTCGTTTTAAAAACAAATTTCAAAGCCTTTTTTTCCAGTCCATATGACTTATTATAACTACGTAGAGGACTCAGATTGCTTTGCCATAACACATCTGTCACCATTAAGACCGAATTCAGATTGAGTCGCGTAATCTTACCATATAATGCTCTCGATCTTGTCATACGAGTACTTTAGAAGTAAGAAAAATAGTTAAGACAACAGGAAGAATTTATACAGCATCAAATACCATATTGCCTTAGATCAACACATGTTATTATATTGCATAATATAAACTTTAAACAGTCTACCAGTATGTTTAATAACGTCTTACGGGTGGATAAGATGAGAGAAGTTAATAAAAAGTTATGCACTTCGACTGTTATTCCATGGATTTCCTAAGTTCGAATTTGCGCTAGTGTTGACATTTTGCCTCTTTCTGATTCCATCTGGCCGCCATGTTTATCAACCAATCAATACGGCTTGAACATATTTTGAAGAAGGTCGCTCAATGATCATTTCTACCTAATTATCTTGGAATCGGACAAACATATTCAGAGGCAAAGAATTTTAATTTTTTTATATTTCTACTTTCCGGTGCCGCAACAATCAATTCTGCAAATTACTTACATTTCGAACAATTCTGAAAGAGGATAACCATGAAGGTTGCCTTTTAATTTGGCCTCCTGGTTGCTACGTCTTTCAACCAAACAATATAGCTTGTAATAATTATGTAGAGGGTCACTTAATGATTATTGTAACAATGTATCCTTAAATCAGACAAGCACTTTCCTAAAAACGGTATTTTAATTTTGTCATTTTGTTTCTTTTCTGATGCCACCTGGCAGCCATGATTTGTCAGCCAATCAAAATTGCTAGAAAAACTGTTGTCTAATGGTTCATTCAAGGAACATTCTATCTAAAATATATTGGAATCCGACCAGCAGATTTAGAGGAGAATACTTTTAAAGATTGGGCATCCCCCTTTCTGTTGCTGCAGCAACCAAAGTTCGTCACATAATCTAAACTGGAAAAGAGGACAACAAAATGATCATTCCTGTGAAGGCTGGTTGCCATTGATCCAGTGATTTAGAAGGAGATGCCTCTTAATGATGAACGAAGGACTACGGACAGAGAGAGATCAGAATAGATCTAAAAAAGAAAGCATCTTTTGGACAAGTAAAGCATACACCACATTTAAGATTATAGGTACGCAAAATTATATCCTTTGAGTGGGTACAAATATAGAAACATTAATAATGGCACTTCTCGTCTACATTAGATCTTTAGCTTGAAATGTGTAAAGAAATGTATATAACAAAAAGCGTAACCATGTTACAATGAGCGTGGGACCATTGTCAGAAAGAAAAAACCCGACGAAAATGGTACATTAATCAAATATAGAAATATAAAGCATATTGTTATTCACGAAGCCATTTGTTGTTCCTTCTGATAATTTCGTAGGCGTAATGACATAACAATCACCACTCAACATTATTGCTACAATCTGATCAATTTGACCATTACCACTGTTACAATTATCTGAACATTCTATTTTGTTCAGTCAAATGTGTGAGCTACTTGTATTTCTCCCGTTGCGATATATTAATGTATTGGATCACAAACATATAACGACGACTTTAAAAGTATAGTATTCATATCACTTTGTTATGTTCTTCAATTATAATTGTACTGATCTACTTCGAAATAATCGATATATTTAGATATTAATTTTTCCATTTTATTGTAAAGGAATACAAATGTATTACTGTCTGACAGAAGAACATTTTACACGAGGAAACGTGATACATTTCTCTAATTAATTATAACGTTATTCATCACGTTATATGCATGGCATGACATAATTCTCTAGTGATGGGTTATGGTACTTTGTTTACTAAAACAATTGGCAGTTATCCAAAGTTCTAAAGCTCTACTCATCCACGTCCACAAGAAATGAAATGAGTGCCTTAAAAAGTAACCGGGCATATCTAATACCATTTGGGAATAAGTAGATGACGTTATTGACAGCAGTCTCTGACCTTTGATCCTGAAAATCAATTTTATTCACAATAAATATTATAGGCACATATTCTCATAATTAAGAATGAATATATATCATACACCCGTTTCTAGTTCTTGCCCATAAAGTGTATCTTGATGGATTCCTCTCTTTACTTCGACACACAGGACACATTCTCCCTTATTAAGGAACACGTACACTAAGTTTTAATATCTTCTTTTGTAGATTTCTCTAAATGGGGTCCATAACATATTTTAATAGATATCCAAAGTAAAGCTGACCACTGACCCGTGAAACCAAAACAGCACATCTTCCCATAATTGGAAAAAAGTATATTTATTCTCAGTATTACAGATTATTTTCTATCTAAATCGTGACCAACATGGTGCGCAATGTAATTGATGATATATAGCTCTAGTGACCTTAACCTTTTACATCTGACCCTTAAAATCAATATCGAACATCTACTCACAATACAAAACATGTTTACTTAGTTAGTATGAGTATACTTATTAGCGTGGGCATCGAAACGGTCTTTAGAGCGAGGGGATGATACATGGTATGTGTCGATTACATAACGTAAGATCCTGATCGAAAAAAAATAGCTTTATATCGACTCTTAATCATCTGTCTGTGATAAGGATGATGCTGTGTTTGACGTCTGGCTTGACAATGTGAATGGTATCGTTTTCAATAAGACTTAAGAAAGATTAAAAAGGATTTTATCTTGTATCCCTTGAGCTTGCAGTGTATAGCTAGGTTTCGTTATGCTTTTAAGGGGAGGAGGATGAAAGATTTCTTTTACTTAAGACGATGGGATGAATATATGTTTTGTTTTTCTTAACATGGCTTTTATTTATACGCCAGGAGTTACTGTCTACTTAGGGATTATACTCTTTAGAATTTACTTTCCAGGGATTGAATGACTTTGCTCACGAATGGACGAATAAACGGGTTGCTTTTAGAAGTTAAAACTATCCTTTTTTCTCACAGATATTTGTATATGTCCCGTTTTAATGACCATGAATTATTTATTTGTTTTACCCATGGGGATTTGGTGATTACTGTCTTGCTTGGGAGGCATTGTGTGATTTTACCTTTTGGTATTCATGGATTGGACGATGTCTTTAGTTCTTCAAATATTGGGTATTTGGATGATTTCTTTTATGCTTACAAGGAATTGGATTTCTGTATTGAGTGAAAGGTTTTATTGTGATTTCCCCTTTGCTTGCCAGGGGGTGTGTGGCTTGCTTTTCTTGCTAACCATTTAAGGACTTACTACTTTCTAGTAAGAATTGGATACTTTGATGAGTTTAATGTGTTCTTATTTTCTTGAAACATATTGAATGAGTCCCTTGTCTGCCTGATAGGGATTAAAAAGTATGTTAAACCGCCATTGGATTGTATGGGATTGTTTAGTCATGGTGCACGGTTTCTGGTTACCTTTTGATTGATTGAATTATTTCACTATTTTATAGGGATTGTGTTAATTATTTTTGCTTACCAAGAAGGATCTGCTTTTTATTTTGCTAGGAAGATATTTGATACTTAAATATTAATCGATAACTGCTATGGACTTTGCTGGAAAGGAACGATGGTATTTCGTATTTCAAACAATTGGCTGTGTACCTTCTCAAGCTTGATAGAGCATTGATGATTCGTAGTTCTTGGTTGACAATGGTAAACTAATATACCTATTTGGATCATATTTAAGTGCTTTAATTAACAACATGTAAACGAATAATTAGGTTATTCAATGTAAATAGTTCTTTCAAAGAGCCCAATGTCTATGTCATTGTCATGTCATGGTTAATTTCAATCAATAACTACAGATTGTTTTATTGTTGTCTTGTCCATAAAATCCGGCCATTCAATAGCTGAATAAGATACGATATATTGTTAGATTGTTTTCTATCATTATTGACGGTATTTGATCATTTTTCTATATACAGCAATTTGCAGCAGACATCAGGTTAAAAGAAACGAAAAAACTTTCGATAAAAGTATAACAGAATAGAGTTAAAATTATTGTTCGAATAGCAGACATTGTACATTTTGAGCAATTTCGCCTTTTTCCTCAATGTTTTAAATTTCGTCTGCTGCAGATCTGTACAATTTTGTCTTTCTCTCTGCACGTGTGGAATGGATCCAATTCCACCAACCTTACTTTGCGCTAAGTTATACATACTGTAAAGACTATTTCCTCATTTTTGTTCCCTTATAAAAATGTCTAAATACTTCATTTCTTAACAAGTATTGGTAGTCAGCAAGGGTAACTTTTTATGTCAACTTAAGTCATGTATTTAAAAACATACCAATCATGTTTTACACAAAAATGATGACTTATGCTGTAAAGTATTTAAGTATTACCTAGCGGTAAGTAAGATTGATGGATTTGGACCATGGTTAAGGATTCCTAATTGAGAAGTACTACTGTGTTAATAAGTTAACGAATGTGTACTTTACAAATGTCCCTAAGTAAGACGCAAATGAATACAATGTAATAACGTCTCAGAGTAATCCACCTTAATCCTCTTAATGCTTTTTATGTTATCGTGTTTCCGCTGATTTGTAGTAATTGAACAGATTTGTTTACTGAGAAAAATCGGAAAGTACAATGTACTCGCTTCATTCACTCATAGAGGATAAAAGAATAATGATGTCGGGGATGCATCACGAAAGGACATACAAATGACCAGTCATTTGGATTGACACACCGTGGCCGCATTCTGACTGGCAGAATTAGATGTTTATTGGTCATGATCGAGGAAGTTATGTGTCAATTAGATGTAAATGTAGTCGTCCGTAAATCATCATATATCAAATCGCAGTTATAAATAAATATAAATATATATATATATGTGTGTATATTGATTAAATGCTGTTTTATATAGTCCGGGAGCCAAACCCTGAATTTCAAGTGCACCTGGAATTGCCGGTTAAAGTTTTTTTCTTGGTTGATTCTGGTAGCCTATGAGTTACTCTTCAATATGCATGAGGGTGACCGATCGTCACCTTTGGGGAAATTTAAATATTAACCCTTTTATTCCATATAGCGTGATGGCTGATAGATCAAGATTTCTTTGTCGGTGTAGGAAGAAATAAAAAGTTGATTGTAATAGTAAACTATTTATACGGCGTTCAGGTAACCCTTTCCGACAAACAGCACATATACAGCAGACGACTTTGAAAAAAATCTCTGTAAATGAAAGTATAATCGTTGAATAGTGTTGAAAACATTGTGGCAAAAGGAGAAATTGCTTGCTTTGAGCAATTTCTTCTTTTGTCACGATATTTTCAAATGTGTCAGAAAAGGTTTCTATGTCGGAAACTCTTAATAAATGGTAGAATAATTATTAAATAAAGTTGAAAACGTTGTGGAAAAAGGAGAAAACGCTCACTTTGAGAAATTTCTCCATTTCCACACACTTTTCAAAAGTCGTCTTCTGCCGATGCGTTATCCAACTAAATTCAATATTATTGATTTCATTTATAGAGGTTTCAATTGTTTTGCATAGTTGATTTCAATGTCATATGCTGCAGGACAAACAAATGAGTAGCAACATATGTACATATACTGGGATTAGGCTGTATTAATGTAACTTGTTTGCAATGGTTGTGCATGTTTAAATGGTGTTTACGCCATTTTCAACAGTATTTCGGTTACACCAAAGCGTCTCCTAGGTAATATGAGCCGTCCCGCAAGAAAACCTAAATTATGGCAGATCAGCCTGCGCAATCCGCACAGACTGATCTAGGCAGACATATTCCGTCTCAGGGGTATAGAGTAATGATTCCTGAAAAAGAAAATCCACAGGAGGCGAAAAGTGTCTATCCGAGTAAGCCTGCGCGGCATGATTAGGCTGATCTGGTTCGACACTTTCCGCAGAGTCCACAATGTTGGTATTCTCGCGGAACGGCTCATATATCAGTACTTCGCAGTCTCAATTATCCTAAAGTCAACGAATCGGTCTTAACGCTAACCCCGCAACACTGAGCGCCAATGTAAGAAGCCATTAAACTTTTCCCACCTTTTGAAAACATTGTGCGGAAGGAGAAATTGCTAAAAAAAGAGCAATTTCTCCTTTTGCCACAAAGTTTTAAATTCTCTTTAAGTAATTATACCTTCATTTTCCGTTTTTCAAAATGAATTCGAGATGTTTTCAAAGTCGTCTGCTGGGGTTACAACGTATGTCGGAAAGGGTTAAAATAATTTAAAGTCTTTAGTATGAACCGACTGGGGATCGAACCATTGTCTCCTGCACTCCCAAGGGAGCCGTTCGAACCACTACACCACGGAGTGCTCAAGTAAAGGCGTACTTTTACACACACTATAGACCATGGTGTCCAAATTCTCGTTTATCTCTTTCAGAGCCAAAGGCAATATTGAGGTTTCTGCAAATAATACAGATTCAGGTGAGTCAGCTCGATCGTAACGAGTTGTCTCACCCGAAGTCGGCATTGTTTACCTTTTAGTTATAAAATAGTCCAACACTTTTATTACATGAGAAATGGAGACGCCCGATTTTGAACTTTTTAAGAGTCTACTTTAGTTTGGTGCTGAAAGAGTAAACAGAGCCCAAACTTTGAGAGCCTTAGGCCTTAGTGTGATTCCTATGATCCCACCGCTGCCATGTCTATACCTCATGAAAGTTGTTTCGATAAACATGTCACTCCATATCCCGTTCCATATTCCTTGGATGTGGTGCGCAACATGTTCTCTCTTTAAAAAGTGGCACAGGACATATGGAGGCAGGTTTTCCATTTTACGGAGGTAATAAAAGCTATAACGGGCATAGTGAACATGGCCAGCAGCAAAGTAGTATGGGATCATCTGCCTAAATGAAGACAAGTGTGGGAGCCAGTCACCCTCACGCTCAGCTATTATGTAAGACATTATAATGAACACAGGTTTAATGAGGACATCTAGCCAAATTGTACTGTCTTGCTTTGACTGGCTCTTTTTTCCAAGTCTTTTATCAGATCCTTCATCAGAACTTGAATAGTTGCATTCAATAACAAAGCGAAGAACCTCTTCTGCGAGTAACCTCAATGCGCGAACATTTTGCGAGAATTTCTTTCCACTCAACATTTTGGGTACACCAGCAAAGACTGAATACAGAACATCTGACAGTCCACTTTCGGCCATCAAGGTGCCAATGGAGCCCACAAAACTCTTAAGAGCATACATTCCACCTAGGCGCAAGTGCAACCCTTTTTTTCAGGATGTGACCAAAGGATCTGAGCTGCAACACTGCTATGTTCACAGAAACGGGAATGCGCTAAACAGATCCCTGCAAGTGGAGGTTTCATGAAGAAATACTGGGTGTACAGATGTAACTATTATAGATGGATCTGCTCTACTTTGGACCATACATTGGCCAGAACAGGGGATAGTACTGGATTACGTTGCAAACCTTAAAAGATGTGTCGCAGCATATCTAGAGAGCAGTGACGTTTACCTGATATTTGATAGGCACGATGACTTCAGCATTTAGTCTGTAGCTAGGGGCGGTAGAAAAACAAGCGTAAGTCGAAAATGTTGTCTTGATGGTAGTGGAGAATAAGAAACAGCCCATGAAGATAATATGCAATAAACTAACGCGGGATATGTGGTTCCATACCTGTCTTAACGGTCGCAAACTGGTGATAACAGGAGAAGACCCCTATCCTGTAGAAATCGCCAATGAGGGTGAAGACATCAAGGCCAGATATTGAAACGTCGCATGAGGAAGCGGACATTATCATAGTCCAACAGGTTCTGAAGGGGGAAATGATGCTACGCAACTGACAGTTGTGTCTGATGATACAGACGTTTTTGTGCTGCTCCTTTAACCTTATGAAAGAGCAAAACTTAGCCTTCAAATGACCATGGAATCTCCCAACAAAGGGAGGACAGTTGTAGACATCAAGTTGACAGTAGAAAAGCAGCGTAAGGTCATCAAGGAACTCCTGCCTGCTCATGCAGTATTCGGATGTGACACCGTAGCTTGCTACATTGGGGTTGGCAAGTGCTCTGTTGTAAAGATTATTAGAGCTGGCTGTGATCTGTCCGCCATTGGTGAAATTGACTCCCCTCTAGAAAAAGTTATATTGCAAGCAACTGCCTTCATTTCGGCCTGCTACGGAGTGAAACAAAGTGGTTCCATGTTAGACACAAGGATACAAGTTTAGGGATCTAAGAATGGCAAGGGTCATGTATCAGCACCAAAAGTGTGTGCTATACCTCCGACTGAGGAGGTTTTCTGAGAAAGTGAAACGGGCACACTTTCCAGCCATCTTGTGGAGAAATATTGAGCTGAAAGACCCTCCTCCGCTAAGCCCTGAAGATTTTGGATGGAAAAATGACTTGAACAATAAATCACTTATGCCGATAACCGTACCTAATGGTTTCAAACTTGCACCATACTGTATCCTGGACTTAATTCTGTGTGGGTGCAAAAGTCAAAGCCCATGCAGCTCTAGGAGATGCAGCTGTCTGATCCATGGCCTTCCATGTACAATGTGTTGTGCATGTTACTCTATTGGATGTTCTCGCTCAGAAGTAATTTGATGATAACATCAGAGAAGTTATAGCCAAGGTGACAGCCCTCCATGTTTAGTTTCTACAAAAAAAAATCGAGCCATCATGACGGTGATTTGAATATCATTGTCTCATGTAAAATTGCGGTTTTTAATGCGAATTGTAATGTTCTGAATATCAAAGGGTTAAACTGACTTTAGGTCAGGTAATCGTCAGCAAATTCACGAGCCCAACTACGTGTAATCATCTGAAGAACATTCTGATATGTGAATGATTGTGTGTCCTCTGTAAAGTACTCGTACATGTAGGGAACAATTCATCACTTTTCAATGAGCAAGTGTTTGGAATTAGGAAGAAAGGGTTATTAACATCAGATTTTATTTTCTATCATGATCTTCCTTTATCATCAATACATGTAGACCAATGAATTATTACAAATATGTAACAAGGTGAAAACAGAATTTGAACAGGGTCTTTCTGTCAGATAAATTTAAACCCAATTTTCTTGTAGTATTTACTCGGAATTAGCCAGCGAAGGGTTAATTCACACTAAAATGACCATAACTTAGTTATATCTGATATCATTCCCATAACTGTTCTTTGTTCTTTGTTCTGGTCAGATATAAATAATTTTAATAAAATGTTTGACAAAATAATGAAAAATCTTTTTTTGTTGAATTTCTTTAGGAATTTGAAAATAAAGGGTTAATATCTAAATTTCCCCAAAGGTGACAAGCGGTCACCCTCTTTGATCTTGAAGAGTAACCCATAGACTACCAAAATCAGTTGAGAAAAAAACTTTAACCGGCAATTCCACGTTCAGCCTATTGGCTCCCGGACTAATAACAAGAATAGTCAATCCGTTCACACTTTTATCAATATGTAAACGCTTTGTTATGTAAAAGGCGAGAGTTATGACAGATGCACAAAAACATATGTTTACGAACACCTGGTGTCAAAAATTGAACCTTATGTCCTTCCGTATAGCAACTAGCTTGAATTCGATGGTCGTATGTACTCTATTACAAGATGGCTGTAGATATCTTCTTCGATACCATCCAAATCAGTCTGCATGGCTTTTTTCCACAGCAAAATTGAGTTCAGACCTCGATGGCTATTATTCCCGGGGTTATTCTCGTAAATAAGCAAGATAATCCAAACTCTTATAAATATGTCGTTTAATCGGAATATCTAGATTGGAACAATATCCCAGCATAGAAAACATATCTGTATTTTTTCTGGTTGAATAGAGATTCAATTTGAGGAAAATGCGAATTAATTTACAACATGGCACTGTAATATTGAGTTCAAATTAAGCCTTTTGTGATAAATTAATGAACAGAAAACTAGTTGCATGTCGCTGCAAATTAATTCTTTTCCCAATTGCAGACGCTTGTTTGACGTATTTGCAGCAAACGACTTTTGAAAACACTATAGCAGAACGAGAAAGTGCTGCACATCATGTTGAAGAATTTCTCCTTTTGCAAGAATATTTTCAACTATTATCAATTATGATATTTTCATTGTTAGTTAAATCATAAATCTTGCTTTGTTTGTTTTTTAAGTCTTCTGCTGCATTTTGTTTTGTATGTGTCAAGGGTTTAACTCGTTCATCAACGTAGCTTTTGAATAAAGGCAAATGTAATATGAATACTATGTGTAACGTCAACCTGAAATGGTCTTTATAACATCTACGTGGCTTCGAATTCCAGTAGTTTTAAAATTCAAGTATTGGGCATTTTGACGTTGACTATTATGCCCCGAACGTTAGTACTCTCCTGCTGAGACAAGCCTTGATCAGAACCCGTGCGTACGAACTCGTGTTTACGAACTCGTTTGTTGGAATTCGTGTGTACAAACTCGTGTGTATGAATTCGAGTGTCAGAACTCGTGTGTACGTACTCGCGTGTTAGAACTCGTATGTTAGAAATAGCGCATGACCCAGAGAGTCCACAGGGTCCTTCTTACGTAAAGATAGACACGTTCTTTCTATGTATGTATGCAATTTGCACACGAGAAGTATACACAACAGCGGAAACATAGCATAGACTGCACGAATGTTCAGATTGACCCCTGTTCATGGTGATCGAAATGGTCTCATGTTCGATATATTTCGATACATCATATTTCAGTGACGTATCTTTACCATATTTGGTTTCGTATTTTACCTTTTTGAAATTGAATCGGTCGTGTTTCAACTGCGCGTGACCACCTGCATGCAATTGCGCTGTAAAATGTGCAGGTATATAATAACACGTTTTATTGTACAGGAAATACGATGCATTACAAGTAAAATATAAAATTTAAGATATATCAATGAACAGTTTAATCCCAAAAAGGTGTATAAGCCTCAGCAGCATTCAGTGTTTTAAATCAGTAGTTTGGCGTTTACTTTCACTTGTCCTAAAGTTATTTTGAACTCGCCTTACAACACATATTCTCATTAATTGCTGATAATTAGCGATCGTAGTTAGCTATGTCGTGCTATTTGGAATAAAGTGGGTAATATTCTATTCTACCTAATCAATCTGCTACTAGCCGTCTCACGTTATTTTCAATTACTCCCGTTAATGCTGATCTAATACCTTACTCAAGTTCTAAATGAATGTCGAAATTGGAATATTGTTGAATCGTCTTCATACCTCTGCTAATGAGCTTGGATATAAAAAAAAAATGCGAAACTCTTAACAACGAACAGTCAGTTATTTCTGACTTTGGAAATGTCATTGTGCTGAACACTGTTTGCTTCTGTATAAGAATACGTAGATGAGTAAAATGATGTAAAGTAAAACATAGTGAACTGTAATGTGTTGAATCGTCGATGAGATGGTCGCTTAATGCATCGGGCTGCATTTTAGCATTGGTTATGTTGCTTTCCCAATTACTGTGTCAACACCAAGGCAATACTTATCCATATCGCTAGCTAAAAGAGACTTATTTGGATAATTGTGTAAAACACTAAAACTACACTCAACTTATTTGTATTAGATATATAGGTGCTCCTCGAGAGCCAACATTGTGGAGTTTGCCGCCAGTACAGATTCAGCTCAATATGCGCATTCGCAACTGATCGTCATGGAGCCATTAAGGTTTCGAAAAACGTCTGAAAGAAAGAGTCCAGTCGACCATTTAGCATGAATACATAGGCAGGTTTTTGTTCCCACTATTAATAATGTCCTTACGAAACACATAAGCTCCGCTCATTTACAAATGTAACCCCTATAATGTATTATGGTATCCAAGATAGCACTTGAGTCGGGTAACCCGAACACCGACAATTGGAAATTCTAAATTAATGTCAACCATGAGCAACTGCATAAACCAAAAGTATAGCAGTTTACACATTTCCCACATACAAGCGAACTTAAATACGTTTACAGCAAACGACTAATGTCAACATTTGTGTAAAAAGAAGAAATTTCTCAAGATGAGCAAGTTATCTTACACCACATTGTTTTCAATGACCACATTCTATATGTAGAGACTTTCCATGTATTTGCCGTATTAAAGCATAATCAGCTGCTCCGATTAACTTGAGTCAGTTTCAGATTATAGCTGGCCGTATTTTAGTATTATCAAAATACATGTTTTCGAGGTTCCAGTATAAAATGTGTCAGACTTGACTTAATTTACGTATTTGTGCAATTCCATAACCCTTCTCTTCATTCAAAACATCTGGTGAAAGATGAACCTCAACAATGATAACCGCATCAAGATTCGTCACGATTGTGTAATAGTATCTTCTGTAACTTGTGTTAAATGTACAGACGAATTGTTTACATTTCTGACCGTTTATGACCGTTTATGAACATGTTCATATCTCAGTATGTTCAAAGAATTGAAACGCCGTTCAGAACAACATAACACGTTCTGACAGAAGCTATTAAACACGCGGTGGTTGATAATGAATGAAAATTAGAAACTTCTCTCCAAAGACCTGTTAATAATTTCATCTCCATACAAATCTGACAAGTTCAGAATTACTGTTAAAGTAAACACTTAACGCTTTCACTATTGAAACTCATGAAGTCGACTCTTCCATATTGAAAATTGGACCACTCCAATGTTCGTCCATTTGGTAAAATGTAATGTCTAAGTGACAAACAATGCAGACTTAAGGAGAGACAACTTACTACGCTATGTCTCATCTGAATCATCATTGTTTCCTAAAGCCTTTAATTGCATTTGGCAGCAAAAGGGTAAATGGAATTTGATAATTTCGCGCATGGCTCTATTCCTGATACAGACGGTATTAAAGCCTCTGTAGGAGACGGTTATTAGAAATAGTATCACACTCTGTATTAAATACGTATTTATTAACAATATTTATCTGATCCTGACATTTGTGCAAGTACACATGATGAAATGACGTTCATGAATTTTCATAAAATTAAACAAGAGCGCCGCAAAGTCGAAAAAGAGAATAACTGAATTATTATCAAAGCCAGATTTATATGACTGATGCCTCAGTCACATTTTCCGCGGCGGCCGTGGGGTCTAAACTATTTACGGCCAATAGCAAATTTAGATACGCAGCATTCCCACGGTCACATACTGTAGCAGTCACATATGTTAGGGTATGCACAGCGTATTTTGAATTAGTGGAGACAGAAAACCTGCAACTGCCGTATGGCCTTTGAAGTGATGACGCATTCGCATTAGGGGGTCCCTGCGGCGGCCGTAGGTTTTTTTACAAATACCAAGGCACAAGCAAGGTAGCCCACGCACGGCGCAAACTTCCACGGGGGCCATACGGAGAGCGTGTGGCGACTGTACGGGAGCCATGCGTGGGCATTTCGTTGACCGCAGGGTGTGCAACATACCGCATGACCACCGTAGGGCCGCATTAAGGCTGCCACATGGCGCCTGTGGAATTTCAGCAAAAGTTTATTGTAATTCTGCTAGAGTCACATTTGCTCTAAGATTAGGATACGGCGGCCGTCGGCCCCCGAAATCGAGAGATACGTTGCCTCAGCGTCACCATATGGCGTATTCCTATATTTTACAGGCCGTAGCGGTCGCCTTGGGATGATAGCGCGGAATTATAACTGTTTCCATATATTTATAACTTTTTTAATTTCTAGGTTCACCGTAGCAATTAGACACGCCGTAGCCATGCCATAGAGCGGTTCCACGGCGACCATAGGTGGGGCGTACGGTAGCCTCGTGTTTGCCTTGCGGCTGTCCTATGGGTATTATGAATTACAATTGACTTTTGCGGACCCCCAACAAATTACTGCGGCAGCTGGAATTCCTCGGGCACCCTGGGGCAGTCTTAAGGCGCCCCTACGGTGCCCGAATGGTGGAAATCCATGGCTACGGTGTGTCTAATTACTACGGCGAACCTAGAAATTAAAAAAGTTATAACTCCGCGGTATAATCCTAAGGCGACCGCTACGGCCTGTGATAGATAGGAAACCGCCCTAGAGTGACCCTGAGGCAACCGCAGATCTTTTGCGGCCGCCGCTTGTATCTCTCGATTTCGGGGTCCTACGGCCACCGTATGCTAGCCGTAGAGCAAATGTGACTGAGGCATTACTATAGCTATGTGCATTTGTCGTAGGAACATGTGTACCAAGTTTCATTTGAAATGTTGTACGTTTTTTGAGTTATGAGGTAATGTTAAAGTTGTGCGACGATTCAGACGCAAACGACGACGACGCCAAGGGTGTCACAATACGGGTTTCAGTCACATCCATATACGGTCATAATGTACCGCTTTTTTTCGGCTGAAATATAGTGTTGCTTGGTATGTCAGAAAATCTCCCCACGCTGATGATCACATTTTATGTGACAATTTGCACTCTCTGGAAAATAATTTAGATATAGAAGAGAAAACATTGTGTGATAAAGGAAAAACATGCTTAGTTGAGTAGTTGCATCTATGCTGGTGTGAGCTAGTTAAAAGCTGTAAGATCGCTGGATACGGATAACAGCTTACGCGCACAATGTGTCTTATGTTAATCTGAAAACACTCCCCTAATGATATATGATATCATGGTTGCCTGCTCCTGCCACTTTAATAGTTTAAAAGAAGGCGGGGTCCAAGTCTATATTGTATTCCGGCGAAGAGGTACCATTGTTGCGGGATCTGGTTCGATTAAGCCGTCACCTTCAGATATGCACTCTTATTTGTCATGATGTTCACATACACGCGTTAAAGCCTCGTAAACAGATTGTAGAAAATTCCATATTAATACTTCAAACCAAACTATATCGAAAGGCAATTTATCCGTGTCAAAAACATCTTTGATTTTAATTATCAACAAAATCTACATATTCGGGTAACACACCTATTTGAACTGGGATGACAAGAACACAGGAATCCTAAATCTCGCTGCAGTATCAACCGCTCGTATAGATCGGATTACTGCCTCATACGTCTCAGACTGACCTTTGCCTCAGCCAATCAAAGTGTCGCCTGTATTTTGTTTAACTGTCATGGACATGTTCATACTGCTTCAAGTGGAACCACAGTACCATATCAAGTACGATATAACATTAAAACTGTCTGCGAGATATGTTCAATTGCGATAAATATCACCGTCGCACCATTTATTTCTAACTATGAAATGTGTTGGGAAATGTTGGGATCAGTTAAAAATTAGACAACAAAAATTCGTTTAAGATATAGAATCTACGGGTACTTAAACTAATCATAAGGTTAAATTCAAAAAATGGAAAATATTTAAAAAAGAAAGAAAAAAAGAATGAAAAAAGAAGGATTCTTCTATATAAAACACGAACTACCAACCGACATTAAACAAAAATATTTAATTCACAACATTTCACTTGTTCATAAAGGCGAAGTATGTCTAAAGCGATGTTTTACAGCTTCACCGAAATTACTTGTGTAATGTTTTATGGCGTAAATGGTAAAACCATGCACAAGCCGGTTTTTTATGACCCCATATGCCGAATTTATAAGCGAAAAGGAGTTATGTGTGAATGATGATTGAGAGGACTAGATAAGGGGGAGTAAACTCGCCCTTTTCCAACAATATATATCTTAAGACTGAACTTAACCTTATGTGAGAAATCGCTCATAAGCAGCAAATTCTCCGCTTCTACCTTAATGTTTTAATTCTCTTCAAAGGTTAAATATTCATTTATAGATATTTTCTACATTTTGCATAGATGTTTTTAAAGTCGTCTGCTGCAGATGTGTTGTATATGGAAAAGCGTTAAGATACTGGCAGATCTGTCTCCAGTAGACGAATAGTAATATAACAATGGTGGCAAACGTTGACGAATCTGACCTAACTGCAATCAAGCGAAGACTGACATGGATCTTCGCTGGAAGCAATCTTTCCGCGATCGATTATGTCGTGGCGCGATTCGATATATTCTAATACCACAGTCGCTTGTCTGGGTCCAGTTTTAATGACACTCCGCTTAAAGAGGACGACTCAAGACGCTTCCTCTTGCGAAGACGTTATGCAATATTCCTGGTAATAAGAAACTGTTCCTTTTTCAATGATATTTCCAATTGTATTTAAAAAGTGTTCATGCTTCTTCGGATTATATCAAAGCAGCAGTCTCTTGGCAACCCTCTCTTCGAAACCGCTAAATTCAATACACACCATTTTTCTCACAACTCAGTGTATGACATGCATTCTCGACGTAGCATGTAATGTTGCAGACAATTTTGTCAAGATATTCCCACCGAAAATATTGGATTTCCGTGACCCCGATTTTCTAAAGATATGCGTTTTGACATAGTGTCTAGATCCGATGACAAGCTACATTTAACGAAATCCAAACCATACGATAGATTAAAATCGCACGTTTAAGAAGTGTTTAGGAAACAGTTTTTTTGAAAAACAGACTGCAACATCAATTTATTGAGAAAGGATTTTAGTGTTACAAGGTTTGTGCAGACATATTTATCAAGTGAAGCGGTCGTGAGCCCGTCCATGCGATGATTTACAAGTTGACATTTCTGAGCAGCATTGGTCCCTGTCCATCTATTATGTTTTATAATGAGCTTCACAACTCACCAGAAGCTTGGAAATAGTAATTTGCGCAAAGTGTATATCTAGATCAGATTGCGCGGATTATCATGCTTGTCTGGGTATATACTGTTGGCAAATGACTCTCTTTTTTGTATGGACTGGCTTATATGTGAAATATTGTTATGCGGCGACCTTACATTCTTTCCATATTTTTCGTAAGACAAATGCATGTCTAATGTACAAAACGTGAAGTGTAAAAAGACCAACAGGTTGTCTGCTACTATATGTATCCGGTCGTTCTGTTGTATATTTCGAATGAAGACAGCGTTCATCGGAAGGTAATAACCGTTTACTTTCTTAGATATTTCCGAAATTGTTTGAAATAATAAACAGAAGAAAAATGTAAAACCTTAACATTTTTGAACACTTAATTACGGTTAAGAGTTGAATTAACTGTGGCAAATTTAGCAATTGTCTATTAGAAGAAATGTCACCTTTTGTATTACTGTTTTATCATTTCATCTGCTACACATGCGCAAAAGGTTGCAGGTTAATAAGTTTAGATGTATGTTATAGCGATCAATAGAATACAACCACAATTGTGCACAAGCACAGTCTTGCACCAGCGACATATTCGGATAACACTAGTGCTCGGCGAGTGCTAATGACACATTGTAACCTGATATGTTGAATCGGCTAGCACATTCCCACCAATTGCTCGGTTAGTTAGGACATTCTAAAAACACCCAATGCCTCTCTATTAGCACACAAATATATGAGCCGTTCCACGAGAAAAACCAACATTATTGACACTGCGTAATGTATCGACCCATATCAGCCTCCGCAAATCGCGCAGGCTAATCCGGGCGAACACATTCCGTTTCAGGAGGGGGGGGGGGGGTAGAAGTATAAAGTAATGATTCCTGCAACAGAATCCATAATGTTGGTTTTCTCGAGCAACGGTGTCATTCACGATAAACTTGGTACGAAGAACTTACTAGCAGTTACCTATTTTCTTCAGAAGCTTGCACCTCTCCTGATGCCGGTAACGACAATACAACAAGAACTGTACTCTCGACGGCATTCATACTCTTTTGACAGATGTCTAGACATTTTTGTAAATCAATCGGAAATCCGCTCCTAATTCTGTCAAAAGACATCAGACCACAACTATATATATATTCTCTATATGCCAAGTAATGTCCCATTCTATCAATGAAATGCCACGAAAAGAAGACTATTGTAAAACCAAAATGTATTGGATTAAAGGACCAATATAAGAGCATCTGACCCTTAAGTAAATAATTTAAAAAACAATCATTATTTTAGTATACACATTCTTCGAAGAACTTCTTATAAACGACGTTGTGAAGATTTTCAAATTAAGTATGTGAACTACATATTAAGTTATAAGCAAATTTAAATATGAACTGAGGGAATTGATGTTGTTTTTCTCCTTTTACAACAATATTTCAGTCATATCACGGTTGTCAGTTTATAGTAAAAACGACAATTCACTCGTTATGAGCAATTTTATAAAACAAACGGTAGACTTCAAGGAGGTCTTCAAATTGTTGAACGAATGCAAAAAATAAAACGGTCCCTGATCTAGATCACGCACCGAAAACTCGTTACTCATTTTTGATATAGGCAATGTTTACCATCTAAGGAACATTCCTGTAAAATTATTTTGAATTTAGTCTAGGAGGGTAATTTGTGTGTAGGAAATTATGAACGGACAGACAGAAAGGGCGACATACGACGACTTCGACGAATCCGGACGATGAGTTATCAGGTGAGCTAGTATCACGGTCACTGATTCGGGTCTGTCACCGAAAACGACTAGAATACTCGTTACTTAATTTTCATAGAAACAATATCTGCCTTTCTGCCTGAAAATGTTACAAATGTTATCTGATTCAGAGATTTGACAGATAACCATAAAACTTGTTCTGAATACTCTATGGACCAGTGAACTGTTTATACCAACTGCATGTCAAATACAACAAATTGGCATTTTTGAAATCCCATCGCGTGCGCTGATTTTCTACGGACGCATGCGATGATATTGTTTACTGTGAAATATAGTCGGAATTGGCCAAACACTAATATTTACCTGAAACGGATAAGCTATATGTCACACGCTTACAACACTTCATAATGTTCACAGAGAATTAATTATTATATCTTTATATGGTGTTTTCTTTCGGATTTAAGCATCTGGGAATATGAATTATTTTAGCTTTGAATTCATACATATGCTAATATTGTAAAACTCCTAATGTATCATGTTGTTTGCATCACCTGGGTAGTGTAGTCGAAGAGCGTCCGCTAGGATGCGGAATGTTTCTGGTTCGATCCTCTGCCGGGTCATACAAAATACTTTAAAAATGGTAGTAAGGGCTGCCCTCCTTGGCGTTCAGGGATTCGGGGTTAGCATTATGACTGACTGGCTGGTGTCAGGATAAATGGACCAGGAGTACTGGTAACTTACCAAGTTACGCGTTTCGCCGTGATATAACTATAACATTGTTGAATTTGGCGTAAAGTACCAAACGATCAATCCTGTTATTTGTGAAATGCTGACGAAACTCAGTTATCTCAGCAAAGGAATTCCTCTGGGATTCCAAACAAGATACACAGGACATACCTACTCATTACTCATCATAGCTAACTATCATTTAAACATGACTGTTGATTTAAAGACACAAGGAACCGAAAGGGTTAACTACTTACAACGGGTTGTTTGACAACGTACGCCTTCAGAAGACAGTGTGCCAAGCAGGGTTAGACTACTGTTTTACGAATGTGATTCATTTATTGAAGCTGTCCTTTTCTATTATAACATGCTTTTCATCTTCAATTTTAAATAATATATAACAGTGACACAGTGTAGTCTTCACTCAAAATTGCTGTAATTACGCCTAGTTTTAACAGATAGTTATATTTATTCCGTGTGAGAACTTCAACACGCACGAATGTCAATAGCAGTGGTTTACTCTTTCTTTTGTTGTCCTTGTTTGGACAGAGACGAATAATACGAGGAATTCCGATTCCTCCTGATCTATGATAGAGAATTTGAGACGACCTACGATTGATAACAACTCATGCAAATAATATGAAAAGTTTCGATGTTGTTTGAAATTAGCAAACTGTGCATTTCCAAAAATGTTTTTAATTACATATCTTGTTGACATTTGATTTTTTCCCGAATGGATTATACTTTTCCAATAGGACCTGTCGAGTAAATTTAAACGCATCACAGTGTACACGGAACCGGATGTCTTGGGTATACCTTGAACGATGGCAAAGATCTAAAAAATAACATTCAAATTGCCATAAGCTACATGTAAACTTAGACATTTATTAAAAAGACGGCTGTAAAAATATCATAGCAGGCTAAAGGTTATAGTTAATTACTGGTCGCCATCGTTCCTGCCACAATTTGTATACACTAGAGACAAAACATTAGTTAAATTAGTCGTAAGATTACATTTGTTTGACATAATAACACAATTATAAAGCTACTTCTTTCAGAATTTGCAACTAAAAGACATTATGTAACAGTGTTTTGTTTTGTAATGTTTATACTAATAAGTCACGCTTCTGGTATATTTTCAATAATAAGACACGCTTCTGGTAGATTTTCCATTTTACAGATGGCCAATTTAACATCCTGAGACAAAATGGCGAACATGGCCAAGTGGAAACTATATAAGACACGCTTCTGGTAGATTATTCCATTTAAAAGATGGCCAAATTAACTAATCACATTTACATTCCTGTCTCTCTTTAGCTTCATCTGACAATTCAATGAAGCTTGAAAAGTGATAATTACCAAACACAATTTGCATTGCTTGTATTGCTCTTGTAACCGTAATATATTGAATATTTCAAGGTTTCGTTATGAACTAAATTGAAATCTAAACGACGAAGTTTTCGGGATGAATTTGATATGATTCTAAACGACGAAGTTGTCGTAGTGAACTTGATACAATTCTTAACAACGAAAGTTTCGTTGTGACGTGATACAATTCTCAACAACGAAAGTTCCGTGGTAAAGTGATACAATTCACAACAACGAAGGTTTCGTGGTGAACTTGATACAAATTTGAATGAGATTCTCGTTTAAACCGCTACATGTGTCTTATTTTTATTTTTGTTTTCTTTCCGTTTCAGATCCCAGAGAATCAGAAGGTCGTGATTGCCACTGATATAATTTCGATAAGTAAGTATTTAATAATAATCTATTTTACACTATAAGAATATATATGTCAATCGAAAGCGCTCTACTGCTGAATGGAAAAACAAAACGTTTGCGAGGAAATTAGCAAAATAGATCAAGTTCCTAGTTGTGACGTATACTGATACTTCTACTTCTTGTACGGATATGTTTGTACACTTGATAAGCAATTCTTAAAACACGGTATGCAAGATCGAACCTGCTGCGGTTTGCATTATATGCCATTATATGTCTGGGCAGGACAGTCGCTGATCCCTATCAATGTTATTCAAGTATCAAGGAAGCATCTGGTGGGCGGGGGAGGGGGGGGGGGTATTTAAAATCATAATATAATAGTAAAAGTCTTCAAAGACCGCAAACATATGTATATGACATTGTTCAATGTGTTTCTTTATCAAGAGAAACGTTTTACATGTTTTGTTGTGGAGATTCAATGAATTAGTAGTTTCTTAACACAATTTGTACAAGTTTATGGGTATGCAACCATTGAATCGTTCAGTTAGAACGTTTCTAGGCGAATTTGACATGAAGAGTAATGGATTACCGACGCTGGCAGGATTTTTTAATCAGTCTCTAATAAGAATATTTCACTGCTCTAATGTCTGCGACATTAATGCATTATATTCAATGTTTACAATGACAGTTGAACACGTTATGGGGTAAATAAGGCATTCCATGGGGCATCCGAAATGGGAAATGACGAAGAGTGATATCCTTATCGGGCCACCATAGAGTCTGCTTTTCGTCTACCTTGTACGCCATGCATTCCTGAAAGCGGCATATGATAGTGCGTGGTACTGATATGTGACGCATGTTGAAGCATTTGCCACAGCGACATTTTTAAAATTGTGGCAAAAAGGGAAATGGATCATGATGAGCCATTTGTCCTTCTGCCACAATGTTGTTAACCTTATTCCATAATTGAAGTGTATGATTGATTTGTAATCTCATGACAGTTCTTATGAGCTTTTCAGACATTACTAGTAGCTCTAACTAAAATTGCAGTCATATTACGTACTTCGGTTATCTGACCCGGAGAACTGCAATGTCCAATCCATTATCACTGGAGTTGAAGGGCCCTTGAATAAATTATCTATATCGTTATCTGACCCGGAGAACTGCAATGTCCAATCCATTATCACTGGAGTTGAAGAGCCCTTGAATAAATTACCTATAACCTTCTCAATATTGTTATTGAATAATAGATTAGTTCCGAGTGCATTACTTCATATAATCAAATAATGCTCTATAAGCGGACGAAGAATAAAGAAACAAAACAATTGTAAGAATTACACGAAATGCAGTTAGTAGGAAATGTTCCCGAGTGGTATCTTTTAAAACACAAATCTACAAGATCAATCTCACAATATAATCGTATACAGATAGCAACTCGTATGCTGATATTTATGTTCATAAATCCATATATACGATTGACATTCTCTGAGTTCATATATCAGTTATACGTAACACATTTTGACAAAAAGTCCTGATAATAAAGAAACCTCCAACCATTTCATGTCATAATCGATCAAAGATCATTTTGCTTCCTTTGCTTTTCCCACGTGTGTAATGTTACATTGAAATAGTCATTAATTATTTATGAAGTATCTGGTATCTCATTTGAATGTCTCGGACTAAAAACAGATGTTAATGCCATTTAATTTTCCAGTTTAGAGTAACAAATGTACACATTTATAACTAGTTAACCCTTCGTCCGAAGGCAAAGACATTCGACAAACTTTGAACACAATTTCCTTTTTCCAAACTTACTACATGTGTCATGATATACGCAGAGGTGCCAGTCATGTTGGTGAACTTTGCTCAAACAAGTTGCTGTATTACATTGATACGCGTGTTCTTTTATCTTTATGATATTTCAGTTATCACTGGGTTCCATTTGATATCTTTAACTGCAACTTTTAACGATAAATTTGTCCGGGCACTAGTACTAATACCTAAGTATGAATGCTATCACTAATACTGTGAGTGCCGTTGCATTAAAGACTGCATTGAATCTTTACTTATCCACCACTTGATGTACATTAACGTGTATTTCTGCCACATACATGTACCTATATTTCTAATCGGTCGATATAAGAACCAGTGCACGAGAAAATGTACAAGTTGGCATTTCTGAATAGTCTAGATTTGTATAATATTGTCCTGCTCAGCCTTATCATAATATATACATGTCGAAACAATCTTTTTACAAACTTGTGTAAATTAAAATAAGAACAGTGTAAATCTTGATCAGAATGTAACCATCCAGTTACAGACTTATCTTGATATATACTGTTCATAAAGGCCAACCAGTTCATTTCCTCATGCACTGACACATGCTATGTTCAGTGTACTGGCTTATACTATAAATTTCGATGGACCTTGTCTAAACCATCACTTATCATGGCTAAAAGTATACTATGCTTTCAGACAGATGTATTCTTTTACATGCAAATTCGACTTTGTGTGACCTTTTTCATCGATAAGCTTTTTTACATGGCTGGGATGTATTGCAATAGGTTTCAATATAACGGAAAGAACGAACCAGTTCAACATATCGATCTGCAATACTTTGGAACTATCACAGACACGAAACTCGAAATTTCTGAAAACAGAACATACAATGTACCTGTTACTGTTAATATTTGCTTCATTGAAAATTCTGTGAACAGCCGAGTGAGATATGGCTTAAAGTTATCCCATCATCACAATAAAAGGTACACTATCGTATGGCACATACCTTGGCTATTTTGACATTTCTTTCCAATACAGAACAAATCAAAAGACTGGCTATCTAATGCATTTAGCAAAACAATATATACATGAATTTAGTATTTTGATGCTCAATGACAAAAACTAAATACGGAGAATGATGTATACGTGTCGTTAAAATCATATGGACACCATTTCCAATTTCACTCCAATCATTTGATCGATTTAGCCATGTGTCTGGCAATTTTCTACTTTTTACAAAGTTATCAGGTATGGCAAAAAGAAGAAAGGGATTTCAAATATGTTAAGCACGCCTTGCCTTGGAAACGTTTCTTCATATAAATATTTTCATCCATTGTAGTCCTTTGAATGAATTAAAATCAGACGTTATTTTGGAATTGTTTGAAGATATTTATGACTATTTTCTACTAATATAATCATTTTCATATCCTTGGTATTCTGAAATTAAAAGTAGTTTATGTAAGATATTGTTGACAGATTAAATTAAATGCTTTGGAAACGTTTCTTCATATAAATATGTTCATCCACTGTATTCCCTTAAATGAATTAAAATCAGACGTTGATTTGGAATTGTTTGAAGATATTTATGACTATTTTCTACTAATATATAAAAAAATAATCATATCCTTGGAAAAGGATATGAATATTATAAGTAGTTTATGTAAGATATTGGTGACATATTGAATTAAATGCTCGGCTTATGAATTGGGTTATCTTTATAAACAAGAAAACAAGAAAACGATGCAAGAAAACGGTTCATATTTCACTGGAATTATTATATACTTTTCAGGAATCACTGCTTAAGCAAAATATCAATATTTATTTGTTTGAGACCACAACACAAGAAGAAAAAGACGTTCCTTTAAAACTGTATAAGTTATATTACTTGGTGTTTGCAAACAGTTTCCAATTAATCAAATCAATTACTTGATAAATCTATTTCACTATTTTGAAGTTAGTAATACATGTACATAGTAAATTTAGTTTCGAGCACTTGACAATGTAAATACGATTAAAAGAGAATGTTCATGAATTGGATGAAAGAACCGAAATCTACCTACGTTATATCTAGATATGTTCTATACCATACGTAAGATTTTGACATAACATTGACCCCAATCAACTTACTGTAATAAATCACAAGGGTCTGTAAAAGAAACAGTCTGCGAGAGAGAGAGAGAGAGAGAGAGAGAGAGAGAGAGAGAGAGAGAGAGAGAGAGGAGAGAGAGAGAGAGAAGAGAGAGAGAAGAGAGAGAGAGAGAGAGAGAGAGAGAGAGAGCGAGAGAGCGAGAGAGAGCGAGACAGACAGACAGACAGACAGACAGACATACAGAGACAGAGAGAGACAGAGAGACAGACAGCCAGACAGACAGACAGAGAAACAGAGACACAGACAGACAGAGACAGACAGACATACAGCACAGACAGACAGACAGCCATACAGACAGACAGACGGACAGAGAGAGAGAGAGAGAGTGAGAGAGAGAGAGGAGAGACGAGAGAGACGAGAGGAGAGAGAGTATGAGAGAGAGAGAGAGAGAGAGAGCAGAGAGAGAGAGAGAGTTACAAATGTAACATAAATGCAGTCTAGTTTCATCTTCAAAATGTTGTAGAAGTCTATCTGTCAACGAACCTCAATTTGCTTCAAATTTGTCAAATAAATTATTGATTCAGATGAATAAATACTAAATACTTAATAGTCAACTCGGATATAAAGAAGCGGTCAGTTAGATGGTGTCCGACGTTGATTCCATGTCGGATGGTTACATGCTAAGATTGTGTTCATTCGCAATCAGGTCGAGTGAGTGTGAATAAGGGCAGTAGGATGTTTTAACCTTCCCTCATATAGATCGCTTTCTGACGCCTCTGTCGCAGACGGCTGTTGTTTGAAAACATAGTGACAAAAGTAGAAATTGCTCAAACCGAGCAATTTCTCCTTTTGCCACAATGTTTTCCACTTTAGTCATAGGTTATCCATTCAATTATAGAGATTTTAATTTGTTGACAAAAATGTGTTCAAAGTCCTTTGCTGCATACTTGTCGTATGAGAGGAAGGGGTTAAATAGACACATCCATAAACGACCTTCTTATGTGGCAGGGTACGTAGTCAAAGTGTTCTTCTTGTATTGTGTTTTACGCCGCCTTCAACACTTATTTAGCCAGAGCACGGCATATTTCGGTTAATCCCGACACCATAGTTCAGTGTATGACTCGAACGGGGACCGAACCCTCAACCTTCCGCACCCGAGTAACACGTTTACCACTACACCACCAAGGTGGTTTGGGGATATAGGAAAACGAATGTCCAATATATAGACAAACGAGTAATCGTATCCATGTTTGTATTAAGGGAGAACATTACAATCTTGCTTTCTATCATCACGGGGCGGCTCTACAGCAGTTGCTATATGCAAACTTATGGAAGAAAAGTGCATGGCCGTATGGCATAAATCAGTTACATTTCGGATAAGCTGACAAGATAACGAAGCGTCTGGCTGCGAATGTCAACCCGTTACATCTCGTGTCTATGCTACAGGAAAAAAACAAACGAAGAAGGGAAACGGCAATAGTCTGAGTAACTTTAACTTTCGGTATAACATGAATGTTGGCGTTTCATCCTTGGAATATTGTATGTCACTGCATCTTAACTGTAATACACCTGCCTAACTGGCTAGGAAATGTACGCAGGTCTCGAGAAAACAACGACACAGAGGCCGTTGCTCTTCTTACGAAGTATACTGACATTTTAAAATGACTAGACTAAAATTTGCACAATCAATATGCCAGGGACGAAGTAGCTTTAGCCGACCGATAACTTGATCTATCAAGATTGTTGGAAGAAATTATATTTGAATAGACTTTCTCCATTTGGACATATCGTTTTTTTGTCGGGTCTTTGGAAGATTGTGGACTTTGTTTACTTATATTCACATTGGTGAGCTTACTCTTTCTGACGGTTACTGTTAGATGCCATTACCTCTACGTAAGATTCTTCGTTTAACATAATCGTAACTGAAAACGATCGGGAACCAATTAGCAGAGCATCGTTGTATTTTGCTTGTTATAAGGAATGTATACAACTGAATTGAATTTGATTGCAAAGACATTAATGTTCATCTTATTTGTAGCGCTTTCATCCAACATTTTGATTATATAACTTATATATTCTTTCTTATCTTTGAATATAACGATGGCTTCTTTTTGCAATGTCTTAATCATCAGAGTAAGTTTGAATTTTGCATAATGTTATTCTTGATGTGTTGAATATATATTTTGAATAAATATTTTGTTTAAAATGTTTACTTGGAATAATCTATAGTAGGACAGATGTTCAGAATTGTTAATGTTTTATCACCAAGATATGTAGTGTTGATCAAATATTCGTTGTTTTAATGAACAAGCCTTTATTATTTCGTTGTATTCAAAAATTATTGTTTCCTAGTGAGTGGAAAAGCCTTGAAGCATGATGAGCTCATACTATAGGTTATTACATCTGTACGGGAAAATATTGTGTTGGGCGAGTTCCTTCAGCTGAGTTACCCGAGCTTGCGAGGGAAGAACTCCGCCGAAGGAACGAGTGCAAACACAGTATGTTATCATATTCATGCAAAAAACCTTTAATTGTATATTTTGATATTGTGTATCTGAAATGTGTCGTGTTGTGAATTTTAAACCCTTCGAGCATTTAGAAAATTAGCAATTGTTTTGTTAAATTAACATTTACGATTTACGGCGCGATTATTGTCCTTTCCGATGGTTGCTAGAGTCGTAGAAAATATAAATGTATGGCGACGCCATTTTTATTCCCTATTTGCTTTCGACTCGAACTATAAACGTTGACAAAACGATACCATAAGAGTTGTAACGATTTTTCTAACCGTGTATAACATTCATCTATTTGTGTCTTTTTCGGATATTTACACGTAGAAATGTGTGTATTCTATAACGATTTAGATGCTCCTTCTGACTTCACAGTATGTTCAGTAGAGCGAAAACACATCTTCCATTTGCGTTGAAAAGCTTCACATCGGAGAATGACAGAAATAATCAGAAGACATACCTTTAAAACAACCATGTGCTTATTCATTCTAGAAGTTATCAAATCTCTCCTAATTGTGTCGGTTATGTGTTATAGAAATCAATCATAGCGTAGGTCAATAAATGCAGCAAATCTACATCCAGCGATGTCATTGAGCTAAACGTCACATTATCACGTCAGAAAATACGTAATTACTTACACAGCGTGTCATCTACAAACGGTGTTTGTTAACTGGTCTTTAGTCTCATCAAAGTGGATGGGAGCGCTTTGTAACGCGTTACAATGTTGACTATTTCCGTTCTAAGCAACACGTGAACAAGAGATCTGAATACAACATCAACGTATACACTATCGACAGATACTGCATACTTTTGTTCATATGGTAAATATAAGGATCAATATTAAAGTATTCAATAAAGTTATATAAATGTATTCGGGTTTGAAAGTTAACGCCTTTTGTTTGTAGGGTATCATACGCACCTTCAACCGATTTTCAGTCGTTTAATGGCATGTGATGTGTTCATTACCAGTACTGCTGATAAACTTATCCTGACACGTGCGATTCAGTCGCAATGTTATACCTGCAACCCTGAGCCGCAATGAGGGAAGTCGTCATTTTTGGATTATCTGATCGGGGATCAAACGCTTACCTCTCACTCTCGATACACAAGCTATAACCGCTACATCATCGAGGTGGTTGTAAAGGTAAATACAAATACATGATCTTCTATGGCAAAATCATCATCCATCCACTGTGTATATTGAATTACACAACAATACCAATATGATATCAAAGACAAAGCAAAAACTAAAGCAAATATATTTTAAAATTTACGATGACTTGATAATACATTTTTTAAATAAAAGAAGTGGGCACACATCACGCGATTTAACCATCAAATGAGAAAACATTGAATGTGAAGTTACATTTTCATATGTTAGAACATGACATTTCGGTTAAGAAAGTCACAAGGGAATTTCTAGCCGTACGGAGGATCAACAAATCTAAAACATGAACATGTGGTGCCCTCATGCATGATAAAACTAACAAATTTCTGGTGCATTAAGCAAGCTTTTAAAATGATCACCAGCATTAAGTTTAAACTATTCAAAATTAAAAAAAGCTGATCTTGACTTTGACATTTCTAAATCGTATCTAGCATGTTTGGTTTCAAATCGTTCTGGCTCTTGCAATTTAAGTAGATCATTCAGAAAAAAAATAACTTATTTTGAAACCGAACGAAAACGATCAACCCAGATAAGGTATCTTTTCCTTATATTTGCACATTTCTTCTTGAAATTAATACTACGGATTACACTGGATAAGTGTAATCAAACTATATACATAATCAAATGTTGAAGCAAACATGATACACAATAATTAATTTGTTACTTTGTAAAGACAAATTTTGACAAATTGTTTTGCTGTAACTTAGTTCTGACTCATTAAATACCTGTCAATTAAAAAAAGGTTAGGGTCCTGACAAGGTTATACGGACTAATTGAAGAATAATCGGATTACACTGAGCCTGTGTTTATTATCTATGATATACTTATATCGTAACTGGACCAATGGGGGTTACTATTACATGTATCTACGTATACATGTTATTGTCTGTATTTGCTGTTTTCATAGTAACACCATAATGGACTGTGTAAGATGTGGCACTACTTACTCATACTACACAATTGTATATGAATCCAATTGTGTCTATATCAACTGCACGCATTCATGATTTGCGATAAAAGCACTTTTGTGTCAAATTAAAATGGAAATATTATGCAGACATTATTCATGATATGCGTTATGATATCAATTTCTCAATTCTCAAATGACTTCATTTGTAAACTCAATGGTCATTTACTGAAATTAGATATTGCATTCTCCATTTGTATAGACATTTGGTAAAAGGCTTTATGTGTCTCGTAATAAAGAAATCACTTCCTTAAATGTTGAAAATATCTTATTTAATAGAATGACTACATGTATGCTTAAAGTTAACACTTTCTTTAAATTGCGTATTGTCATGCCTACAAATGCTTGCTTTTTTTATTTTTTATTTCAAACACTTACTGAAGTTAAAAGCGATAAAAACAAACTCTATACATATAAATATAGCAAACTATTGGTTATCGGCGTTATCTCTAACAGGAGTACTGACCGAGTGTTTTAAGTATATATCGGCTTATTTTGCTTATTTTGCTTATTATATCTGTTCAAAGTAGTATATATAACTATATTGTGTTAATCATTCTCAGTTTTCATTTATTATAAAAACTTACATAACACACAAGGACAGAAACGTTTACAGTTGCCTGAAATAATTGGAAACAGAATACAACGATGACTGTCTTTGAATTGGTGAACCGTTTTACATGGCTTTTTTATGTTAAAGTCCGATGATAAAATAGCTCATTCGTGTGACGTACTTATTAAATTGAAATTTCCGGTAATACTTGTTATAATCCGAGGATAAAATAGCCCAAAGAGCTTCTGGTGAGTTCGTATATCAATTAGAGTGTGACATAATTCGGCTGACGTACATACTTATTAAATTGAAATTTTCCGGTAAAACTTGTTATAGTCAGAGGATAAAATAGCTCAAAGAGATTCTGGTGTGTCCGTATGCAAATTAGATTGTGACATCATTCGTGTGACGTACATTCTTATTAAATTGGGATTTTCCGGTAAAACTCGACGTCGGTCATACCCTGCCTGACCATACACCTAATATATCAGTTATAGTACTTCCTAATTATTAGTGTCAATTCACTACTCTTTGGAATCCGTTTGCATTTTTTAAGATGATTTGTCTAGTTTTTATTTACCTTCATTAATGGAAAGGATCCTACACATATACTCATACCGCTGCTTCTGTAGAAAACAAGCAGTACACAATGAATGAACCACAATTCACAAACCCTCATCTACACAGCCTTCAAGTTCTTTCAAGATCTTCCTACAACGTGTGTGTCGTCTTGGATGGTTATGTGACGTAGACAGAACTTCACAACTTGCTGGAAGGCCAGTGTATTACTTGATAGCAATTCAAAGCCATCGGTTGTCTGGTCGCTTGGCTGTTATACGATTTTGATAAAGACGAACCTTTTTGTATTTAACGATGATCGATGATCATAAAAGAACCAAATGATTGCAATATATTATACTTGCCGTTGTTATTTAGGAATCTTCAGATGAAGTCATTATTTAAATGGCATAAGTTTATCTCGTATCTTTGTTTGGTTACGAATCAAAGTAGCATTACATGCATATTCATGCACTTTTGTTTTCTTTACGCTTTCACTGCCGAATTTCACCAAGTCGAATATTCTATGTTGAAAATTGGACCGCTTGAAACATGTTAAAATTTAATTTCTAAGTGGCAAACAATGCAGATTTCAGGAGAGACAGCTTGTTATGAGCTGTTTCCCCTTAATCTGCATTGTTTGCAGACGCATTTTATTGCCTTTGGCAGCGACAATTTATCCGGTTCAAACGTATCAGGAACCATTTTAAATGTCTGTCCGAAAGTCTAAATCAGCAGGAACTTCAAGATGCTAAGTTGACTCATTGTGTTCTGATTATCAGTCTAGGATCCTTATGCAATTGTTGTTGTATTTGCCTCACTGGTATGTGAACACTTACCCTCCCATGCATCATTGGTGTACTGATATTGTCTGGCGAAGTCTTTAATAATCATTGGATTTTATTTTCTTTCCAAGTGCACTACCCTGGGACATGACTCGCATGAACTAGGGAAGTGGATTTAAGATGTATCTATGCTTAATTTTATTTTTAAACAAACATGCTGCGACATGTTCCTTGTACAATAAGACAGAGTGAAGATTGGCCGCCGATCGAAAATCGATTTGAGCAACAATCTCAACCTGGTATCTTTTTGCTTTCGTGTCTTTTGTCTTGAAACCTAATGTGATTCAAATACGTTTGCATTCGAAGATAAATTACTCATCCATAATACAGATGTATCTTATTAAGCTTATATTAATGTGTGATTTGTATAGCCGTTTTAATCATGCACTCAGACGTTAGCAGAGAATGTCTCATGCCAATGGAATAATATTCAGTGATTTTATCAACACGAAAGTGCGTGATGAAACCCCATCTATTCAAAAAGGAATTAGTATGTTATCGTAAAATGTTATAAACGGAAGCTTTTATATTATCACGTGACTGACGGATTTTATCACCCTTATGTCTCGATTTCTCTTTGTTTCATACTACTTTCCAGCCGCTATAGTACTTGTGTATATATTATATTATCTCAAGAAAACTGATCATATTTAGATTATAGTTGATCCAAACATCACTTCATACATGGATACATATTTACAATTGATCCTGAAATAATGAAATTAACTTACTTAGTGGGAACACAAGCCAATTAAGTCAACAGAAATGTACATTGAAGAAGTGAATACAAAAAGATAAAGAGTGAATTTCAATTTCACTTTACTCATTGATTTTTGCATTTCTCAATCATATGCCTAGCTTGTAACTAAATTATCTTTACTATTCCATATTTGACTCTATTGTGTTTGTATTCTATATCACTTAAAAGCATTTAGACAATAAAATACTTCGTGTATGATCGTCTATTCCGTAGATAATGCATATAGTTCTATCAGTAATCAAAGTGTCATAAATATCTTTGTATACGACATAAAAGGATTTTTATAATAACTATAAATGTTTATTTGTTTTTAAGTTGACAAGTTTGTTGACCAAGTCTAAATATGTTTCACACATGAAATTACCTTAGACATTGTTAAGTCCGTGTGTAAGTAGTCCTTGTAGTTTGTTTGTGTTGACAGCACTTAATTTAAAGTCGATTTTTTTAAAAGTAAGAAGCTGAATGGGTTTGGGATTAACCACAAAAATGTTACCCAAGAGCCCACACTTACAAATTATACTTTTCTCCCATATTTCAGGATTTTAAAAACGGAGCCGTTCATGTACATTTTCATTCCGGAATGTATTTAAAGGTTGGATGTCATATACAAACCGTGTTGAGATAAAAATGTACATAACTGTTATAAAAACACACTCAGTTCAATGAGGCATATACATTGTATACATTGTATACACAATAAACACACTTATTGCGTATCTGTGCTTCAATGAACCCCACCCCCCCCCCCCCCAACACACACACACGAATGTTTGTATTAGACACCAACCTTTAGAGAGGTACCTACCGAGCAGGGAAAAACAACTTTATTTAAATAATTAAAATATGAAAGCTTTCTCATACTACAGTCTAATTAGAATCAAACATGTCCTCATAAAGGTTTATAAGGGAAAACAATTGTTATTTTACTTATTTTGTTTTATGACTTTCTATAAGAGTGCAACTTTAATACTCAACTGCACGAAAACTACCATGAGGCTACTAACAACATCAAGCGCCATGTGCGAGGAACAGGAAATAAAAATTTCAAATAATGGATTAGAATTAAAAAATCTGATTGCCAAATGAATAAAGTGTTTGTACTGATGGTGATTCTGCATTGCGCGCAAATTAACACTCTGCTCCGACGTCATTATTGTGAAGCTATCATGCGGTGTACACATACGCCTTTGGTTGTCGAGTTACATGTCATTGGACACTGCAATATGGACAGACCAATTATGTTAAAAGGTTGCAGACCAATTTGCTTTCATTTCCCATACAACCCCAGTTGTAAAGTGTGCCACATTATCCCGCTATACAGAAATAAATATGCCAGTAGCGTTCAAAAGATCCTCCGAGAAATTTGCATATCAAAGCTTCGAACTATCAGATAAGATAGCAGAAGCTTGGCCATGATAAGTGATGGTTTGACAGGACTTCAAAAGCGTGCAATATCAAACTTCATATAGAGTACGGCGTAAAGGCCATTAATCATGTATAAATAGAGAATGTGTGTCAGAAGTGCATGTGTATGTACCGATATATTTAAATCGGTCAAACGCAGAATTACGATAGTACTTAAATTAAAAATCGTTCTTTCTGATTTGTGGATTAAATATCAAGCTGCATCCAAATCTCTTTCTTACCACGTTGAGCGCAAACTTAACCCATTTATCCTGAGCCATCGAAAGTATAGGGAAGTGATATACGTTATTGTTATGTAAAAACAATTTAAGGTAAATCTACGGAATCATATATTCTTTTTGAAACAATTTCTTTCTAATCCTATCATTCATGAATTATATAGGTTTAATCAGCTTAATAAACTCAAGATGCGGTTTAAAAAAATAGTTATTACAATCTTCAATTGTAAACTGCTTTAACATTAAAGGTTTTCAAACGTTACTTAAAAATGGTAGTAATATTTATAATATCCTTACACAATCCTATGTGTGTTATTGCATTGTGTTTGTGTGTTCCATGCCAAATGAAGTAATATAATAATAGTACTAGTAGTGTTCGATGTGGTTTAGAAGTACACGAATGTATCAATAAAATGAAAGATCGGTAGCAAGTGTAGTATCTAGTTGCATCCACTCCTTTGATAATAATATATTTGATCCTAATGTTACAGTATTCGGACAGGCAACGCAAAGCGAATCATAGACTGTATCTGTGTTGTCCTCACGCATGTAAGATTTTTAGGACTTCAAACCGTAACGACCCAATAACTGTACATTGTTACAGCATCGTCTTATATGATTTCTAATTGTATTATGTATTACATAAAGTATTCTTTTCTGCCTATCTTTTCATTATCGAGTAGTTAGTAAATTCAAATAGTTAAAACTCGTGTAATCCTCTTAGTCAAATTTTTCATTCATGTTGTTGCATGGCATATTACAAAAATCATTGCAGCCAGATGTGTTTTTGAAATGTAAAATATATCTCAACGAGATCAATCCTATAGGTTAGAGCATCCATACTTGGAAAAATTGTGATGTAATGGGCTTTTCACTGAATAGTTTGATTTACTATTTAAAATTTGTCATTTAAATTTTTTAAATTCAATTTATTTTTTACATTTAAAAAATTTACAAATGTTTTGAATTGTTTTTCTAAATTCATATATACTTTTTTGCGCAATTATTGTCATTTTCAATGGTTGCTTGGCTTTCAATGTCAAATAAGAATGTTGTGCGACGCCATTTTATTTCGACTCGAAATTAAAACGTTGGCAATGAATGTGACACGATTGTTAAACTGTAGTTTTCATTAAGGAAATATGTATTTTTTTATATTGGTATTTTCGCGTCGTTGTTCCTGTTCCATATTCATATATATTTTATATACCCGATTTGACCTCACTGTGTGTTCAGTCATGCACACTTTTAACACTTATCTTCTTTTTTCTGTTGATAAGAAATTAACTAGGACAATGATAACATAATCAGAAGACCTAACTATTAAAGAAATTATCTCATGTTTCATCCAAGAAGTTCATAGAACGCATGTTCTGTAACATGTGTAAATAATATACTAACACACTATTGTTTGGTTAGTTTATTTCTTCATCTAATAAGCATAACAAGAGATTGATACAAACGACACCATCAGTTTTGATATAAAAAGAAGGACGTAATTCATTTAAGATTAACCAATATTACAAAAGCAAACATCCTTGTGAATTTCATATGCTTTTCAAAGAGTGCCATGCTGGCCATGGATCGCTCACCTGAGTTATGCAATGTGATTTGACATGCCAACCACAGAGTTAATCACAATTATTCTTTTTGCGGTCGGTTAAGCTAATACGAGTATATCGAAAAAAATAACCTCTAGACTAATAGCAATAAATACATGTATCTCAAGATTGGCCTAGTGAACTACCTTTCGAACGGACATGACCCATACTCGAGTAAGACTTGATATTATCAAGACAATTATTAAAAATGCGGCTTGAAAAGTGCTATCCTTCAATTTGGCCTAGTTAAATTGAGTTTAAAACGACCCATATTCGAACATGACCTATATATCATCAAGACAAACATTCCAACACAGTGTCAAAAAGACGAAGGAAAGAATGTGGTTTCTAGAGTGTTATCTTATTTTTTTCATATTTGACCTAGTGATCTAGTTTTTGAAACGAAATGAACTATATTCAAACTTAGCCAAGAGATCATCAAGGACTAAGTTAAAGATTGCTCAAGGTACAATTGCAACTTCTAGAGCGTTAACAAGACCTTCCTTCAAATTAACCGTGTGACCTAGTTTTGATTTCACATGAGCCATATTCGGGCTTGGCCTTGATATAGGCATGAAAAACCTTCTGACAAAGTTCCAAACTGCTAAAGCCAAACATGCAGGATTCATACAATATTTTTCGCAAATTTAACCTAATTACCTAACTTTTGACCGAAAATGACTTATATTCACTTCAATTTGACCGTGTGACTTAGTATTTTAGCCAACTTTACGCAGCTTTGAACTTGGCAATTATTTGATGGAAATATATGATCTGAGAATATTCATTAAGATTGGATGCAAAATGTCGCTTGTATAATGCTTACAATGCAAATAGTGACGATGGACGATCATAACAACTCAGCTTTGAGCTAAGAAATATTTCTTAACTGCCCTTCTTACTCCAAAATGTTGGCTATGCAATAAGGCTGTATAAAGGTTTAAGGACAGTTACTAATCAATAACGTGAACATCACTTCTCCATGAAGCGATGTGTGGAGCTCTGGTTTATTCCTAAAAATGATAACGTTTAACAAATGCCTCTTGCTTCGGACATCAGGTTGCAATTTTACAAACTATTCGGTAACCGAAGGGGTTATATAAACAATGATGCATGTTCTGCATTAATTACGATCAATGTTCATGCATTTCTTCCATTGCAGGACAAACATTTCGATGACTAAAAACTGACGTCTTTATTTACATTCCTGTTTGGGTCACTACAAAACTTCAACTGACATTTGGAGCGAATGAAGAGCTTTGGTAAATTGCTTGTCGCAAATTCCTGAAAGCTGTTTTTCCTAAACCAGGTTCAATTTCTCTTCAACTTGAACGGAAATGAATTGTTAAACACATACACAACAGTGCTCGTTTGTTTAGGTGGTGTTTTACGCTTCTTTCAACATTTGTTCAGTTACATCACGGCGTTTCCTGGGTTATTTACAAGTTAAATTGGTCCATTTATCCTGACATCAGCGATTCAGTCGTTATGCTAACCCTACAAACCAGAACGCTACGGAACGAAAGCCATTACTACCATTTGTAATGTATGTGATTTGACCTGGACGGGGAACGAATCCATGACCTTCCCCACCAAGGCAGGCAATTGTAGATCTAACAAAGTACCATGGGAAAATTTCAGAATAAAATGAAAATGTGTTTGGAATATGAGTTGCGATGAAGAGAATAAACACATTGGTATTGCTTTATCTGATACATCTTGCCAATAAATACAATTCAAAAGCTTTTATATGACAAAGATAACAACTATATTTTACGAAGGAATCCTTGATAAATTTGTGTTTTATTGTGTTGCACTTTCTCTAAAGTATTCTTTACAACCATCGATCTTATAAGCGGGATTTACCCCCATTCCTGCAGATTGTTTACATATTCCCAGGAGCATCAACGCTGTGTGTGCATGTGTCAATTAAGATGTTTTGTACTGAATATTTAAAATACATGACAGATTAACATACGTTATTGAACAGGAACTGCCTCGGTAATGCAGTGGTTGAGCGTCCGCCTCGGGTTCGGGAGGAGGTCGCTTGTTCCATCCTTGGCCGGGTCATATCAAATACTTTAAAAATGGTAATAATGGCTGCCCTGCTTAGTGCTCAGAGTTCCGAGTTAGCATTAAAACTTACATGCTGTTGTCAGGATAGATGAACCAGTAGTTCTGGTAGCTTACCACGGAAACGTCGTGATATAACTGATTAAAATGTTGAAAGCGGCTTAAAACACCAAATGATAAATCAATCAATTGAAGAAATATTGCAGCAAGGATGAGTGGATTTGTGTCCATAAAACATATATACAATGTGTTGACAACAGCGATTGATCAAAATATGTATATGCTAAATTAATTTTGGGTGTTCCTAAAAATAAGGAACCTTTTTCTCGTGACAGGGGTCTATCTATATATGATATGAGGGCAACTATAGAGATGCGAAATTAGATACTATATCACTCGATCCGTCTTACTATATCATGTTTATATTTAGATAAATCAGAAAACATTTTATTGTAAATCTTATCATGCCTGTTTCCTCATGAAATGCTGCTTTTACGTTTAGTATTTCGAAAAAAACGTATGGCGAAAGAAACATGTCTTTATCATTTAAGTTTAATTCGGTTGTTTAATTAATTCCAGTAGGAATTAAATTATATAATGTCAACATTCTCACGCACAAAACGGAATTAACAGCCTGTTTTCGATTTTACCAATATGGTCAATCATGTTATCAAATCATCTGATGGTAGCTATTTTCTGTCGTTGAAAGTAAAAGTCCGTATTGACTTATGTCTACTGCAGTTAAGGTTAGCTGTGTTAGATCACGTGACCTCTGTTATGGTATCCGATTGGTTCTTTCATTTTTCCTGTGTTGATCATCCGGGATTCTGACAAGTACTCCGATAATGCATATTTGAATAATCAACAGTTATATAAAACAAAATGTCTTACAAGTTTCTGGTATTAACTGTTTAATTAAGTTACATTTATAAGTTATATGAATACTACACAAAAACGTAAACAGATAGCGCGGGATAGAATTCCCATATTAAAAGTTGGTCAATATATCATATACTACGAAAATTTATAGAAATATCCCGGCACGAAAAAAGAAATCATAGTGAGAAATAATTGCCATTGAATGTTATCAGTCTCCAATATCATATGAAATGACATCACGTATATTACGTCACCGCCCACATCATGGTAGACATCTGCGCCATAAAAACGCAAAAGAAGAGACACATATCTTCAATAAAATCATAACGGCAGTAACCAGAAATGGCATACATTTTTATCGATCGTTTATGGCATAGTGTCTGTGTGTGTGATATAATTCATAAACGTTTAACACAAGGACTATCCTTCCTGATTTGTTGCCGCCAATGACAATCTCGTGTTCACGCACTCGATTGGTACACGCTCATTTATACCACTCGAATTTCGGTATCAAAACAACCAACGGCAAATAAATTCTGTGTTACTACCTTTCTTGGTAGTCGTATCTCTGTAACATTAAAATTATTATGAAAGGTGTTTTTATTCCATTCCATGGGTGTGATTTCTTCACGCAGATACTATGTCTACAGATTCACTTCAATCTATATTGTGTGTTTGTTTTATTACGATGACCTTCAACTTAGCAATGTATAGTTGTCATGTTAAAACAGGTATTGAAAAACTATATAAGGACCGATACCAGCTTTTATTATAAACATCGTGTCTACAGATTTCCCTGTGGCTCGAATAATGATGGTCAATATTGATGATTTATTCTGATTAAGACGCAGACCGACGTATGGACATGTCACTTTGACCCGGATGTATCATATCATAATGTGTAAAGATAAATCCGTCGACCAATACTCCAACTATCTATATCCATCAAATAAGTCCACGGGAATTTGAGAACAGAACTTCCTACAAACAACTGGGTTGTTTCGGATATTGCCCTCCAAACCAATCACAAAGCAAACATATGATTTTCGCCATCTTCGTAACAGATTACGTTGTTCGACGAAGAATGTGTTTATATATAGACTGATGAAGATTATATAGAGTGTCCCCTAAAACAATTTAACAGTGTATACAAATATGTTGACTAGCAATGATAGGAACAGGATACCATCCTTCTCAAAGTTATATTACAATTTACCAAAAGTAATGACATGTTTATATGTTTTATTTCAAACATATCCAGTGTATCGTCGATGTACATTGTATATGTGATCTTAGGACACAGATTCGTTCTGCAGAGTGCTCTTGCTCACATAAGTATGCAATATAACTTGATGAATTACCTAACCCCGAATGCAGAACTGTTAATCTTACAGTATAAATAATTTAAATCTCAGATACAAGTTATTTTGATAAATTATAGTAAAATTAATAAAGAAATGTTAAAAATGAGAAACACTGATTATTACTATATGCATCGTTTTCAAAGTTCGTCTGCAATAAATGTATTAAAGAGCTATACAATACAATGGGATCGTTAAGTTTAAATCAAAACAGCATAAGAAATGTCCTTGAATGTAGTCAAATATTTGATGATATCGCCGGTCAGTGATAAAACACAAAAACATAGAGAAAGTGTAGGAAATCATTTATGCAATATCTGTGTATGGGCGTTTTATTTGTTATGAAACAAGTATCGCAAACAATCCAATTATGAACTATAATCGGCATTGATTCTCAGGTTACAATTCGAATTCGATATTCTGTATTCATCACACAACGGAATTATCGTATTTTCGTTCCACCAATTATATAGAAATTACTTTTGAGTTTATCATGGCTGAGTCGATTTTGAAGTTAGTACAGAAATAAAATGGTCTAATGGTTCCCCATTGTTATCTTGAGTGTGGTAATAAACGACTTGCAGCATTTAAGATTTACTTTCAAATATGAAAATGTTTGATGATGAATTCAGGTTAACCAACTCATCTGACTGAATTAAATTCAGTACTCGTTAAGGAACTGTGTGCATAAGGCTTTCGTGTTGACTTATATATTTATCTACGACAGCTCGTTCTAAATCTTCGCTCTTTTAAAGTTTGTATTTCTACTTTCTGCAGTTTAACAACGATTTTTCATTTCATATTGCCTTCTTATTTTATTCGTCCTTTGGGTATTCCATAGTCAGTCGTAACTCAAAGAACACGTAAAGTATTTCAAACACGAATTCCTACTGCAGTAAATTTCGATTCCAAGTTTCTAATACCGATTTAGAAATGACAACAAGAACGCATTTTATTCTCATTTTAAACGCGTAGACGTTTACAAGTGCATGTCTATTCATATATTCATTGAAGGAATTTAACAATCTGTACATGGTCACATATTTTATTGGTAAACTTGTGCGATGATCTGGAACTTGAAGTGCGTTTTGAAAAGCCACATTTGGTGTTTCCGTGCAACGGTATATTGGTAATTCCATTGGTAAAAACATCAAAAGTTATAATAATAGTTTGTATAGGAAAGGTCATAAAAAACTGTATTGCATAATGCATACTTTGGAGAAGATTATCGTTTTTAAATATGACTTTTGATGAACTATCATTGTTATGATGTTTAAACAAGGTTATAAAACAGTCAACCCCATTTAATATTAGATATTTTTCTGATACATGTACATACAAAAATCCATTGAGCTGATCGACTACAGATATAACACGAATGGTCCCATATTGAGGTGGGTTATGTAAACTACGAGGAAACCAAGTCTGTTATAACTTACTTGATCCTTAAAATGTATTGGGTCATCCGGGTACGGCAATTATTTAATAATTATTGTAACGCGACCATTTTCAAAATAAAACATTTTACGTGACTAGTTTTTTACAAATATCATCATATATCTATTCTAAAGCCACTCTTTGATAAGTAATCGATTACTTTCCAATTAATAACACACATTTTCAATTGTCTTAATTCAGTTAAATCACCAATACCTGCTAGTTGATTGTAAATTTGAACAGGTAACTTTCTTAATTGATAACGTTTTCATTCAATGTTAATTCTCATATCATACCAAGGATGATTTTCATGGGAAGCATCATTGTGTTTTGGTTTTTTTACCAGCAATAGCTCAAAACGGAAGTTGTATGACCGATCAAATAACCGATCGCCTTCGTGTATACGTATAATAGCTTCGAATAGAGCAAATAATCCGTGATTTTTGAATGTACTCGTTTCAGATTAATATGTAAATACACATATCTAAGATTACTCAATAAAATAAAAAGAGAAATACAAACTTAGACACATGATGATCTTTATAAAAGCTTGCATCTATTAAATTCTGACAGCACCTTATATATTTCCTAGTATACTTGAATGGACTCTAATTATTCAATAACTATTATTCTGTACAGACTATTGCATCAGATAATGACAGGTACATATCATAATTAGGTTTCAGTAACGGAACGAGGTGTACGTTTGACGGAAGCAGCTGGATCGTAAGGTTAGGAGACTTTTTCACCCATCAAATAAACAAGCAGTGTCACATTTGGTACTCTCATTGGAACCAATACGTTACTAACTTTCTTTATTGACTCGTATAATCGTTAAGATGAAATGTTATTTCTTTGATCACCATTTCTTTACTGTCCCGTTAGCCTTTCAATGAAACTTCGGAACAACATATCTATTTTAGGTATCAGTTTAGATGTATTATGTTCATTGCAATACAGTAAGCCAATACCTAGATAGTTACTCTTTACAAGTACTGATCCTAATAACTCATCTCTAGTTAACATTTATAGTTCACTCGATGGTTTTTCTTCTCTCAAATGTAGGAACGCGGGAGTGGCCATTATGGTAAAAAAATACATTACAAAGTAGTATTCAACAAATTAACAACATTGAAAACTACCGTGTTATTGGTATAGAGATAACATCTGAACACTCATTACCTTTGTATATTTTCAGTATTTATATGCCTGCAGATAATAATCTTAATCTATATAGGGAGACATTGCACGATGTAGAATCTCTCTTTTCCTTCTACTCTAAACTAGGAAATGTAATTCTTGGTGGAGATTTCAACGCTAAGATTCCATTTAATTTCTCAAAGGCGTGTAGGCAAATCAGAGATATTCTGCGAATTTATCGAAAATAATGGGTTAGTGTCTTTGCAACATCTGCACAATATGGCTATAGAGTATACCTTTATACCAAACAAAACGGCCATCGATCACGTGCTAATGGAAAAATCTCCGACCAACCTTAATACATCGTTTAACATCCTTAATGACCAAGAAATCATAACATCAGATCACTTACCATTATTGTTTACGGTTACGTGCACACCTTATACTCCACCCAATATCAAATCAAGTAGATGCATGCACGAATGATCATATAAGTGAGTATCGGCTGGACATTGAAAATAAGGTCGAACATCTATTTCAATGTGGGAATAAACCCAATGCATATTCACCAGATTTCATAAATGATAGCTTGATCGATATCCTCTTGCAATCGTGCCAGTTTCTGCCTAAAAGTCAGTTTAACAAACATGCAAGATCACATGGCGTTAGACAGTCCTACGCTCATGCGATTTAGCTTTGCAATGCTTGGTTCGAGTCTGGACGACATAGGGGTACGTCACCATCATGTTTAGCTTATAAGGAGGCAAACACCACATTTAGGCGCACCGAAAGATGCGCTCGCGAACTGTATGAGAACTCAGTTTACGACCAACTCAATAAAGCCGCTGAATTAGACTATACATCATTTTGGAAGCAGCTTCGCCAGCAAAGTGGAAAGAACTTCGATATCTGCTCAAAATTAGTAGTCGGAGATAGTAACTTCGAAGTGGGCGATGTTTCTAACGGCTTTCGAAAATATTTTACTCTAGTGTTTGATAATTTATGCAATGACGATACCCGTAACATACATCTAAGAAAAGAAGTATGTCATTATGTCAAAGCAAGTGAAAGTCATATCCTGAAAACAGTTACACGCGAATTCGAAACGACTGAAATCGAATGCGTACTCAAAACACTTTTGAAGCGCAAATCACCTGGGATCGATGAAATTATTAACAAGCATGTTATACATGCAGGTAAACCACTGACAAAAGCTTTAGTCCTACTCTTTAATACTATACTTGAATTCGAAAAAGTACTAAAGATGTGGCAAACAAGTGTGCTTATACCGATTTACAAAGGTAAAGGCAAAATTAAATCCGACCCAGCTAGTTATCGTCCCGTATCGTTAATACAATGCTTCAGTAAAATATTCGAGAAATTGCTCCTTAATCGAATAAATGCATATATATCATGTTATAAGATGCAATACCCATTTCCTCGGCAACACAGCTTGCAGAAGCAATTAAGCTGCATAACCACTGCCCTTAACGTCCAAGAACCCGTGTAGCATAGCGTCGAACGTCAGAGTGACGTTTACGTCGCATGTCTCGATGAAAAGGGCGCCTTTGACACCGTAAGACGTCTGTATTACTTAAACTTGGTCGTATGGGCCTCGTGGGCAAAATATTGACGATAATTCAAGCCTCATATGCTGATTTACAGTGCGTCGTACGGTACTCAAACAAACCGTCCGAACCATTCAACATTGTACGTGGTATACTAAAATCATGTCTACGCCGGTTAGTAATCCATCCTTTGCTAATGACATATCGCTTTTAGCCATATCTCCATCACATTTTACAAAGTATGATCGATATGGTGTACCGGTACTGTTACCTATGGCGAATAGAGATAATCGTTAACAATTCCAGCGTCATTGTGTTCAGCAAGAAGCGTCATAAGCCAAGGGTTGGACGCCTGTATGGGCAACATTTTCTCCCACAGGAAAAATCGATGACAAATTAAGGCATCAATCATGACTCGAACCTGAAATTGGGTAATCGTTTAAAGGAACGTATTCAAATGTATCGCAACGCTCTTTTTACGATGGTTGGACAGGGTGTTAATCCACAGGGAGTAAATCCAATTGTTTCAGCAAACCTATATTACAAAATTATAGTACCGATCCTTCTATATGGATCAGAACTTTAGAACAATATGACTACCACCGACTTAAAACAGATCGAAATATTTCAACATTTTTTTTGCAATGAAACTACAGGGATTTGCAAGAAGAACAAGATCGGATATTGCAGAGTCTATGCTAGGTTTATATAGATTAAGCAGTCTCATAGAGACAAGAAAGTGAATGTTTTTATACAAAATATTGTGTTTACAAGAGTCAATTACAAAGGAAATATTCATTAGAACATAGTTCATGTACCTTTCAGACAAAAGTTCCGTCACACATGGATTTATCCCTGACATATGTCGTACTGTTAATAAGTACAACTTGCAGTCTATTCTAAATCACTTCTTTCGTGACAACTCACTGCCTTCTAAATGTCCATGGACGAATATTGTCCGTAACAATAACACGAGAACAGTTCATGTGGGATGATCGTTTGTCAAATAACCCAGAGTGTGCCTTCTTCCGCCTTTTGCATCCGTGTATCCATCCTTGTATAGTATACTAAGTATCGAAAACCAGCTCATTCAGATCAACGATGAATACAATAGCTAAACTATGGTCACGTCCCGTCTCAATAAACAAAACAGTCTGAACTGAATGCGGCAAAGCATTTCAGAAAGAGCTGGGCCACATTCTACGTGAGTGTACGCTAATAGAAGAGGCGAAATCGCACTTAAAATTGGAATTATTATCGAAACATGGTACTACTTTTGTCAATGATTTTTTTAACAGGGTAGCTTAATATTCACGATTCGTATATTAGACGCGCCAATATTCCCCTACCTAGACGAGTCGGACAACTTACAACTGCTGGATTGTACTTTTAGATACATATACCGGTGTCTTCAAATGTATTACTCTTGTTACAAGCGATACATTGAAGCACAGGTATGTGCCACCACCAAACGAGTAAAATATATTCTTTCTGCAAAACAGCATATATGCAATATACATGTAATGTAAATGAGTGTTTGTCATGCGTGTACATAGATTGTATACATTTTTTTCTTTGTCTTGTGTATTTACTATTTTTATTTTTTCTCTCTTCCCAAAACCAACTATGGACAACCTTCCACCTGTATTATTGCTTATTTGTATTTCTGTTAATTGTGTTCATTGTGAAAAGTTGTACATGTACTTACAATATCTCCTACATAGGGGACAATAAAGAAAGTGTATTGTATTGTATTGTATTGCTCGTATGAGTCTTGTTTGACTTTAAGTTATCATAAGTTGACAAAAGTCTTATAATATGAACAATTGAGTCGCCTGATTTTGAGCAAAGTAGATTTTACTATAGGAAATTCGGCGCTGAAAAGGTTAAACTGAGTAACCAGAGAATCAAATTATCAGGAAGGTGTTGGAGTGCCATATTACATTTCGCTTATCGGTCTCTATTTGCATAAAACATATATTATATACGCTTTGTCCTGTGTTGCAGTTTATTAAATTGTCTCTTTTTTCCAGTCAAATTGGGGGGGGGGGGGGGGGGTGTATGATATATACCGATATTATTCATATTTACTATAAATGATGGACGAAACAGACACATGCGCATTCAGTACACTTATTATGTATTCAGTTGTAAACTCAGACTAGCTTTCATTTGTGCAGGATTTACTATAACTTTTTTTGACATGGCGGTAAATCATAGATGTTAACGCTAGGTCAATGTCCCGTGCTGCTGAAGAACGTTAGTCCATGTGTTAATATTATGCCGAATATTTTATCTTTCATCAGGAATCCGCCGTGGGCGAGTGGTTACCGTCGGGGATTTGGAACCGTGCGTCCCGCGTTCGATCCCCAGTCCCAGCGCGTCGGTAAAGCCGGAGAGTGCCCTTGGGCAATGCATATTTCTTAGCCTAGTACTGGTTTGATCATGGATAAGTGAACTGTTTGCGTGATATAACTTAAATAATGTTGAAAGCGTCGTAAAACCCTAATAAAAAAAAATCTTTCTAAGATGTACATGCCTTGTATCTTACATATTCTATTTAATTTCCAGCTAGACCTTTTCGACACAAAAATGTCTATATTGTAACTGTGCAAACATTTCTGTAAATAAATTCCATATTCGGTTCATGTAAGAGAGTGGGCTGTTGTTGTATGTAATGAAAGTTTATCTTGAAACAAATGTTACGACAAATTAATTCGTATAATTTTGTATACGCCAGACAGTATGCAGATTGAACGCAATAATCCTATAAAAGAGAGACAATGTTGTTGAACGGATAAATGACCGTCTGAAAAAAATCAAAATGAGCGGGAACACAAAATTGCTAAATTGTACGGTAGGTGTCTCGATTTGCATCAAAGACGTGTTAGATATGTAGCAATATACAAGCTTTTCTCGTTAAATTAAATGTGAACCTTCCGCGTATTTTCTTACGAATGCTAAAACAGGTATTTTCATATTATTATATGATTCATTTCCTAATGTGCAAACTTTATTTGAATTGGTGTATCCTGAAGTTTTAAAGCATTTATTATTCTAAATCGGAGCATTAAATTCTGGTAATGACGCACATCAGTTCAGTTCATTCTAAAATACGGCGATTTATATACTGAACGAGAAACTGTTTCTGCATTAATAAAAATATATGTTATTTGGCTAGAGACTATTTATATTCATAGACGCAAGATTCAATTTCGGATAACTACTCCTGGGTCAGCAAATTGGGTCTGTATGGGCTCGTTTATGCATACTCAGTTAAAGTAAATGCATAATTCCTACATTAAGATTTGATTGAAACAGTTTGCATTTTCATATTCACATATAAATGAATGCAGTATATTGAGAGTGTTGCATCAACCAATATAAGTGCTTTCGAGACAACTCGAAAAAAAGCACCCAGAATTTAACTCTACATGTAGTGTTTTCGAGTTATCTAACTATGTGTACATATTTAATCAATTTATGTACTGTCAGCTTTTAATAATTGTTTACTTTAATATTTAGTGCAATACTGTAGAAATGAATTTTCCGTAAAGCGAATAGTCCAGTCTAATAATATTCGTATTTAGGTTTTAATATGTCAGCTGTTTACAGAAATGATACAAATTCATGTGTATGCATGTTATGCGCCATTCAATACTCAAAAGAGAAGTTTAAAAAGCTTAAAAACATTGACAGAATTGATTATTTGTATATTATCTACATGAATACAAGATCTATACTCCAGGCAACTGGTCACGTTATTTGTCAAGCAGTTTGACTGTATCCGACCAGGTAAGTGAAACCCAAAAGGCTTTAACACGTCGTTGACCTTTCACTATTATAAATCACAAGCTCTTTGTTCATGGACAAAGACACGAAAAATCCAATTGATTTATGTAACCAATGAAAGCACGTTTTAAACTCGACATTGTTCGGCAATAAAATATTACCACCATTTGAATGTTTTTCTATCTTGTATGTGAAATACCTTTTACTGACCTATTTCTTGAACCTGTGTTCAACATCTACTGAACTAGGAACCATTCCCTTTAGTAATATATGTCATATACCTGGATATAATCGTTTTGCTAAATATGATGAGTAATCGGTATCATTTATCCTGGCGGCGATACATAAGTCATTTGGTATCTCCGAAACCCTGAATGTCAATGATGGAAGCCATTTCTACACCTTTAATAATATATGTTATGACCTGACCGGGGTCGAACTCTGATATCCCCCTCCCAATATTTATTTATTTATTTATTTATTGGGGTTTTACGCCGCTTAAAACAATATTTCAGTTATATCACGGCGACAGTTCACTTATTCATGATCCCTGGGTAAACAAACCAGTACTAGGCTAGAAAACTGGGGATCGAACCCGGGACACCTGGTTTCGAAATCCCCGACGCTAACCACTCGACCACAGCGGATTCCTCCCTCCCAACATAGACGCGTTAAACATTCCCACACTTTGTTGCGTTGGCAATAGCCAATGAAAAGTCAATTCTTTGTAAGTGTAAAAGAAGAGACATACACATAAGTATGTATCTGCTTTTAGCTTATTTGACTGTTCACAAAAGTGGAAATGTCTACTTAGAACTCTTGTTGCCGTGGTATCAGAAATGTGATAAAATGCCTAAATATATGCCTCGGAAGTGCAGGTCTAATTCCTAGAGAATTCGGCAGAAATCTTCATAAGTTGTCCCTATACACAACTATTTAAGCCATATTTTTTGGGGGAAAAGATGGTCACCAAGCGTCATCAAAACAATGTCTGAGTTCAGTATTACTTGTCAATATGTTATCCTCTGAGCCCAGGTAGCTCAGTCGGTAGTGATGTAGGCTGTCAATCACGGGATGTTCTTTCCGACCATTGACAAAAGCTTGGACAAACTGGTGTGTGGAGAAACCAGAAAACATATGGGTATGTGTACAGGTTGCATTAATATTAATGAACAAATGTTAAAAATGGCATTACACCCTAATCTTTACCGAAGCTTTTACGATCTGTATCAAACGATTGTCACAATTTGGCATCTACAAAATGGTTTGAATTGCAAATCACTAATAATAAATTGCCCTAAACGTCATTTTAAGCAATTTTTGCAGACATCTTTCCTAAGCGACGCCGTTCAAAAGATCTTAAACCTTTACCACATACAGAGGCACTTTGACGCATTTGGATCAGACGATTTTTGGAAACAGTCTGGTAAAATAGCTCAGACTTGCAAATGACTCCTATTCTCAATGTATAAGGAATTTACATAAATGTTCCAATGTTTATCCTCTAGAAAGCGTGCCGAATTATATTTATTTGTTGAAAGACATTATGTATATGGGTATGACTGGTTTCATTTTATGTACTCGTATATGTCTGTATTACATAAAATATACGTGTGTGAAATACAGTATTTCTGTTGATCTGAATGGCTTGGGAACACAGCATAATGAGCGATACAATGGCCCTTCTTGTGTTTCCCAATCTCCACGTAAACAATCGCTACTTTCAGTATTTTGATTATTATAAAAAGTAATTCAGTGTTAAATCCTATCAAGTAAACTGCTGATTCACTGTTCCTAAGAGAGATCACTTCCAAGAAATGGTTCGAGTTAAACGATAAATTCGAGTTTATCCATGCTCTAAATATTGTATTCCACTATATCTTGTAAATATACATTTGACAACGACATTGCGTCAAGCTAATGTAAACTGTTCACCGATATATATTAGAGTGTGATATTTAACCAATTGTTAGCAGAAAAGCTTTCAGTACAAACATGGTATTCCATAACTCTGAACTTTTAACAAGAGCTAGTTACCATTAACATGCAATAGTTGAATATGATACATATGGGCAAAGCCATCCCATTCGAGGTAAAAAAAAAATGCTTCTTTTGTATCACGTTTTTCAGATAACAATGAAACTGCATTTATGACACTATATCACAATTGAAGGTACATATCCTTTACTAACACAAACGACAACATACTTGCTATAAATAGCGAACAGTTATGCAAAAACATCAGATCCTCGGTTTAATTTGACATTTACTCTAACATAGGGATAAATAAGTTCATTAATCCCTTTTTGTTTAGATTGGTGATGAAACCTTATCTGGTTGTATCCAGGGTATCAATACCATCTAACGATACATAATTTTTTTGTCAAAAATGTCGAGTTCCAAACAATGCTATCCCAGACCATGCCTAACTAATACGCACGTCATTCTAACGTATCCTGGCCGCAAGTGTTTCGTTGGTATAAACATGTTAGTCGTGCCTTGATGCTGAATTATATTGTTCTGTGAGTGAGTTTAGAATCCGTATATATCCGGGTTTCAATTTCAATGCATCCCTAAATATTCACTCATAAACATGACAGATGAGAACTAAGATATAACTAAATCACATTAAGTCTGATCCTGTTCTTTATGTTGTGATAGGTTGTATATTGTGGGGCTAACGGAAAACGTATCACAGTTAAACACACCGATTAAATTTGAAATGCCTCTTCGAGTCAACCTGAATTAATGTTGATGCATTTGAATTCGTAAAACATATTTGTTTGATTATGCTTGCTTGCTGCAATAAATAATATAATGCATTTGTCTAGCATCCAATTCCTAGATTTCATCAAAAGACATTACGAAAGATTACTTACACTTTGTGAGTTCTTAAACCATATAAATACCTCGTGGAATGATAGCTTCTTCAGATGAAGTCACTATAAGCTTGATCAATGGTGTTTATTTTAGATAGATCCCTGTGGTCACATAACGGTTAAATATATCTGGTGTACAATACATTTTAATTTAATAAAAGAACTGAAATAAGTTGTAGGAAAAGGGTGTGCTGCTAAAAGCTATAATTGCCTCATTTCCCCAATGTTTCCCACTGTGATGTAAAAGGAAATCCATGTAGTTGTATTTTGTAAATGTTACTGTTTTTTCAAAGTAGATTATTGAAAACGAGACAACACGGGGCTGCTAACCTGGCCTTAGTACTTTGATAACTTTCTACCAAATTATCTTTCAACCAACCAACCTTCAGAAAAAGTAATTTCAATGTCTTGTCTATCACCCTCCGTTCTGATGCCGCCTGATGAACACTTTATCAATACATCAATACTACTTGGAATCTGCCATAAAGGCTTGATTAAACAATCAAATACAGATGAGAAGCTTTTAAATGTTATAATGTTACCCCATTTTGTTCCTGCAGAACCCAGAGTCCACAATATAATTTAATCCTTTGCAATTCTGTTCAACAGATCCGCCAGAGAAACATCGCTGTGAAGTTTTATTTAAATATGCAAAGAAGTTTAATACATGTTATTTGAAAAATAAAAATATATGTCGTAATGGGTAATCCCAGAAGTTTACCTTGAGGACTTTCAGGTGAGCTTAAAATATCATCAAAATAGATTAGCCAAATGTTCCAAACAAAGCTGGTAAATTAGGATAACGCATTTAATTTAACCTAACGTTTAATCTAAAATTGTTCATTATAAAAACAGAAGAATTATTTTGCCTCAAAATATATATAACTATGTCCCAAGAATGTGACAGTTGTTAAAAATCTTGGCAGATACATGCTCCCGCAATATAGATTCAATTTATGTCAAAAACTTTCAAATATCCATATAGCAATTTGTTCATGAAAGTGTTTATATGTTTGATAGGATCAATGATTTGGCAAGGTTCACCAACGCTGGTAAAATCAAACAGCATACAGAATACGTTTTATAGGTCATAAACATGTTATGTAAAGACTTGCATGTACTGAATGAGATGAAACGATCGTAAACGATATGATGAAAACTTACAATATTAGTTATGTTCTTGTGAAACACGAATTTTATAGTATGACAGGTCTAAGCAAACCTTCGAAAGTATATGTACAATAAATGTACTTTAATCTTGACTGTTATCCTTAAGCTGCTGGAACTTATTCTGTAGAGACACTTGCACCAGTATATGATCGTTGTAGCTGGAGCATGCTCACCATCTGACTTGGCTCAATAGTCTTAGCTGTTCAATGTACCATATTTATTTTATATGTATCGGTATTGCTATGCAGTTATTTTAGATAACTGAGACCATAAACTATACAAGATGATTGAATGCTGACTTCCATAACACTAGAGACGATATTAAAACGCTAATATATAGAGTCGACGCGAAATATAGCACTTCTTATACATTCAGCGACATCGTGTATTTAAAGAAAGAACATAACATAAACAAGTGCGTCGAATAAGAGGACTTTGAGTTATCACACATACGATCGTCTTGGTATTAATTAGCTACTGATGATTTAGTACAAACAGTATAATACAAATTGATATGTTCAAACAATTGTACAGTTTACCTCAATAAAATGGATTATCATAAGTTTTAAAATATAACTGCTGACAATGAACGCTACTCAATGTGGTTACCTTAAGTGTTCGCAGTTTTAATTTATATATTAAAGATCCGCTTGCATTTTACTTCCCAAGAATAATGTTTATTTTTGGATGATGTTTCGCATTCGTATGAATAGCCCCTTCTTTTATAAACTATGTTTACGATTATTTTCTAGCACTCAGGAAATGTTAAAGTGTTAGTGATTTATGTACTAAATTGTGTCGGCATTCATTTGCGATTGTTTTTTCTTGTTTGTGATTTTGTGAATTATTGGAGAAAGAAACGCCGCGTTCCAGTAGCTCAGTTTTAAGCGACACGGGATGTCAATCCAGAGGTTTTGCGTTAAAACACATTTTCAGCCAACATCATTTCCGACGTCTGACAAAAGTCAATGCAAAATGCGTCATTCGTTTTCGTCTGACGAGCTTACATTTTATGTTGAAAAGCAGCCAGTTGCTTGGAACAAATCTAGTTTTGAGTACTGGTGTGAGACACATGGGTTTGTGAACTAGCCGCCGTATATATTTAGATGTTGAAAACGCCGTTAAATTCCAACTAATCAGTTATTGAAGAATTAAGAGGTTACTGAACCGTCTTAGTCATCTGTATTTACTTATTTTGAGAAAGCATTTTCATTGTTCTCTTTCACTCATTTTGGAAATGCGCTTAATAAGCATAGATTATATCAGATACACAAACAATTACATCGATTCAAGCCAGTTACATTTATTTGTTTTCAATTCGTATTGGCGACAGTCCATGTATATGTCAATCATGGCTTGCTATAACGAATAAGTAATAGCCAGTGCGTGTATTTGTTATTCAAAGATAGGCAAATACATTCAAATTCGCATTAATCCTAAATATCCTTTGACAAATTCATGAATAATTCATTATATTATTACATTATAACTGTAGCATGCGTCGTCTTATAAGGATCATGATTACAGTTTCTAATTTGTTCCACGTGTTTCCTTTACTTTCAACTTTACTTTAGTTTGACAGATACACTGCATGGTTCTGCATGTGTTTTACAGGGAATTTGTCATTGCCAATCAGTTGAGGTGGTATACACAATGCCATACTGCATTACTCGCAACATGAGGCAACTGGCTCAAAAATCATTCTTATGTGTCCAATCATTTACCATAATGTGATTAATATAGCATCAACAATTCAAATAACATGGTTCAGCTCAACAACAGGTACAGGTATGAATTAAATTTATACAATGGCATCAACCAAAACAGGAACAAGAAAGAAAATGCTGTCAGGATCAGTAATCCTCATTTTGAAGATAAACAGATTATCATTTGGTACTGAAGCATATCGTTCTTGTATACACTGTCTGTTTCGCAATCTATGGGATTTCGGGCATGTGTATAGGATACGGAATTCATCTTCCAGTGCATGAATGTCCATACCGATACAAGATCTGCAATATATATGAGCCGTTCTACGAGAAAACCATCATTGTTGAATTTGCGTAAAGTATCGACCCGGATCAGCCTTAGCACAGGCAGACACTTTTCAACTCCTGTGGATGTTTCGTTTTCAGGACGCGTTATACCTCTATCCCCCTGAGACGAAATGTGACGGCCCGGTTAGCCTGCGCGGACTACGCACACTGATATGGGTCGTTATACTACGCAGAGTCCATATTCTTGTATGTTCATGGAACGGCTCATATATTATCAGTTCAATTACACAATTTGATCCAAAATTTGAAGGCCTGTCAAACTTTGAATATCCTGTAATAATGTCCGCGACGTCATTGTTAGAAATTTGCCATGTTTTACATATATCTATGATATCCCACTAATAACAACATTTCTGTATTTGAGCAAACTCCATATGTTAATTGAGCATATAAATAGAAACTTATCGTAGTTTGGGCGTATATTGTTGTACCATAACTCATTTATTTATATTATTGGTCAAATATATACTTCTGCCGTCATCAATATCATGTTTGCCGTATTACAATTTACCAATGTAAATACGGATATATATAAATAAATATATATATATGTCGGTCGCTACGAGCCTTGATAATTCGTACCGGATAGTCTTCTTCGATTTGCAGATTATCATTTCCTTTACGTTTTATTTTAAACGGGATAACAATGGGGCTAATTCGTAATGCAATTCCGTATTTTGTGTGTAAGTTTTATGTATTTCATTTCATCTTTATATTACAATATTGCGTTGTGCTAGTTCTTTTGACATAACTCTGCCAATAGAACGAGTCTTATACAATATTCTTCTCTATTTTGTTGAAAACACTCACCTAGAAGAATAATAAACAATCATTTGCTAAATCGTCATAGCTGTTATTAAATCCCCTTGCTTTAGTTTTACCTCTTCTGCAACGTATAGAAGTTCCGTCCGAAGTTGCACATAAAACATATCGTGTTGCAATATTAATGCGTGCTTCACAAGATATTGCATCATGATTGCATATATAAATAAGAGGAAATAATATCAGAGTATTGAATAAGTCAACATTACTTAATACATTACATTATTATTACTGTTATCTTTTTAGCTAACACTGCACACTTAATAACTTCAATAATGCCTGGCACATTTTACGATACATCTTTTCATTAAATAAATTAATCCAAATTGCATCCAAGACGATTTAGTAAAAAGGTAACAGTAGAAACGTAGAGTATATAATTACGGGAATAACGATTATTTGAACATACGCGTTCTTAATCTGAACTCAAAGTCCCAACACTAATTTAGACAATTTCAGCATTGATCGAAAAACATCAAAAACATTAAAAGAAACCCCAGGGATTACTATGTTTGAGTGAGTCCATAACGTTATTATCAAGGTTTCCGTCAAAAGATCGTCCAATACCATTAATAAGTGATATAAACCATACAATGCTTTATATGTAATATAACCGTTATAAAGAATACAGTTGGCGCCTAGTTTTGGTAGACGTTGTCGATACGTCTCCCTTTGTATACAAAGTGATTGTTATTAATTATAAACAACATTTTGGTTGTATAACATTTGTAAAACGAAATATATATCTGACGAAATTCGGCCTAAGATGTGCTTCATTTTCATTTAATTGTATTACCTTTTTTATATATAATTCTTACGAACTTCGGCATAAAAGAGAAACGTATTTGTATTAATTAATTGAAACTTATTTAATTGATCACGACTTTGATCAGTGTTTATATTGTTCCAGGCAAGAATACATCAGTCAGAATGAGTGGAATCACTGCAATGTATAGGGTTTCGAAAGCTGACTCGACACTATTTCTTGTTGACTATTTACGAATATCCTAGCTGAGCAGCGTTACGTTAATATCTCCGATCGCATAAAGAAAATACATCAGTTGCCTGGAAGTAATGGTGTACGCAGTATTGGTTGGTCTGCGAGTACAAGCGGCATATCGGTGGGTTAAGTGACAGCTTTTTGTAACGTGTACCACGCGGTTGGTAGGTCGAAACACTGAACTAGGCCGTAATGGGCCGAAAATCAAATGGCATGAAACAGGGTCAGTTTAAAGCGGCAACTACTTTCAAATGGTTTCGTATGGAGCAATGATCGAAACCGGTGTGTTACAGTCGAGCGAAACACTGCATACACCGAATGTTCAAAGGTTGAAACAAGTTCGTACAGTTTCGTGTGAAACAATGTATGTAACGATGGTTTGAACCAGTAGTCGACAGAATACCTAGAGATATATACACTCTGTAACAGAAGAAGCCCTGCACGTCTGAGCCTACGCTGCAAAGGACAACTGTCAGAGAGTACCAACAACCTTCGTCCTGTTTGAACCACTGTCAACACTTATAAACAAATACAATTCCTAAATCACAATGCAACGTTATTAACGCGCGTTTATTTGGAGTTACCTCACAGCTAGAAAACGAGCAATAAATGTATTAACGGCGTTAAACCAGATACATGTAATTCAAAACAATCGTCCAGTTATCTCCACAACAACATTCTATCTGGGCGGGAAAAAAATCGTGTGTAAGATTTGTTAGTGATTCACATTTCATGCAGTTTCAACATACAAGCGAGGCCTTATAAACACGAGTACAGTACAAGCATCGACCACGGGGACCCCTGGGAATACAAATTGCTTTCTGGGCAAACACTCCGTCATGCTTGATTAAAACCAGAACAAGAAACAGCTTTCCTAATTGCTGTCAAAACCATGATAGACTCTCTGATTATCAGAATTACATTGCATTCACAAAAGTTCAAACGTCGGTTATGTTTCTGTACAAGACTGCGTACTCATTCTGCCAGGACAATTTCTAGTCTCACTAACAATGTTTCCTGTATTCATTTGGACAATTTGAGCCATCCTTTGTATTATCGATATTGACACCCAGTCATTCTGTCTTTAATACATATGAACCGCGTCTGGCTATTTGGGATGTTCTTGACTTTTCGTGTAGGCATCATTGAAAGAGTCATTGCTTTAAAGCTAATGGGACACCACATTCAATTGTTTTGTCAAAGGTTTCAACTATGACTATATCGAACGTAGAAGGATATTGAAGGCACTGGCGAGATTTGCGTATATACGTCTTCACCGTATGCAGATGCAATAAGACCTTAAATCGCTAGACCTGGCTCGATTATGTGATGTTATCAAACTACTGTATTTCTAATATAGAGTTCACGCTACTATATTTCCTCATATATATGTTGCATACAAGATTGAAAGAAATTTATGTTGACTTGGCGTTTCTTATAACACATGTATTACGATGCAATTGGGCGTATTAGCCACTTTACGTAATGCCACAGAAAGGGAGAAAATAAACAGAAATAGGTTGGGCAATTCTTCATCAGAAGGTATCATTTGTTTTGAATTATTTTTCCCCGTGCAGATTATAGTTTTTGCTATCGATTCTTAGCTCACTTCAGCACGGAGTGAACTGTTGGCTAATGCATCGTCCGTCGTCGTCTGTGTGTCCGTCCGCTCACATGTTCCGACAAACAACTGCTCCTCTAAAACCAATGGACAAGTTTCGACATAATGTTACTGCAATGCTTTCAAAAGTATTCAAATATACCATTTTGATGTAGATCTTTGATTGCTGCGGCATCGGTAAGAAAGGGAAAAGTCAAAACTTTAAAAGTCTTCCGATGTGAACATTATTTGACAAATTTGTTCCTTGGGAGACCCTTAACATGATTGTTCAAATTATTCCGGTTGTTGGTACACATGACCACCAGAGTTGTTGTTACACATGACCACTATAGTTGTTGTTCCACATAATCACCAGAGTTGTTGGTAAACATGATCACCATAGTTGTTGTTACACATAATCACCAGATTTGTTGGTTCACATGACCACCAGAGTTGTTGGTACACATGACCACCAGATGTGTTGGTTCAAATGACCACCAGAGTTGTTGGTACGCATGACCACCACCGGATATTGCTCGTTTCTCCTTCTACGTATACGTGTATGTATAGAGTAAGAAAACTATTTAAGTTCTATTAAAACAGGTGAGCGAATTAGGACCATCAGGGTTCTCTTGATTTGTTAGTCTCGGTTCAATAAATCAGTATGCTGTTTATGTCTAAGGCTGTCGAGCTCTGGTTTCAAAATGTGTCGAGTGCGTTTGAGTCCAGTGGTAAAGATGTCACTCTATAGAATTTATTTTCATAATTCATGCATCGATATACATGTAGTAGAACTACTCAATTACTGTGTGAGTATGGATCTTACAAGGAACTCATCGGGATAATGCTAAATAAATAAATATTTTAAGGCAAACATTCAATAATGCATACACTGTGCAAAATCATGGCTTTACGTTGCAATGGAGCCATCCTACATGTCAGAATATACGATTTAATCAAATCCCCGGAATTGCTTGGAATTATAACCAACAGGCCCATAAATCACTTCAAACTAACCAATATTACAAAAACAGATGTCTTTGATTTCTTAGAGACATGTTTATTTGAAAAGGCAAAACAATTGTTTTGAGTGTCCGATTTCATACCGATGGCACTTTTCTGGATAATCTTAATGTTCTTTATGTTTCATTGTCTCCAGTAGGTACTAATAAACATAATACCCTTTATCCACCTGATACATTTCAATATCTTCTGACAGGGGGCCGGTAACCGGACTAGTATGGGAAAATGAGAAAACTTAAAATGTGTTTGAAGTTGAAATTGTACATTTTAGAATAAAAACGCCTTAAATTTAATAAAATTCATAGTAAACGTATATGAATATTAAACTTTTATCCATATCTGAGCGAAACAACCGCCACGGAGATGAAAATGAAAATGAAACTAACATACATAGATAGTATACATACAAAATAATGTACAAAACAAAATTAGGAGGTGAAAAGGGAGGTGGAGGTTAAAAAGCAAAATTCCTTCTCGTAAATGTTTGAAACAATAAAACTCTGCAAGCGGGATGGAGGCATATGATTGGTTGATCTGAGTCACCTGAAAAAAGTATCTATTAATATCAAAATCACGTGACAAAGAAGAGACCAGCGTTTGTTCGATGTTATATCTGCTCATGTAATTCAATTCAATTCAATTCGATTATGTAATCAACTACGTAGGCCTCCGACCCATATACTAGCATATATTATAACTTTTGTTTAATATTATTTTTATTTCATTAATTGTATTATATTTATACATATATGCATAAATTGATGATTACATACACGAATTAACATGGAAAATTAATACATTTCGATAACATTGTTCATTTTTTACTAATATTAATCGCTTTAAAGGCTATTTTTATGACTTTTTCAAAAGTTGTGTCCTGAGCTTAAACCTTCAATTTGGAACGTTGCAATTAGTACGTGTTTAGAACTAATGATTATTACATTATAAACATCTATGTTTCTAGTACGTAGCTAATAATGTTTTGAAATAAAACAATCCCCGATTATCATATAATGGACACTCGGAGAAAAGATGAAAATCATTTTCAACAACATATGCATTTGATTTGCTGCACAAAGGACAAAGTCTCAAGCCTCTGCCTATCACAAGATGCCTACCACGTTTTATCATAAGATCGAGGTTTGAGCACCTGAAGTTAGACAGCAAACTGGTTTTCTTGTGAAAAAATGTATTATTGTAATAATGTTAACATTTAAATTTATATATTTTGTCTTTGTTTGTCTTAAAAGTTGTAATAGGTATGTAGTAAGAGGGAACTTATGTTGCACTACTAGTATGTTGTTTTGCATACATGAATACCTTTACATTATGTTTGTGTGACGTAATGTGTGACGTGTAAATCATGAAATCGCCACGTTGTAGATTCGTTACACATATTGCATACGCTTTATATTTTATTTGACGTGTTATATATCTGAGTAAGACATTGGCAACAAAATGCGTGTTATGATGAATTAGCAAATCATTGTTGTTTAAAATGTATATCTTCTGATTATTATACATTCTCCGGTGTGATTTGTAGAGGATGTGTGTACGCTCATACTGAACACACAATTGGGTCAACATGGGCATCTAAATTGAAATATAGATTAAGAATATCGAAGCGAAAATACCATTTTAATGCCCATCTGTAATTTCACGTCGAAACAAAAATGGTGTCACTCTACTTTTTTTTATTTTATAAGGTCCTTGCAGATATCGAAAATGACAATTTTAACGCTATGCATCGTAAATGTGAATTTGACAAAGCAATTTAAAAACATGCTTATTTTTAAAATTCTAATAAGACAATATCAAAATACACATTCAATAGGTTTTTGTCTGACTATGATATATGTTGTGTTGGGACTCTTTCCGCTCCCAAATGCATTAATTCCTCAAACCGTCAATCCGGGCTTTATTTATATTCGCTAGATGATTCACAAATGCTTATATGTAGATTAATTCAAAACAGATGTTATTTAATTTGATTACGAATCGTAGTAATTCCTGTTTTGATTGAAGGTCAAATTTACAAAATTGATTGTAAGAGGATGTACGTCGTATAAGTCTGGCGGATATTCCTCGTAAATAAACAGATTGAATTGGCTTTATTGAATTATTCCAGTTTTCCTTTAATATGAATGACTCTTGCACATTTTGTCCGAGAGTTAAATGTTTATTGGATTCGCAAAGTTGAGTGTTTATTGGTTAATAACTTAATATATTTCTCTAGGTTTTTCTTGTTTATGATTCTTTTGGGTTCACAAAGACAATTGGGGTGTTATTTACATTTAAACTATTACGTTTCTATGCGTATCCTTTGAAGTGTGTTTGTCCTAAATTGCATGTCACTTTCAATTCTCACGATTATTATATCTATCTTTAAAAATAAACTTGATTATTGAAATATCAAATAATAAATAACAATAAGATATTCATAAAATGTGTGGTATTTATTATTAATGTAATTTTCTTTCTCGTTTGTTTCTGTTTTCTTGTTTTCTAATGGATGCGAAAATCCGACGATTTGGAATATAAATTCACACATATGTGACCGTTTGATTTTAACCAGTTACATTCGTTTTAACTAGTTTTACGTAATACACATATTATAAAAAAAAATATGATGGCGTCACGCGCACGCAGCAATCAGCCGAATAACGCAGTGTACACACGATGAGACGTGTGAGTTTTATCCCATATTTCTTAGATTTTACACTAGTTTGGCATAATAACTTTAAGGGCCTGTCACACACTACCGATGTACATCGCCGGGACTAAACCGAAACAAACACAATTAACAACGGCGAGAAAATCGGCAGAGCTCCGTCGAGAAAGCACTTGAAAAATCACAATTGGCTGTAGCAATACCGATGTAGTGCCGGCGTTCCATTTGTGATATCCTTGTTCCGACGTTGTCCTACCGATGCGCTACTGAATACCACTGTTCTGTCACCTTAGTGTTACCGATGCGCCGCCGATTTTTATACCGAGGCGCCGCCGTTGTTCTACCGATGTACCAGCGTTGACCGGAGTCATAGCGGAGTGATGCTGTTGTGCTTCCGTTGCATTAAACACTGTTCTTAGAGTGTAGAAATATGTACATCTCCTTTAAACATCCTGACTTGCCATGGCACAGAACCGGCTTCGGAGTTTGCCAAAATGTTTGAGCAGGTTCAGCTGCTTCTCCCGTTCTTTGCTGGAGCCGGCCACGACATGGATGCCCTGTAGGTGTCTGCTCTGCCTTTCCACGTTCATTGGATGAAGTCTCTGTTGGCATTCTTCCAACGGTCTAGCTGCTGGTTCTGCAGTGTTGGATACCTCAACATCATCAAGTTGTGGAGAACAATGCATGCCTTCACGATGATCTTGGCGGTCGATGGGTAGCGCTGCATAGTGGTTAGCAAAATCTCGAAGCGGTTTGCCAGAATGCCAAAGGCATTTTCAAAAGTTGTCCTGGCTCTGGTCTTTCTGTCATTGAAGATCCTCTCTTCATCTGTAAGACCACGCAATGTGTATGGCTTTATCATGTGCTTCCATAGGCCAAACGCGTCTTTACCGACGAAAAAGTATTGCACTTCCGTGTAGTCATTAGGAAGAGGGTATGGAGCAGGGAAACCAATGGTTCCATTTTCAGCCATTTCGAGTGTAGATCTGGACGTCAGATGAGGCTCCGGGACTATTCACATCTGCCCAGAGAAAATTGTAATCAGCATCTACCAGTGCTATGAGCACGATGTAGTAGAACCACTTGTGATGTGAGTACATGGAACCACTATTTGGAGGGGCATTACAGGCAACGTGCTTGCCATCATGGGTACCAGGGTATGTGGGAAATTCCACTTCAACATGAACTAGTATGAGATCTCGGGCCAGCCTTCAGGGGTTGTGGGGCACGTCATCGCCTCGTCAATGATGGCTTGGTAGACTTCTCTCACAAGTGATGACAATCCTCAGACCAAGATCCAGGGGCTCCCTGTACAATGTTCTTTGTTTGTTGATCCTGGGACCAACTCACTGTACCAGCTCATCGTACATATATGCGGGCATTCCGAGGAAGTTCTTGAATCACTTGGTGGTTCAGGTGTTGGAGAAAGGCTAATAAATAATCGTGTAGCCACACGTCCGCTAACCTCGATGAACAATGTAGGAATAACGGACTAGTATACTGTGCGCATATTTATATGCAAAATGCAGAACGGTCGCAGTACGATAGTACTACAGTATTAGTACGGTAGTAGTACGGTATCACATCGCTAAGAACAGTAGTACATCGTTAGTATATCGGCAGGACAGGCTACCGGTGCTCTACCGATATTAACGAAGCCATACCGGAGTCTGCCGTTATAGTCCCGTTGCTCGTTCCGGCAGCGCAACGGCAGAAATGTTTTCGCCTGTACACAAATGTAATCCGTCGCCTGCCATTGCTATTTTGTTCGCCGATGTTCTGACGATGTACCTCCGTTCCAAGCGATGTGATACCGTTGCGCTGCCGTATTAGTACCGATTCGCTAAATTTGTGCTCAGGCGAGCCTACAGGCTCTCTACAAAACAATATGAACACAAACTAAAAATAAATTAAGTTATGGCTTGTATGTGTCGCTTCAATATACCTAATAGGTTTATTCAACCGCCATGTTTTGAAATGCTGTTTGTTTTGGATGCTAACATCACCGATTTGAGTTAGTTCTGACGATAGAAACTTTGATAACTTTCAATATTAAATCGGTTTCAATGCAATTCATTTGAGACGATGCGTGATATTTATCGTTGCAAACTATGAGGACTACATAACAAGGAGAAACATACTTTGATACTTTGATACCAATAAAGGTGTGTCAAAATAGTTGGTTGACAGTTGAATAAATTCCTATGTAGATCTAACAGTGTGGAATATTTCTCTTGATGAAAAACAGAATATATAAGGATATTTTCGTTTCTTATAGTTAACAGTATGTATCAAATAGTTTGAAAACATTCTCAATTCTAAGACATATCCCAAGACATATATGTTGATATTTTTTTATAAAACTTAGATCTACGGAATTAGATACATGACGATGTAGAACATTACTACAAGTAACCTTCGACAAAGTAATAACTGTATACGAAACACATACTCCAGGAGAATGTAAAGAATATAAAGACCTGTTAACACTTCCAATCCGTGTAATCTAAGTGTACACCTGATCCTGATCGATTGAAAATAGTATAGGGTAAAATGGCTGTATTATGTCCTAGGTGTATCTTTATCCAAATAGCATTGGACTTTTCTGTTCATGGTTGGGAACGGTTCAGTCACATTTCTTAAGAATAAGGTAAAGAAAGTAACAGCATAAGCGCATCGTTTGTATAATTTAATTTAATTCAAACTTGTTTATTTTACATCGATTGCGAAACAAGCTCTTAGCTTATATTAAACACGCTCGATGTCATCTTCCTGTGGACATAACCAATACTCTATATTGGCCGGTGCTCTACCACTCTCTTCCATCCTTTGTTCGTTATTCACATGCACATTCTCGTACACTGTGAACAAATCTGGTTTGAAGCCTTGATCGTATTCAATCACCCCAACTCGCACTGATTATGTTGTGGAGTGACCAGTGTTAGGCTAGATTAATTGCGCACATGCACCGTAACTTCTGGTCTACATCAGACGCCATGTGGTTGGTTTTAATGGACATATGCTAATTGTAGAACGTTACATCTATTTACGTGGATACGTAGCTGTAGATCGTTTCTCAAATGGTAAATAATCATTCAATATACATCCCAATAGGTAAAGTGCACTATAAAATGAAATATATTTCCTTGGTGAGTCATGGAAAATAAATAAAATAAATATTTACTGCCATGCCTGATCGATGTTATACGCAAAGAAAACAAGATGAAATCTGTTTCTAAAAGTGAATCGTGTATAAGTTAACATAGAAAATTAAATCAGTTGCGTTTATTTAGGTATATAATTCAATCAACAAATTGTTTTAAAATTATTTAATTGCGTTTTCTAAGAAATTCCCTGTCAGCCATTTTTTTCACATTACCGGAAATAAAAAAACATAGACTCTTAATAAAACGCGACGTAAGAAATCCACCTTTCTATAAGACTATTACATAAACGAGCCGTTCCATCAGAAAACCAACATTATGGACTCTGCGTAATGTATCAACCCAGATCAGCGAAGAATAATCCGGGCCGATTCATTCCGTCTCAGGGAAATAGATGTATAGTGTAATGATTCCTGAAACAGAAATCCAACATTATGGACTCTGCGTAATGTATCAACCCAGATCAGAGAAGAATAATCCGGGCCGATTCATTCCGTCTCAGGGAAATAGATGTATAGTGTAATGATTCCTGAAACAGAAATCCAACATTATGCACTCATCGTAATGTATCAACCCAGATCAGCGAAGAATAATCCGGGCCGATTCATTCCGTCTCAGGGAAATAGATGTATAGTGTAATGATTCCTGAAACAGAAATCCAACATTATGGACTCTGCGTAATGTATCAACCCAGATCAGCGAAGAATAATCCGGGCCGATTCATTCCGTCTCAGGGAAATAGATGTATAGTGTAATGATTCCTCAAACAGAAATCCAACATTATGGACTCTGCGTAATGTATCAACCCAGATCAGAGAAGAATAATCCGGGCCGATTCATTCCGTCTCAGGGAAATAGATGTATAGTGTAATGATTCCTGAAACAGAAATCCAACATTATGGACTCTGCGTAATGTATCAACCCAGATCAGCGAAGAATAATCCGGGCCGATTCATTCCGTCTCAGGGAAATAGATGTATAGTGTAATGATTCCTGAAACAGAAATCCAACATTATGGACTCTGCGTAATGTATCAACCCAGATCAGAGAAGAATAATCCGGGCCGATTCATTCCGTCTCAGGGAAATAGATGTATAGTGTAATGATTCCTGAAACAGAAATCCAACATTATGGACTCTGCGTAATGTATCAACCCAGATCAGCAAAGAATAATCCGGGCCGATTCATTCCGTCTCAGGGAAATATATGTATAGTGTAATGATTCCTGAAACAGAAATCCAACATTATGGACTCTGCGTAATGTATCAACCCAGATCAGCGAAGAATAATCCGGGCCGATTCATTCCGTCTCAGGAAAATAGATGTATAGTGTAATGATTCCTGAAACAGAAATCCAACATTATGGACTCTGCGTAATGTATCAACCCAGATCAGCGAAGAATAATCCGGGCCGATTCATTCCGTCTCAGGGAAATAGATGTATAGTGTAATGATTCCTGAAACAGAAATCCAACATTATGGACTCTGCGTAATGTATCAACCCAGATCAGCGAAGAATAATCCGGGCCGATTTATTCCGTCTCAGGGAAATAGATGTATAGTGTAATGATTCCTGAAACAGAAATCCAACATTATGGACTCTGCGTAATGTATCAACCCAGATCAGCGAAGAATAATCCGGGCCGATTCATTCCGTCTCAGGGAAATAGATGTATAGTGTAATGATTCCTGAAACAGAAATCCAACATTATGGACTCTGCGTAATGTATCAACCCAGATCAGCGAAGAATAATCCGGGCCGATTCATTCCGTCTCAGGGAAATAGATGTATAGTGTAATGATTCCTGAAACAAAAATCCAACATTATGGACTCTGCGTAATGTATCAACCCAGATCAGCGAAGAATAATCCGGGCCGATTCATTCCGTCTCAGGGAAATAGATGTATAGTGTAATGATTCCTGAAACAGAAATCCAACATTATGGACTCTGCGTAATGTATCAACCCAGATCAGCGAAGAATAATCCGGGCCGATTCATTCCGTCTCAGGGAAATAGATGTATAGTGTAATGATTCCTGAAACAGAAATCCAACATTATGGACTCTGCGTAATGTATCAACCCAGATCAGCGAAGAATAATCCGGGCCGATTCATTGCGTCTCAGGGAAATAGATGTATAGTGTAATGATTCCTGAAACAGAAATCCAACATTATGGACTCTGCGTAATGTATCAACCCAGATCAGCGAAGAATAATCCGGGCCGATTCATTCCGTCTCAGGGAAATAGATGTATAGTGTAATGATTCCTGAAACAGAAATCCAACATTATGGACTCTGCGTAATGTATCAACCCAGATCAGCAAAGGCTAATCCGGGCCGATTCATTCCGTCTCAGGGGAAAAGATGTATAGAGTAATGATTCGTGAAACAGAAAAACTACAGGAGGCGAAAAGTGTCTGTCTGGGTTAGCCTGCGCGGTATGCCTATGCTGATCCGGGTCGATACTTTACGCAGAGTCCACAATGTTGGTTTTCTCGTGAGGCTGCGGCGATAGACATCTGCGTAATGTATCGACCAGATCAGCCTGCGCTGTCCGCGCAGACTGATCCGGCCGACACATTCCGTCTTAGGGGTGGATAGATGTATAGAGTAGTTATTCCTGAAACAGAAAATCTACAAGAGGCGAAAAGTGTCTATCCGGGTACGCCTGCGCGGTATGCCTATGCTGATCCGGGTCGAGACTTTACGCAGAGTCCACACTGTTGGTTTTCTCGTGGGACGGCTCAACTGTCTGTGCATTCGTAGGTTTCAAAGTTTGCCATTTGGCTTGGTTCATACAATCAAAAGTATTTTCTCCTGGCTATGTAGGCGTTCCTAATTGTCATATTTTCAAGACAATATCCGTCTTATTTCCTATGAACTTCTACCATCACAAATACGCATCTTTTGTTTTATACCTGCACCAGTAACCCCATTTAGAATCAAAGCAACTGAAAGTGCTGACGGTCTGGGTGCAGCAGGAAGGTTGGAGAAATATGGAAAATGTGGAAGGAAATAACAATTGCAGCTAATGTTTATGTAGTTATTGTAAAGAAGTTGAAAGGTCATATAAAAAATAGTAAATATTATGAAATTGCCTGTTAAAACGGGAAGTCATTGTTGGCACTATATCGCGTGAACCTGAGTGCAAGAGCTCACAAGTATACACAGTTCAGACATGAAGATAAAAAAGGAAAATTTGACAGCAGGTTTAGGCAGAATATTTTGAAGTTTCTGCCTGATTATATTGAGATATATGTCAATTTTAAATCAACTGCCATCAAGTAGAAATAATTCTCTAAACAAGACTGGGAGAAAGTGTATGATCAATGCAAAACTCATCAGGACAATTAATCTGACACAGATTCAAAATGCAATCTCCAGAGTATTATCAAGATTTCCCTTCATTTGGCTTAGTGACCTATTGTTGTTTACCTGATAAGACCCATATTCGTTAAATGGACTAGATAGTATCAATACAAACATTCTGACAAAGTTTTAAGCTGCTGAAGCAAAGTATGCGGCCTCCTGAGTATCAACAAGATTGTCATTCAAATTGGCCTAGTGACCTAGTTTTTAACCCGGTATGACCCATATTCGAACTTGGCCTAGATATCATTAAGATAAACATTCTGACGACATTTTAAAAAATTGTGGCTTTTACAGTCTGGACAAAATGTTCCTTCAATTTGGCCTAGTCACCTAGTTTTTAAACAGACATGACCAGTGTTCGAGCTTGGCCTACATATCCTCAAAACAAACAATCTGAAACAGTTTCAACATAATCAAGTTAAAAATGCAGCATCCATAGTGTTAACAAGATTACCCTTCAATTTGGCGTAGTGACCTAGCATCTGACCCAATATGACCACTAGTCTAACTTGACCTAAATATATTCAGACAAAGTTCAAGCTGCTGAAGCAAAAAACAAGATTACCCTTCAATTTGGCGTAGTGACCTAGTTTCTGACTGATCCAATATGACCACTAGTCTAACCTGACCTAAATATAATTCAGAGAAAGCTGAAGCTGCTAAGGCAAAAAATGCGGCCTCTAGAGTGTTAACAAGATTTTCCTTCAATTTGGCCTCGTGACCAAGTTTTTGACCTGGCATGACCCATATTCGGACTTGACCTAGATATCATTAAGATCAACAAAAAGTGCCTTGTACAGTGTTAATGAGATTTTCTTACAATTTGGTCTAGTGACCTCATTTTTTAACAGATGTGACTAATATTCGGACTTAGCCTACATATATCATCAAGACAAACATTCTGATACAGTTTTAACATGCCCAAGTAAAAAATGCAGCCTCCAGAGTGTTAATAAAATTTCCCTTCAATTTGTGCTAGTGACCTAGTTTCTGACCCAATATGATCCATATTCGTACTTAACTTAGATATCATTAAGACAAACATTCTTACGATAATGCCGTTGATGCCCCAGCGCGTGCGTGCACAGCGCGATCGGGTCGACCGGTTTAGGGAGAGGTTGGCGCTTGCACGCTACCGCTACAACTTAGTTATTGGTGTATTGGTGGCTGAAGAGGAGAGGCATGGTCTCATTCACTTTACTTCCACTCTCCCTTTCTTGTTGGTTCAACACTCTTCTTCTCCTTCAGTCCTCCCATCGTTATTAGGGCATCTTGTAGTACTGTTACTCTGACACCTTTGTGATAAACTGTGTGTTAACTTGTTACCTTCTGTGAAAAGCGCGACTGGATGATCTGATGAATGATGTGTGGGCGTGCTTTTATAACCTGCGAGCCACAGTGGGTGGTCGGCCAGACGCCGGCCTTTCCCCGGTCAATGTCTGCCCGATTTCCGACCGGGCTCTGAGTGGCGTTTGGATTGTCTGGGTAGTTAAACTTTTGGCCCAGCGCTCGCCCGATATGTGTGATGCCCGGCCGGACATCGGCCAGTCATCAGCCGATTAATGTGCGATGAGTTTGCGAGGAGTTTCTTAGTCCGAGTTAAAAGTAACTCGATGCTTGCGAGTCGTCCCTAAGGGTTCCGGCCAAAAATGCCTAGAAATCCGCCGCAAACTACTCGCAAACCTATCGCAAGGTAATTGTGACTGGGTTTAAGTGATACTATGTAGGCTACATTTTTAATTCATAAATATGCTTTTGAAAACAATATAAATCTGCAGCAGAAGACTTTTGAAAACATAAAGTTGATATCCATATCTATGGAAGCGTCCTAGTGCCACAGTCTGTAATATTTTTGAGAGATATTATCTACTAATTAGGAGATACTAAGTCATAATTAGGAGATACTAAGTCCTAATTAGGAGATACTAAGTCCTAATTAGGAGATACTATGTCATAATTAGGAGATACTATGTCATAATTAGGAGATACTAACTCCTAATTAGGAGATACTATGTCATAATTAGGAGATACTAAGTCATAATTAGGAGATACTATCTCCTAATTAGGAGATACTAAGTCATAATTAGGAGATAGTATCTCCTAATTAGGAGATACTAAGTCATAATTAGGAGATACTAAGTCCTAATAAGAAGATACTGTGTCATAATTAGGAGATACTATGTCATAATTAGGAGATACTAAGTCATAATTAGGAGATACTAACTCCTAATTAGGAGATACTATCTCCTAATTAGGATATACTAAGTCATAATTAGGAGATATTATCTCCTAATTAGGAGATACTAAGTCATAATTAGGAGATACTAAGTCCTAATTAGGAGATACTATGTCATAATTAGGAGATACTAACTCCTAATTAGGAGATACTAACTCCTAATTAGGAGATACTATCTCCTAATTAGGAGATACTATGTCATAATTAGGAGATACTAACTCCTAATTAGGAGATACTATCTCCTAATTAGGAGATACTATCTCCTAATTAGGAGATACTTATAGAATCCCTGGAGGGCCCTTTTGACTTTTGTCTGCGGGCTTGTGACTTTTGATTTATGACTAGTATAGTATTGGGTATAGGAAGCTTGCAGTTGGCCACAGTGATTCTTTATAGGCTGTACTATTACAAGCTTTCAGTTGGCAACAGTTATTCTGTATAGGCTGTCGTACTAGAAGCTTGCAGTTGGTCACAGTGATTCTTTATTGTCTGTAGTACTAAAAGCTTGTAGTTGGTCACAGTGATTCTGTATATTCTGTTTTACTAGAAGCTCGCAGTTCGCCTCAGTATTTTTTTATTTTCTGTAGTACCAGAAGCTTGCACACAATACAAAAGGAGGGGCGGGGGATAAAATACACCCGTTTCACCCGTGTTGGTCACTATTGTTTCCATACAATGAAAGTCATAAATCACAATTCATAAATCACAAGTCATCAATCAAAAGTCAAAAGTCACAAGTCATAAATCAAAAGTCACAAGCCCGCAGTCAAAGGTTAAAAGGGCCCTCCAGGGATTCCATAGATACTAAGTCATAATTAGGAGATACTAAGTCCTAATTAGGGGATACTATGTCATAATTAGGAGATAGTATCTCCTAATTATGACTTAATATCTCCTAATTAGGACTTAGTATCTCCTAATTAGGAGATAGTATCTCCTAATTAGGAGATAGTATCTCCTAATTATGACTTAATATCTCCTAATTATGACTTAATATCTCCTAATTAGGAGATACTATCTCCTAATTATGACTTAGTATCTCCTAATTAGGAGATAGTATCTCCTAATTAGGAGATAGTATCTCCTAATTAGGACTTAGTATCTCCTAATTAGGAGATAGTATCTCCTAATTAGGACTTAGTATCTCCTAATTAGGAGATAGTATCTCCTAATTATGACTTAATATCTCCTAATTAGGACTTAGTATCTCCTAATTAGGAGATAGTATCTCCTAATTATGACTTAATATCTCCTAATTATGACTTAATATCTCCTAATTAGGAGATACTATCTCCTAATTATGACTTAGTATCTCCTAATTAGGAGATAGTATCTCCTAATTAGGAGATAGTATCTCCTAATTAGGACTTAGTATCTCCTAATTAGGAGATAGTATCTCCTAATTATGACATAGTATCTCCTAATTAGGAGATAGTATCTCCTAATTATGACTTAATATCTCCTAATTATGACTTAATATCTCCTAATTAGGAGATACTATCTCCTAATTATGACTTAGTATCTCCTAATTAGGAGATAGTATCTCCTAATTAGGAGATAGTATCTCCTAATTAGGACTTAGTATCTCCTAATTAGGAGATAGTATCTCCTAATTATGACATAATATCTCCTAATTATGACATAGTATCTCCTAATTAGGAGATAGTATCTCCTAATTATGACTTAATATCTCCTAATTAGGAGATACTATCTCCTAATTATGACTTAGTATCTCCTAATTAGGAGATAGTATCTCCTAATTAGGAGATAGTATCTCCTAATTATGACATAGTATCTCCTAATTAGGAGATAATATCTCTCAAAAATATTACAGACTGTGGCACTAGGACGCTTCCATACATATCTCTATGTGCATACATAAGGCAGTTTCCTGTAAGCATTTTCTTTGCCATTGTTGATCTTCAGTCGGACTTCACGAGGCCAATATAATTGAAATTCTTTCTTCGAACTCGCACCTTTTCAACAGAAATGGTGGCTTTCTTTGGGTAATATAAATAAAGTAATAACAAAAAGTAAAAAAGAAATAGTGGTGCTAGGACCGTCGGGGTGTGGGGGCCCTACGGGCCCCGCGGTAAATCCGTCACTGCATTTGTCACGCAACTTCTTTGTTTACCATTTAATTTTCGTTGAACATGTCCTACGGGTACCCCCGGTAAATGCGCCACTGCATTTGTCACGCGCCTTCTTCGTTAACCATTTATTTTTCCATAAACTTCCATATTTGACCTCAAGGCACACTAATTTCTAAGAATTTGTTAAACTTATATTGGAGTACTCACTCCTTAAGTTTTTCACTGATGTTCCAACAACATTATAATGATCTTTACGGGGTGATCTAAACCCTTTTAAATTCAGTTTTGTTGAATCCATGATGCACTATTTTTGCTGACGCAGTCTCACCTTTAAATGCTTTTGACATGCCAAAAACAGTAACATATAGTAAGAATATTCGAGTGGCGCTCGACGAGTGCTGACCTTGGTGTATGTTTGACCACTGAAGACTTAACGCACCCTCTCCATTTGATAGAATTGAACTTCCAATGTAAGAGGCTAGGTCAGACATTTGTTGCGAATGCCACACGTTTGGGTTTTTCTTCACCGGCGCTCATTATTTGAGCATTATGTTTAAAAAATAATTTAATTCTATCTTGCAACTTGTCATGTTAGATATAATGCAGACTTGTAAAATCAGTTTCAATACCATTTAATCCGTCCAAATAAATCCTTTAGATAACGAGCATATCCAGCATGTTTACCCTTTCATGCATACAGATGTTTTGACGCATATGCATCAGAAGACTTTTGAAAACATTACGGCCAAAAGAGAATTTGATCAACTGGGGCCTAGCTCCCTTTAGGCACTGTAGGCACGTGCCTGCACATTTTTTCTAAAAATGCCCCAAAATGCAGCTGCGGCGATAATCACACATCTGCGTAATGTATCGACCAGATCAGCCTGCGCTGTCCGCGCAGACTGATCCGGCCTACACATTCCGTCTAAACGGGGATAGATATAGTAGTGATTCCTGAAACAGAATATCCACAGGAGGCGAAAAGTGTATATCCGGGTACGCCTGTGTGGCATGCTTAGGCTGATCCGGGTCGATACTTTACGCAGAGTCCACAATGTTGATTTTCTCACGAAACGGCCTACACATTGATTATTTCCAGGCTACGACCCTGATCAAATTGAACAATTTTCCCTTTGCCACAATCTTTGCAACTCTTTTCAATTTATATATGTTCAGTTATAGATATTTTCCCTATTTAAACGTTTATGTTTAAAAGGACATCTGCTGCAGATTAGATGTATGTTGGAAAGGGTCAGCATTGATCGTGATGAGCATAACTTTGAACCACAGACTGCAATCACTGATGACCCAGGTTGGCCATCATAACAAGGTATATGGTGTGTGTTTCCTTTTACCATAGTATCATAGTAGGATATGATACTGGAATAAAAATTCAAATGTTCAGTTCTAGAACTAGATGGCATGGTAGAGCCAGTCAGGAGAGACCTGTTATAAACTTGAATACTACTGCCTGTCATTAGTAAAGATTTTTAGCATAGGCTCTCTGTCCTTTTATTGTCAATGCATTGTTTGTATTTTTGATATCGAATGTGAAAAGCCCCTTTATAAAGAGCTTTGGCATAAGTATATTCCAAAAAAGGTATACACTTTTCTTAATTCGTATTAGTTCCATCTATCGTCTAATGGCAAGTAATGACATAAACATGAATGTATCTATGTTCATCTATTGTGCTATGAAAAATGGAAATTGAATTTGCTTTTGAGTGGAAATAAACCTGTTTAAAGTCGTTAACATGTACCTAGTGATATGGTGTATCGTCACCTGCTTTAACAATGTTGATACGAAGTTAGACTTTTATGATGATTATTTCCCATCAAGTTGTCAGTTGTTTAACATGCAGAAATTCCATCGATGTCATCATACAATGACAATATTAGTTTGAAAATATCGGTGCCTGAATAACCAGCATTCAGGTTCAGTATTAATTAAGCTATTTGTCAGCTCAGGGTCAGAATTCACAACTTCCTCACTTTTGTAAGTTCTAGACATAGTCAAATATGCGTATTTAACAACCAGCATGTGTGTGCTGTATAAATCTAATTTGGCCGGTATGATTAAATTATTCTCAATTTGTACAATATTTGCATTATGTTTACTTTATGAATTTAGAAAATGATTTATAAATTGAATTGTGGAATGATTGGTAAATACGAGCCTTGATTTATGTTAAGAAAAAATATAATCAGAAACCGTTTACACTTAACTTGGTCTGACGGATGGGATCATTGTTTTATTTGTCGTTTTGACGGTTGTTTAAGTTGTATCTGAATGTTTTGCTTCCTAAGACGCAAAAATATGAGACGTGAACAGACAACAGCTCAATCATTCTGCTATAGCTTATTTTCTATAGGACCAAAATGGTCAATCCGTAATATTGTCAAAATGTGTCTGATGTTTACTATTTTCTTGTGGTATCTATTTAACCGTTTCCCACTTGCAGGCGCATTTTAACGCATCTACACCATACGACGTTCTAGAACATTGTGAAAAAAATCCCCGTTTGCCACACAATGTTTTCAACACTGTTTAATATTTAGAGATTTTTCATATATCTTTCTAGATGTTTACAAAGTTATCTGCATCGGATTTGTGGTACGTGGGAAGGGATAATGCAGGGTGACAGCAAAATGGTAATTCCGACCCGACTTATCAATTATTCAAGAGCAATATTGTGAAACGTATAGGTAATTTATTTAAGGGTCCTTCAATCCCAATGAAAATGAATTGGACATTGCAGTTTCCTGGGTCAGGTGATCTTTGTTACATCACGTGATCCTTATTATCGAATCAGAATTAGTGTGTTGACTGAATCGATATCCTGAATATCTAGCACTATTTAGAAAATACAGAGCGATTAGTTTATTCCCTGAAATCCTGCCAAAGCGATGAGAGCAAGACTACATGCTTAACTATCTAAAGATTACTCTTTACGTAACTATAAACGCAAAATAATATACGTCTAAGTTATATATGTCATGGTGGCGGATAGTGCAAGTTCTGTTCTGGGAAGACGGATTGCAAGCAGTTTTTGCTGAGGTATCACTGTACGTATATGATGCTTATTTATTTGCCGTCAGACGATCATAATGTGTCATAAATGCATCAACATGGCATGTCTGTCAGGATTTACTAAGCCCCATAATGACTACCCACAAAGTTAACGTTCTACGGACACTATTTGACTTCATTCATTTCCGTTTTGATAACCGTGCATAAATTGCACTTGATGGAGAAAAGGGACGGGATAAACAGGACTGAGATGAGTCGCAAGTGAATGTGAATCGGAACTTGTCAGCCGAATCAATTTTTTTTCGTATGGTGTTTTATGTCGCTTTCAACGATATTTCAGTTATAATACGAAATCCGCCGCGGTCGAGCGGTTAGCGTCTGGGATTTGAAACAGTGTGTCCCGGCACAACGATCATGGTGCAGTGTCCTTGGGCAAGGCACATTTTCTAGCCTAGTACTGGTTTGTTTATCCAGGGATCATGAATAAGTGAACTGTCGCCGTGATATAACTTAAATAATGTTGAAAGCGGCGTAAAACCCCAATAAAACAAACATTTATAATACGGCGTTTCCTGTGTAATGTACCCCCATAATCCCAAGGAATGACAGCCATTACTACCATTATTAAAGAATGACTTGGCCGGGCATTGAACCTGCGACCTCCGGCACCCGAGGCGGTTGCTGTTTTCGGGACGTGGCCTATACTCTGATTAATGTGTTTCCTGAACGGGTGTATAAATATTCCGACAGGTCATCTTAACCCATATACATCATTCCTTGATATATTAAGATTAATCTGTTGACTTATAATCTTCTAATATGTGAGCTATGCTCCCGAAAAAAATATCCCGATATTTTGGACATGTGCAGAAAAAAGATCGGTTTGCGCATCACACATGCTACCCGTTCAAATATGACCCGTTCCACGAGAACACCAACCTAATGGCATCTGCGTAATGTATCGACCAGATCATCCTGCGCTGTCCGCGCAGACTGATCCGGCCGACACATTCCGTTTTAAGGGGGGATAGATGTATAGAGTAGTGATTCCTGAAACGGAAAATCCACAGAAGGCGAAAAGTGTATATCCGGGTACGCCTGCGTGACATGCTTAGGCTGATCTGGATCGATACTTTACGCAGGGTCCACAATGTTGGTTTTCTCGCAAGACGGCTCATATATACTGTGTATCAGAATAATCTTGAAAGTTTCAGTGACTGTTTCTTGACCAGTGCAGATGCGAATGCATAGAATCTAATATCGATCTACACTATTCGCAATCTCCATAATGTTAGGTTTCCTCGATGGTCGCCCAAATTTACTATCAAATAAAGCCATGGCTAAAAAAAAATAGCTTTCAATCAAAGGAAAATGAAACATTATTCGACAATTCATCAAACTGACATCGCAGTTCGTCTTACCCTTATATTAATTGAATGAGGTCGAGTACATTACACCTTATATGTTTGCTCTTTTAAGTGATAAAGACTTAAAGTCAGAATTAACGAGCATCAGATTACATAGGCTGTTAGTCTGTATATCCTAGAATGTTCGGTAACGAGAAACTGCTAAGTATGAACAATAATCCATTTTCCCACTCTGTTGTCAAAAGCCGCCTGCTGTAGAAGTTTCTAAAAAGGACGATTAAAAGAATACCAGAACTGCATCGGTGCAGATGAACAATTGATGATGTGGCCAATCACTCAGCCAAATTGGCATATAATCGTTTATCAAAACAATTAAAAAAAGGTTTATTTGCATATCCGATATGATACTCTATTTTCAACTTGTACAAAATAAGTACATCCTTGTTACAAATACAAATACAAATACAAATTCAATTGCATATACAAATACAAATACAAATTCTATTTCATTTCATAGTGTGACATATGTACTAGTTAAACACAATATGATTCTATAGAATGTTATTCGAGAAATTATTGAAAAGAATTGATTTAGAAAAAATATGCATCTGTCTTTCCCACATACAACACATCTGCAACAGACGACTTTCAACATACCTTGTTAAAATAGAAAACTAACTTTATTAAATAGAGTTAAAACATTGTGGAAAAAGAGGAAATTGCTCGTTATGAGCAATTTTTGCTTTTGCCATAATGTGTTCAGATGTTGGAAAGAATGTTGGTCGAATTTTCGGTTTGAATGCACAACCCCTTGATTGACAGCCCACGTAGCTACCGGGGCTAATCGCATTCGGAATTTAAATAAAACAGCTGTCTATCAATTCTAACTCCCCTTAATACCTAAAAACACAAATTCTCAACCGGAAGAATAAAGGACGTACGCCATTTTCTATTAATCTGATTCGTTATTTCGTAATGTCGTTTTCCTCGTTATTCGTTACTTCTAATGTAGTCCACGTTTGTCACGCAACGAGTGGATTGCTTTTCATATGGACCCTGTTTCAGAATAACTAATCTCAGTGCATTTTCTAACATTGCGCGGTCTGATCCGGATATCCAATGTTCTCCAATTGGTCAAGCAAAGACTCCATAAGCTTTTTACAAACACTGACCGTTTTGGTCAGAAAGTATGAATGCGTATATATATTAATAAGTTGCTCACTTTACCTGTGTCATTTGAAGAAAACAGTGTGTACCACATACAAGTAAGGGATGTGCATGTGATCTGAGAAAACGTTTGATAAAGAAAAGAGAATGAAAAAAAAGGGGTTTCTCTATTTTGCTCTGGCAAATATATTCCGGAATAATTTGACTGCTTCCCGTTTGATATATGTTTTGAAAACAACAAAAAGTGCGCGTTTATGGGTGGAAAACAGGCAGAAATGATTTGCAAATTAATATCTAGGTATCTCATGAGTATGTTTAACCTTTAAACCTTTGATTGGTTACTCTTTGAATTCTAATTTGTTCGTGAACAAACTGTAAACTGTAGCAACATCAAAATATATTCCATTATTCTTTGTCCCTATAGCAACGTCAAGTTTACGGTAGCAAGACACATATCTGTGACGGAAGCAAAACTTTTCAGGGGCGTTGGGTACAAATAAAATAAGTACCGTTTACAATACACAATATTGCAACTTCACGTATATTAGGTGGTTATATGACAGATGCACCGAAGTAGTCTGTATTATAGAGTTTAACCCTTTCCCTCATACGACAATTCTGAAGCAAACGACTTTGCACATATTTTGTCAAAAAATAGAAAATCTCTATAATTGAATGGATAACCTATGTCTAAAAGTGGAAAACATTGTGGCAAAAGGAGAAATTGCTCGTTTTGAGTAATTTCTTCTTTTGTTACTATGTTTTCAAAAAGCCGTCTGCTGCAGAGGCGTCTGAAAGCGTCTATATGAGGGAAAGGGTTAAGATAAACATCAACATTGTCTTAATGGTACAAAAGTGCATGCAGACAACAATTTGAATCTGCAAAATACTGTTTATTCCTAGGAACACTGTGTATTTTACGATAATAGTAAAGCACATGACCTTTGTTAAGAGAAGATGTTCTGTTATTTTCCTCTAAACAAAATCATCTGATGTTTCCTTGTTGTAAGTATTCAACCCCACAGTAGATGAGCCGGTACTTGGGAAAATATATTACATATAGTTGGCTTATGTGAACAGTGTAGATCCACATCAGCATTAACATCCACACAGTCTAATCAATATATACGACGTTCACATATCACTAACATAAGGTTGTTAGATGCTTCTATTAACTTGTGTAGATCCTGATGAGGCTGCACAGGTTGATCTGAATCTACACTAATCAGAAATACTGACGTGTACTGTTCCATTTCTCATGCATGGGCTCTCAACATTTATTCTCTACATCATAACCATTATTTAGAAATCTAGAACGTCTTTTGTTCTTAGTATGAATTATGTCAGTTAAGATTTTATAATCTTTCATCGCCTTAAACAAAGTATTTGTTCGATTACTGTTCATGGCAGGCAAGTGTTTATAACAGACTCTCCCTATATTGGAGCGCTGATGATGTTCCGGTGTAAAGTGAAGACTGAGATAAGCCTGTGCGGACGCATAGTCTCAGCAAAGTTTCGACCGTCTAAGTTCGTGCGTTATAGAATCTAAGTTCGTGCGTTATAGAGTCTAAGTTCATGCGTTATAGAGTCTAAGTTCGTGCGTTATAGAGTCTAAGTTTATGCGTTATAGAGTCTAAGTTCGTGCGTTATAAAGTTTAATTTCATGCGTTATAGAGTCTACGTTCATGCGTTATAGACCCAGATGTAACGTCAGAAAAAGGAACTGAATTTATGAACCCTTCACGAAGAGTCAATAAGGCCCCAACTCGTTATGGGGCGATCACATTGGGCCGAATGCCATTCTGTTTGCTTTCCGAATAGGAATGTGGGTGTTCGGGGAGCGAATGGATCAAATTTGGGAAGAACTCGGTGTGTTCTAGGAGCTTACTGGCTGTTCGGCTTTGTAAGGATGCATACGGAACGGCATTTGGTAGCTCCAAAACTTTGTTGTGCATGTTCAGAATAATTTTCATCGACCATCCGAATCATCCGAATGTGGCGTCCATATGTATTCGGGAAGTGTTCGGGAATCATTCAAGGAGCATACGGCATGTACGAAAAACGTTCCGGAAACATGCGTCTAGTTCTTGGTGCATTCGGAATGAAAATGTGGAGGTGCTGGGTTCCTTATGCTTTCCGAACACTCGGAATGGACCTAGAACATGACGAACCCTTTCCGAACGCTTTCAGAATGCATGCGGAAATAGTTCGGTCCATTCTAGGTCGATTCGCCGTGTTCTGAAAGCATTCGGAAAGCCTACTTAAAGCGTTCGGAAAGAAAACATTTCAAAGTCAACATGCGGTCTATTCTGAAAGCATCCTTTTCGTATACGGAAAACAAACGGAATGGCATTCGGCCCAATGTGATCGCTTCATTAGATACGACTCATTTACATTCATACTTGCGAAAGTGTATGGGGTTCCAATCTCGTGATGAGCAGGGAATCTGCAAACGGCGCAGTAGTGGTTCAATTTCCATGAGACAGACATCGCGAGTAATTCCGCAATCGATGTAAAATAAATAAGTTTAAACTCTTTCTATATAGACGCTCTCTTACGTCTCTGCAATAGACGACATTTTGGCAAAAGAAGAAATTGCTTAAAACGAGCAACTTTTCTTTTTGCCACAATATTTTCAACCCTTTTCAAGGGTAATACCTTCATTTACCGAGGGTTTCTAAATGTGTGTCTAGATGCTTACCAAGTAGTCTGCTGCAGATATGTTGTATGTGGGAAAGGGGGTTTAACTAAAGGTTATCGGTAATAACCTGTTCCAACAGAGAAATGTTTGCAAAAAACAAACAACTCTGTGAAACAGACGCGGTAAGTCTTCGATCACCGATGCGGTTGGAAACTTTTAATTTCGACATTTTTCACCGTTTGTCTCAATCGATTTACTCTTTCCAACATATGGCAAATCAGCAGCAGACGACTTTGAAAACATATACATGTACTATGCAAACAAATGGAACAACCTCTATTAACGAAAGTATAATTATTGAAAAGAGCTGAAATCATTGTGGCAAACGGAGTCTTGCTCAATTAGAGCAGAAAACTGACATGCAAAGCTATGGGTAAAACTGTTGTCTATACTATATTTAATTCTAGATTCATAGACTTGAACGTAAAGTTGTTGAACTGATTTAAAACAAAAGAACTAACACTTGCGTTTTGTTATTAAATTCGTATTTTCTTTTCACTATTATGCATGTATATAGAATCTACGCCCACAACTTTCTTGATCCGTCTGCAAATTGTACATGTACATTGTATATATCGTTACACGTGATTGATAAGACTATCCGAGGTAATGGTATACAGCAGCCAATTTCAAAGACCATTTAATAGGTTGTGAAAAGTTAACTCTGACGCATTGAATGTAAAATAATTGAATATGAGAAATGTCTCCTTTTCAAATAGCGTCTGCTGCAGATGTGTCAAACGTACGTGATTGACTTTAAACGTATCGTGTACCGTTGTGATACACACCATACTGCTTTTACCCTGTTCCACATACAAAAAATCTGCTGGTCGATTTTGAAAAGATTTTGGCACAAATAGGACAAATCTCTGTAAATGTAAGTAAACTAATTTAATAAAAATTGGAAACATTTTGAAAAAAATGTGAATTTGTTTTTAAAGAACCATGTTTAATTTGTCTCAATGTTTATAAAGTCGTTTACTTCAGCGGCGTCACAATGCGACTGTATAAGGGAAAGAGTTAACTCTTTCAGCGCCAAAGGCAATATTGAGCTTTTAGCAAATAATACAGATTCAGGTGAGTCAACTCGTAACGAGCTGTCTCACCTGAAATCTGCATTGCTTGTCTGTGAGTTATAACAATATTCCAAAAAACATACTTCATGAAAATAGAGTCGTCCGATTTTGAACATGGAAGAGTCTACTTTAAACAGTTCGGCGCCGAAAGAGTTAAATTTAAAAGGTCATATAAATCGCTCGTTAGCAAATTTAAACGAACCTTACGTATCTGTTTCTAGAATGTTTAAAATAGTCCAGGAGACAAAGAGCACAAAGTATCTACTGCCAAATGAACCTTACGTATCTATTTCTAGAATGTTTAAAATAGTCCAGGAGACAAGGAGCACAAAGTATCTCCTGCCAAATGAACCTTACGTATCTATTTCTAGAATGTTTAAAATAGTCCAGGAGACAAGGAGCACAAAGTATCTCCTGCCAAATGAACCTTACGTATCTATTTCTAGAATGTTTAAAATAGTCCAGGAGACAAGGAGCAAAAAGTATCTCCTGCCAAATGAACCCTACGTATCTATTTCTAGAATGTTTAAAATAGTCCAGGAGACAAGGAGCAAAAAGTATCTACTGCCAAATGAACCTTACGTATCTATTTCTAGAATGTTTAAAATAGTCCAGGAGACAAGGAGAACAAAGTATCTACTGCCAAATGAACCTTACGTATCTATTTCTAGAATGTTTAAAGTAGTCCAGGAGACAAGGAGCACAAAGTATCTCCTGCCAAATGAACCTTACGGATCTATTTCTAGAATGTTTAGAATAGTCCAGGAGACAAGGAGAACAAAGTATATCCTGCCAAATGAATCTTACGTATCTATTTCTAGAATGTTTAAAATAGTCCAGGAGACAAGGAGCACAAAGTATATCCTGCCAAATGAACCTTACGTAACTATTTCTAGAATGTTTAAAATAGTCCAGGAGACAAGGAGCACAAAGTATCTCCTGCCAAATGAACCTTTTTATCGACTTGCCGACGTTGAACCTTAACGGACCGGTAGGACTGAGACCAATACATAGAGGACCTTTCTTCGGCGACGCATTTCTGTGAATGAAACAGACCCCGTTCATCGTACACGCTAGACTCATATTTCACCCAATATGGTCAGGGTGGTTCTTGATTAAAACCCCAGCACTGCTAGATTAGTGCCGCGCCTTGTTATTTCGGTCTTGCTTCACCTGCGTACAACAACAAAACCTCAGATGAGCCCGTGAATACTCGCAGTCGTACCACAGTCCACACTGTCTGCTTACATGCTGGCATAAGCCCAGATATAACTTCTGACCGAGACAACTAGAAATTGTCTCCGATGGGTGATTCTATCATATCCCACTTTGCTCTGAGAGGTGTTTCTATTATATCCCATTTTTGTTGTATCGTAACAGAGATACGATAAAGCCCAAGATCATCTTGGTTGGCTCGTTTATTCCGTCGGTGATCATGTTGAATTAATCATGATAGATCTATCATTTGCATCCAGACGTTTGGTATGGCATCCACAAACGTGTCTCTTTTTGCATGTTAGATGTAACGCTTTCCCACGTACAAACAAAACTGTGGCAGATAATGCTGAAAACGTGTTGGCATAAATATGGGAAATCTCCACAAAAGAAAGTATAACTATCGAATATAGTTTATAGCATTGTGGCAAAGGAGTAATTGCCAATTGTGAGAAATTTCTACTTTTGCCTCAATGTGTTTAAAGGTTTTCTGCAGTAGATGCGTCAGATGCGTCTGCAGGTGGTAAAACGGCTAAACAATGTGTTCCGTTCTGTTATATTGCGGACCTGTTATAGTCCTTTATACTGGTAGTTCTTGCGTAATTTACATTTTATATGCAAGCGGAATGTGTGGTCTCTGGAGAGACTGTGCCTATTCACATACTAGTATGAGTCATCACTCTTATCATGTATAACAAGAGGCTGGTTCATCTCAATTATAAATGTTACACATCGTTTGGGTAAACATAAAATGTTTGAAATTAACTTCTGTAATAATATTGTTTCTGACGTAGCTCAGTCGTGAACATGTTTGAATACCGATTGTAGTGCCTGTCCATCTTGGTGCTTATGCTACGTTTACAATATGTTCCCGGCGGCCGCGGCAGCCCCGTTTCAGGCCACCGCGGACAAAACGGGATGAACGTCAGACAACGTAGGGGGACAGGATGTGAAAACGTGACAGGCCGTGTTTGCCGTGGATGTCTACCAGTTTTTAAACTGTCTAAAGATTTGCCACGGCAGTCACGATGCGGAGTAGAAACCTAGTAAGCCGTAGTAAAACGGAGTGAACGCAACAAAACGTGACAGAACGTAATAGGCCGTAACACAACTTGGAGGCGGTCCGTAGTGGGACGGGAAGCATGTGTATTTCCCAGCATCTCACGGTCCTTTTAAATGTTGTCACGTTCAAATATGGCGCGTCCCGGCGTGTGACGGTTTACGGGCGGCCCGGCGCGCTACGGAGCGTTGCGTTCTACTACGGTCTGACACGTTAACTTACGGCTCGTCCCAGCGTGTGACGGTTTACGGGCACGGCGCGCTACGGCGCGTTGCGTTCTACTACGGTTTGACAAGGCGCGCACGGTCTGGAAGGAAGTATATAAAAGCCGGGGCAGCCAGGGGAGTTTCATTCGAGTCTGAGCAATCGACGACACATTACTGCAGCTTCACTACGAAAAGAGACGATCAAGCTTTAAAGAAAGAAAGCCAAGCTATTCCACCGAAGAATCCAAGACGTAGAATGCCTTCCTTCCCGCCATATGTCTCAAAGTCACTGACAGCTTCAGTCCAGGTGTTAGGGCAGAGCGGAACTTCGTGTCTTGTCTCTTGATGGCTGGTGTTACTCTTTCCGGAATCTCGTCGAAGAGCTCTGGAGGCATCCTCAGGTAGTTCTGCAAGGCGTTGACATCTTCAATCCGGAGCTGAGAAATGTTGAGAAGTGGACCAGCTGCTGCTTTCTGTCTTCCGATAACCATCCGCGCAAACACAAATATCTTGGCCTTCGTATCCGCATTGTTCGCCTTCTTCCTGACTGCTGCACTCTGGCATTTCCTCTCTGCAACTGCTGCTGACCTTCTTGTTGTAGACGCAAATACTGGATGTATGCACCCAGCAAACATGCAAACACAACATCTTCTTCATCTTGGGCATTCATGATTGCTATTGCTTGGGAGGCCTTCTTTTCATACCGTGGGGTCAAACGTGTTCCAAAGCTGCCCGGCGTTCACGTTTCATCCCTAGAAAGCCTTGACAGAACTTGAAAAACGTGTCAGACGTCAGGGACCCTATCAGAACGTGACGGGCCGGGAGGCAACTTACTAGCATCCGTAGTAGACCGTGGGCCGAACCTTAGTGGGCCTTGGAGCCTCCGGGACTCGGTCCCGTTTCCTCCCACGGTCCATCACGGATATACCTTGATAGACCGTGAGAAAACGTGCCAAGACGTAACACGAATTGAATACAGCTGAAAAAATGACCAAAGTCCCAAGGTGCACTACGTTTCGGGCAAACGGGGCTGCCGTTGCCGCCGGGAACATCGCGTAAACGTAGCATTAAGGGGATTATGGTGATAGTATTAACATCGATTTAAACATAGGTTTGGTGCTAGAAAGATACTTATGATACGCCGTATCTCATTTAAATACCGTTTAAAGCCATGTAAAAAGCACTTTCAACAACAACTTGCTAGTGTTCTATAGTTTAGCTTTTACATTCTTTTGAATTAACATTAACGCTCTGGCAAGTATGTCTGATGGTTTCGGAAAATAATGCTAATGTAAAATGTCTCCTGTTACATTTGCTTCCATGAATTGTCATACTTTCATAATAGATTGATTTTATTCTGGAAAATGGATAACTATTTACAATATTTAACAATACATATACCACCATTATTTAACAAATTCAACAAGCGGTCTAATGATACAATAGAGGGTTGCATATTTTCTTTAACGATCTGAGCTTCAGTCAATATAACGTTTAATATCACACTAAAACTTCATTAAGTTACTTTATCGCCTCAGTGTTGTAGTGGTAGAGTATACGCCTCCGTGTTTGGGCGGTCGCGGTTTCGATCACCGGCCAGGTTATACCACATACTTTAAATATTTGAGTAATGGCTTTACAACTCTGGCCCTCAGGTTGGCATTACGACTGATTGACTCATGCCGGGCTAGTTGGACCAGAAGTACTGGTAACTTACCCATGAAACACTGTATGATATAACCTTAAAACACCAAATAAACAAACTAACTTTCGTTAATGACTTGAACCTCAGCCAATTTAGCATTTAATGTCACACTGAACATTCAGATAGCTCCCATCATAATACTGCCCATGCCATGTACCAGCTTCAGCTGACCCATTTTGTAAGGTTTGGGTTGTTACGCCTTTGTCAACATTCATTCGGGTATATCACGGCGACAGTTCTCTTATTCATAATCATTGAGTGAACAAACCAGTACTAGTCTAGGAAATGGGCCTTGTAGAAGAACACTCCACTATGTCCACAGCGCCACGAATCGATCCCGGGACGCCCGAGTCCAAATCCCCGACGCTATTCACTAGGCCACGGCGGTTTCCTCGACCGACCCTATTGGAGTGTAGGGTTGGGTGACTATTACACCATCAATCGGCCAAGGATTGTCAACTATGTTACTCTCAGTGAAACCAATAAGTTCCTTCTTTTCTTTATTGACTCATTCATCAGTCAATATAAAGTGTTATTGGTTTGATCACCTGAGTTATATTGTCCGTATGGCCTTTCAATGAACTCCGGTTGTTAAACTGATGGTATGGTAGCGATGCATTTACAGGACGTTGTCACTTTAACACTTTAACTGCCAAATTTCTAAAAGTCGACTCTTCCATGTTGAAAATTGGACCACTCCATGTTTTGCCCGACAGTAAATTTGATCAAATTTAATGTTTCAGTGGCAAAGAATGCAGATTTCAGGAGAGACAGCTCGTTGCTTTTTGCCTTTGGCAGCGAACGGGTTTAAACTGTGAAATATGTTAGCATCTCTTTATGTATAGTTTACCTTTTACATGTGTACGTGAAATGATTGCTGTAGACTCTTCCAAATTGAAAACGTATGACTAAGATTAAAACAACAAAGAAACTATATGTACTCCGATAGAACATTTTTTTCTACGTTGTTTTCAAAGTTTCTTTATTGCAAAGGCATTGTAAAATCGCCATTTTAAAGAAACGGGTTAAAAAGTTAAAATCCTATATTTTCCTTTAGTACTACCCCTTTCTCACATGCAATCATTATACAACAGAGACTGTAAAAGCACATGGGTCAAATATGAAAAAACATCTCTCAATGAAAGTATACTGTAATAGGTTGTTTTTTTTTTGCAATTTCTTCTTTTGCCGCAATATTTTCAAAACGTCGTCTGTCAAAATGCGTCTATAAGATGTAAATGGGTAAGCTTTAATCCAGCCTCAGATTGCTAAACATTTGGAATTTAACATAAAATAACGTTCGACATGATTGGCTCAAAACACAAACGATAATGTCCACAGTATCAATTGCTTGACTTGAATTGCAAATAAAATGTTATCTTCTTATGTACTTCTTATTTTACAAAAGGGAGAAAATTAACTGATTTAGGGAATATTTTCAAGTAATAACAGAATTAGAATATTTAATAAGGAAAGGAGTGATATTGTAAAACGTTTCTTATGTCAAGATATTTTGAAACCGTGATGGGAAAGAACAAATTACAATTTAATTTTCAAGATCAAATCTCACATGTTTTCTAACAAAACGATTCTGATATATATAAAACTGTTTTGAGGCCTCTGTATTAGACTATGTTAGAACACTCTGGAAGTATGAGGGTATGAGAGAGAGACTGGAAAGGTCATTGCTATTGTATATTTAAAATGTAATTATACCCTTGATGCTAACAAACAGATAAATGTTAACAAATTTATATTTTTATATTTCCAGAGGTGACATTTCGTCCAACACGCCTAACAGACCAAATGCAATTTGTGTCCCGAGTTGACAGACAATTAACATTTTCCAAAGTGCATTGGCAGAAAACGAACAATCGAGAAACCGTATTTATGAGAGTCTGTTTCTCTCTTAAATAACGACGCAAACACCTCTAACCGTCATAAATTTGAAAAACAAGGGGAACCAGACAATGCTATATAGACGGGTTAATGCAATTTAAAGAAAGATTTAGAGCTGTGCGGTTAAGAACACCGAAAACCAATCAAATTCCCAGACTCCTTTGCTCCGGGAGGTTTTCACGGGACCAGTGAAACCGCTCTAGGCATGGTGACGTAAATATAGAAAGAAGTGAAATATTGCACGAAATCATATTAAATCTTTCGCCAGAATTCTCCTTAAATTTTGTGTGTGTTTTATAAATTGAGATATCACCCTATGTATAGGAAATACCAAACGTATCATGTGATCTATCAACCGGATTTGATTAACAACACCAATTTCCCTACACGTGCTGATTGAAAGTTGATTTGATGCAGGAATTAAGGCACATAATTCTCAAGAGCTAGGTCTACAATGACAAATGTTGATACATTATTTAAAATGTAATTTATTATATGATATGTGTCAATAATTGGATTTTTATTTGCGTCAACAAATCAGACATTTTTAAGTATTAGTCTCACATATACGTAAGTGAAGTGGCATGTGCCAATTCCAATTTAATAGTTGGCATATTAATTTGTTTTGATGTGTTATTATAAGTTCAAGGAATGTAGTAAGCATTCATTAGAGGACAATTCATGTGATTTTATCGTAATCGTAGTTCTAAACCAACATGAGGGGTAAAGTTGTGGTCGTGGAAGAAAAGGACGGATGGGGGAAGTCATATTTACAGTATTTGACATCATACGATGATTACGTTATGGATGAAAGTGCTGGAAAACACGTGCAACCATTAGTTTCACCGAGGCAGATCATAGAAAACGCTTCAAACAATGGAACTAATCTGACTTATATTGATTCAACTGACACACCGATGGGCGGAAACATTCCGGAAGGATACAGCGTACCACATATCATCATTACAACAATACTCGTATCTGTTATTATGTTTGTGATAGTGTTTGGTAATCTTCTCGTTGTTATTGCAATATTTACGGACAAGACATTAAAGACAGTCCAGAATTGGTTCATTGCTTGCCTTTCCGTAGCGGACACCCTTTTGGGCTTATTTGTCATGCCTTTCTCGTTGGCAAATGAAATGATGGGTTATTGGTACTTCGGATCGGTGTGGTGCGAGCTCTGGAAGGTAATCGATGTTTTATTGTGCACTGCGTCTATTCTTAGTATTTGTCTTATAAGTCTGGACAGATATTGGTCAATTACTCGTGCTGTGACATATTCGAGACAAAGGACACCGCGGCGTGCCGCCATGATGATAGCAGCAGTTTGGTTCCTGTCTGCAATTATTTGTGTGCCGCCTCTGATTGGCTGGAAGAATCCATTGCCTGTATCGGAATACCCATTGTGCATTCTGAGTGATGACATTGGATATGTGTTCTATTCGACCATGGGGTCGTTCTATATCCCTTGCATTATCATGGTGTTTGTTTACTTTAAAATATATATGGCAGCTAAGAGACTGGCAAGAAAACACATTCGTAAAAAGGAAAAACCGGTAAAAGCAGTTGTTCCTGATGTTAAAGATGAGTGTACTGACGCATTGCCGTCAAACGCAAATGGTGATTGTAATAAAAACGAACTGAACTCGGAGACAAGCTCTGACGGTAACTTGTCACCAGCAAAAGATCACCAGAACAACAAATCTGGCACTGAATCAAACTCTAAATCAAACCATGTTAACAGCTCCTCTGCGTCAGAAAATGAAGCTGTTAAATTGAAAAGTGTAAAAGCAGATGCTATTGTCCTTCTTAATGAGACAAAAGTTGAGGAGAATGATAATAACGCACAGACAAAAGAGAAAAGCGAAAATACCACTCGAACAGAGAGTGGATCTATCAAAGGTTCTCTTAAAGGTTCAAAGAGGGGTAGTGATAAGTCTAAGAAACAGTCCGGCATTAAGAAGAGCAAATCGAGTTCAAGTAAAAGTACAAAGGGCGGTTGGAAAACTGCATCACTGCGGGAGCACGAGAGACAGAAACGCAGGTTGGCCAAAGCACGAGAGAGACGTGCAACTATAGTACTTGGCATTGTTATGGCTACATTTATACTATGCTGGTTCCCGTTTTTCACTCTTTATATCATCACGTCATTCTGTAATTGTATTGGTAATGTAGTGTTTACTGTGGTGTTCTGGGCCGGATACTGTAACTCGGCCTTGAACCCTATCATCTATACAGTGTTCAATAGAGACTTTAGGCATGCCTTCCATCGTATTATTTTTTCCCAATTGAAATGTCGCTAGAGGTTAGACGTTTGAATAAAGAAGCAATATCCTGTTAACTGACAGAAATGAGATGGCAATACATTGTGTAATTGCGTGCCGATTAGTCCGTCATTCTATTTCATTAAATAACTATGATGAATATTTAATCTGATCTAAAGAACTGATTCTTCAGAGAGTACCAGTAATATCCAAACCAATCATTACAGCACATTTAATAAAAATGGAACTTTAAGTTACGCATATGTGGCCGTCAAACAACATGTGCATGTTACGCGCAACCAGTTAAAACCGCCGATAATTCAATACTGTTTAATAAGAACCTTATAAAGACATTTATTTGAAAGATATTCAAATTGAATTATGTATTTTGGGGAATTATTCGTTTCGGAAAATCGATGATAAATGAAACAATAAACAAGAATGCCGAAGAATATATAGCCCTGGATATATATATCGATGTATCTAGATCCAAAATGGTATAAGGTTTATTTTCATATAGTAGTGATTACGAATTATAATAAGACGTTCTTACATCTCTAAGGAATTATAATAGCCCGTTGTTTAACTCTTTCCCTCATACGACAATTCTGCAGCAGACGACTTTGAACATATTTTGTCCAAATATAGTAAAAATCTCTATATTTCAATGGATAACCTATGACTAAAAGTGGAAAACATTCTGGCAAAAGGAGAAATTGCTCGTTTTGAGCAATTTCTTCTTTTGTCACTATGTTTTCTAAAAAGCCGTCTGCTGCAGAGGCGTCAGAAAGCGTCTTAATTAGGGAAAGGGTTAACTTGTCCAAGATGAAAAAGCGATAGTTCCCACTTGGAAAACGAAATAAAGCGATGAGAAATTGTTCTGTGTACATAAAGTGCGTATAACTTGTATTCATGTGCACCAAATTAATTCCTTTTTGTTGAATTAAGCACAAAAGGGCGGCAAGAAATGATTACATTTATATATAGAAACTGCAAGGAATGAAAGAAAAATGCACAGAGATAAATAGGTTAGACGACGGTCGATTTATTTTGCATTGTGGAGGGATGAATTCGGGAGACAAAATTGCGATTGTGTCATTTATCACATGACAATGCTTGTATCCGATGTAATATACCCATTACGTATATATACCGAATATTACGTTGCGGGAGCGGTAAAAAGGGTTCCTAGCGTGGAAAAATCGATATCTTACGATATGGATTTTCCCACGCTACGAGTCGTGCAATACGAACACATTTATCGCTCCCGCAACGTTATATACCTATAAAGAGCATAAACACTAACACATATACAGATTCAATATATGTTTTATTTGGGATACAATTTTGTAATCTTGAAATGAAAAGATGAATATTTACTACAATACTTAGGCCACGCCCCTAGAAAGTACGCTAATACGTAACAATAACGTACCAATAACATTATCAAATTAAATTTCCATTGTTTTGTGGGAGAAAATAACAACATAATCTTTATTTGCGGGGGTTTATTAAATTTGACGTTAGGTTTTCGATACATACAATACAAACAATTTTCCTCGGTCTCGTAAGATATCGATTTTTCCACGCTACTTGCTGTGCAATACGAACCCCTTTTTTCGCTCTCGCAACGTAATATTCCGTATTTATTAAACTCGTCCAAGATATTTGTTATTAAGCTCGCCATAGGCTCGCTTAATAACAAAAAATCTTGAACTCGTTTAATAAAACTTTATATGAAATGACAACTCATGTCATATCCTATATATATATATATATATATATATATATATCAGCTATACTCAGAGTCAACGGGACATTCCTGCGTTACAAGCCAGCAGTATTAATTCAGACCAGACGCTGGCTAAACGTGTTGCTTTTACCGGTCATACGACTTGACCTTTTAACGCATTGGTTTATGTTGTCAATAGTATGTCTCGCACGCATTACCTTTTCCCATATAGCACAAATATGCAGCAGACGACTTCAAAATTTGGTCGGCCAAATTTTAGAAAAATCTCTATTTATGAAAGTACGATTTTCTGTCGTTTGTTTGTATTATAGGTCTTTTATGCCGTTAGTCATATCAGGGCGATACTTCATTTTAGTCATCATCCCTGGGTGAACAAACCACTGCTAGGCTAGGAAATGGGCTTTGCCCAAGGGCACTCCACCGTGCACCCTTCCGCCGCCACGAGTCAATTTTATAATAGAGAAGAAAACATTGTGGTTAAAGAGGAGTTTTGCTCATTATGACTAAGTTCATTTTTTTTGTCATATGTCATTAAGTAATATACTGCAAATGCGTCAAAATACGTTTTTGCAAATGGTTAAGGGTTAAAGTCACATATAAAAAGAAAGCTGTAAATTGTTCAGTTCTACATGGATTTAAATTTGAAAAGTAAGTAAGCTTTATTTATTCACGCCCCTGTGTGTCTGTTCATATTGAATGTTACCGGACTAGCGAGCAAACAGTTACAACCATAGTACTGCTAATATTGAAGCTGAGTCCCGGTAGCTCATTCAGTAGTAACCCGGGCTGTGAATTCAGGGGTTGAGAGTTCGAACCCCAGCTCGGCGTTTGACCAATGTCAATGCGATACTCGTCAATCATCTTCCACCAATGGGTTTAACTCTTTTAGCGCCAAGGGCAATATTGAGGTTTTTGCAAACAATACTGATTCAGGTCAGACAGCTCGTAACGAACTGTCTGACCTGAATCAGTATTATTTGTCGTTTAGTTATCAAAATAGTCCAAAACTTTTAGTTCATGAGAAATGGAGAAGCCTGATTTTGTGGTTGGAAGAGTCTATTTAAAAAAAAAAAAAATGGGCGTTGAACGAGTTAAAGTCTATTTGAAAAAGCAGCATTGTTGCTTGGAAAGCCTGCTATGTGTAGTTTTATTGTTGAAAAGCCAGCCTGATCTTACCGCTGAGTATATAACCGAACAAATGTTGACAAACGGCGTTAAACCCAATCAATCAATCTGTATGTACAACCATTTGTTGATTTAAGTTGACATGTGTGATTGATTTGTTAAACCTGACGCCATGTTTAATATGTATACAATTTGACAAGTTTGGTATTGCTTAAAATCCTGTTGTGCTAAGGTGTGATAAATTACCAAATTGACTATTGGATAACATGGAAAAAGATTTAGCCCATCACAGTCTTTCTATGTAAATGGTACCGAAACTGTACAGTTTTCTTTTGTAAATATATTTCTACATCTTAATTTTAAGTTACATGTACATAAATCGCGTCAGACAAATCGGGTTCTTATAGCACGTGCGAATCGTGAATACTTTGACGTGTCTATATTGCTCGCCAAATGGCTATATTGCCGAGTGCGAGGGTAAACAACGTCAACGAACGAACGAACGAACACATGTGTATAGATGAAAGCTTCAGTCTCACATGCATGAGTCTTCATGCGTGAACCTGTACATGTGTGTGTGTAAAGAATCTCACTAATAGTATTTAGTGTAAATGCATATACAGTCCAACCTGTGTTCAAAGACCATCAATGAGACGAGAAAAACGTTATCTTTGTTCGCAGGTGGTCTTTAGATAATAGTCATGTATACATTTAAAAGAGTGGTTGCTAAAGACAGGGATTTGCTAAACAAAGGTGGTCTTTTAGCACAGGTTTGACTGTATATGCCATGCGACAAGACCCCATTTCGCCTGACATGATTCAAACATAAGTATGCGTACTATTTTGTACTGTACAAACGATGTTTAAAAATTTACGTTGTACACATTATAGTGTTTAGTTGTTGAATGTACCCACCCTGAAGATATAAATAAAATGTGGTATAAAATATGAGTTTTTGTATGCTGAATATACCAAAGTCCCACATCAATATTTAAGTGTCATTTGAGTCGATAATACAAGAGCGATGATGTGTTTATTCCAATGATGTTTCAGCCGCTCACGAAAGTATTTCAGTTATTTCACGACGTTTCAGGGACTGAGAAAATTTCCAATAGTGATGGTAAGGTTATCCTGAAACTAGCAGATCAGTCGTTATGCTATCTCCTAACTCTGAGTACCTAGCCCCTGTAGCTCAGTCGGTAACGAAGCGGGTCGCCAATCTAAGGGTTTGTGTTCGAATCTCGGCTCGGCCAACAGTCTTTCCGACGTTTAACAAAAGTCACTGTGATAAGTGTCATTCGTCTTTCACCAATAGGCTAACAGTCTAGGTGGAAAAGCAGCCAGTTGCTTGGAAAGTATGTCGTACTGAGTACTGGTGTTAGAAAGCCAGGAAACACATGAGTAGGTGAACTGGCCGCCGTGATATGACATATTGTTGAATACGGCGATAAACCCCAATCAATCAATCAACCTAACCCTAAGTGCGAAGGATGGAAGCCACCACTACAATAACAGTCTATGGTATGACATGACCACGGATCACAGGTAAGGCTCCCGCTCTCGATGCGGACATAACATTTTGAAAACATCCGGACAAAAAAATCAGAAATTGCTCAGTTACATTGATTGGTCTTTCAAATCTCTAAGGTTAAATTAAATTTTATTTTCTCATTCATCACGAAATAATCTCAAACACAATCTTAACCTATTATTGACAGTCAAATCATGGTTTATGGATTCTCGTGATAGTAGTCAAAGGTACTAGTAAGGACCACAACGCTCAGAGTAACCCATTCATTCTATTTCAAGAGCTATCTTGTTTGCGTAGACATAATGATTCAAAATATGTGAGAGGTATGTTGTTTCCTTGGCGTCCTAAAAGGCATCACTCCTTATATAAGTTTTTGAACATGATTAAACCACCACTCTGGTGAAGAGTCCCCATTACACATTCGACAGTATAATCTTAATGTTGGCACCAAGCCTAATGAACACATTCGACAGTATACTCTTAACGTTGGCACCAAGCCTAATGAACACATTCGACAGTATAATCTTAAAGTTGGCACCAAGCCTAATGAACACATTCGACAGTATAATCTTAATGTTGGCACCAAGCCTAATGAACACATTCGACAGTATAATCTTAATGTTGGTACCAAGTCTAATGAACACATTCGACAGTATAATCTTAATGTTGGTACCAAGCCTAATGAACACATTCGACAGTATAATCTTAATGTTGGTACCAAGTCTAATGAACACATTCGACAGTATAATGTTAATGTTGGTACCAAGTCTAATGAACACATTCGACAGTATAATGTTAATGTTGGCACCAAGTCTACTGAACACATTCGACAGTATAATCTTAATGTTGGTACCAAGTCTAATGAACACATTCGACAGTATAATATTAATGTTGGTACCAAGTATAATGAACACATTCGACAGTATAATCTTAATGTTGGCACCAAGCCTACTGAACACATTCAACAGTATAATCTTAATGTTGGTACCAAGTCTAATGAACACATTCGACAGTATAATCTTAATGTTGGTACCAAGTCTAATGAACACATTCGACAGTATAATCTTAATGTTGGTACCAAGTATAATGAACACATTCGACAGTATAATCTTAATGTTGGTACCAAGTCTAATGAACACATTTGACAGTATAATCTTAATGTTAGCACCAAGCCTAATGAACACATTCGACAGTATAATCTTAATGTTGGTACCAAGTCTAATGAACACATTCGACAGTATAATCTTAATGTTGGTACCAAGTCTAATGAACACATTTGACAGTATAATCTTAATGTTGGTACCAAGCCTAATGAACACATTAGCGTCGGTGTGGTTTTACCTTGTTTTCCTAATTTGCATTTACCCCCGTATTTTCTTTTCAGAAAACATATTTAGTCACTGATGAGATTCATTACTTCTTATAGTTTCTCGGGTATAGTAGTTGCAATCATAACAAAAAGTTATAATTTATCATATGTAAGCATATATTTCGGAAATATTGAATACGTAGATTTGATGGGTATACCTGTACTGTATATATGTATTGACCGCGGACTAAAAATACACCATTCAGTCAACTAATGTGCGCAATACGTAATAATAAAAAAAGGATTCTCATAATACACGAACAGACTAAAATGTCATTCAACTAAATTATTCCACGGAACACATGTGCGAAAGTAAGATATAAAGTGAGAAAACAGACTAACACAAATAAATGACAAAGGGAGGTAATTTTATAGATAAATATGACAATAATTTTGTTCCATGCTTATGAAGAGATTCTTTATAATAACTAGAATGGAGTGCTCCCCGAAGCACGTGTGTCACCTGCCGGGGCCTTGTCAGAAAGTTTTAATTGTTGATAGAAAAGGGGCAATAACTCTGATATAAAAATATTTGGATTATCCCCCTTTTGTGAACCAATCACACACATTGATATAAACATTTGTCAGAAGTTTCAATGTAATCCTTTGAGTAGAAAAGTTATTTGAAAACGTGTCGAAAAAGTGTGACGGACAGACAGACAGACAGACGGACGGACGGACAGACGCCGGACAAAGAAAAAGTAATCCCTAAGTGCCTACCATGCTACGCAGGTGACACAAAAACAAAGTTAAGTTCAATTAAATCAATGCGTGACGGACGGACGGACAAACAGCGGAGAAGTGGCAAAACAATAAAAAAAGTTCCTATTTCTATGATTTAAATCAGTTCCCATGGTATGCAGGTCTTTGCGCTCCGTACAAAGATCATCATGATATATATACGCACAGTTTGTCTTGGACCGTTTATTTTAATTTAAATATTTTACTTTTGTTTTGATAATATAAATTTAGAACAAAACGCAAGATTAGGAACGAGTGTCATGTAAATTATGTTTACCAAAAGCTTTATTTGGGATCTTTTGTTGTTGCTGTTTCTGCTAGTTCGGGCTAAGTGTTTGTTTTGTGTATGAGGTAGGAGGGTGTTAAGACAAAACAATTGTGTTAAGGTTGTTATCATATTAACCGGTCGCATTATAAAATACCCCCATTAGCCCAAAGTGGCCATAATCTCTACGCGCCACCATTCATACTACCATATCTTCCCAAAATGGTCTCCGCAGAAAAGATCCTTTCGGATATATCTCGACTCTTGACTTTCATTCTCCCCCAAGAGTTTTATCTGGACAGCAATCCAAAACGATGTTGTTCTCTCGCAATATCCGACTATCTCCAAATTGATATATGCGCATCTTTAATGAATACTGGAAATCACAGGATCAATGGTCAACTCTTGGATGAGCGGCATTGAAACGTGAAAACACTTAGCAACGCATTATTCTTTCGTATCGCTATATTACACTTGCCGTATTAAACAATCAAGTAGATACATTACAAATAGCTTATACCGTCACTATCCAGATTCGCACACAAATGAATAAACTCACCTATGTAGTAACAACATTACAATGATACATTGGAGACAGTGTGAGTTTGGCGATTTTTGGAGAACTTCGTATATAAATAGACTTTGAAATAATAATGTTCAAGGCATTTTAAAATATGTTATCATTTTGTTGTGAAATTAAAGACGATACAAACTACCAGTAACATGAACTAACCTTACACTCCTATCCCGCCGTCCTCGTCACAGTCCCCGTGCCACATACGATTGTTTATTCAAACACTGTTGTAATTGAGTTTGTCTGTATAAACAGGAAATTAAATTCATCCCAGACACAGACACGGACAATGTGTGACGCCATTGTAGGTGGCCACTTTTGACAATATAGAGTGTTCAAAGTATGAGCAAGTTCTCTTCTTCCAACACAGTGTTTTATTTTTCCCAAACTATTTCTGAATATAAATAATATCATTGTCTGAAATGTATTATTAATTAGGGAAATTCTTGACTGTTATAGTACACGTCATACAGGGTGTGACGCTAAATTTCTCAAAACATAAACGCTCCACCATGGCACAATTCCGTTGTGGAATCCTCCCTTTGCGGATCGAGACTGGTCGTTACTTCAACGAGCCCCTGGACGAAAGGTTATGCACCATGTGCGACGCCGGACAAATCGAGTCTGAGATTCACTTTCTCCTCGACTGCAAACTTTATGATGAACTTAGACGAGATATTTACCTCAATTTATTAGGTGAAAATACACGTAGCTCAAAAACGCTCCTCGAAAAATTAAAGTACTTTTTAAATGAGTGCACTAGGAAAACTGCAAAATTCTTAGTAAAAGCTTATGCTCTTAGGAGAAGCAGGTTATATAGTCGTGTGTAAAAGTGCAACAAGTTATTTAACATTTACCATGAAGTATGTTATAGATTTTTGTATGACAATGCCATATTATCGTATCAACTAATTTATGTATAATTGATTGTGACTATATATGTACATTTGTAGCTAACTTTGTATAATGGTGACATATAGGTCCATGGGGCCGGGTGTTCTCTTTTTCTTTAATGTTTCATTTACTGATGTATATAACACATGTCACGGTAATAAACAACTTACTTACTTACAGGGGAATGCATCGGGCATAATAATGAACCCTTTTATATACAGGCTGTTGAGACTTATAACCAGATCGTAGACATGAATAATAGTTTTAAGAAATACTTGTGCTTTCCTTTTTGGAAAGTCAGACATTTCATAGATGCATGCCAAATATCCAACAATAGGTTTGATAGATCTGAGAAATATAAATAGATAGGATACTCGGGCATCTCGAAAAACAAATCTCGCTGAAATATCGCGGGTATGGCGAGATGTGCTAGTCTTGTAAATAATGTATTAACTAGTCGTATCTGCTGTAAAATACGACACGCTGATTAGGGTATAGGGTAACTACGATATATCCCTTTATATTTATAATTATCTGGATAGATTGAAAGTGTTTATCATTACGATAAATTGCAGTTGGCTCAAAAGCACGTTGTATCGCTCGTTTTGATTGGTTTAAAAACTGACCACGTGACTTAAACCTATTGGATGTATTTTCCGATAAAATTGGTCACATGACCAGGCCGCAGAGTTACTTTTCGAAGCACATTCTAAAATAGGAATGTCACTATAGTTATTTCCGGATGAAGGTATGAAGGCTAGTCACGTATTAGTGGTCCCAGGATGAGTAAAGGACACAATGTGTGTGTACTGAGTGATAAACAATGTAGCATCCAGTGATGTCCTTCTGTTAATAGTGATAGCACATGTGGTGACGTCTTACACTGGCATAGTAATGTTTATATGTGTTTAGATTACTAAACGCGGAAAAAAGAACAGTCACCCCCCATTCTCTCATACTGTGTGTATTATGGAACCAGAAGGATTTGAACCGTTTCTTTGTCTCGTTAACAGTTTCAGCTTACGAATTTAACATTCAACTCCATTTTTTAGACCCGCAATATTATAACAATCAGGTTTTTTACAGATTGTATTTTAAAAATATTTAAGAACAAAACCTAGCTGGACTATATCGCGTCTTGAAAATATATCTGCGTGTATTCACTAGTATTCTGAAATGTGTTTAATTAGAGACATATAAATGTATTTATACGCCTCAGGTATAGTATGGCATTATTTCATGGATAATTAACATCGCTTCGTCTTTTTTGCCATTGTAAGTAAAAGCTAAAACATCCAAGGGAGAGAAAAAAATGTCCCAACAATTTCCAATCAAAATATTATAAAACATACTTACTTTAACCACCAAAACAAAGGTTTTAGAGGACTGGTTGCAATTATAATGGTGTAATGTATTATTTGATGCAGATATATACCATTGTAACATGCAATTGACCGAAGGCAATTACGTATTACACTCTTGAAACTTCAACACTTCACACAAATTAAACCATTTAATATATTGCATGTAAGTTAGGTTTGGATGGGTCACAATAGTAACGTCCTCCTTAAATTGCTATTTAGCGCGACAAAAGTTCGTTTGAAATTCGTGTTTATGTCTTTTAACAGTTTTGCTACACGTGAAGTTACAAATGTACACCGTTAATACATTAAATTCTCCACTTGCCATTGTATGAGTTTACTTTTTCCCTTATACACCAAATCTGCAGCAGATGAATATATGAATATATGAACAATTTTCTCTTTTAGCCACAATGTTTTAAAAAGTCGTCTGCTGCAGATATGTTAAACTTCATCTACAAGTGTGAAAGGGTTTATTTAGGGACTTGCATTAGTCTAGGAAGATTCCAGAAGCAAGGTTATTCACCCAAGGGACAAATCAATTTCATTATCTTGCTATACTGGATCATGAAGCACGTCACATATATATTAACCGCGTCGAGCGATTTGGGGTTTTAATGACAGTCGGGTTTGACATCATATAAAGCCATCTTGGCATAACAAGCTACACTTCCAGCTCCGTATCATAAGATATATTTAGATATATAGCATGTATATGTGGACGGTGCAGACCCTGGTGGGAATCTGCGGACCTGAATCTCCCCTGCATGCAGATGCATTAACACCCCGGACGCGGCCCATATAGAAAACCGCTTTGTTTCGATTAAGGAAAATACCAGGAGGGCACGCGGACTCTATTAATATCCTTCACATGTCAATTACATATGAGCCAAGTCTGTCGCGTTAGGTACACGATTTATCTGTGTTAAGTGATATGTCATGTGAGCCTGTGTGCTTACGTAGTCTTACCAGCGTCTTCACCCTCCGTGTGTTGGCAGTATGGCCATAGATACATAACTTCTGATATGATGCTATAAGTGTAACCCGATTTATTTCCGTTCGTGTTTCTGTATGCGATACCAAAACAGAGGCGGTATAAAAAGGTCTTATTTCACCCGACGTGCCCACACCTAACCAGGGAAAATGAAAACCCAAACTTCCATTACGTTATTCCATTATACGAGGACATATTGGGGTCATCTTTCTGCAACAAGGAACGTGGCTCATAAAATGGGGTCATCACTGTAGATACCAATTGTCATGGCAACTTTGTAACGGACTATTATGGGGTCAAAAAAAGCTTGGAGCTGCTTGCATTAGAATTAATGGCCCTATACATGTATGTATTGTATGGGGCTGAATTATTGGAGTAATGTAACAAAATGTATTTGTGATTGCGTTTAACTAAAGCATTAGCAGGGAAGTGAAACATTTTAAAAACACATTAAATAAAGCCGTTACGAATACGAAATCATTTGGGTGATTTCTCGAATGAGTGGCCGTGGTTTCATATAGTGCAGATGCAATTAAAGGTGTCATCTATAGTTCCATTACATTCCAGAACAGTGTACCTTCATCTTGCAACAGTGTGTATTTAGGCACACGAATCAAGCCATCGAGAACTAAAGGAAAGACAGAAATTCCATCACACTATTGCGATATCAAACACGATGTTGCTAATAATCACGACGCATGCTTCATAATACAGGTGTGATACATGTACTAGAGATGAGTCCATTAGATATCTAAAACAATCCAATCGTGTGTAACTTTAGTAACCTAATCCTGGCCTATGTTGAATCATATATATTCGACCGCCTCGGTGGTGTAGTGGTAGATCGTCCGTATCGGATACAGGTGCTCGCGGGTTCGATCTCCGGTAGAGTCATACCAAGACATCAAAAATGGAAGAAATGATTTCCCCCTTTTGACGCTCAGGATTATGGGGTTGCATTACGACTGACTCGCTTGGACCAGTAGTACTGGTAACTAACCCGTGAAACGCCGTGATATAACTGACTGACTCGTTTGGACCAGTAGTACTGGTAACTAACCCATGAAACGCCGTGATATAACTAACTGACTCGCTTGGACCAGTAGTACTGGTAACTAACCCATGAAACGCCGTGATATAACTAACTGACTCGCTTGGACCAGTAGTACTGGTAACTAACCCGTGAAACGCCGTGATATAACTAACTGACTCGCTTGGACCAGTAGTACTGGTAACTAACCCATGAAACGCCGTGATATAACTAACTGACTCGCTTGGACCAGTAGTACTGGTAACTAACCCGTGAAACGCCGTGATATAACTAACTGACTCGCTTGGACCAGTAGTACTGGTAATTAACCCGTGAAACGCCGTGATATAACTAACTGACTCGCTTGGACCAGTAGTACTTGTTACTAACCCGTGAAACGCCGTGATATAACTAACTGACTCGCTTGGACCAGTAGTACTGGTAACCAACCCGTAAAACGCCGTGATATAACTGACTAACTTGCTTGGACCAGTATTACTGGTAACTAACCCGTAAAACTCCGTGATATAACTAACTGACTCGCTTGGACCAGTAGTACTTGTAACTAACCCGTGAAACGCCGTGATATAACTAACTGACTCGCTTGGACCAGTAGTACTGGTAACCAACACGTAAAACGCCGTGATATAACTGACTGACTTGCTTGGACCAGAATTACTGGTAACTAACCCGTGAAACTCCGTGATATAGCTAACTGACTCGCTTGGACCAGTAGTACGGTAACTAACCAGTGAAACGCCGTGATATAACTAACTGACTCGCTTGGACCAGTAGTGGTAACTAACCCGTGAAACGCCGTGATATAACTAACTGCATGTGGCACTATTTATGAAGATTTGCAGGAATTGCGTCCCTTTCCCAGGCCTTCGATTAAGTCAAAAATCGATAATTGAGTTGTGGCCCTTCGGTTACGCTCCTATATTTGTATTTATCGATTATTTGTAAACAGATTTAATGACGTATTCGATTTCATACTAAGCCCGCAGGTGATCTTAACATTACTCTGCTCGATATCTGTATATCGATTATTTGCAAACATTTATTTGTCGGACAAGACTCTGGCTAATCAGTCTTTAACACTTGGTAATTGGTAACGGCGGTTTTTATATACTGTCATAATAACATATTACTTAAATCTCTTTGTTGTAAAAACAATTGTCATTATCAAGACACATGCAAATGGACACTTCAAATTCACAGGTGACAAGTTGTTTAATTAGTCATTGCTTTAATTTATTTTTTTCCATGCACTGTTAAATTGTTCTTTTCCTAATACGTTTTGTAATCATATTAGGTCTTTGAATATATAAAAGCTGGAACAAGTTCATTTTCGCATTCGCACCCCACCCACCTATCTACATACACGACATTAGTAAGCGATCAAAATAGATCTAGTCATTACCAGATACAGTCGAGCCTCGTTAAATCGGACGCCGTTAATCCGGAAAATTCGCGATCCGGACATAAAATTCATTTTTACATTTTTAGGCGTTTTCTGCATTTTTAAATGAAAATGGAAGTATCAAGACATAAACATATTTGTTTGAAATTTGTATGACTAAAAAGAATTAAAAATAGACTCTCCGATTATAACTTATAAAATTTCCTTAGAAAATAGGAAATACGGTAAAAATGGACTTAAAAATAAAAAATTCGCGATTTTCCAATAATTTACATGGAATAAAGAAGGAATGCATGTTGTCTATTAAAATCAAAAATGGAAGTATCAGGCAGTTAATCTATTTTTTATATCTTTACATTAAATGAAAGCAGACATATTGACCTTATAGAAAAAAACTTATAATATATTGTCATCAAAAGAATTAATGACTTTATATCAATTTTAAAGATCTGTCCCTATATAAATCCATATAGCCTAAATACCAGGTCAGAAAAGGTTAGTGTAAATTGTATCGATTTCAAGGGGAGTAACTCTCTCGATTAAGCCAGTCACTTTACCAAAATAGTGTAGTATGTCGCTTGGACCAGTATTACTGGTAACTAACCCGTGAAACTCCGTGATATAACTAACTGACTCGCTTGGACCAGTAGTACTGGTAACTAACCCGTGAAACGCCGTGATATAACTAACTGACTCGCTTGGACCAGTAGTACTGGTAACTAACCCGTGAAACGCCGTGATATAACTGACTGACTTGCTTGGACCAGTAGTGCTGGTAACTAACCCGTGAAACGCCGTGATATAACTAACTGACTCACTTGGACCAGTAGTACTTGTAACTAACCCGTGAAACGCCGTGATATTACTAACTGACTCGCTTGGACCAGTAGTACTGGTAAATAACCCGTGAAACGCCGTGATATAACTAACTGACTCGCTTGGACCAATAGTACTGGTAAATAACCCGTGAAACGCCGTGATATAACTGACGGACTCGCTTGGACCAGTAGAACTAGTAACTAACCCATGAAACGCCGTAATATAAATAACTGACTCGCTTGGACCAGTAGTTCTTGTAACTAACCCGTGAAACGCCGTGATATAACTGACTGACTTGCTTGGACCAGTATTACTGGTAACTAACCCGTGAAACGCCGTGATATAACTGACTGACTCGCTTGGACCAGTAGTACTGGTAACTAACCCGTGAAACGCCGTGATATAACTAACTGACTCGCTTGGACCAGTAGTACTTGTTACTAACCCGTGAAACGCCGTGATATAACTAACTGACTCGCTTGGACCAGTAGTACTTGTAACTAACCCGTGAAACGCCGTGATATAACTAACTGACTCGCTTGACAAGTAGTACTGGTAACTAACCCGTGAAACGCCGTGATATAACTAACTGACTCGCTTGGACCAGTAGTACTGGTAACTAACCCGTGAAACGCCGTGATATAACTAACTGACTCGCTTGACTAGTAGTACTGGTAACTAACCCGTGAAACGCCGTGATATAACTAACTGACTCGATTGGACCAGTAGTACTGGTAACTAACCCGTGAAACGCCGTGATATAACTAACTGACTCGCTTGACTAGTAGTACTGGTAACTAACCCGTGAAACGCCGTGATATAACTAACTGACTCGCTTGGACCAGTATTACTGGTAACTAACCCGTGAAACTCCGTGATATAACTAACTGACTCGCTTGGACCAGTAGTACTGGTAACTAACCCGTGAAACGCCGTGATATAACTAACTGACTCGATTGGACCAGTAGTACGGTAACTAACCCGTGAAACTCCGTGATATAACTAACTGACTCGCTTGGACCAGTAGTACTTGTAACTTACCCGTGAAACGCCGTGATATAACTAACTGACTCGCTTGAACCAGTAGTACGGTAACTAACCCGTGAAACGCCGTGATATAACTGACTGACTCGCTTGGACCAGTAGTGCTGGTAACTAACCCGTGAAACGCCGTGATTAAACTAACTGACTCGCTTGGACCAGTAGTACTGGTAACTAACCCGTGAAATGCCGTGATATAACTGACTGACTGGCTTGGACCAGTAGTACTGGTAACTAACCCGTGAAACGCCGTGATATAACTAACTGACTCGCTTGGACCAGTAGTACTGGTAACTAACCCGTGATATAACTAACTGACTCGCTTTGACCAGTAGTACTGGTAAATAACCCGTGAAATAACTAACTGACTCGCTTGGACCAGTAGTACTGGTAACTAACCCGTGAAACGCCGTGATATAACTAACTGACTCGCTTGGAGTGAAACGCCGTGATATAACTAACTGACTCGCTTGGACCAGTAGTACTGGTAAATAACCCATGAAACGTCGTGATATAACTAACTGACTCGCTTGGACCAGTAGTACTGGTAACTAACCCGTGAAACGTCGTGATATAACTAACTGACTCGCTTGGACCAGTAGTACTGGTAAATAACCCATGAAACGCCGTGATATAACTAACTGACTCGCTTGGACCAGTAGTACTGGTAAATAACCCATGAAACGCCGTGATATAACTAACTGACTCGCTTGGACCAGTAGTACTGGTAAATAACCCGTGAAACGTCGTGATATAACTAACTGACTCGCTTGGACCAGTAGTACTGGTAACTAACCCATGAAACGGCCGTGATATAACTAACTGACTCGCTTGGACCAGTAGTACTGTGTAGACTAACCCGTGAAACGCCGTGATATAACTAACTGACTCGCTTGGACCAGTAGTACTTGTAACTAACCCGTGAAACGCCGTGATATAACTAACTGACACGCTTGGACCAGTAGTGCTGTAACTTACCCGTGAAACGTCGTGATATAACTAACTGACACGCTTTGACCAGTAGTACTGGTAACTTACCCGTGAAACGCGTGATATAACTAACTGACTCACTTGGACCAGTAGTTCTGTAACTAACCCGTGAAACGCCGTGATATAACTAACTGACTCGCTTGGACCAGTAGTACTTGTAACTTACCCGTGAAACGCCGTGATATAACTAACTGACTCGCTTGGACCAGTAGTACTTGTAAATAACTCGTGAAAGGTCGTGATATAACTAACTGACTCGCTTGGACCAGTAGTACTGGTAACTAACCCGTGAAACG
>JASEVX010000004.1:44463020-44660199 GCA_031761405.1 Serripes groenlandicus
ACAGAATTTAACTGAATCCTAAATGACTTTAGTCTGGACTCTAACTGAATTATCTCAAGTAATAGGAAACATAAACCTTAACAGCTTTGTCCTCCGCAGTAAGATTTATTTTATTTAATCCTTTCCCTCATGATGAGCAATTTCTTCTGTTGCGACAAAGTTTTCCACTTTTAGTCATTGGTTATCCATTTAATTATAGAGACTTTTGACTTTAGAGTGCTTTTGTTGAAAAGTCGAAAACATTGTGACAAAAAGTAGATATTGCCCAATATGAGCAATTTCTACTTTTTCCACAATTATTTCAAAAGGCGTCTGCTGTTTTAGCTGTCAGAATGTGTAGGACTAACGCTTTCTCACTTACGTAATTTGAATCTTCTTCAGCAGAATACTTTTGAAACATAACGATTAAAGCAAAAAATGCTAATGATGAGCAAATTCACAAATTCACAAATGTCACAATGTTGTCAACAGTATCCAATAATTAAATCTTCATTTATAGAGAGTTTCCATATTTCAGTCTAGGTCTTATCAATGATGTCTGCTGCAGATTACATGATTAGTTGTTTGTCCGCAAGACTTAACCCTTATTATGTATGGAAACTCTGCAATAGTGTTGTTAGGAAGACGATATATATGAGCCGTTACACGAGAAAACCAACATTTCGGACACTGCGTAAAGTATCGACCCGGATCAGCCTAACTGAGCTGACACGGGCAGACTCCTTTCGCCTCCTGTGGATTTTCTGTTTCAGAGAATCATTACTCTATACTTCTATTCCCCTGAGACGGAATGTGTCGGCCCGGATTAGCCTGCGCGGACTGCGTAGGCTGATCTGTGTCGATACATTACGCAGAGTCAATAATGTTGGTTTTCTCGTGGAACGGCTCATATATATATGGGAGTAGGAGAAATCTTTCATTACGAGCATGCATTTATCTTTGCCAAACGTTGTTTTCCCCTATGTCTAAACAAATATATATGCTTTCGTTTTTCTATATTTGGCCTGGGGCTTTAGCTCCTGGTCATAGTAGTAATACCATTTTTTTCGGAGTTGGCAGCCTGCCAATTGCTGTTAGCACCAAACAACGCACTGAGAACTTCGCGAGAAAAATAGTTCATCATGGATTCAACAAAACTGCATTTAAAAGGTTAGGATCTCCCCCGATGTTGGTGGAACATCAGTGAAAAACTTAAGGCGTGAGTACTCCAATATAAGTTTAAGAAATGCTTTAGAAATTACTGCGCCGACAGGTCAAATATTGACGCTTGTTAACATTATTAACATTCGCGAAGAGGAACAGAAACAAAGAAAGAAGTCGCGTGCAATATACAGTGGCGGATTAACCGGGGGGGCCCGTGCGTCGAAAAAGTAATGGTAAACAAAGAAAAAGCATGGCAAATGTAGTGGCGGATTTAGCGGGGGCCCATAGGACCCATGCCCGACTCCCCCACCCCACGAAAGAAGTCACGTGAAATATACAGTGGCGGATTCAGCGGGGGCCGTAGGGCCCGGCCCGTGCGTTGAAAAATTAATGGTAAACAAAGAAAAAGCGTGGCAAATGTAGTGGCGGATTTAGCGGGGGCCCATAGGGCCCGTGCCCGACTCCCCCCACCCACGACACCCCGACCCGGTCGGACATCATACATATTAAATGTTTATCTTAATGATATCTAGTCCATGTTCGAATAAGGGTCATATCGGGTAAACAAAAATAGGTCACTAGGCCAAATGAAGGAAAATCTTGATAACACACTGGATGTTGCATTTTGAATCTTTGTCAGAATAACTGTCTTGATGAGTTTTGCATATTTCAAACACTTTCTCCCAGTCCAGTACATGGTTTAGAGAACTATTTCAAGATGATGGAATGTGATTTAACATTGACATATTTCTTAATATAAAAATGCAGAAACTTCAAAATATTCTGCCTAAACCTGCTGTCAAATTTTCCTTTGATTCTTCATTTCTTAAATGTGTATACTTGTGAGCTCTTGCACTCAGGTGAGCGATATAGTGCCAGCAAGGTCCTTCTGTTTTTAAATTGGCAGTTAAATAAAATTTACTTTTGTTGACATGCTATTTCAACTTCTTGACAATAAAAACATAAACATAAGCTGCAATTGTAATTTCCTTTCACATTTCCCCTACTTCTCCGACCTTCCAGCAGCCCCCAGGCTGTCAGCACTGCAGTGCTTTGATATATCTTCTTGTCATTTAGGTTTTTATTCAACCCTTTTCCACATAAAAACGCTTATTTAAGCCTTCGCAGCAGACTACTTTTGAAAACATTGTGGCAAAAGGAAAAATTGCTCATAATGAGCATGTTCTCCTTTTGCCACAATGTTTTAATCTCTGTACACTAGTTAAACGTTCATGTATGTTCCATATTTTGTTCTTAATGTTTTCAAAGTCTTCTGCTGCAGAAATGTTGTAAGTGGGAATGGTTTAATTTAAAAACTAGCCTATCAAGAATCAACTTACCTGATTTCTAATTTCTTTCATTTCCTTTATACTGGTAAACAAATCGACGGTGAAACCGGCGATGTTTCCCGTCAATAGGTAATGTGTATGAACTTTGCAAAACTTTGCTATACCGTCTTTCCAAAAATTGTGTCCAGAGTGGATTCTTCGATGCAGTCACGATTCTGCTACGATTTGATTGGATGAAAAGAAAATATCAAAACAAAACAAAACTTCTACAGGGAAGTATCAAATATGATAATACGTACTCGATAAAAGAACGAGCACAAGTAATTTTATGTGCGATATTTTCCGTTTAATAACACTCGTCGTCTATTTCTAAAACGAGTTGAAATAAAAACTTTCCGGAAGTTACAAATCCAAATTTCACTAATATGAATTATTTACCGATCACAAAAGTGAATACACTGCAGTTAGCCCCTTGCTTGCAGCACGATCAGTTATTTACGTAAATTACGAGTCCTACCGACCTAAGCAACGAAAATAAAAATCATCATCAAGTTAAGCTTATATTTAACTTTAAAATATAGCTAAGATTTTACATCCATGAAAATATGATGACAGGTACAACAAATAATCAACTTGCCCTTCATAAAGTACTTCAAATAAAACGATTCCATAATTCACGGAACTACATTTGTGACAAGCCAAACTAACGTTTCCTATAATTTCTGTCGTTTTCCTTTTGGTTCATTTAGTTTAAACTTATTTATTTTATATCGATTGTGAAACAAAAACAAACAAAAAATCCCAAAGTCAGGACCCGCTCATCACGGGACTCGAACCAGGGACCTTTGTTACAAGAGGCCGACGCTCTACCTCTGCACCACTAATAGAATGACGTCATATTACAGGAATTTGGATTTATAACTTCCAGAATGTCAAAGGTCAAAAAACCCTTACGAGTTTTATTTGAACTCGTTTTAGAAATAGAAGACGAGTGTTATTAAACGGAAATTATCACACATAAAATTACTTGTGCTCGTTCCTTTATCGAGTACGTATTATCATATTTAATTATTTTTTCTAGAATTTTTTTTTGTTTCGATATTTTCTTTTCATCCAATCAAAACGTAGCAGAATCGTGACTGCATCGAAAAATCCATTCTGGACACAATTTTTGGAAAGATGTTATAGCAAAATTTTGCAAAGTTCATACACATTACCTATTGACGGGAAACATCGCCGGCTTCGCCGTCGATTTGTTTACCCGTATAAAAGGTTTTCCCGAAATAGGTAGCACCTATTCTCATAGTATTAATGTGTAATTTGTTTTAATACAATAAAAAACCCATAAATGGAATTATTTACCGATCACAAAAGTGAATACATGTTTACACGAAATAGGTAGCACCTATACTCATATTAAATGTTTTCCCGAAATAGGTAGCACCTTTTCTCATATTATTAATGTGTAATTTGTTTTAATACAATAAAAAACCCATAAATGGAATTATTTACCGATCACAAAAGTGAATACATGTTTACACGAAATAGGTAGCACCTATACTCATATTAAATGTTTTCCCGAAATAGGTAACAGCAGTCAGAATTTTTTTTATTTTTTTTTTCAAAACCTTTGAACCTTTCTGAAATGTAACTGGCAAAATCCATAGGGGCCGCCATTTTGGTTATGTAACAAATGAGACGAAAAACACGGATTGAAAATTATTGTCGTCTTTTTAAAAAAAAAATTTAGATCATTAAAGTGCTGTTATTTTGGTGTCAATTAACATTTGTACGAACAAGTTAAAAATAAATGGAACTTTGTACAAAACATGTTTCTCCCGTTCGTCAAAAAAACGACGGCAAACGACAGCATTAGCGACGTGGCGTCATTTCCGTAACAATTCATCTTGGCGTAACGTCAAATGGAGCGACGTCGTTTCCCGCAAAAAAAAGTGGCATCAACATGAAGGACACCAAATTCCTATACATGAGCTATAGACTCACTCAAAAAAAGTATAATTATTTATCAAACATTGTAGCAAAAGAATAACGCTCTCATAATGAGCAGTTGTTCTTTTGGCGACAATCATTTCCTAAGTCGTCTGCTGAAAAGGCGTCAGAAACCGTCTCTAATAGTGAAAGGGTTTAGCAGAAATGTGACACCTTACATAATTTGTTCCTGTCATGTCATATTAACTGGTTGAAAAAGGCAGTCACCAGGTGGCATCAGAAAATGGCTGATATATTTGCTTATTTACCATAATGCAGGTGGCCCTCATGTTTTAACCTCGTTCATCATAAATGTATTCCTTGATTTTCGGAAAGTCTTTATTTTATTATTTTCTGTTCGTAAAAATAGACGACAGCAATACGAATCCCGAACTTGTTTAGATCATGCAAAAAACATTTTTATCGTCTAGTCAATTACTTATAAATCATTTTTTATGGCCAAAGTATGCTTTTTAATTCTTGTTTATAATTATCTTACGTTTTTTCGTAAATAGGTAGCACCTATAGATATATTATAAATGTATGTCAAATCGAAGGGAAATTTGAAAACTGAAATTGGATCCTATATGCTATATCAATTTTAGGTTGTAATAAACGCAGTTATTCATCCACTCTTTTCTCCATACTTCACATTTTTTGAGTAAACGTTATTTTAAACTCGCAGAATTAATTTTCTCTTCGTCAACGTTTTCAATTTGGAAGAAGAATTTGAATAAGAATTATGAGGGAAAGGGATACGACGTAATGCGATTCCGGTGAAGTGCGTTAATGGAATAGTGAAATGGAAAGATATTCGCATCGTCGCGGATATTAAATGAAATAAACAGGGGTTTTACAACCGTCATAAAACCCCATTAAATCAAGTTAGTCCTGTCTATGCAACACAACTGAACCTTTCAAACTGTGTTAACCCTTTCCTACAATTGAAGGATTTATGGCGCCTCTGCAGCAGACGAGTTTGGAGATACAGTGTGGCAAAATGAGAAATTGATCACAATGATTTGTTAACCCTTTCCCTCATACGGCAATTCTGCAGCAGACGACTTTGACTTTTGTCAAAAAATAGAAAATCTCCATAATTGAATAGATAACCTATGACAAAAAGTGGAAAACATTGTGGCAAAAGGAGAAATTGCACATTTTGTGCAATTTCTTCTTTTGTCACTATGTTTTCAAAAAGCTGTCTGCTGCAGATGCGTCAGAAAGCGTCTATATGAGGGAAAGGGTTAATTGATTTGTTTGTGTTTACGCAGCTTTTAATAATTCTTCAGTTATATCACAAACCTGTCAGTCGCAATCCTGGGCGCCAAGGAGGGCAGTCATTACTACCAGTATTTGGTATGACCCGGCCGGTGATTGAGCCCACGACCTCCCGCACCGAGGTGGACGCTCTACCACTACACCACCGAGGCGGACGCTCTACCACTACACCACCGAGACGGACGCTCTACCACTACACCACCGAGGCGGACGCTCTACCACTACACCACGGAGACGGACACTCTACCACTACACCACCGAGGCGGACGCTCTACCACTACACCACCGATGCGGACGCTCTACCACTACACCACCGAGGCGGACGCTCTACCACTACACCACCGATGCGGTGTACTACCACTACACCACCACCGATGCGGTGTACTACCACTACACCACCGAGGCGGCGTACTAGTTGACTTGTAGTTTTATATTTTATTTAAGTAGCACGTAATACAAGTAATAAATATATACAATGTATTAACATAACAGTTAAAAATGTTACATTTGTAGGCAATAAGTGTCATTTAAAGGGTACTACTCAGCCATGCAAATGGCTTATACGTTACTAGACTAGAACTTAATCAATATAAGTACTAAAAAGAAGTGTTAACACATGATAATATAATAAATATAAATATACATCAATCTTGATTAGTAATACACTACTTCAGATCCTTATCAATAACAATCTTGTATGTGTATATATATAGCAGAATTCTGTATGAGTCTTTCATGAGTAATCATGTATTTAAACCGTTGGCTAAATGTCATATCTAAAAAGTCAGGCACAATTATTTTACTGAAGTTTTTATAAAATAAAAGTCTTAAGTGACAATAATTGCTACATTCAAACAGGAAATGATATTCAGTTTCCACCACTTGTGGTATATAACATATCCCACAAAGTATTTTCTCCACTTTTAAATTTCTGAAGCGTTCTGTTTCAATTCGTAGAGGTAAAGTTCGTTCCAGTCCTAACTTGTGCTACGAAGAAGCGAAGATGTTTCGGTAGTAATTAATAAACATTCATTTAATAACGTCCCCTTATTTTTTTCAAATGTGTTTAATGATGGAAAGGATTAATGTGGAATGGCCGGTATTTTTTATTAATAGTGTTTTCATCAGAAGTCAATATCGTATCGATATTGTTGAAGAGTGACACGAACAATACCGATTTGTAACGTACGGAAATATACCGGTCCATTAGGAGGATTCCATTTTAGTGCAACGTAACGAGACAAGGTATTCCCGATTTAACACCGATTTCAATTATCTCATTACTGGTGTATCTAAACGGATTCTGGAGAATTCGTCTAACTACCAGTTATACCGCGTATGAAAATTTTAGCTCTCATTTTCCAACGAATGCTTATTGACTGATTGCGGTTTAACGCTGTTTTTAACAATTTCTCAGTTATATCACGGCGGCCAGTTCACCTACTCATGCATTTTCTGGTTTTCTCACACCAGTACTCCACACAACAATCTCCCAAACAACTGCCTGCTTTTCCACAATGACTTAGGCCATTGATGGAAGACGCTTGACTTTTGTCAATCCTCGGAAAGAAAGTTGGCCGAGCCGGGATTCGAACTCCCAACCCCTTGATTCAACGAATGCAAAAGATATTTGAGAAAAACGTTTGATATCAATCGAAATGCCAAAACCATTGAACATGTACATTTCTCACAAGGATGGTCATTCGCAAAATAATCAATGGAAGAGTGTACATTTCACAAACAACGGTTGCTTTAACTCTTTCAGCGCCGAATTGTTTAAAGTAGACTCTTCCATGTTCAAAATCGGGCGTCTCCATTACTCATGTAATCAAAGTTGAGACAATTTTGATAACTAAAAGGCAAACAATGCTGATTTCAGGTGAGACAGCTCGTTACGAGCTGACTCACCTGAATCAGTATTGTTTGCAAAAACCTCAATATTGACTTTGGCGCTGAAAGGGTTAACCCTTCTCCACAAACGGACGCAAGTTGACTGATGACGACTCACAATGAGCAATCTACACTTTTGCAACAACATTTCGACACCAGTCAAGGAATATACCTTCACTTGAAGATTATTCCATCTGTTTGTGAAAATTTTGATATAGTTAGAGCAGGGACGTAGATAAGAGGGATAGTTAACTAAACTGTATACTAAAATATCACCCGTGCCAACATTTGTAGCAAGTAAAACTAAAAAGAACTGAAAATAAAAAATAAAAATTCTGGAAGTTTAAACATTCTTCTATTGCAGTAGATAAATATATTTTATTATTCCATACCTAATTTATACGTCCAATCGTAGACGCTCATTCGAATCATGTGACCGTACAATATATTTCCGTATCGGGACGCACGCGCGTACAAAATAACCCGTATTCTTTTCGTATTGTACGATTCACAGGTCCCATGTTAAACCTATGATAAAGACCGAAGCGCGTGAAAAGGTTCCGAATGAAAGTCTGAATCGACAGGCGCTCTAGATAAAGCGTTACGATAAAGCTCCTGTTGTCACCGGATCATTATTGTCGTTTGCAAACAAGGAGTAACACTGAAACTAAAATGTTATCCGATTCTGAAATAGATGACTTTGTAATTGAACAGAAACCAAAAAACACTTTTTGTGTCAGAAATTATTTGAAGGTATAAAATAAAAAGGTCATTTAACATTATTCTGCACAATACAAAATATATTTTGGGGGAAAAGTCGAGGTATAGAATAAAAAGATCATTTAACAGTGTTCTGTACAATACGGAATATATTTGGACTCGTACACAGCTTGGAAAATCATATTGGACTCGCCTAGCGGCTCGTCCAATATGATTTTCCAAGCTGTGTACTCGTCCAAATATATATCCGTATTGTACAGAACACTGTTAAATAACCTATAAATATACTACAGGTTTTGATAATATGTTATCCTTATGAAAAATATCAGTCTATTAATTTTTGGAAAAAATATATATAATTCAGAAATCCCAATATCTGTGTCTTTTAAACCAGTCAGTGTTCAAAATACAAAGAAGTTCCAGTTGTTTATTTGATATCTAACCTAAGTTGAAATGTTAAGCTTTCAGAATATGTATGTTTTGTTCATGTGCCAAATGTGACTTCAAAGTTTTATTTGCTACAAAATGTGAACATTTGGACAATTGTATTTCTATGTGTGATATTTTAACCAGATAACAGGTATCCCTCTTATCTATGTCCCTGGTTAGAGACATGACCAGCTGCGACTGTATGTTTTACTACAACACTCACATATTCTAGACGGAGCTATATTTTGAAACTTATTCAGCAGTTCAGTGGTTGATGAATGGGAGATAATGGTTCAATCACCATCTATATCATGAATCTGGAGTTATACCTATCCCTACCATCAGATTAAGTTGTATAGCCCAGTTTAAACCTTCTTTACTCAGGTCGATTAGGGTATGTCTTAAACACCGAACGGTCGGGTGTTTTAACGTGTTTTCAAATTTTCGTCAACCAAGTCTTCCGCCATGTCGTTGCTGTAGAAATTTCCTCTGCTGTTTGTCCAGAGACAAATAAATACATGCATTTATATGTCTCTGGTTTGTCGGAGCGCCGAAGTGAATATCCTTGGTACATCGGTCCTACATAATGTATTTTTATCAAACAAAGGTTTAAAACACACTTAAATTGTGTCCGCTTCTTCACAATAAAGTAGCTTAAAGAAAACCTATCAAACAAGGATATGAATAAGAGTAAGAATAGTCATCAAGTGTCAAGGGCCATGCTTGCCAGCTGTCTACAACGAGATAAGGAAGATTTCGTTCATGGTAATAGTTGGATGGGTACAATCTAGAACGGTTTTAGAGAAGGTATGTGAGTTGACAAGTAGATTATATGAAGTGCAACATAATATCACCCTGCATTCATGCCACGGACGGCAACTATATACCCCGAGTAATTACGTGACAATGTCACCAATGTGACCATGCCTGTTTAAAAAAGTAAGAGAGCTAGGGAGAGAGTGGAGTGTTTGGGAGAGTTTGTTGATCGAGCAGGCTGTTTCTGTGATGCGGAACGCTAGAAGGAGCCGGGCAGACACTCAACATGGATAGCAGATATAATTCAGAGAGAGGAGTGGGGCAAGCTTTTGATGTGCATTCAGTAGTAACGCAGGGACGTGGGAGACACCGTCGATCTGGCGTAATTTTGTAGAAATGTTATTTATTTATTTTTTAGACGATATATTCAGTAGTAATAAAATGGGACTGAAAACACAACGCTAAGGACCTTTCGATACTCGATGCGATACTCCTCGGTGCCACAGAAGTTGCAATACATAGCAATACAGAAGTTGCAATACATAGCAATACATATGAGTAAAAGGATTAAATGTATAAGGAAATGATGGTAAAAAACTATCATATAGATGACTATTGTTGTTTATTTGTAACAAATACAAAATTAAAATTCAACAATTAAAACAAATACCTGCATATGCAATAAACATAGACAATGAAATTTAAACCTCTTCCACATACAGTAAATCTGCTTCAGACGACTGTAAGAACCTCTTAGCAAAAATATGGAATATATCTATAATAAAAGTTCAATTAGTGAATAGATAATAGAAGAAATTGCTGTCTATTTCAAATCTTTCTGCTAGTGAGAAAAGGTTAAACATTTATATACAATCCATTACAGTTAATGTTATAGTGTAGGGACAATCACAAAACACAGACATCTTTAATAAAGAATGATTAACATAACACTTTTCCATATATGCAGACGCATCTGCAGCAGCTTTATTTTGAAATATTGTGGCAAATTGAGAATGACTCATGAATGTTGATCAATTTCTCCTTTTGCAACAATGTTTTCATTTTTTTTTAATAACTAAACTTTCAAAGACGTTTGCAGCAGAGTCTGTGTATCAGGGAAAGTGTTTTAAATATCTTTTACTTACTTACTTACTTCACTGAAGGTTACTAATCATAATCATTAATATTTTCTCTATTCAATGTAAACTGTAATGTTAAACGTTTACCATTGAAACAGACGAGGGCGAACTTATGCTATTAAAAAACTGACTTGTTCTGTAAATCCATTCAACATACACATGACTGTTGTGTAAAGGTTATCCCTTTCCCACATACCGGTACAACAAATATGCAGCAGACGCCTTTGAAAATAATCAGTCAGAAAGATAACACTCTATAGATGAAAGAGAGATTATTGAAAAAAGTTGAAAAAATTTGTTGCAAAACATGATGAGCAATTTCTCCCTTTGCCAAAATTGCTTTCAAAATTCAACTGCTACATAATAAGAATGCGTCTGCAAGTGGGAAAGGTTTAAGCAAAGTTGTGTTACCTGTAACTAAAACTTCTTCAATTTAAACTCTGAGTTGATAAAGGAGTTTTAAAGCACTGTGAAAAGTTTCCGAGAAAATGCTGTTGTAATTTGTTTGGGTTCCCTACACTATTTAATTAACTATACCTGTATACGTAACTTGGGGACTTTCCCAAATTGATAAGTTCTAAGGAGAAGAAAGAACTTGAAGTTGAACACAAAATCATCATTCAAAAGTTTAAAAGCACTAGATTGACCTTTGTTTGATCTTAATCTACACCGAGTCATCATCAGAATAATCCTCAGGGTCCTGTAAATACGTTTTGTCTGTATTCTGACAACCATCAGTGATCATCTTCTCGGGTCGATGTTCAATCGACCACATCGAGGGAAGAAATTTTGGTTTCATCGTTTCCACAAAATTGCGTCTCCACACTTTCTCAAATTCTAAAAGTCCTCCATCTTTAGTCATATAAAAGTCTACAACTTTCTTTCCATGTGGAACAAATTTAGAATTCTGTACTCTGAAAAAAACAAATTATAAAATAAGTCAAATTCATTACAAACAAATGAAAGTAAATAATGAATCACTACTCATAAAAATATATTCAGAGTAAGCCTCAAGTTTGAAAGATCAATTATCTATACATCTGCAGCTGATAACAATAATTATTTGAATATGTTTGTGGTTTAGAAGAAATTTGCAAACTGTAAGCAATACCTCATTTTAGTGCTTTGTTTTATATCCTTTCTCAAATATATATATACAATTATACATACTAATACTACTCTTTCACAGATGTTCTGTTTGATTTTCTGTTCTTTGATTTGGAAAAGTGTTACATTAGCACATTGTTTTTTCAAAATCAGATACCAAATTAAACGCAAAATTCATCTACATATTCCACTTTTAAATATCCTGAATGTATGATTGATTGATTGGGGTTTAACGCTGTTTTTAACAATTTCTCAGTCATATCATGGCGGCCAGTTCACCTACTCATATGTTTCCTGGTTTTCTCACACCAGTACTCCACACAACAATCTTCCCAAGCAACTGGCTGTTTTTCCACATAGACTTAGCCCATTGGGGGAAGACGAATGACGCATGTCGCAATGACTTTTGTCAAACGTCGGAAAGAAAGTTGGCCGAGCCGGGATCTGAATGTATGAAGAACACTGATATCAAACTTTCATTTCTTTATTCCATTTTAATCCCTCATACAACAATTCTGCAGCAGACGACTTTGACCCTATTTTGTCAAAAAATAGAAAATCTCTAAAATTGAATAGATAACCTATGACTAAAAGTGGAAAACATTGTGGCAAAAGGAGAAATTACACGTTTTGAGCAATTTCTCCTTTTGTCACTATGTTTTCAAAAAGCATCTGCTGTAGAGGCATCAGAAAGCGTCTATATGAGGAAAATGGATAACTAAGCTGTTTTAAAACATTTAGGAATAAACGTAGCATAGATCTTATAATTTGAAATATGTTTAAATCCAAGACACACAAATGTGTTCGAATAAACATACCATGTTATATAAGAAAGTGGGACAGAAAGACAGACAAGCCGATTGAAAAGTAAGCCCTATGTGTCTTCTTGCCATGGCAGGCAACATAAAAACCTTGCCAGTTAAGTCAAAATGCTTCACGACATCTATATCTGCCAAAATAAATTTGCAAGGCCCATGATATGACAAAATAATCATAACAGGATCATATGAGTCAAAGAAACATTCCAAAGTCTTTCAAAAACTGTTTTGTTATGCTTTGTTTGTTTGCAAGGTGTTTAGCTACACTTTCAACAATTTTTCAGTTAAATCACGGCAATTCATGGTTAAGTTACCAGTACTACCGGTCCATTTATCCTGATACCAGCAAGTTAGTAACAATACTAACTTACCCCCTGAATACCGAGTGCCAAGGAGGGTTATGCATTGGTACCACTTTTAAATACTGCACATTTGGATCAGATTGTATTGATATGCATGCAGATCTTTATTTCTACTTGTACGAAATACCCTCTGATTGGTATTCCTTTAGCACAACTTGTGTATTGCTTATCTGATTATCAATCATATTCTACTTACAACAGAAAAACAGACAAAGTGTCAAGTACTCCAACCAAAACAATCAACATGTGAAACATTTTTGCACAGAAAGTATAAATCAAACCAAATTACATGTAGTCAATATTTAATGCCTGATTTAAGACATCATCTGACAAGTTCTCCACACCGTAATAATTCTTCACAATAGTTTCTAGTTCCATCACTCGAGATTCCGGTATCTTTGCTCTACTGGTTAACAAGGCTCTGAAAAATATTCATAATATAATCCTTTCAATAATTGAGTCAAGTGTTCCAGTCAGTGTTACAATCATTTGCAGGAGAGATGTGTGTAAAACATTGTGGGAAAATGAGTGATTCATCTTTTCTCTATTCTCATTATCTTTTCAATATCAAAAAAATAATTTTATTTGTATATAAATCTAATTTATATAGTTTTCTTCATGTATACACATGAAGTATCAAATCATTATACCTTTTTTTTTTCAGTCAAGCCACTGTTTGTATTAGTTTATTTTGTGTTTTACATCTCTTTCAATAATTGTTCAGTTATATCACAGCATTTCCTATGTAAGTTACCAGTACTACTGGACATCATGACTAATTTTTCCTTTTGCCACAATGTTTTCAACTCATATCAAAATATTGTCCTTTTATTCATAGTGATTGTTCTTATTATTTACTACATGTTTTCAAAGGTGTCTACTGCAGAATTGCTGTATGTGGGTTTGATTGATTGATTATGTTTTTCACCACACTAGACAATTTTTCAGTTACATCACATCATTTCCTGGGTAAGTTACCAGTACTACTGGTACATTTATCCTGAAACCAGCCAGTCAGTGGTAATGCTAACCCTGCAACCCTGAGCGCCAAGGAGGGAAGCCATTACTACCATTTTTTAATTCTTTGGTATGACCTGGGTGGGAAGTGAACTGACAACCTCCCGCACCCAAGACATCTGCGCGACAACTTCACCACAGAGGCAGTGGCTGTATGTGGAAAAAGTATAACGGATCTAATAATAGCAAAGCTTACTTTGATGCTGAAACCACTTTGGCTAGATCTTGATCTTGCCATCTTTTGGAATCTTTACCCGAGTCCAGTGGGGCCTTGCATTCTTGAGCTATCTCTTGACGCAGCATCCCATCATAGACGGCACTTTGTAAATGACAAGATATGCAGAGTAGAACAACATCATGGGAAGAATGATCTTTCATCAAAGTTGGAAAATATCTGAAAATTAAAAAAAACAAGATGTGTTTGTGAAACACTGATGCCCCCGAGTGGCAACATCTAGGTCAAAGGTCAAGGTCGCAAGGTCAAAAATGTTGGTACTGACAGAAAGGTCATGTCACAAGCAATACACATGTGAAATATGGTAGCCATACCTGTTATGGTTCAAAAGTAGTGGTGAAGGTTAATTTTTTTTTCGAGAATGGCAACATCTAGGTCAAAGGTCAAGGTCGCAAGGTCAAACATTTTGGTACTGACAGAAAGGTCATGTCACAAGGAATACACATGTGAAATATGGTAGCCGTACCTGTTATGGTTGAAAAGAAGTGGTCAAGGTTAAAGTTTTTTTCGAGAATGGCAACATCTAGGTCAAAGGTCAAGGTCGCAAGGTCAAACATTTTGGTATTGACAGAAAGGTCATGTCACAAGGAACACATATGTGAAATATGGTAGCCGTACCTGTTATGGTTCAAAAGTAGTGGTCAAGGTTAAAGTTTTTTTCAACAGACCAGGTTTTTTTTTCACTTTTAGGGGAATGGTGGCGGGGCCCTTTGAGAGGGGAAAAATAGCGTTGTAAGTCTAAAATAGGGGAAAAAATACATGAACAAAATATTCTTGATTTCATAACTGTATTGTTACATAACAAGCAACAGAAACATATGATAGAAACATTAGAGGTTAATTGATCTGTCATTTTGACTGAAAACATCAATAACACTGGAAAAAAAATTGTCTGTTAGGAGGGGAATTTTTTTCAAAAAAGGGGAAAAATATATACTTTTCAGTGAGGGGAATGGGGCCTAATATCGGCCCCAAAAAGGCCCTAAAAAAAAACCTGCAGACGCGCAGACAGACAGGCCAAAAACTAGATGCTCACCGAATCGTTGATTCCGGGAGCATAATAAAGATATTGTGATGTTTATCTAACATATTTACAGTTCACTATCCTATTCCCACTCAAACGCTTTCTTTGGTTTTTTTAAATATTTATATAGATTCTAGTTGTTAAAGTGCCTTATAAGCCCTACAAAGCTGGGTGTCTTTTGTGGTTGATATATAGGTATAAATATTTGCAAAAATGCATACAAATGTAACTATAAAATTTACTTACTTATACATATGTTATGTATATTATTATGCAAAATATCAAAGGGAAGTAAGCTACCATTTGTTTCAAATTCACATTTATATCCCGTGGTTAACTCTTTCCTACAAACAAGCAGTCTGAAGCAAATGACTTTGTAAACGTTTATGTAAAAATATGTGTTTTGTTAAAATATAGAAACCTCGAAAAATATATTAGAATTGAAAACATTGTGGCAAAAAGAGAAACTACTCATGATGCAATTTATAATAATATGTATATGTAATATGCCACAATGTTTACAACAGTTATCCAACTCTATTCTTTCATTTATAGCAATTTTCCATATTTTTGCCTAGATGTACATGTTAACAAACTTGACAGCTGCAGATTTAATGCAGTTTTACCAGTATGAGAGTCATAACTCTTCCACAGATCACTTATTCATGGTCTCTTGCGACTAACTGCTTATAGGCTTGATAATATGCCTCACATAAGGGCACTCCACCATGGCCGCTGCAGATTTGTTTATGTGGGGAAAGGTAAATAATTACAAGTTACAATAAAAAAAAAATCTATACCCTTTTCCATATACAGAAACTTTCTGACACCTCTGCACCAGACAACTTTTGAAAACAGTGTGGCAACAGAAGAAATTGCTCATAATTAGCAATTTCTCCCCTTTGCCACAATTTTTTAAATTCTCTCACATAGTTAAATTTTTATTTTAATATAGAGAATTTCAAAGTCATCTGCTGAATATTTATTATATTCGGCAAAGGGTAAATAAACATTTTGGCAATGAGTCAAGTTCATTAACCCTTTCCCTCATACAACAATTCTGCAGCAGCCGACTTTGAACATATTTTGTCAAAAAATGGAAAATCTCTATAATTGAAAGGATAACCTATGACTAAAAGTGGAAAACATTGTGGCAAAAGGAGAAATTGCTCGTCTTGAGCAATTTCTTCTTTTGTCACTATGTTTTCAAAAAGCCGTCTGCTGCAGAGGCGTCAGAAAGCTTCTATAAGAGGGAAAGGGTTAACTAACTTTCTATATTCTTTAGGCACCACAAGCTTTCTGACATAGTCTTCTTTTGATCCACATACCACACACACATTATCTTTATCCTGTAAATAATAATCCTTGTCTGATCCAGGTCTGCCTGAAGGTTGGAAGTGTAGTTTAATAGTCAGTGGGCTACTTTCATCCATGTCCACTTCATCTGCAAGTACATTAAATAAATCTGAAGAAATCTACTTTGAAAATGATAAGGCAAAAAAATTGGAAAATTCATCTCTATAAATGAAAATAGTATAATAAAATAGAGCTGAATTAAAGTGTATCAAAGGTTTGTTTTATTAAGGTTTTACGCCGCTTTCAACATTATTACAGTTATATCACGGCAACAGTTCACTTATTCATGCTGCCTGTGTAAACAAACCAGTACTAGGCTAGGAGATGTGCCTTGCCCAAGGGCACTCCACCATGACTGTACTGCCGCGACACCCGGTTTCTAATCCATGAAGCTGACCACTCAACCACAGCGGACTCCTGTGTGTCAAAATGAGCAATTTTTCCTTTTGCAAAAATGTTTTCAAAAGTGGTCAGCTGCAGATGCATCTAAAAGTGTCTATCTGTGGGAAAGGTTATATCACTTTACATGTTATAATGATTAAATAACACTGCTATTAACCCATTACAACTGCAATTGCATTCTGGCATTTCCATAGCAGATGACTTTGGAAAACATTGTGGGAAAAGGCAAAGACATTCTCCTTTTGACACAATGTTATCAATTTTATCATACATTAATTCATTGTTTTCCATACTTTTGTGAAGATGTTAACAAAGTCATATTCTGCACATTTGGTGTAAGTTGAAAAGGGTTAACCCTTTCCCTCATATGACAATTCTGCAGCAGAAGACTTTGAACATATTTAGTCCAAAAATAGAAAATCTCTAATTGAATGGATAACCTATGACGAAAAGTGGAAAACATTGTTGCAAAAGGAGAAATTGCTCGTTTTGAGCAATTTCTTCTTTTGTCACTATGTTTTCAGAAAGCTGTCTATATGAGGTAAAGGGTTAACACTTAACTTGTTATAATATAGAATCTATCAGTATTCAGTATACATGTACTAATTCTTAATATCTTAATTTGACCTTTTACATGATGTATTATACTCCGATTTATCTGCCTGGAAAATATTTCAGGAAATAATTGATTTAACCCATCAACATTACTTTAAAAGAAAAAGTTACATTCTATCTAACTTGAGTATAAAAATTTCAATTCAGAAAATTTAAATCATAAGTTTTGAAACAGATTTCAAAAATTCTCAGAAAGGAGAAATTACTTGCTTTGATCCTTCAAGTGTTTTATTTGTACTACTTTAATGAGGTTGAAATGTTATCTGTATAAGGTATGAATAGCATACCAACCTGCTAGTCCCTTAGCAATGTACCATTCAGCCTTTTTAATATCACAGGTTGTGAGACAAGTACCATCTGGAGCTAAAATTCTACAGTTGTAATACAATGGACGCTTTCTTGCCATGAAAGCTTTTTTTCCATTTTTAAATCTCCCTGGCTTTAATGTGGGCGTTTTCCCCTGTAAACAAAAACATAAAGTGATGCTTTAACCTTTCCCTCATACGACAATTCTGCAGCAGACGACTTTGAACATATTTTGTCAAAAAATATAAAATCTCTATAATTGAATGGATAACCAACCTATGACTAAAAGTGGAACATTGTGGCAAAAGGAGAAATTGCTCGTAACATCTAGAAACAAGAGGGCCATGATGGCCCTGGATCGCTCACCTGATTTATTTTTTGTGATTGGTTATGTCAAGCACAATAACACATTTGAGACAAAAGTAGAGGCTCAGCAGTTCCAAGGAACATTTGTGCAAAATAATTTTCAAATCAGGCTAATACTTTTAGACAAGAAGATTTTTAAAGTTTTAACAATGCACATATAAGGAAAACAAGCTTCGCCCACTGGCGGCCATGTTTTTTTCAACGGATCGGAAATATTTGAACAATCTTGGTAGAGGGTGCCCCAAGGAACCTTTGTGCTAACTAATTTTCAAATCGGGCCAGTACTTTTGGACAAGAAGATTTATAAAGTTTTAATAATGCACATATAAGGAAAACAAGCTCTGCCCCCTGGTGGCCATGTTTTTCAACAGATCGGAAATATTTGAACAACCTTAGTAGAGGATACCCCAAGGAACATTTGTGCAAAATAATTTTCAAATCGGGCCAGTACTTTTGGACAAGAAGATTTTTTAAGATTTGGCAATTTTCCCCTTTTCTGATGCCGCAGCAACCAAAGTTCTACTTGGAATTAAATTCTTTGAACAACTTTGAAAGAGGACCACCTAAGGACCATTCCTGTGAAGTTATTTTGAAATATGTCCATTGGTTTAGTAGGAGAAGTCATTTGTAGGAAATTGTTAACAGACGGACGGACGACGACGATGCCGGACGCCGAGTGATCACAAAAGCTCACCTTGCACTTCGTGCTTAGGTGAGCTAAAAAGGAGGTATAGTATTGAAATAGCATTAAACACTTAATACATTGTAGATTAATCAGAAATTGTTAATTACAATAAACTTCCTTTTTTTCACACTACAAAGGAGACAAATGTTGTAACAGTTAAAGGGTTAAACATATCCCACATACACCAAATCTACATCAAACATTTTTGAAAACATCTACACAAAAATATAGAAAATCTCTTTATAGGAAAGTACAATTACTGTTATTGGAACAAGATGAAAATATTGTTGCAAAATTTAATAATGTCTGCTGGAAAAGTGTCCACATAAATCTGCATGAGGGAGAGGGTTAACCCTTTCCCACTTACAACAAATATGCAGCCGACGACATTGAAAACATATAGACCATGAAAAATCTCCATAAATGAATTTTTTTTTTTTTCAATACAGTTGAAAACATTGTGGCAAAAGGAGAAATTGCTTGTTTTGTGCAATTTCTGCTTTTGTCAAAATGTTTCCAAAAAGTTGTCTGCTGCAGATGCGTTAAAATGTGCTACAGGTGGGAAAGGGTTAACAAATTCATTCCAAAGATGGTACAATCATTCACAGTAACAATCCAATAAGTAAAGTAAATATTTACTTTAACTCCGCCAGAAGTTCCTGGTTGGCTTTCATCGTCATCATCATCATCATCGTCTTCATCATAAGTATCATCCTCTTGTCCAGAATTAGAAAGACCATTCATAAATAATAGGTTTGATTTCTTGTTTTTAAATGGCACATCAACAATACCTGTTGTTTGGAATGGAAAGAGAATTGATTGATAAGCTGTTGGATGAACATCTATGTATTAAAATTGTATGGTTGCGGGGGTGGTAGCATACAAGTATTTAATTTCTGTTGGTTGGGGGTATTTTTATAAATTAAAATTTAAAAAAGTGCTGTTAGACCTATTCCAGTCATGTTGGTTGGTTGAGTTTTTTAATTGAGTTGATTGTACACGTTAGTATATTAAACCCTATCCTAGATAAAGATTACATGATGATGTCTGTAGTATAACTGTATATAACCTTTTTGTAGTATGTTTCCTTATCCCTTTCCCACAAACATATGTGTTTAGATGCATCTACAGCGGATGATATTTACTACATTTTCAACTCTATTCTATAATTATACTTTAATTTATAGAGATTTTCAAATTTCTCTTTTCAAAGTCATCTTCTGAAGATTTGTGGTTTGTGGGAAAGCTTAACCCTTTCCCTCATATAGACGCTTTCTGACGCCGTTGCAGCAGACAGCTTTTTGAAAACATAGTGACAAAAGAAGAAATTGCACAAAACGTGCAATTTCTCCTTTTGCCACAATGTTTTCCACTTTTTGTCATAGGTTATCCATTCAATTAAAAGAGATGTTCCATTTCTTGACAAAATATGTTCAAAGTCGTCTGCTGCAGAATTGCCCTATGCGGGAAAGGGTTAATAGATTTAATAGAATAGTTTTTACTCTATACATATATAAGGAAAACTAGCATCCCCCCTGGTGGCAATGTTTTTCAACAGATCAGAATAAATTGAACAACCTTGGCCGAGAGTCACACAAGGAACATTTGTGCCAAATTATTTTCAAATTGGGCCTGTGTTTTAGCACAAGAAGAATGATGTTCTTAAGTTTTCACTATATTACATATAAGGAAAACAAGCCCTGCTCCCCGGACGGTGAGTAATCAAAAAAGTTCACCTCACACTTCGTGCTAAGGTGAGCTTAAAAGGCAATGATTTCGACAAGTTACCAGTAGACAACTTTTAAAAAGCAGCAAAGGAGACATTGTTCATTTTCAGATCATTTTTGACTCTTTTCTATATTGTTTTCAAATTTTCACTGCTTCACTGAAACCGAAAAAAATAAAAAGACACTTTCACCTTGACACATGGACCTAGCAACTTTCCAGAATGCCGCTTCGTCCATTTCAGCACTACATCCATAGAAATGTTTTCGCCTCTCTTTGCCATTTATCTTCACAGCGACAAGATGCATAAATATGTCTGTGGCTATTAAAGCATCATCTGCTGCATAGGTTATCTTTAAAAGAATTGAAAGAAGCAAAAGATTATTTAATATTCACTTAATTGAGCATGTAGCACACTATTCCCCTTCTATTCATGACTTTAGAGTCACTAGTGTAGCAGATGGATCGGATGGGCAATATCTCCCCTATACCAATAATCACCTTTTCGTTACCTTTAACCCTTTCCCACATACATAAAATCTGCAGCAGACAACTTTCAAAACATCTATGCAAAAACATGGAAAATCTGTATAATTGAAGTAATAATTACTGAAAAAAGTTGAAAACATTGTGACAAAAGGAGAAATTGTTCGTTTAGAGCAATTTCTCCTTTTTGTCACAGTGTTTTCTAAAGTCGATCTCGTTTTAACTTTTTAAACTTGAAAGAGTCCAACATTACTATATCAATGAAAGGGTTCAAATGTTGGTCCAAAATTGTATAATTTTTTAAACCTTTACACGTATACATATTGTCATTTAAGTCTTTCTCACATACAACACATCTGCAGTGGACAACTTTGACAACATGAAGGAAATATATTGGAAGTTTCTTAAACTCTTTCAAACAAACAGAATGATGCTATTGATGACTTTGCAGGTTTTGAGAACATTTTCCTTTTACCACAATACTTTCAACTTTATCTAATACTGGCTCTTTGAATTAAAAGACAGTTTCTTTACTTTGACTAAATGTTTTCAAAACATGTCTGTTTCAGATGGAAAGTTAACAAATTGTACCAAAAGGAGAAATTAATTGGGCAATTTCTCATTTTGCCAGATATCTTTTTTTAACCCTTTACCTCATACAACAATTCTGCAGCAGACGACTTTGAACATATTTTGTCAAACTATAGAAAATCTCTTTAAGTGAATGGATAACATATGACAACAAGAGCGCCAAATGTCACAAAATACGCCCGTCCTGTTTTTTTGAGACCAAGTATAGTGGTAATTGGTTGTATGTCAGCCAAACTTAGAGAGCGGACACTGTTAGTAAAGTTTTGGCCATTTCGAGGGACATAATTGTGTAGTGACTAAGATAACGTTGTAAGTTATCAAACGTAACCAAGATATTCTGCCCATAAACATATTGTCTAAATTTGGTGATGATCTGATAAAGGCTTTACAAGTTATTTAGCTGACAAGACCAATTTTAGGTAATTTCTATAATTAAAGGGCAATAACTCTCTATCGACTTGAGCAATATGGCTAGTTATCGAACTTGTCCAAGATATTACGCCAATACACATTCTGACTAAATTTGGTGATGATTGGACAAAAACTCCCAAAGTTATTGAGCTGACAAGACCAATTTTAGGTAATTTCTATAATTAAAGGTCGATAACTCTCAATTGACTTAAGCGATATGGCTAGTTATCGAACTTGTCCGAGATAGTATGCCAATACACATTCTGACCAAATTTGGTGATGATTGGACAAAGGCTCGTAAAGTAATTGAGCTGACAAGACCAATTTTAGGTAATTTCTATAATTGAAGGGCGATTACTCTTGATTGACTAAAGCGATATGGCTAGTTATCAAACTTGTCCGAGATATTATGCCAATACACATTCTGACTAAATTTGGTGATGATTGGGCAAAGGCTTCTAAAGTTATTGAGCTGACAACATACTGGACGCCTTCCGCCCGCCAACCCGCCCGCCCGTACGCCGCAGGTAAAACTATAATACAATCCGTTTTTTCAAAACGGGCGTATAAAAAGTGGAAAACATTGTGGCAAAAGGAGAAATTGCACATATGAGGGTAAGAGTTAAAAGTTGCCTGTTAAATTAATGTATAATTATGGAAATGTGTTGAAACATTGTGCCAAAATTAGAAATTGGGTAATTTCTCATTTTGCCACATATTTTTTCTTCAAAAGTTGTCTGTTGCAGATGCGTATTCAGACATTTGTTAACCCTTTCCCTCATACACCAAATCTGCAACAGATGACTTAAAGTTTACTTACAGAAAATGTTGAAAACTTTGTGGCAAAAGGAGAAATTAAGTGTTTTGAGCAATTTCTCCTTTTGTCACAATGCATCCAAGTCGTCTGCTGCAGATGTGTCAAAATGCGTCTACAGGTGGGAAAGGGTTAAAATTAAATGGTTATGGTGAGACAAGAAATATTCCATACAAAAGTATTGTATGTGATGTTTACGACCCAAGACTTTCATTGGTCAATTTGTCTGTCAATCATTTTCTAAGGAACAACTAGGAATAAGATTACCTAAATATTGAAACAATTCAGTGGAGTAATCTTTTCTTAACCCTTTTCCTCATACAACAATTTTTGCATCAGACGACTTTGAACATATTTTATCCTAAAATAGAAAATCTTTATAATTGAACGGATAACCTATGACTAAAAGTGGAAAACATTTGTGGCAAAAGGAGAAATTGCTCGTTTTGAGCAATTTCTTCTTTTGTCACTATGTTTTCAAAAAGCCGTCTGCTGCAGAGGCGTCAGAAAGCGTCTATATGAATGAAAGGGTTAAAATACCAATGTTCTGGAATCCTTTTTGAACCTCTAGACCCTATTTTGTTGGTACTCAAAAGAATCACTTCTGTGAGATGGATTTTTTGAGTACCAACAACATAGGGTTAAATACAGAAAAAAGTTAGCCGAATCTAAAATTGGTATCAGAAATCAGCTTTTTCCGATACTGGTACAATAACATTTCAAAAATGGTGGTTTTCCTATTATAATGTTTTGTGTACGTATATTTTACACGTTTTAGAACGTACTCGCACTCTTTTTCTTAACACTTTCCCTGATACGACAATTCTGCAGCAGACGACTTTGAACAAATTTGTCAACAAATAAAAAAATCTCTATAATTGAATGGATAATCTATGTCTAAAAGAGGAAAACATTGTGACAAAAGGAGAAATTGCTTGTTTTGAGCAATTTCTTCTTTTGTCACAATGTGTTCAAAAAGCCGTCTGCTGCAAAGGCATCAGAAAGCATCTATATGAGGGCAAGGGTTAACGGATTAAAACATTGCCGAGAACATATACACACTCTTTATCTCACCTCACCCTTTATTGTGATAAGCTTCAATGCGCGATTTTTGTGAGACAATAATAACCTTTTGTTTGCTAAATTAAAGTTTATTTCTATAATAAAAAAGATATTAGTATTCGAAAAAAATTGAATTTGAATATTCGGCCAACTTTCAAACCTTCGAATTTTTAATTATTCGATCCCATCCCTTGTAAAAAGGGAGGTTTTGCAGGATACCTTTCTTTTTCCCTCGGACTTATTAACCCTTTCCCTCATACGACAATTCTGAAGCAGACGACTTTGAACATATTTTGTCAAAACATAGAAAATCTCTATAATTGAATGGATAACCTATGACTAAAAGAGGAAAACATTGTGACAAAAGGAGAAATTACTCGTTTTGAGCAATTTCTTCTTTTGTCACAATGTGTTCAAAAAAGCCGTCTGCTGCAGAGGCATCAGAAAGCGTCTATATGAGGGAAAGGGTTAAGGCCACTGAACTACTGTAATGATAAGTACACCTGTTTCCTCTGTTAATTTCTCAGCCTCCCAGTTACCACATCGTATTTTTTTATCTTTCACCATATCAACATTAAGAACACCTTTAGCAATGCCTTGTAAACCATGACTAGAACTGAAATTGTAAAGTGAGAAACATTCTAACAAAAACGAAACAAGAGTAACGCAAACGGTACATATTACGCCCGTCAGGAACTTCTTTGTAGTTTCCTCTTTGTTTCGATATATTGTTTGTTTGTAAAAAGTTAATAAAGTCGTTCAGGAATAAGTTGTTAAAGAATAATGGGAAACTATGAAAAATGCATAACTCATGCAGAAATTGACAAATATTCTAATAGCTCAAAGTATGTAGGAAAAAAGTGCGGAAAACCAATATTCTAAGTCCAAAAAGGGGCATAACTCATTTAAAAATTGACGAAATTCGAGGAAATGTGAACTTGATCTGTGACACTTGATTATAAAGCCATATACATAATTTCAGCTCAATACATCAAAGCATGTAGAAAAAAAGTGCGGAAAACAAATATTCTAAGTCCAAAAAGAGGCATAACTCGTCCAAAAAGGGGCATAACTCATTCAAAAATTGACGAAATCCCAGGAAATATGAACTTGATCGGTGACACATCACTACAAAGCATTATACAAAATTTCAGCTCAATAGCTTATGGTATGTAAGAAAAAAGTTCGGAAAACCCGAACGGATGGACGGACGGAGGGAGGGACATGACCATACCATTATACGTACCGTAGAAACGGTCGTATAAAAAATAAGAAAATATAGATACTTTATTCCTTTCCCATATACAACAAATCTGCAGCAGAGGACTTTGGAAACATCTAGGCATAAGCAAGGAAAATGAAATTATAAACACTGAGAAATTGTGACAAAAGGATAATTTGCTCGTTTTGAGCAACTTCTCCTTAAGTCACAAAGTTTTCAACAGTTGTCTGCTACAGAGGCGTCAGCAACTGTCTATAAATTAGGTCAGGTTTTAAATTCATTTTTTAAGCCAATTTCAAATCTCATGAGCCATTATTTTTCACTCTGCGGCATTCATTTTTTATTAAAAATACCATTATAACATGTAAATTCATTATTGTTTTTTTCTTAATCCTTTCCCTCATATATAGACAGATTTTTGAAAACATAGTAACAAAAGAAGAATTGCTCAAAACAAGCAATTTCTCCTTTTGCCACAATGTTTTCCACTTTTAGTCATAGGTTATCCATTCAATTATAGGGATTTTCTATTTTTTGACAAAATATCTCCAGTCATCTGCTGCAAAACTGTTGTATGAGTGAAAGGGTTAATCCTTTCTCACATTATTGAATAGTTGAAAATGTTGTGGCAATAGAAGAATATGCTCCATTGTTGAGTAAGAGTAATTTTTTACTTTTTCCTCAATGTTTTTGTCTACTGCAGATGTGTCAAATGCATTTGCATATGAGCAAGGGTTAAATTAATTAAATAACAAAGGTAAAATCCAAATAATAGTAAGTGCATGTATTGAATTAAAGGTGGAGAGCTATTTTATGCCATTTTGATGACATGACCATTCCCAATTAAGAAGTGATTTCAAATCATATTTTATTTTTTTGCTTTGACATTTTCAAAGCAGACTACTCAGAAAAGAAAAGCATATGTCCCCTGCCACTATGTAACTAAGTGAAAGCATGATGGACAGACAGTAGAGAAGTGACCGCTACGTATGTTCCTGCCATAAAAGGCGACACAAAAATCAGGGAAACAGTTATTAATATTAAAATTGTTTTTCTCTTTCTTCTATAATAATCTAATAGAAAAATAAATCGGACAACAATTTACCATGTAAACCCCCGGACCCGGGCTAATAAGAATCTTAAGTCTACACAGCCATTCACAATCATCCCATAGTCTTTAAACAACTTTTTACCATCATCTTTGGCAGATACTCCCACTTTTAAAATACTGCAATTAAAAATAATACAATGTTGAATCATATATCCAACAATAATTAACAAATCGATGTCATTTAACCCTTTCCCTCATATAGACGGCTTTTTAAAAACATAGCGACAAAAGAAGAAATTGCACAAAACATTCAATCCAAAATCCATTCAATTATAGAGATTGTCTATGTTTTGACAAAATATGTTCAAAGTCGTCTGCTGCAGAATTGTCGTATGTGGAAAAGGGTTAATAAGTCCGAGGGAAAAAGAAATTCCAGTCTTTCACCTTCTGCTCCTTCACCAGTAGGTTTCTGTCATATCAGCCTAGTGGAAATAATACATGTATTACTCTTTCTAACCTGGTATAATATCTCTATAAATCATAATGATTTAATTTTGATATCAATACATGTATTTTCAGTTTGGATATATATGTCTTCAAATGATTACAAGGATCTGCTGTTATAATATACTTTATTTCTTGACTTCGCTCATTTATATCAGGGATGTAGATAAGACGTCTCTGTTTATAATATATGTATGACTTTAGTTTTGCTTCATCTTAACGTAACTGAAAATAATATTTTAAATTAAATACGGGTTATAATCATGAAAGGATTATCAAGCAGTAAAAAACTTAGAGCCAAGCACTGCCGATGCTATTGTCACCAAATGTGAAAATAAATTGAGCTTGCGAAGTTGAGTTAAAATAATTTTTCACAAGTTGAACTCTTGTTTTTACAGTCACCTACCTTTTATCAGCAAGAAAATCTTTGAGTGTTTGTGGGATGTTGCTAGAAAATTGAAATATTCGTACAAGTATACACAATCCATCTTGAGTTGAAATCTGTACCAGAGCTACTGGAAGCCTCATCGCCCAAAACACCCATTCACAATCAAATCCAACTACCTGGGGGAAAATAAAGGGAACATTTTTTAACCCTTTACAACAAACAACAAATATCCAGCAGATGACTGAAACATCTAGGTCAAAATATTGAAACTCTCTATTAATGAAAATATAGCTAATGAATAAAAGTTGAAATATTTGTCGCAAAATGAATGCTTAGAAAATAGTCTGATGTAAGAGTTAGAAAATCTCTGTATGTGGGAAAGATTAAATTGATAATTTTTTACATGAAATTTATTTCTTTGGAAATTGGCTGACAGTTTAGTCATGTAAAAATACACTGGATCAAGGATTGAGTTCATTAACCCCTTCCCAAATTCAACAACACTACCGCAGAAAACTTTGAAAACATCTTTGCAAAAATATGTGGAAAATCTCTAAAAGTGAAAGTGTTACTGTGCAATTATCAAATTCAGTAGAAAACTTTGAAGCCTCAATTAAAGTGAACATTTTCAAAATGCTTCTGCATGTGGAAAGACCAGAAGAGGTTAAATTGTCAATCTGTCAGGTTAAATCAGAGAAATCTGCTTGAGGTAGATTCACTTCTAACAAGGTGTTTGTCACCTGTCCACATGGTGACTTGGCTGTTTTACATTCTACTTTCCCTCATACGAAAATTCTGCAGCAGACGACTTTGAACATATTTTGTCAAAAAAAATAGAAAATCTCTATAATTGAATGGATAACCTATAGATGACTAAAAGTGGAAAATATTGTGGCAAAGGGAGAAATTGCTCGTTTTGAGCAATTTCTTCTTTTGTCACAATGTTTTCAAAAAGCCTGTTATATATTTACATAGCTAGAAAGAATTTGCAGAAGCTTTCATCGGAAATATGGGCAATCTTTCTAAAAGAAATGTAAATGAAAATATTTAAGATACTTTCGTGTTGAAAACATTGTTTGAAGAAGAAAAATTGCTCAATATGAGCTATATATATCTCCTTTAACTATGATTCTTTTCAAAAACTGTCAGCTGAAAATGCAACAAAAAGTGTCAGCATGTAAAAATGGTTTAAACAATGAATGAAATCAAGTTATAATGTAAATTTTACCTTAACAGTTTTGCAGTGTTCACATAATAATGGATACACTTCTTCCCATTCATCTGCTGAAGTAACTAAGTGTATGTCTTTCGTAGATTTTGTTCTAAATTGTAAGTGTTTTTTCTTCTCTTTTACATGCTTGTACTTGTAGAGCAACAGTGCAACAGCACCTGACATGAAGGGAAACAATTGAAAATATACACATTGTATACATACTGTATATATTATAATGAGTTAATAATATATATTCTATCAATTGATCTCTTTTTATATAAATCTAAACAAAAAGTTCTGCCCAAGGTACCAATATATCTGCTAAATATTATATTATATATAGAGAGAGAGCGAGAGACTCAGAGAGAAAGAGAGCAATGTAGCGAGTGAGAGAGGAATACAGAGAGAAAGACTCAAAGAAAGAGAGAGAGACAGGGAAAGATCGGTGTCACTAAACAGAGTCTGGTAGAGTCTGGTAGTGTCCGGTAGATTCTGGTCGTCAAATATCCCATTATATCACTTTTGTGTTGTTTTTGTATTGAAATGAATGAAATCACGTGTAATTGTATCATATAAATAAAAATAAAAATGTATTTGCCTATTTCAGTTCATTTTCGAGTGAATATAGAAATATTATATGCGTGAACACGGACACTGGTTTAGTCTGGTCATTATTAAGCAATAAATACAAAGTTTTATACGATTTTCAAGTTATAAAAAGTTTAATTTGATTTATATGTGTCATATTATCTATTTAATTCTTATATTATTTCAGCTGATAATCGGGAAAATAGTAGAAGATTGAGGATTTTTAACGATAACAATGTGTTTCGTAAATCAAAATGGCGGACGTGAAATTTCTGTTTAAAATGCGGCAATATCGCACATCCTGAACGAGTAATACACTAAATTCTCTCTCTAGTATGCGTCAACTAATTGATTAGGTGTGATCAACAGATTATAGTTATAATTATATTATAACAATACCAAGATTTTAAATGTATGAAAACTACTAGATTGGAATAATTGTATGTCTTATATGTCATTAACGTTAATTAAACCAGTTACCAAATACTTAGAGAGCTATATACTTACTTAAAAGTAATTCATATGAAATTAAAGAGAGTGTGTAGTTACTACATTCCGCAAAAAATAGAATCAAACTAAACCATATTTGCATTTTTTTTTTTTTAAAGTGGCATTTCTATCCAGAGGGAAGAAAACTCATGTAAAAAAAGTTCAAATCGATTTTTTTAAAAGTAAGAAGCTGAATGGGTTTGGGATTAACCACAAACATGTTACCCAAGAGCCCACACTCACAACTTATACTTTTCTCCAAGATTTCAGGATTTTATAAACGGAGCCATTCATGTACATTTTCATTCCAGAATGTATTTAAAGGTTGGATGTCATATACAAACCGTGTTGAGATAAAATGTACATAACTGTTATAAAAACACACTCAGTTCAATGAGGCATATACATTGTACACACAATAAGTATGTGTATCTGTGCTTCAATGAACTGAGTTATTTTTTATAACAGTTGACTTGTGTACACTTTATCCCCCCCTCCCGAATGTTTGTATTAGACACCAACCTTTAAAGAGGTACCTACCGAGCAGAGAAAATCAACTTTATTTAAATAATTAAAATATGAAAGCTTTCTCATACTACAGTCTAATTAGAATCAAACATGTCCTCATAAAGGTTTATAAGGGAAAGCAATTGTTATTTTACTTATTTTTTTTATGAATTTCTATAAGAGTGCAACTTTAAATATGCAAAAATATTTTAACTTGAAAAATAAATATATATCCTGATATAGTTCATAAAATGCATTTTACGAAATATTGTATTCAGGCCACACCACGTGGAGGAAGTCTCTCATGGCCCAAAATTTAATGTTTGGATCTATATTATATCATTTTGGGAATTTTATTCTATGTTTTCCATTTTAGGTTACCAAAATAGAGCCCGTGCGCCTGACGAGGACCCGGCCGTAAATGACCCTACACAGAGCTACATTTTTTGTTTGTTTTATTCTATGATTTTGGTTCTATGTACATTCATTTGATACAGATTAAAAGCATGGCCGAGCAGCAGCACCCAGCTACCGGCCATGTCTGCACCACTGTTGAGCATGCTTGCTTAGGGTGCTCGCAGCGCTTGTTTAGCATGCAGACATTGCCGACATGTGAACCCGGGGCCAACATTACCCGCGAAACTCATAAGTCAATATAGAGCCCTTCCCCTGCCAGCTCGCTATTAAACCGAGTGACTCGCAAAGGACAAACAAGGAATTCTCCCTTAACACATGTGTCTCAACCCGAATCTCTAACAGATGTATGCAAGTTTATTTGGTATCCTCAAGATATATATTGTTGTTGGTTTGCAACTAAAATATGCAGTCCTTTTAACATGAATGTGTTTCAATATTATAATCTGTGTTTTTTATTTTCAATTGTGTATGTTTTGCAATTTTACAGGCGTTTGCGCGTGCCGAGTTTTCGTTCAATTCTCGTAATGGAGGGTAATGTTAGTTGCTTATCTGTTGATGTGATTTTTGAAATGTGATGCGACTTAAAGTTCAATAATTTCATAAATCGCCTTGATCTCTGGTCAGGACTTATCTATGTCCATGTAGCATGAGAAACGTTTAGCACCGACGCCTGTGTCGCCAAACAATATTTACATGAGTCGTGCATTGCGCCTCTCACATCAAGAGTTTGACACTGTTCAAGTTCTTGTAACTTTTCTATCATGTCGGGCAATTTCTAGACTACCCAGTTTGTCGTCCTTTTGATAACATGGTTGTACGACTCATTTGCATTATAAAACCATTATTGTGGTAGCCAGGAATGTTTGAGTTTGTGGAGAAACATATGCTTCTCCAAATTGGTAAGTATCCGTTGTAAATATGTCAAATTTGGATGTGTATTGGATATTTCTTGGTCCATTTCTGTGAATGAGGTTGCAGTTTCAGCACTTAAGATACCATTAGGACCGAAGAGTTTACAAATAATGCTTTTAACCTCAGGTTGAGGAAGACACTTACTGAGTAAATTTACCGCATTATCCTTCAAATGTTTCGCGCAAAGAACTTGTGGCTTGTGGGAAACATATGTCAATGGCTTTACAAGTCGAAAACTCTTCGTAGGAACAAAATATTAATTTACTCTGGTCGATGTCACTCAATTTATCCTGCAATTTCATATGAATTACTTTTAAGTAAGTATTATAGCTCTCTAAGCATTTGGTTTAATTAATGTTTATGACATATAAAACATAAAATTATTCCAATTTAGTAGTTTTCATACATTTAAAACAAGAAAATGTGTCCATGGAACACGGATGCCCCGGTTGTTAACTATATTTTAAAACATCAGGTTCACTAAAATCTAACTTGACCAAAAACTTGAACCTGAGAATGGAATGGACGAACAGACAGACGAACAGACGGACGAACAGTTGGTCCAACCTCAAATTGATACAATTTTTTAAACAATGATATGTTGATTGTCATTTGTGTGAAGTTTCATAATGATAGGACATCAGGTTCACTAAAATCTAACTTGACCAAAAACTTTAACCTGAGAATGGAATGGACGAACAGACAGACGAACAGACGAACGGACGGATGAACAGTTGGTCCAACCTCAAATTGATACAATTTTTTAAACAATGATATGTTGATTGTCATTTGTGTGAAGTTTCATAATGATAGGACATCAGGTTCACTAAAATCTAACTTGACCAAAAACTTTAACCTGAGAATGGAATGGACGAACAGACAGACGAACAGACGGACGAACAGTTGGTCCAACCTCAAATTGATACAATTTTTTAAACAATGATATGTTCATTGTCATTTGTGTGAAGTTTCATAATGATAGGACATCAGGTTCACTAAAATCTAACTTGACCAAAAACTTTAACCTGAGAATGGAATGGACGAACAGACAGACGAACAGACGGACGAACAGTTGGTCCAACCTCAAATTGATACAATTGTTTAAACAATGATATGTTGATTGTCATTTGTGCGAAGTTTCATAATGATAGGACATCAGGTTCACTAAAATCTAACTTGACCAAAAACTTTAACCTGAGAATGGAATGGACGAATAGACAGACGAACAGACAGACGAACAGACAGACGAACAGTTGGTCCAACCTCAAATTGATACAATTTTTTAAACAATGATATGTTGATTGTCATTTGTGTGAAGTTTCATAATGATAGTACATCAACTTCACTAAAATCTAACTTGACCAAAAATTTAACCTGAGCGGGACGGACGGACGGACGAACGGACGTACTAACAGACCGGAAAACTATATGCCCCTCATACTTCGTATGCCGGGGCATAAAAATCTTGGTAAATATATAACACTAATCTGTTGATCACACCTAATCAATTAGTTGGCCCGTAATAGAGAGAGAATTTAGATAGGGCCGCATTATAAACAGAAATTTTACGTCAGCCATTTTGATTTACGAAACACAATGTTATCGTTAATAATCCTCAATCTTCCACTATTTTCCCGATTATCAGCTGAAATAATATAAGAATTAAATATATAATATGACACATATAAATCAAATTAAACTATTTATAACTTAAAAATCGTCTAAAACTTTGTATTTATTGCTTAATAATGACCACTCTACCAGTGTCAGTGTTCACGCATATAATATTTCTATATTCATTCGAAAATGAACTTAAATAGGCAAATACTTTTATTTTTTTATTCATATGATACAATAGCACTTTATTTAATTCATTTCAATATCTACAAAAACACAACAAAACAGTTATATAGTGGGATATTTGACGACCAGACTCTACCAGACTCTGTTTAGTGATACCCGGGAAAGATGGGTGGGAAATATCAAAGGGAGATGCATAGAGGGAGAGGAAGAGTGTTTTTGTGAGAGACAGAGAGATAGAAAGAGACAGACATAAAATAACCATCACATATACTGATATAGAGAAATAGAGAGAGAGACACACACACACACACATATGGAGAGAGAGAGAGAGAGAGAGAGAGAGAGAGAGAGAGAGAGAGAGAGAGAGAGAGAGAGAGAGAGAGAGAGAGAGAGAGAGAGAGAGAGAGAGAGAGAGAGAGAGAGAGAGAGAGAGAGAGAGACAGAGAGAGAGACAGAGACAGAGACAGAGACAGACAGACAGACAGACAGACAGACAGACAGACAGACAGACAGACGAGGGAGAGACAGACACAAAATATACGTATTATTTAGTTAAACATACCTCCAATCACAGATGCTGAAACTAAAATTTTGGCTGACATAGTTCGTTAAAATTTGTGCTTATTTTTTTTTCACTGGTCTTTTTGTCAAAAATCTGACTGTATTTTGAGAAAGACGCGTAATCTTTGCATTGCACAACTTAGTAATCTCATGAGCTCAGCCATACTTGCAACAGAGCCGATCTCATTTTGTGTTGAGTGTTTTGATTAGTTAAATTGTCCAAAACGTCCCCTTCCAAAAGGGAGAGCAATCCAAATGCCCAGTTTCAACAGAATAAATGAGAACTTTAAAGGATTCTTGAATATTGTTCTAAACGTTCGCTGAAATTTTAGATTAATTAAAATGTGTATTTGTAACAACGTAAATTCAATTAAAATGTGTATTTGTAACAACGTAAATTCAATTAAATGTGTATTTGTAACAACGTAAATTCAATTAAAATGTATGCATGGTAATTAAGATTGTTCAAAGGTCGTAAATGATTGATAACGAAATTATATTGTTTAAAAAAGTATGTTTGTTACAACCTAAATTCAATTAAATTGTATGTATGTATGTATGTATCTAAAGAACTTATTAAAAATTAAAAGAAAACACAGCACAACAATGAAAACTGTGTAGCAATTAAAGATCGATATAAAGAAATGAGTATGAGAAAAAAATTATTTGTAAAAAAGTTCACCAGTGATACTGTCAATCTTATGTGTTATGGATTTTTAATAATTCTTGAGAACTCTACGTGTCGGTTTGAGAATAATATCGTTAACAACAACATACTAACAGCCTTACTCGCGTTCATAATGTTTTCCAAGTTAAGATTCACAAAAAATATTTAAAAAAATACCACCACATTGGTAAACTCCGAATACAATACTGAGATAATAATAATAACAATTTTAATTATCTCCCCAATCATAATCAATAAGAATACTATTGCGAGTCTAAACTTCAAATATTTCGGGCCGAAAAAGACCAGGCCGAATAAATGTTGGTCTGAAGACACACGGATAAGCAAGCAATCTTTGCATGCATGACACATAGTGTGATATCAGGGGAGGTAAACAATATTTATATCGGATAGACATAGCATGATATCAGGGGAGGTAAGCAAACTATATATGAGATAGACATAGTGTGATATCAGGGGAGATAACCAATCTATATATGCGATATACAGTGTGATATCAGGGGAGGTAACCAATCTATATATGCAGGAGACATAGTGTAATATCAGGGGAGGTAACCAATCTATATATACGATATACATAACGTGATATCAGGAGAGGTAAGTAATCTATATATGCGATAGATGCAGTGTGATATCAGGGGAGGTAAGCAATACATATATATGCAATAGACATAGCATGATATGAGGGGAAGTAACCAAACTATGTATGCGGGAGACATAGTGTGATATTACGGGAGGTAAACACTCGTTATATGCGATAGACATAGTCTGATATCAGGGGCGATTAACCAATCTATATGCGATAGACATAACTTGTGATATCAGGGTAAGTAACCAATCGATATATGCAAAATACATGGTGTGACAGGGGAGGTAATCAATCTATGTATGCCGATAGACATAGTGTGATATCAGGGGAAGTAACCAATTATATATATATGTGATAGACATAGTGTGATTTCAGAGGAAGTAACCAATCTATATATTCGATAGACATATTGTGATATCAGGAGAGGTAACCAATCTATATATGCGATAGACAGTGTGATATCAGCGGAAGCAACCACTATTTTATATATGTGATAGACATAACGTGATATCAGGGGAAGTAACCAATTATATATATATGCGATAGACGTAGTGTGGTATCAGGGGAAGTAACCAATATATATACTATATATATATATATATATATATATATATATATATATTTATATATATTTGATAGACATAGTGTGATGTCATGAGAAGTTACCAATCTATATATTCGATAGACAGTGTGATATCAGGAGAGGTAACCAATCTCTATATGTGATAGACAGTGTGATATCAGGGGAAGTAACCAATCTCTATATGCGATAGACATAGTGCGATGTCAGAGGAGATAACCCGATCTGTATATGCGATAGACAGTGTGATATCAGGGGAGGTAACCAATCTATATATGCGATATACATAGTGTGATATCAGGGGAGGTAACCAATCTATATATTCGATAGACATATTCTGATATCAGGGGAGGTAACCAATCTGTATATGCGATAGACATAGTGTGATGTCAGAGGAGATAACCGATCTGTATATGCGATAGACAGTGTGATAGCAGGGGAGGTAACCAATCTATATATGCGATAGACATAGTGTGATATCAAAGGGAGGTAACCAATCTATATATTCGATAGACATATTCTGATATCTGGGGAGGTAACCAATCTGTATATGCGATAGACATAGTATGATATCAGGGGAAGTAACCCATCTATATATGCGATAGACGTAGTGTGATATCAGGGGAGGGACAATATGTCTATGTTTTATACTGATGATATCGAATTTTATATTTATAACTAAAAAAAAATCTGATGGTCATTGTTCGATTAAATGTCTGAAGTTTTACAGGTCATATTAATCAAGTGTCATCACAACTTTTCCAAGTTCACATGTATCTGTGAGAAGGTTGCACACGAAATAAGCTGCCGCAATGTCGCTAAGAACAAGCTTCCTCCGAAACAGCCTTTGTGTCCTGAAGATTCAACGAACTAAGGCCGGTGGTAACCTCGAGTTCGTTCGTTACAGAAAACCGAGATTCGAACCAAGATCCGCAAGTAAAATTTACCGAGTCCGAGAACCTACCCCAAGAGATCCAGTGGAAACTCAAATGATGAATGATTGGAATAGACAATATGGATCAGACATGAAGTCAATAATGTAATTACAATCGTAGGACAAAGTTGAGCGCCCACAAGTTAATATTTGCATATCATAAACAATGTCTTTTCAAAGACTTGCTTTACAAAACTTAAATAAAAGCCCTTCCTAAATGATTTTTTTTACCCTACTTAATTAGTTTTGATTAACATATTATTAATAACAACAAAGGCGCAAACTGTAAACAATTATCAGCGCATGTCAGTGTTTCAATCAATTATTAAACATCCAAGTACAACCGATGTTTACGAGTAGGTGATAAAAGATACGCTGTTTAGAGTCCCCAATGCTATCACCTTGGCATGTGACACGATTCGTTGTGTACTGTGTTTTCGGCTGCGTGTTATGCAGATTTACGGCCAGATCAAGAAGTTTAGTAAAGGGAATTTTGTGTATAAAAACATCTGTTTACAGCAAATTATTTTTCCGCCATTGGCTAGTTTGGCGAATTACAGCAGAAACCCTGCATGTACCTGAAGTATTGTAAATTATCCAGAAAATGATGTTGGAAATGGGTTCAAACTATTTCATGTTTTTAATTCCTTATTCTACCCTCTGGATGTTGTTGGTACTCAAAAAGAGTTTGTCTAATGATACAATACTTTTGAGTACACACACTATAGGGTTTGGTTTTAAAATCAGAGAGATATTGTTGGGAAAGACCTATATACCCCTCCTTATCTCGACCTCAGCACAATTTTTTTTTTTTAACTTATTGACGAAGTTTTTTTGTTATTTATTTCAGGGGTTACCTTAAGGAATTCCGAAAGAATATTTCAAGTTTTCAAGCTGACCAAGATAAACAACATTCTGTTCATCAACAGTATAACATAATGAGAGAGAAAAATAAAGTATTTAGTGAAATGAGTAGACATTTAAGGTGGGTATTTATCCTTTTCCCACTTTCAGACCCATCTGACTTTTGCTTGAATGTGTTATACAATTCAATTATTGTACTTATTGGCAGGCCTTTTTCAAAGCATTTTAGGAACAAGAATTTGGCCCTTTAATTGGGAAAATGAATCGCTATTTAGTATTATTTTCTATTTGGGAATAAATTAAGTAATGAGTCTGCAGCAGACGGCTATATGAAAACATAGTGACAAAAGAAGAAATTGCACAAAACGTGCAATTTCTCCTTTTGCCACAATGTTTTCCACTTTTTGTCGTATGTTATCCATTCAATTATGGAGATTTTCAATTTTTTGACAAAATACGTTCAAAAAGTCGTCTGTTGCAGAATTGTCGTATGAGGGAAAGGGTTAATAAACCAGGGTTAACATGACAACATTTAGAATTCTGCATGATTTTTAAGCTTTTCGCCATTGGTCAGAATATCTGACCTGTGAGATGCCTAGAAAAAGGCCTGTATTGTCTAGATTTTCTTTAATGTGCATCTGTGCAATAACTTTTTGCTTCAAATGAATTTTAGGGGTGTCAGGGCTGTTTTCGACCTAAAGTGAAACCTTCAAAAATCTTCTCAGTACATTTAGCCCAATTTTCTAGTCATTTCATAGAAATATTCCTAGGGTGACCCTCTAGGCTCTACCAGATTCCTTCTCGCCATGTTGATTTGTAAATAACCAGGGTTTTCCCACGACGCACAAATCCTGCGTCATTGACGCATTTTCAACTCAAATGACCTCCAAAAATAATATCTGTGCGTCCATATGGACGCAATGTCGGTAAATCGAAGTCCATTCAATTTTGCCATAACCTTGGTTTTCCAAAAATCTACATTTAACTCTGAATGACTGGTTAACGCTTTATCGTTAAATTTATCGGTAATGTACACAAATATAAACCTCAACACTAAACCTGTCTAAGATATAGTCTGGTTCTAGTTACAAAATTAAACTTCAACACTAAACCCATCTACGATATAGTCGAGTTCTAGTTACTTGATTTCGTATCACTGCACAATGTCAACAACAAAATGCAACCCCTTCACCAAAGGCTGTACAAACTGTCGCCCTTTGTATCAACCTTTGAGCGCCATGAAAAGTCCAAGAATTACATTGAATCCCTTAAACAGTGTCAGTTACAAATATTTTTTCACAAATTGACATTATTAATAAGGGAAAATAAAAACAAAGAACAACACACTTGTTTTTAGCTCACCTGAGCTTTGCTCAAGGTGAGTTATTGTGATCGCCTTTTGTCCGGCGTCCGTCGTGCGTCGTGCGTCAACTTCTTCTCCTCAGTAACCAGTGGGTCAATTGGGATGAAACTTCACAGAAAGCATCCTCTTAATGACCTCACCAGAATTCCTTCAAATTTTAGGGATCCATGCAGAATTCTGGTTTCCATGGCAACGAAACCGAAAAAACTTCAAAATTCTTCTTCTCTCCCAAACTGGTTGGCAGATTTTCAAATAATTTTGTAGAAATGTTCCTTGGATGATCCTCTACCAGATTCCTTCAAGCCATGTTGATTGGTCAAAAAACACGGCCGCCAGGGGGGCGGGGCTATTTTGCCTTATATGGCTATAGTGAAAACTTAAAAAATCTTCTCCTCCGAAAGTGTCAGGCTGATTTTCAAATGATATTGTAGAAATGTTCCTTGGGTGACCCTCTATCAGATTCCTTCAAGCCATGTTGATTGGTCGAAAAACATGGCCGCCAGGGGGGGGAGGCTATTTTGCCTTATATGGCTATAGTGCAAACTTAAAAAATCTTCTTCTCCAAAAGTGTCGGCCCGATTTTCAAATAATTTTGTAGAAATGTTCCTTGGATGACCCACTTTCAGATTCCTTCAAGCCATGTTGATTTGTCAAAAAACATGGCCGCCAGTAGGCAGGGCTATTTTGCATTATATGGATATAGTGAAAACTTAAAAAATCTTCTCCTCCAAAAGTATCTGGCCGATTTTCAAATATTTTGTAGAAATGTTCCTAGGGTGACCCTCTATCAGATTCCTTCAAGCCAAGTTGATTGGTCGGAAACTGGCTGCCAGGGGGCATGGCTTATATAGCTAAAGTGAAAAAAAAAAAAAAATCAGGTGAGCGATTCAAGGGCCATCATGGCCCTCTTGTTTAATGTTTCTTTATATCAATCACTTGATTATAAAGTTCTAAGCTGGACCCCCAATATTTATAAAATGACCACCAACTTTGATGACAAGGGTGTCACAATGACCCCCAATTTCCAAAGCTTATGGAAAACCCTGATAACATGGCAACCAGGGGGTCAGACTGTTTAACCCTTTATACCCAAACTTTGAAAGTGTATAGGGATATATTGCCTTATGACAGTGAAGCAATATGGGCCCTCTTGAACTTGAGAACACTGTGGCAAAATGAGAACAATTTGCTATTGCTTTGACATTGTTAGTCCGTCCCAAGCCATGTCTTGGATGGTTGGATGGATTTTTTTACCATTTTTAACTAATTTTAAAAAGCCATTGCTCTTGATTTGCCAATTTCTAATATTCTGACACTATTTTGTCTTGAGAGACAGAAATAAAGAATGCTTGTAGATGATTATTTCAAGAAAGGAAATATGTTCATCTTATCTATTGCAGAGAACCTGCTCAAGATGAAAGGAAGAAGACTGAGTTATTGAAGTATGAGAAGCTTGTTTTAAGAGAGGCGCAAGAAAAAGTAGAAATGAGGAAGGAGGCAGAGAAGAGAATAGAGTTAGAGAAGGTATTCATCGTTATATTTCATATCATTTCTTGTCCAAACTTCTGTACGGATAGTCATTTTTAACCCATTCCCACAGACAGATGCTTTCTAATACCTCCGTATCAGATGACTTTTGCCACAATAATTTCAACTCTATTCTATCATTATAAGTGATTTTCCATATTTTTACCTGTATGTTTTCAAAGTCGTCTACTGCAGATTTAATATATATATGGTAAAGTGTTAAAGATGTGGAAAGAACTGAGAACTTAACCATTTACTTATTAAGATACTGTATGATTAGTCTGGTTTAAAATGGCCTTTGACAAATGGAAATAGAATTTTGATGTAGTGTTGAAAACAATGCTGGAAAACGAGAATTTGGTAAAAACAGACTAATTATCCTATTCCCCGAATGTTTCATGGTTTGTTCCCAATTCAAAATTGATAATTACCAGATTAATAACCAGTTACTCTCTTACTAGCCGGGATATTGGATTAAAAATCTCTAAACATGTATTTTGAGTAATTTGATATGTTCATGTTAGGGGTGTATAATGTAACCCTTGTCCAATGTCGATATGAAACAATGTCAGAGCTCAAGCACATTTGTTTGGGGGCAAAATTCAATGCCTCCAAACGTATTGCAAAGATTCATTGTCAAGGAGTTTGAACAAGTTCCCATTTCATGGACCAAGATCAAAGGTCGCAGTTACTATAATACACCCATAGACAACAAAATCAATGCTCTTGCACTTTTGTTTGAGGTCGGAATTACTTCTTGCTTCATACAGGTTCAGAAAAGCTTGGATGAATGTGCATTTCACTGTCTTAGGTCAAGGTCACAGTTGCTATAATACATCCATTGCTCAGCAATTGCATTTGTGAGAAGAATTACTTCTTACTTACTTTATACAAAGAGTCATTGGAGCTAAGGAGAGTACTTGTTTCACTGACCCAGGTCAAAGGTCAAGGTCACAGTTGCTATAAAGTGCTGGTGTATGAAAGTGTGTCATAGCACTATCAATTGTTGGTTGAATTCCTTCATAATTTAACATATATAAGTGTAAATTCAGCTTTGACAAATATGCATTTCACCCACCAGGTCAAGGTCAAGATACACCTATTACTTTATTAACCTTGAGGGAAAGGGAAAGGGGGGGAGGGGACTCTTATTTGATATAATTATCCTCTTGTTATAAATAACAATTTTGTTAAGAATAATTATATTCCTCATCAAGGCTGGATTATAATTGATGAGTGTGCTGTCTTACAAGCATCTCTTGATGACTGTGACAGAATTTTTTTAAATCATGAAGCAGACAACTTTTGAAGACTCAACTCCATTTCATACAGTGGCCAAGATGTGCCTGTTGCAAATTTGTTGTTTGTGAGAAAGTTTTAAGATTTGGGTTGTTTGTTTTATTTGTGTTTTACATCCTTTTCAACATTATTTCAGTAATTTATTCCTATAAATATTATATTATTGAGCAGAAAGAATTAAGCTTATTTAGGAAGCTCTCTTCTTGAAATATTTTGTAAATTCAATTCTCTTCTTGAAATAATTTGTGAATTCAATTTTAAAAGAAGAACATTTAAACATGAGTTAATCTTTTGTCTTATCACAAATTCACAATGCTTTGGTCTTTGTCTCAAATTAGTTTCAAACCCTTTCCCACCTGCAAACATATGTTCATGAATCTGCAGCTATCAAATCAACTATTCAATTACACTTTCATTTATGCAGATGTTCCATATATTTGGTTGGGTTGTTGCAGATGTGTTGTATGTGGGAATGGATTGATTTCAATTTTCTTTTTTAACTGAAGATGTTTTCAATTTATAAAAAAAATAGCGCAATTCATGATTTTACTGTCAGTATGAGCATTCAGATTGTTCATGGACATTAACATTTTATAATTAATTCTGGACAAAAATCATTATCAAAACTGTTCCTCCAGCTTTCCGTTGACCCTCGGTAGTGACGCAGGCTGTCATTCCAGGGGTTATGAGTTCAAAAACCAGCTCAGCCAACATTCTTTCCGACGAATGACGAAAGTCACTGTGACAAGCATCATTCGTCTTACACCAATGGGCTAACATGGTCTATGTGGAAAAGCAGCCAGTTAGCTGGAAAGAATGTTGTGTGGTGTACTGGTGTGGGAAAACAGGGCTCGCGCTGTCATTCTCCACTTCAGCCATTGGCGACAAAATGAAAAAATTGGCTCATAAAAAACAAAAGTGGCTCAAGTTGTGGATCTTAAAATAAATTTGGTATGAAAAATCAAGATCGTAAAATCCGACATATTTCATATATGTGGTCTACTCCGAGTTGAAAAGTCAATAATTGCCTACATAACTGACTGGATCACCTCGGTACACGATACACCGGTAACATCTTCAATTGTATTGTGTTTGTGTATAATGTCAAACTGTTGACATAGACCAGAGTAATTAAGGAAAGTGGCAATTTAAACAAAAGGCTTTAACGCCGATGAAGTGACCTATTTATAACAGCCAATCGCAGCACGGTGTCAAGAAGTTGCGATTTCAGCAGTGTCAAGACATTGCGATTTTGGTTCATGAATGTTGTTTTTAAAAAAGAGTTGAATGAGCTTTTTTCGACCGCTAAACAGTAAGGTTAGATGTTGGAAAACAAGTTTATGTCCACTTCAAAATCTCCTATCCATTTAATAGTCTGATTAACATTAAAAATCGAAATATGTTCAGATCAAAATAGCGTAAAAAGTAGATGTATATTCGGACATGATTTTCCGGAAACTTTGTTCAGTGATTTTACTTACGTTTATCGTTTGTCGTTTTCAAAATTTAGATAAAAAATATAGTCTTGTCAATTCGGTTTTCACAACAAAAAAGAAAACATAATGAAATAGCTTCTAGCAAACATGCTACACTTGTAGGAATCAATAAATGTAGAGTTAGGATATAAAAAATAAAGAATTTTGCTTGGCAGAATAAGCAAGCCAGACTGCAGTGAAATCATATGTTGCAAATGAAGAACTAAACATTGTTACAAATTAAGTATTTCCTACATAAAAATGCATTTATCTGCAGAAGAGGTCCTTTTGAAAACACAGTTTGAAATGGAGAAAATATACTTTTGTCTACTTTGATAATCTTAAGTTGCACATTCACTGTCTTTTTTCTCCATAAATGTTTTATTCAAAGAATTTGTCTATTGCGGGTTCCATCGATATGGAGATAATAAAAAAGAAAAAAAATGTCTCAAAGATGGCTCAAGTTTTTGTAAATTGGCTCAAGCAATGGCTCAAACTTTTTTTCAGCCAGGGCCGGCCCTGGAAAGCCAGGAAACACATGTGTAGGTGAACTAGCCACTGTGATGTGAATGAAATATATCATAATCATCTTACATGCATTCACTTTTGAATTGTTTGAAATTGGCTTATCAGGAAATATATCGTCATTTAATAATTTAATCAATGTTTCAGACCAAGTTCAGTGAATATGTACTGCCATACAATTTGGATGACAATATTGAGCGATTGTTGAATACGAGATCAGATCATAACTATCCCATAACGAAACAAGGATCTATTGTGAAAAAGAAGGAAGCTAAAGAAGCTTCAAAAAAAGATGAACAGAAAACAGCAATGAAGGAAGATGAAGACGGCTCAACTAACTGAAATATCTTGACAGTTTCCCATGTGTAATCACATGTAAACACATTGAATCTTTTCTTATCCGTTTGTTATGAAACTGAACAAACATGTACACCAGCATCGCCTCTTGCGTGAGTTTGTGTTTAACCAACCTAGGTCAAAAGTCGAGGCAAAGTGACAATTATATGTCTACGAAGCGAGCTCATTGTCTAGTGACCTTATTTCTTATCAGATTGTTATGAAACTGAACATACATGTTCACCAGGATCACCTCTTGTATAAGTTTGCATTTCATTGTCAAAGATCAAGGTCACAGTGATTATTATAAGTCTGTTCAAAACGACGTCATCACTTTAGCAACTCAATTTCTTATCCGATTCAAGTTAGGCTTCCACCAACCTAGGTCAAAGGTCAAGGTCACAGTGATTATGATGTTTTTGTTTAAATCTATGTCACCACAACATTCCTTCATACTCCATACACAGGTGAAGTGTCAAGAGAATGTGGAGGGTTTTTGCATTTTACAGAGCAAGTTCTAAGGTCAAGATCATAGTGACTATGATAAGTCTGTATGAAATGACCTTGTTGAACTTTCCCTAAGGGACATAATTTCTCCATACTACATACACAGGTTAATTGTACTTCCTACACTGGTTGATTGTCAAGTGAGTTTGGACGGGTTCCTCTTTGAATGACCTAGTTTAAAGGATAAGGTAACAGTGACTATAATACAGCTGTAGGAAACGACACTGCGGGCGATGCTCTTGTTAGTGTAACATTTGGGACAAAGACCAGTACAGGCAATTTCTTATAAGATATAACACATAAGGAATTTCTGACCTTGTGAAGGGAATAAAATTACTTAAAACAATTATAGTTTATTGTTAATTGCATTTAGTTTAAACTTATTCATTTAACACCGATTGCGAGACAATCTAAGCTGCTTTCAGTCACAACGAGGAATCTTTTGTTCGAGAGGCCGACGCTCTACCACTGCACCACTGTTCACCATGGCAACATTTGTGGATGCAGCAGAAGTCTTTGATATTGATTTGGAACACATACATGTACCATACATGTACTAGTAGCTTAAGTTTTGTTAAAACCCATTCATCTATACAATGGGCTTCTTTTAAACTCGACCGTCGGTGGTGTCAACATTGATTGTTGGAGATCAGGGTTTGGTTCCCATTTTTAGTTTGTCGAAGGAGAATAAAGTCTGGCTATTGTGATTCCCTTGGCATATGCGTCGACACAAAACTTTAACCTTACCTCATAACTAAAAAAGCATACAACATTTCAAATGAAACTTAGTACACATGTCCCTAGGAACAATATGCATGTCTTATACCAAGTCACATAGCTCTGACTTTAATAATTATTCAGGAATGCACCTTTTTCGAAAAAGTTGGGAGTTCGCTCCACAGCGCAAATAAACAAATTGTATTGGACGGCAAAAACAGTCTACCTGGGATTAATTGACAATTTCTCGGGTAGAATCTGTCTTTGGTGTAAGAACAGTACATACGTGAAACGGAAATTGCTAGTTTCAATATAGTCTTTACGTAAGGAGTTGTCTCCCTTTGACCATTAAACCGTTTTTAAATATGATGTAAAAGGAGTTTGGAAGCATCTCTCCAAGATTTTGAAAAGTCGTATGCAGCAGTGGTGTTTGTTTAAATAACCCGCAGAGTATGTACGCACACATGTACAAGGTAATCGTGTTGCGAGAACCCAACTTCTGAGATTTTGAAATAAATGTGTCTATAACGGTCTCAAAACTTTTAAATAATTTTAAGTCCAAAGATGTGTAATCGTTGGTTAAAGACGTTCCCACATTGAAAGTACATGTATCTGTTGCACACCATTTTGAAATCTTTATTTGAAATAAAGCAAACAAGACCTTGCTCACGAATGGCTGTTGTATACAGTCATTTCCCAGCACATGCTAGTGCTATAAGTAATACCATATACGCACAGAACGTGTACCAAAATACAAATTGTATTTCGTCAATATATTATGAAACAGAATACGTAATTGCTGATGTATACAGTCGTTTCCAAGCACATGCTAGTGCTAGTAGTAATATCACACAAGAACAGAATGTGTTCTAAGGGAAAACTGTATTTTGTCAATACATTGACACTGTATCATTTCCTCTTTGTTCACCATGGCAACTCTAGTCTAACCTTCAGCTGACAGGAGTGTTTGATATTGACTTGGATCACATGCATGTACCTGTAGTTAAAGTTTTGTTGAGACCCATTTTGTGTTACTTTTAACTCAGCCTTGCTGGTGTTGTGGTATGAGCATCCACCTTGGTAGTTGGAGACGGTTTGATTCCTATTTTTTCCTACAGACAACTTTGTTTTGGAAGGAAAATACATCCGACCTGCGATGAATTGAAAATTCATGGGTCGCATCTGTCTTTGGTGTAAGAGCAGTACATATTTAAAACAGAAATTGCAAGTTTCGATATAGTCTTACATTATGAGTTGCCTCCCTTTATCCATCGTCCGAGGTTTTTAGCTCTACTGGCCAAAGGCCAGAAGAGCTTATGCCGTGGTGTGTTATCCGTCCGTCCGTCCGTAAACAATTGCTTGTGAAGGCGATACAGTCTTTAGTTTTGATTGTATCTCAATCAAACTTATACAGTAGTTAGATATCCATGAGAGCTCGGTTTCTTTCGCAAACCAGCCAGATCCGCCTATGCAAGACTGGGTTATGGTCCTTGGAATTGTCGAAATTCTTATAATAGAGCTTGTGAACACAATAGAGGCTCCATTTAGTATCTGATCTTCACAAAAGTTACTCAGTAGATCAGCCCATGCAAGACTGGATTATGGCCCTTGAAATCCCATCCCAGTAGAAAATAGGCCCTCTTGGGCCTCTTCTTTGATAATGTGGCTGTAACTGTTTCATCACTTTATATTAAGTTTATTTATTGTGATCTTGTATCCAACTGTTTTGTATTTTGATTCTCAATGATGTGTCCGGCATTGGATAAACTCGTTACCACATTGAAATGTATATTTTGCACACGGTTTTGACCGAGAAATTGAGACCTTGTTCACTGAGCAATTTTCGTCAATACATTGGGAAACTAAACATTTAATTGCTGTTGTATACTGTCATTTCCAAGCTCATGTTAGTGCTAGTAGTAATACCACACAATCATAGAATGTGTACTAAGATACAATAGTATTTCCTCATTACATTGAGAAACTGAAATCTTAATTGCCGTTGTATACAGTCATTTTCCAGCACATGAAAGTGTTAGTAGTAATATCACACAAGCACCGAACGTGTACCGAGATACAATTATATAAATAAATTTCGTCAATACATTGAGAAATTTAACACTTAATTGCTGTTTTATACAGTCATTTCCCAGCACATGCTAGTGCTAGTAGTAATATCACACAAGCACAGCACGTGTACCAAGATATGAATGTATTTCGTCAATACATTGAGAAACTGAACACTGAATTGCTGTTTTATACAGTCATTTCCCAGCACATGCTAGTGCTAGTAGTAATATCACACAAGCACAGCACGTGTACCAAGATACGACTGCATTTCGTCAATACATTGAGAAGCTGAACACATAATTGCTGTTTTATACAGTCATTTACCAGCACATGCTAGTGCTAGTAGTAATATAACGCAAGCAATGAACGTGTACCAAGAAATAAATTGTACTTCGTCAATACATTGAGAAAATGAACATTTAATTGATGTTGTATACAGTCATGTCCAAGCACATGATAGTGCTAGTAATAATATAACACAAGCAAAGAACGTGTACCAAGATACGATTATATTTCGTCAATATATTGAGAAACTGCACACTTAATTACTGTTTTATACAGTCATTTCCCAGCACATGCTAGTGCTAGTAGTAATATCACACAAGCACAAAACGTGTACCAAGATTGTATTTCGTCAATACATTGAGAATTGAACACTTAATTGCTGTTGTATACAGTCATTGCCCAGCACATGCTAGTAGTAAAACCAAAAATGCACAGAACATGTACCAAGATACGATTGTTTTTCGTCAATACATCAGGAACATGAACACGTAAATGATGTTGTATGCAGTTATTTCCCAGCACTAGTGCTAGTAGTAATATCACACAATCACCGAACGTGTATCAAGGTACGATTGCATTTCGTCAATACATGGATAAACTAAACACTTAATTGATGTTTTATACAGTAATTTCCAAGCACATGCTAGTGCTAGTAGTAATACCACACACAAGCACAGAACGTGTACCAAGATACAAACTGTATACATGCGGAGACTGAACATTCAATTGCTGTATTATACAATCATTTCTAACTTATACAGTCATTTCCTAGCACATGCTAGTAATAAAATCACACAAGCACGGAACGTGTACCAAGATACTATTGTATTTCGTCAATACATTGAGAAACTGAAACCTGATTGCTGATGTATACAGTCATTTCCCAGCACATGCTAGTGCTAGGAGTAATATCAGACAAGCACAGAACGTGTACCAAGATACGATTGTATTTCGTCAAAACATTAAATACTGATCACTTAATTGCTGTTGTATACAGTCATTTCCCAGCACATGCTAGTGCTAGTAGTAATATCACACAAGCACAGAACGTGTACTTAAGATACGATTGTATTTCGTCAATATATTGAGAATTTAACACTTAATTGTTGTTGTATACAGTCATTTCCCAGCACATGCTAGTAATAAAATCACACAAGGACGAAACGTGTACATAAGTACAATTGTATTTCGTCAATACATTGAGAAACTGATCACTTTATCGCTGTTTTATACAGTCATTTCCCAGCACATGCTAGTTCTAGTAGTAATATCACACAAGCACAGAACGTGTACCAAGATACGATTGTATTTCGTAAAAACATTTCGAAACTGAACATTTAATTGCTGTTTTATACAGTCATTTCCCAGCACATGATAGTGCTAGTAGTAATACCACACAAGCACAGAACGTGTACCAAGATACGATTGTATTTCGTCAATACATTGGGAAACTGAACATTTAATTGCTGTATTATACAGGCATTTCCCAGCACATGCAATTAACGAAATCTCAGAACCACGGAACCTGTACTAGGATACAATTATATTTCGTCAATACATTGAGAAACTGAAATCTGATTGCTGATGTATACAGTCATTACCCAGCATATGCTAGTGCTAGTAGTAAAACCATACCAGCACAGAAAGTGTACCAAGATACGATTGTATTTCGTCAATACATTGGCAAACTGAACGTTTAATTGCTGTATTATACAGTCATTTTTATGAAATCACACAACCACGGAACGTGTACTAAGATACAATTGTAGTTCGTCAACACTAAGAGTAATACCAAACAAGCACAGCACGTGTACCAAGATACGATTGTATTTCGTCAAAACATTGAGAAACTGAACATTTAATTGCTGTTGTATACATACATTTCCCAGCACATGCTAGTGCTAGTGGTAATATGAAACAAGCACAGAACATGGACCAAGATACACTTGTATTCCGTTAATACATTGAGAATTCGATCACTTAAGTGCTGTTGTCTACATTCATTTCCCAGCACATGCTAGTGCTAGTATCATCACCGAACGTGTACCAGTGATTGCATTCTTCAATACATGGAGAAACTGAACACTTGATTGCTGTTGTAAACAGTCATTTCCAAGCACATACTAAGGCTAGTAGTAATACCACACAAGCACAAGTACCAAGATACGATTGTATTTCGTCAAAACATCGGTAAACTGAACACTTAATTGCTGTTTTATACAGACATTGCCCAGCACATCCTAGAGCTAGTAGTAATACAACACAAGCACAGGACGTGTATCAAGAAACAAACTGTATTTCGTCAATACATTTAACAGCTGAACACTTGATTGCTATTTTAGACAGACTAGTGCCAGTAGGAATACCACACAAACACAAGATGATATAATCATGTTAATACTTTTTTATGTATAACTCTTGATATTGTACTATGTATGCATGCATGAAAGGTGTATCAATTTATTTAAGCAATTCCGTTTTAAGAAGTATAAAAATGCATCGTTAAATGTGATATTGATTAAGTTTGATCTACCTCATGTCCTGGAACTATTTCATTTCGATTAAATGTGAATACTATACTTATATAGTCGTTTCCTAAGTAACAGCTGTCTTCGTGTTCATACTGCTGACATCTCAAGCCTAAACTCACAATTTGTTTGTCACATAGTGTTAATTGGATAAACTATTTATTCTCATAATGTTAAAATGTGTATTTTTTGTAATAAAAATAATTACATTTACGATGAGCGAATCTTATAATTTCATAATTCTGTTAATTTTTAACAACTTTAATAAATGGTCCTACTGTGTCTGTATGCTTTTGAGTGTATACCATCATATATCTGTCAGTTCTTTAAGCAAAGACTAGACATTTAAAGTGAGATATTAATAGAAAATAGTTTAGTGTAAATAAGCACTCTCACTGTTATTTTACGATTGTCTTTGGTGGAATTGTTATTGAAGATCGAATTCTTGACTTATATAGATAAGTCATTTTTTAAGTAATATCTGTCGTCTTGATTAGACACCTCACATCCCAAGCCTGAATACCCAATTTGTTTGTCACTTTAATTTGAGTTAATTGGATCAGCTGATTTGATTGATTTTACTTAAGTAGATAGTCCTGATTAGCTTGATTTTTTAAGATGTTGTTCACAGCTTGATAACTGTTAGATTAACATTTTCTTTGCAAAAATGTACAACGGATGTATTACTGTTCATGTTTAGATTAATTAAAAAATATGTTTAAATGAATATCAAAACAACCTGATAGTCTTCGAATAGGTATTTGGAAATGTTTGAAACAACACACACAACAAACCCTATAGCTGAATTTTATTATAAAACCCAAGGGTAAAAAATCCCGTAACGGAATGTATAGCTCTCTTTGTCAATCATAGTGTACACAGAGAATGAACCTTTTTTCCACATACAACACACATAGAAAAGGTCTTGAATACATATTGAAAAGTGCTATCCAGGAAAGTGTCATTGTTCAATAAAGCTGAACAAGAAGAAATTGCCCATCATGAGCAATTTATCCTTTTTTTTCCAATGTCTTCTAAAGTCGTCTGCTACCCATTTGTCAACATTGGTCTGCAAGTGGAAAAGAGATAAATGAACTATTTCGTAAGATTGTTATGTTCTTGGTATTTTTGACATAAGATCAATTATATGATAGTCATTTCCAAGATTCGGGATTACTAAAATAAAGTCACATCGACCCTAAATAATTTTAAGCGTCTATAAGATTGATTGTTTGGTCTATTACGTCGCGTTCAACATTTTGTTCAGTTCTATCAGGGCGTTTCCTTAGAAATTTACCAGTACTCCTCGGTCCATTTATCAGGACACCAGCCAGAACGGCGTAATGCTTACCCCGCAACTCTGAGCGCCAAGGAGGTCAGCCATTACCACCTTATTTAGGTGTGTTTCGTATGAACCGGCCGGGAATCGAACCACGAAAGTGACCACGGATTACGAAAACCCTACATTCAGGCCTTTGCGAACAGAGTAGAACTAGATCAGCCTGCACCTCCGCCTTGTCTGAGCAAGATCTTGTCTGTTCGTCGTCTAGTCAAATAAACACTCTAGCAGCCCTGTCTATGATTAAGCCTGTGATGTAAAATGACTATAAGTATGCATTTTATTAAATAATTGCCATTCATTTCCAGATATTCAATTATTGGGTTTCCAGTTACCTGCTCTCAAATGGTTATTTTTTTTATCCATGATTTAGATTATATCCAGGTGTGTCCTTAATAATTAGACTAGTTAAAGATGACGTCATCGGTGTAAACCGAATTCCCGCCTGTACTAGGATCGTCCTTCAAATTGATGCCTTACATCGGTAAGTAAACGTTACTTATGCCACAATGTTGTCAAAAGTCGTCTGCTACCGAGGCGTCTGAGAACGCCTGTGTGTGGGAAAGGGAGATTAATCATGGAATGTTTTTTCATTTTTTGCATGTCCTATTAGGCATATAATATAGAACAGTAAGAACCAAGGAAATGAAATGTAAGATATAGGGGATATCTCACTGTTATTAAACGAGTTTACTAAGATGATATGCCGTGAGCCTTTGCGAGCGTCATATTCAGCTTAGTTAACGAGTTTATTAAAAGTGATAATAAATAAACACGAATGAGATATTCTATTTATCACATATATAGATTTATGAGGCGTATTTAGAAAAACTGTACATGAAATTTGCCGGTTTTGGCGCGAAAATGACTAGCGTTAATACGTCAAACCGCTGAAGAGATGTCATTTTCATTGTTTGGTATCCGCGTTGTACCAAAGACTTGAGCGTAAGACTGGAAACCAAACTAGTAGCGTCATATGATATTTATGTAATGGGATTTTGACATCATTTTCAGTAATATCGTTTTATCCAAGAAAGATTCCTGATATTAAGACATTTATGGCAAGCCAATTGTCCAATAATTTCGTGAACCCAGGTTCACGTTCGAAAAACTAGGATTAACGATCGATAAACTAGGTTTTTCGAACGTAAAACCAGGTTTATCGAATACTAACTTATATTTTCGAGCGAAAACATAGGATAACGGGCGTAAACCATAGTTTACGCTCGTGAACCCATATTCACGCTCGATAAACTAGGTTTCTCGATTGAACTAAGAATTTCGGTCGTTATCCTAAGTTCACGAGCGTGAACCTATGTTTACGGGCGTGAATCTGGATTCATGAGCGTGAACCATAGTTTACGAACGTGAACCTAGGTTCACGGTCGTAAAGATAGGTTAACGTTCGTAAACTATGGTTCTCGCTCGTAAACATAGGTTCACGGTCGTAAACCTAGGTTCACGCCCGAAATTCATAGTTGATTTGATAATCCTAGTTTATCGACCGTAAACCATGGTTTACGTTTGATAAACTAGGTTTCTCGATTGAACTACGAATTTCGGTCGTTATCCTATGTTTACGTGCGTGAACCGGGGTTCACGAGCGTGAACCTATGTTTACGAGCGTGAACCATAGTTTACGAACGTGAACTTATGTTTACGACCGTGAACTTGGGTTTACGAGCGTGAACCTACGTTTACGAGCGTGAACTATGGTTTACGAGCGTGAACTATGGTTTACGACGTTATCCTATGTTTTCGCTCGAAAGTATAGGTTAACATGCTTTTACGTTCGAAAAACCTAGTTTATCGATCGTTAATCCTAGTTTTTCGACCGTAAACCTAGGTTCACGTAATTATTAAACAATTGTCCAATAATTACGTGAACCCAGGTTCACGTTCGAAAAACTAGGATTAACGATCGATAAACTAGGTTTTTCGAGCGTAAAACCAGGTTTATCGAATACTAACTTATATTTTCGAGCGAAAACATAGGATAACGGGCGTAAACCATAGTTTACGCTCGTGAACCCATGTTCACGCTCGATAAACTAGGTTTCTCGATTGAACTAAGAATTTCGGTCGTTATCCTAAGTTCACGAGCGTAAACCTATGTTTACGGGCGTGAATCTGGGTTCATGAGCGTGAACCATAGTTTACGAACGTGAACCTAGGTTCACGGTCGTAAAGATAGGTTCACGTTCGTAAACTATGGTTCTCGCTCGTAAACATAGGTTCACGGTCGTAAACCTAGGTTCACGCCCGAAATTCATAGTTGATTTGATAATCCTAGTTTATCGATCGTAAACCATGGTTTACGTTTGATAAACTAGGTTTCTCGATTGAACTACGAATTTCGGTCGTTATCCTATGTTTACGTGCGTGAACCGGGGTTCACGAGCGTGAACCTATGTTTACGAGCGTGAACCATAGTTTACGAACGTGAACTTATGTTTACGACCGTGAACTTGGGTTTACGAGCGTGAACCTACGTTTACGAGCGTGAACTATGGTTTACGACGTTATCCTATGTTTTCGCTCGAAAGTATAGGTTAACATGGTTTTACGTTCGAAAAACCTAGTTTATCGATCGTTAATCCTAGTTTTTCGACCGTAAACCTAGGTTCACGTAATTATTGGACAATTGGCTTGCCATAGACATTCCTATACTGTATTTTAACCCTTTCTCTTATACAAACGCTTTCTGACGCTTTTGCAGTAGACTTCTTTTTAAAATATTGTGGCCAAAAGAAACATTGCTCATGACGAACAAAATCTCCGCTTGCCACAATGTTTTCAACTATATTCAATGATTAAACTTTTATTTATAGCTAGAGGTTTACCACATTTTTGCCCAGGTGTTTTCAAATTCGTCTGCTGCAGATTTGTCATATGTGGGAAACGGTTAAGGGCTACGATCAGAACAACGAACAAGAAATATTTAGATCGATACTATATTGAGTAAACTACTTCCGTTATAACTAACACTTACGGCTGTAGAACACACTGTGCCATATTTAACCATTAATCTGATATGAAATTGTATAATTCATCTGCTTTTAAAACATTTTAGTAAAAAGTTGACAATGTCTATGATGATATTATATTGGCATAATGCCTACGGCCTATAACAATTAACCCTTTCCCACCTACAAGAAATCTGCAGCTGTCGACTTTGAAATGATCTTTGAAATAATATGGGAAAACTGTATAAATGAAAATGTTATTATTGAATAGAGTTGGAATCATTATGAGCAATTTCTTCTTTTGTCACAATGTTTTCAAAAGTCGAAATTATACAAACTTTTACGTCAGTATTCTTACTTTTTTTCTGTAATAAATTATGCAACTACCATTAATTACGTAAACAAAGCTAGACAGACTAGTGCCATTAGGAATACCACAAAAACACAAGATGATATAATCATGTTAATACATATTTATGTATAACTCTTGCATGATTTGTTATACTATGTATGCATGCATGCAAAGTGTATCAATTTATTTTAGTAATTCCGTTTTAAGAAGTATAGAAATGCATCGCTAAATGTGATATTAATTAAGTTTGATCTACCTTATGTCCTGGAACTATTTGATTTCGATTAAATTTGAATACTATAATTATATAGTCGTTTCCTAAGTAACAGCTGTTTTCGTGTTCATACTGCTGACATCCCAAGCCTAAATTCACAATTTGTTTGTCACATAGAGTTAATTGGATAAATTAATTATTCTCATAATGTTAAAATGTGTATTTTTTGTAATAAAAATAATTACATTTACGATGAGCGAATCTTATAATTTCATAATTCTGTTAATTTTTAACAACTTTAATAAATGGTCCTACTGTGTCTGTATGCTTTTGAGTGTATACCATCATATATCTGTCAGTTCTTTAAGCAAAGACTAGACATTTAAAGTGAGATATTAATAAAAAATAGTTTAGTGTAAATAAGCACTCTCACTGTTATTTTACGATTGTCTTTGGTGGAATTGTTATTGAAGATCGAATTCTTGACTTATATAGATAAGTCATTTTTTAAGTAATATCTGTCGTCTTGATTAGACACCTCACATCCCAAGCCTGAATACCCAATTTGTTTGTCACTTTAATTTGAGTTAATTGGATCAGCTGATTTGATTGATTTTACTTAAGTAGATAGTCCTGATTAGCTTGATTTTTTAAGATGTTGTTCACAGCTTGATAACTGTTAGATTAACATTTTCTTTGCAAAAATGTACAACGGATGTATTACTGTTCATGTTTAGATTAATTAAAAAATATGTTTAAATGAATATCAAAACAACCTGATAGTCTTCGAATAGGTATTTGGAAATGTTTGAAACAACACACACAACAAACCCTATAGCTGAATTTTATTATAAAACCCAAGGGTAAAAAATCCCGTAACGGAATGTATAGCTCTCTTTGTCAATCATAGTGTACACAGAGAATGAACCTTTTTTCCACATACAACACACATAGAAAAGGTCTTGAATAAATATTGAAAAGTGCTATCCAGGAAAGTGTCATTGTTCAATAAATCTGAACAAGAAGAAATTGCCCATCATGAGCAATTTATCCTTTTTTTTCCAATGTCTTCTAAAGTCGTCTGCTACCAATTTGTCAACATTGGTCTGCAAGTGGAAAAGAGATAAATGAACTATTTCGTAAGATTGTTATGTTCTTGGTATTTTTGACATAAGATCAATTATATGATAGTCATTTCCAAGATTCGGGATTACTAAAATAAAGTCACATCGACCCTAAATATTTTAAGCGTCTATAAGATTGATTGTTTGGTCTATTACGTCGCGTTCAACATTTTGTTCAGTTCTATCAGGGCGTTTCCTTAGAAATTTACCAGTACTCCTCGGTCCATTTATCAGGACACCAGCCAGAACTGCGTAATGCTTACCCCGCAACTCTGAGCGCCAAGGAGGTCAGCCATTACCACCTTATTTAGGTGTGTTTCGTATGAACCGGCCGGGAATCGAACCACGAAAGTGACCACGGATTACGAAAACCCTACATTCAGGCCTTTGCGAACAGAGTAGAACTAGATCAGCCTGCACCTCCGCCTTGTCTGAGCAAGATCTTGTCTGTTCGTCGTCTAGTCAAATAAACACTCTAGCAGCCCCGTCTATGATTAAGCCTGTGATGTAAAATGACTATAAGTATGCATTCATTTCCAGATATTCAATTATTGGGTTTCCAGTTACCTGCTCTCAAATGGTTATTTTTTTTATCCATGATTTAGATTATATCCAGGTGTGTCCTTAATAATTAGACTAGTTAAAGATGACGTCATCGGTGTAAACCGAATTCCCGCCTGTACTAGGATCGTCCTTCAAATTGATGCCTTACATCGGTAAGTAAACGTTACTTATGCCACAATGTTGTCAAAAGTCGTCTGCTGCCGAGGCGTCTGAGAACGCCTGTGTGTGGGAAAGGGGGATTAATCATGGAATGTTTTTTCATTTTTTGCATGTCCTATTAGGCATATAATATAGAACAGTAAGAACCAAGGAAATGAAATGTAAGATATAGGGGATATCTCACTGTTATTAAACGAGTTTACTAAGATGATATGCCGTGAGCCTTTGCGAGCGTCATATTCAGCTTAGTTAACGAGTTTATTAAAAGTGATAATAAATAAACACGAATGAGATATTCTATTTATCACATATATAGATTTATGAGGCGTATTTAGAAAAACTGTACATGAAATTTGCCGGTTTTGGCGCGAAAATGACTAGCGTTAATACGTCAAACCGCTGAAGAGATGTCATTTTCATTGTTTGGTATCCGCGTTGTACCAAAGACTTGAGCGTAAGACTGGAAACCAAACTAGTAGCGTCATATGATATTTATGTAATGGGATTTTGACATCATTTTCAGTAATATCGTTTTATCCAAGAAAGATTCCTGATATTAAGACATTCCTATACTGTATTTTAACCCTTTCTCTTATACAAACGCTTTCTGACGCTTTTGCAGTAGACTTCTTTTTAAAATATTGTGGCCAAAAGAAACATTGCTCATGACGAACAAAATCTCCGCTTGCCACAATGTTTTCAACTATATTCAATGATTAAACTTTTATTTATAGCTAGAGGTTTACCACATTTTTGCCCAGGTGTTTTCAAATTCGTCTGCTGCAGATTTGTCATATGTGGGAAACGGTTAAGGGCTACGATCAGAACAACGAACAAGAAATATTTAGATCGATACTATATTGAGTAAACTACTTCCGTTATAACTAACACTTACGGCTGTAGAACACACTGTGCCATATTTAACCATTAATCTGATATGAAATTGTATAATTCATCTGCTTTTAAAACATTTTAGTAAAAAGTTGACAATGTCTATGATGATATTATATTGGTATAATGCCTACGGCCTATAACAATTAACCCTTTCCCACCTACAAGAAATCTGCAGCTGTCGACTTTGAAATGATCTTTGAAATAATATGGGAAAACTTTATAAATGAAAATGTTATTATTGAATAGAGTTGGAAACATTGTGGCAAAAGGAGAAATTGCTCATCATGAGCAATTTCTTCTTTTGTCACAATGTTTTCAAAAGTCGAAATTATACAAACTTTTACGTCAGTATTCTTACTTTTTTTCTGTAATAAATTATGCAACTACCATTAATTACGTAAACAAAGCCTCTAATTGCTGCCAGCTTTTTACGGTTTGTTAACAGAAATACGACAATGAACTTTTCATCACGTTAAACATCTTATGTGACATCCGTAGACATACAATTATTTGAATCTCCCCGTCCATCTTAAACCGTCTGTTCAACCCGCAATCGCTATCTAATACTGCGGGTCTACATTTTGTTGTTGAAACTCTAGGGCGAAAAATAAATACACTGTGATGTGTTGAAAATGTAATTTATTAATAATGACGTAAGCAATTTGAAATTTACTAAAATAATGACTAAAAATATAAATCATTTATGACGTAAGCAATTTGAAATTTACCAAAGTAATGACTACAAATATAAATCATTAATGACGTAAGCAATTTGAAATTTACCAAAGTAATGACGACAAATATAAATCATTAATGACGTAAGCAATTTGAAATTTACCAAAGTAATGACTACAAATATAAATCATTAATGACGTAAGCAATTTGAAATTTACCAAAGTAATGACTACAAATATAAATCATTAATGACGTAAGCAATTTGAAATTTACCAAAGTAATGACTACAAATATAAATCATTAACGACGTAAGCAATTTGAAATTTACCAAAGTAATGACTACAAATATAAATCATTAATGACGTAAGCAATTTGAAATTTACCAAAGTAATGACTACAAATATAAATCATTAATGACGTAAGCAATTTGAAATTTACCAGAGTAATGACTACAAATATAAATCATTAATGACGTAAGCAATTTGAAATTTACCAAAGTAATGACTACAAATATAAATCAAGAATCCAGAGTTTCATAAATAACCCATGTGAAGAGTTTCTAACACATAGATAACCTTTCAGTGGCGTTAAGAAGTAGGCCTATACAGACACATGCATTTATCTGCACAGCGACACGTTATTTTTCAATAAAAATGCACAGATTCACATGTTCCGAACAGATAACTGAAATTGATGAAATGTTTACAACTTATTAATTCTCTTTGAATACAAACAGAGAGACACTATGGATTTCCAAAAAACTATTGATAACTTATTTTCATTAACGCATTCAAACTGGCGGAGCAAGTACATCTTTAACATTAAAACCAGCAATTTCAAATGAAAAAAGGTTTCGTTACCCATTATGTATGATACATGATAATCAGTAAAGTACACTCGATATTTAGAGTATCATCTTTTAACAGTTACAAATAAGCAATGCGTCAAACAGTTTCTTTTTTAAACCAATGACATTTATTTCCCTTACAATAATTATGTACATGCAGGATACATTATTTCCATGGTGCGGATCAGTAGTGGGACGACTTCTCAAATCATTGTGAGAAAAGACGAACTTTCTGAAAATAACTATTTTCTCATTTTCCAACAATGTTTTCAACTCTCATGGTTTCCTAGTTTAAAACGTAGCACCTATTTCCAGGTACCTTATGTAACTTCATGACAAAACAAGCATACAAGCGGCGCTACAGGAATCAACCGCTGGCCATTGGCGATGATGCAGTCTGATCTGGATCTACACTGTTCGTTTATATATCAAAAGAAGCACTCAAGACGTCTCTTACATACTGCGCACATTTAGTTAAGATTGATTGGGATTTGACGCCGTTTTCAACAATCTTTCAGTCATATCACAGCGGCCAGTTCATCTACCTATGTGTTTTCTTACACAAGTACTCCACACAACAGTCTTTCAAAGCAACTGGATGCTTTTCCACATAGACTGTTAGCCTATCAAACGTCGGAAAGAATGTTAGCCGAGCTGGGGTTCGAACTCACACCCCTGGGTTAACAGCCCGCGTCGCTACCGATTGGGCTACCGGGTCCCGGCCGTACGTGTATATAATATGAGGTGAATTTGCACTGTTGATAGACGTACCCATGAAGTGTATTTGTGGGGTTATTTCTTTTGTTTCAAACCTGTTGGTTGCACCCCACAAGTATGCTATTCATTCCGTAATTATTCCCCTTTTACGGAATGAGTAACATTAATATGCAAATGAGATACCCGTTATAAAAACAAAGAAATTATTTATCTAAGTGTCTGTATAAGGGCTGTGCGTGGGCTCACCTCACAATTGCTCACCGAATAGTTAATTCTGCACGGCGAGGGTAAATAAAAACAAATAATAAATAATCACCTCACAATTACTCGGTCACCAGGACGGTTTGACAGAATAATTAGTAACAGCCAAACATGTACTTTAGATTAAAAACCATTTTGATAGATACCTAGTAGATACCTAGTAGGTTAAACATTCGAGTGTAGTGTAATAATTCGGCCACCATAGCCACACAACTAATGACATTAGTTTCAAACCCGAAAGTCAGTATATTTTGTTTTGGCACGACTATTTGAAATAGAAGATGACTCAATAAGTTTACAAATACCATTATTAGAAGTACCAATACCGAAAGAAATAGAAAAAGAAATACCGACTCTTTTATTCCTAGTCGTAACTGTTTACGAAGAGCTTAGTCCGTCGATCGTGAACCTTCATGGACATTCAATAAGGAAATACAAAACTACCTGTCTTTGTCTAATTGATTGGGGCTAAGGGCCGTTAAGAAAACCCAGTTATATCACGGCTGGCAGATCACCTGTCCATGTGTTCCCTAGCTTTCTCACACCAGTACAACACACATCAGTTGGTTGTTTGGTGTTTTACGCCGCTGTCAACAATGTTTTAGTTATATCACGGCGTTTCCTGGGTAAGTTACCAGTTCTACTGGTGCATGTAACCTGACACCAGCGAGTCAGTCGTAATGTTAACCCCGCATCCCTGATCGCATCCTCGGTACCTAGGTTATTCATAACATCATATAGTTCATGAATATCCTGGGTACCGAGGATGCCCTGAGCGCCAAAGGAGGGCATCCATTAATTCAATTGTTAAGATCTTTCCAGACCTCAATTGAAGACGAATGACGCTTTTCGCATTGAATGTTGTCTTGTTCCGGGTTTCTATTATCTAAGAAAGATACACTGATCGATTACACTACTCGGAGTGCACGTTTGTTTCCTTTACATTCGATACATACACAACACGTCTGAAGTGTTTGCAGAGAGATAAGGAAGATTTATGGTGACATATTTATTGTTGGATAATGTGGGACAACTACACGTATGAAACGATCTATACTCGGCCAATATCTTTTTCATGATTTTTGCGACACGTTAACAACTGTCGATTTAACCCTTTCCCCACATGCAGACGCTTACTGGCACTTCTGCATCAGACAGCTTCTGAAAACATTGTGACAAAAGAATAAAAAGCTCATAATGTTTTCAACTCTTTTCAACTATTACACTTTCATTGATAGATATTTTTGTAAGGCTTTTGTCTATACAACTTCAAAGTTGTCTGCTAAAGATGTATTGTGTGTGGGGAAAGGTTAATCAAATTTATCTTTGTCAATATAATTCTTATTCTAATTCGAACTTTCGAAGTAACGTAATTTCGGATGGTAACATGATTTAGCCAATCAGCAATTGAATTAATTGTTTTATTATTCTACAAATGAGCCGTCCCTCGAGAAAACCAACAGTATGGCCTCTGCGTTATGTATCGACCCAGATCAGTCCGCGCAGACTGTTCCGGGCCGACACATTCCGTCTCGGGGGATAGAGGTATAGAGTAATGATTCTTGAAACGGAAAATTCACAGGAGGCGAAAAGTGTCTGTCCGAAATAGCTTGCGCGGCATGCTTATGCTGATCCGGGTTGATGCTCTACGCAGAGACCACAACGTTGGTATTCTCGCGAGACGGCTCACATTAAGAATGGTTGTAAGCCTTTCCAATTTTCAGACGCAATAAAGCGCATCTGCAGCAAACACATATTGTAAAGATTGTGGCAGACAAATCTCATCTTGCCACTTTGGTTTCAACTCTATTAAATGATTATAGTTTCATTTAAAGGGATTTTCACTAAGAGCAATTTCCATCTTTGTCACAATGTTTTCAAATGTCGGCTGCTGCAAAGGCGTCAGAAAGAATATGGGAACGGGTTAAATTCTGAGGTAAACATTTGAGAAACAGAAGGGATTTTTTCTTGAATTTTGTTTATATCATATGTAAAATGGAACAATGCATTATTCGTTAAATGTCGATTTATGAGGGAAGTTGTTAAACATCAACAAAGATAAACATGTCAAATCAAATACCCTGCACCAAGGTCTTACTGTTATTGTAAATCAAAATCAAAATATTGACTTGATCCCTTTCTCATACAGTCTTCTTTTGTCGCATCTGCAACAGTCGACTTTTAAAAGAAATTGGCAAAAGGTGAAAACGGCTTACAATGAACAGTTTCTTTTGTCATAATGTTTTTAACTATATTCAATAATCATTCTTGCATTTTTAAAGATATTCCATATTTTACGTAGATGTTTTCAAATTCGGCTGCTACACATGTTTTGTAGACCTGTAAAGGCGAGATTGTGCAAGTATGCACATACATATTTCTGTGTCCGAATATGTTTTCTGTATTTGACCGACTAATGTAGCGATCACACTGGCCCGAATGAGCTTCCGTTTGTTTTCCGTATACGAAAGTGGTGTGATTTTTTAAACTGGCAGAATGTCCCTCCAAATGTGTTTTCCCCAATGTATCACCGACTGCTTTCCGTTTGTTTTCCGAATGTTTTCAGTATAGTTTCAGAATGCTTTCATAATAGACCGAATACTTCCCGCATGTTGACTTCGAAAAGTTTCCGTTTCGAACGCTTTCCGTATGTTTTCCGAATGCTTTCAGAACACGGCGAATCGACCTAGAATGGACCGAACGGATACTGAAAACGTTCGGAAAGCATTAGTCATGTTCTAGGTCCATTCGGGGTGTTCGGAAAGCATACTGAACCCCGCACCTCCAAATGTTCATTCCGAATGCACCAAGAACTAGACGCATGCTTCCCGAACGTTTTCCGTACATGCCGTATGCTCCTAGAATGCTTCCCGAATACTTCCCGAATACACATGGCCGTCGCATTCGGATGGTCGATGAAAATTATTTTGAACATGCACAACAATTTTTTGGAGCTACCGAATGATGTTCCGTATGTATCCGTACAGAGTCAAACAGCCAGTATGCTCCTAGAACACATCGAATGCTCCCCGAATATGATCCGTTCGCTCCCCGAATACTTAAATTCCTATTCGGAAAACAAACGGAATGGCATTCGTCCTAATGTGATCTGGCCATTAGTTTGACTTCTTGAACCAAAATAAAGTCTCAATGACAAGGGCTCAAGGCACGCCGATTTCAACGTATCCGTGGAAATTGTAGGTAAAGAAAGCTTTAACTTCATATCCATATAATAATTATCTTATCCAACGTACATTATTTTTCTCAGGAGTGTATTGTTCTGTGATTGAGTTGCAAACAGTGTAGAACGTGAATGATGGTTACAACTAGTTACGGACAGCGTTTACAATGTTGATGGATACTATTGCATTATAACTTCCAAAGCCGTATACGATGTAAAGTTGCCGCACATCCCATATATACTTTGCTTTACTAGTGCACAGCTCAAAATGCATACAGTGTTAATCAGAAATATTTCTAAACCTTGTGCGCCTAATTGTCGAAAAGGTGAAATTCAGATCAAGCTGCGCTGATTCGCATTGGTTGATCAGGATATAAACTAGTCGCAAATGTGATGTGGTTGGTTATAAGAGTGCACGACTGTACTTTATGAGCATTTTCATTTAGAAAAACTGATTTCATTGTTCGCTTTGGGAACAACCAATCAATTGTCCAATTAGATAATCAAATGATAAAAGTCTGTTTATAGACATCCGTGTAATTCAACACCCACGAAGTCAGTCGTTTCACTCATAGACGAAAATTGAATTAATGTGGCCGTATCAGGGATGTAGTGTGTGTCTTCTATTCTCCTTCATTATTTTGTGATTCCAATAACACCAATTCCCTATGTGCTTATATTTAATCATGTCAGATCATTCGTTTATCTCTTCCATGTTTTCTTTTCATTTTGTCAATGAATTTGTGTTTTGTTTCTTTATTGTAATCTTCAAAATTGGAGGAAATAAAGATTAAATTCTATATATGTGTGTAGGTATGTATTTATATGCACACTAAGTCACAATTACATTAACTGACAACTCTTGATGATAACTGTTATTACAGGCATTCCTTGCTATATTAGTAGTTGACGTTGCTGTGTAGATTGTTGGAAATACAGTATGTACCCTGTACTTGAATGATGACATCGATGTCTACATCATATCAATTGTTGGAAATACAGTATGTACCATGTACTTGAATGATGACATCAATGTCTACATCCTATCAATTGTTGGAAATACAGTATGTACCCTGTACTTGAATGATGACATCAATGTCTACATCATATCAATTGTTGGAAATACATTATGTACCACGTACTTGAATGATGACATCAATGTCTACACCATATCAATTGTTGGAAATACATTATGTACCATGTACTTGAATGATGACATCAATGTCTACACCATATCAATTGTTGGAAATACATTATGTACCCTGTACTTGAATGATGACATCAATGTCTACACCATATCAATTGTTGGAAATACATTATGTACCCTGTACTTGAATGATGACATCAATGTCTACACCATATCAATTGTTGGAAATACAGTATGTACCCTGTACTTGAATGATGACATCAATGTCTACACCATATCAATTGTTGGAAATACAGTATGTACCATGTACTTGAATGATGACATCAATGTCTACATCATATCAATTGTTGGAAATACATTATGTACCCTGTACTTGAATGATGACATCAATGTCTACACCATATCAATTGTTGGAAATACATTATGTACCCTGTACTTGAATGATGACATCAATGTCTACATCATATCAATTGTTGGAAATACATTATGTACCCTGTACTTGAATGATGACATCCATGTCTACATCATATCAATTGTTGGAAATACAGTATGTACCCTGTACTTGAATGATGACATCAATGTCTACATCATATCAATTGTTGGAAATACAGTATGTACCCTGTACTTGAATGATGACATCAATGTCTACATCATATCAATTGTTGGAAATACAGTATGTACCCTGTACTTGAATGATGACATCGATGTCTACATCATATCAATTGTTGGAAATACAGTATGTACCATGTACTTGAATGATGACATCAATGTCTACATCATATCAATTGTTGGAAATACAGTATGTACCCTGTACTTGAATGATGACATCGATGTCTACATCATATCAATTGTTGGAAATACAGTATGAACCATGTACTTGAATGATGACATCCATGTCTACATCATATCAATTGTTGGAAATACAGTATGTACCCTGTACTTGAATGATGACATCAATGTCTACATCATATCAATTGTTGGAAATACAGTATGTACCATGTACTTGAATGATGACATCAATGTCTACATCATATCAATTGTTGGAAATACATTATGTACCCTGTACTTGAATGATGACATCAATGTCTACATCATATCAATTGTTGGAAATACAGTATGTACCCTGTACTTGAATGATGACATCAATGTCTACATCATATCAATTGTTGGAAATACATTATGTACCCTGTACTTGAATGATGACATCAATGTCTACATCATATCAATTGTTGGAAATACATTATGTACCCTGTACTTGAATGATGACATCAATGTCTACATCATATCAATTGTTGGAAATACAGTATGTACCCTGTACTTGAATGATGACATCAATGTCTACATCATATCAATTGTTGGAAATACATTATGTACCATGTACTTGAATGATGACATCAATGTCTACATCATATCAATTGTTGGAAATACAGTATGTACCCTGTACTTGAATGATGACACCAATGTCTACATCATATCAATTGTTGGAAATACATTATGTACCCTGTACTTGAATGATAACATCAATGTCTACATCATATCAATTGTTGGAAATACAGTATGTACCATGTACTTGAATGATGACATCAATGTCTACATCCTATCAATTGTTGGAAATACAGTATGTACCCTGTACTTGAATGATGACATCAATGTCTACATCATATCAATTGTTGGAAATACATTATGTACCCTGTACTTGAATGATGACATCAATGTCTACATCATATCAATTGTTGGAAATACATTATGTACCCTGTACTTGAATGATGACATCCATGTCTACATCATATCAATTGTTGGAAATACAGTATGTACCCTGTACTTGAATGATGACATCAATGTCTACATCATATCAATTGTTGGAAATACAGTATGTACCATGTACTTGAATGATGACATCAATGTCTACATCATATCAATTGTTGGAAATACATTATGTACCCTGTACTTGAATGATGACATCAATGTCTACATCATATCAATTGTTGGAAATACAGTATGTACCCTGTACTTGAATGATGACATCAATGTCTACATCATATCAATTGTTGGAAATACATTATGTACCCTGTACTTGAATGATGACATCAATGTCTACATCATATCAATTGTTGGAAATACAGTATGTACCCTGTACTTGAATGATGACATCAATGTCTACATCATATCAATTGTTGGAAATACATTATGTACCCTGTACTTGAATGATGACATCAATGTCTACATCATATCAATTGTTGGAAATACATTATGTACCCTGTACTTGAATGATGACATCCATGTCTACATCATATCAATTGTTGGAAATACAGTATGTACCCTGTACTTGAATGATGACATCAATGTCTACATCATATCAATTGTTGGAAATACATTATGTACCATGTACTTGAATGATGACATCAATGTCTACATCATATCAATTGTTGGAAATACATTATGTACCCTGTACTTGAATGATGACATCAATGTCTACATCATATCAATTGTTGGAAATACAGTATGTACCATGTACTTGAATGATGACATCAATGTCTACATCATATCAATTGTTGGAAATACAGTATGTACCCTGTACTTGAATGATGACATCAATGTCTACATCATATCAATTGTTGGAAATACATTATGTACCATGTACTTGAATGATGACATCAATGTCTACATCATATCAATTGTTGGAAATACAGTATGTACCCTGTACTTGAATGATGACACCAATGTCTACATCATATCAATTGTTGGAAATACATTATGTACCCTGTACTTGAATGATAACATCAATGTCTACATCATATCAATTGTTGGAAATACAGTATGTACCATGTACTTGAATGATGACATCAATGTCTACATCCTATCAATTGTTGGAAATACAGTATGTACCCTGTACTTGAATGATGACATCAATGTCTACATCATATCAATTGTTGGAAATACATTATGTACCCTGTACTTGAATGATGACATCAATGTCTACATCATATCAATTGTTGGAAATACATTATGTACCCTGTACTTGAATGATGACATCCATGTCTACATCATATCAATTGTTGGAAATACAGTATGTACCCTGTACTTGAATGATGACATCAATGTCTACATCATATCAATTGTTGGAAATACAGTATGTACCATGTACTTGAATGATAACATCAATGTCTACATCCTATCAATTGTTGGAAATACAGTATGTACCATGTACTTGAATGATGACATCAATGTCTACATCATATCAATTGTTGGAAATACAGTATGTACCATGTACTTGAATGATGACATCAATGTCTACATCCTATCAATTGTTGGAAATACAGTATGTACCCTGTACTTGAATGATGACATCAATGTCTACATCCTATCAATTGTTGGAAATACAATATGTACCCTGTACTTGAATGATGACATCAATGTCTACATCCTATCAATTGTTGGAAATACAGTATGTACCCTGTACTTGAATGATGACATCAATGTCTACATCATATCAATTGTTGGAAATACATTATGTACCCTGTACTTGAATGATGACATCAATGTCTACATCCTATCAATTGTTGGAAATACATTATGTACCCTGTACTTGAATGATGACATCAATGTCTACATCATATCAATTGTTGGAAATACAGTATGTACCCTGTACTTGAATGATGACATCAATGTCTACATCATATCAATTGTTGGAAATACAGTATGTACCATGTACTTGAATGATGACATCCATGTCTACATCATATCAATTGTTGGAAATACAGTATGTACCCTGTACTTGAATGATGACATCAATGTCTACATCATATCAATAGTTGGAAATACAGTATGTACCATGTACTTGAATGATGACATCAATGTCTACATCATATCAATTGTTGGAAATACATTATGTACCATGTACTTGAATGATGACATCAATGTCTACATCATATCAATTGTTGGAAATACAGTATGTACCATGTACTTGAATGATGACATCCATGTCTACATCCTATTAATTGTTGGAAATACAGTATGTACCCTGTACTTGAATGATGACATCAATGTCTACATCCTATCAATTGTTGGAAATACAGTATGTACCCTGTACTTGAATGATGACATCAATGTCTACATCATATCAATTGTTGGAAATACAGTATGTACCATGTACTTGAATGATGACATCCATGTCTACATCATATCAATTGTTGGAAATACAATATGTACCCTGTACTTGAATGATGACATCAATGTCTACATCATATCAATTGTTGGAAATACAGTATGTACCCTGTACTTGAATGATGACATCAATGTCTACATCATATCAATTGTTGGAAATACAGTATGTACCATGTACTTGAATGATGACATCAATGTCTACATCATATCAATTGTTGGAAATACAGTATGTACCCTGTACTTGAATGATGACATCAATGTCTACATCATATCAATTGTTGGAAATACAGTATGTACCATGTACTTGAATGATGACATCCATGTCTACATCATATCAATTGTTGGAAATACATTATGTACCATGTACTTGAATGATGACATCCATGTCTACATCATATCAATTGTTGGAAATACATTATGTACCCTGTACTTGGATGATGACATCAATGTCTACATCATATCAATTGTTGGAAATACATTATGTACCATGTACTTGAATGATGACATCAATGTCTACATCATATCAATTGTTGGAAATACAGTATGTACCATGTACTTGAATGATGACATCAATGTCTACACCATATCAATTGTTGGAAATACAGTATGTACCCTGTACTTGAATGATGACATCAATGTCTACATCATATCAATTGTTGGAAATACATTATGTACCATGTACTTGAATGATGACATCAATGTCTACATCATATCAATTGTTGGAAATACAGTATGTACCCTGTACTTGAATGATAACATCAATGTCTACATCCTATCAATTGTTGGAAATACAGTATGTACCATGTACTTGAATGATGACATCAATGTCTACATCATATCAATTGTTGGAAATACATTATGTACCCTGTACTTGAATGATGACATCAATGTCTACATCATATCAATTGTTGGAAATACAGTATGTACCCTGTACTTGAATGATGACATCAATGTCTACATCATATCAATTGTTGGAAATACATTATGTACCCTGTACTTGAATGATAACATCAATGTCTACATCATATCAATAGTTGGAAATACAGTATGTACCCTGTACTTGAATGATGACATCAATGTCTACACCATATCAATTGTTGGAAATACAGTATGTACCCTGTACTTGAATGATGACATCAATGTCTACATCATATCAATTGTTGGAAATACATTATGTACCATGTACTTGAATGATGACATCAATGTCTACATCATATCAATTGTTGGAAATACAGTATGTACCCTGTACTTGAATGATAACATCAATGTCTACATCCTATCAATTGTTGGAAATACAGTATGTACCATGTACTTGAATGATGACATCAATGTCTACATCATATCAATTGTTGGAAATACATTATGTACCCTGTACTTGAATGATGACATCAATGTCTACATCATATCAATTGTTGGAAATACAGTATGTACCCTGTACTTGAATGATGACATCAATGTCTACATCATATCAATTGTTGGAAATACATTATGTACCCTGTACTTGAATGATAACATCAATGTCTACATCATATCAATAGTTGGAAATACAGTATGTACCCTGTACTTGAATGATGACATCGATGTCTACATCATATCAATTGTTGGAAATACATTATGTACCACGTACTTGAATGATGACATCAATGTCTACATCATATCAATTGTTGGAAATACAGTATGTACCCTGTACTTGAATGATGACATCAATGTCTACATCCTATCAATTGTTGGAAATACATTATGTACCATGTACTTGAATGATGACATCAATGTCTACATCATATCAATTGTTGGAAATACAGTATGTACCATGTACTTGAATGATGACATCAATGTCTACATCCTATCAATTGTTGGAAATACAGTATGTACCCTGTACTTGAATGATGACATCAATGTCTACATCCTATCAATTGTTGGAAATACATTATGTACCACGTACTTGAATGATGACATCAATGTCTACATCCTATCAATTGTTGGAAATACAGTATGTACCCTGTACTTGAATGATGACATCAATGTCTACATCCTATCAATTGTTGGAAATACAGTATGTACCATGTACTTGAATGATGACATCAATGTCTACATCCTATCAATTGTTGGAAATACAGTATGTACCCTGTACTTGAATGATGACATCAATGTCTACATCCTATCAATTGTTGGAAATACATTATGTACCCTGTACTTGAATGATGACATCAATGTCTACATCCTATCAATTGTTGGAAATACATTATGTACCCTGTACTTGAATGATGACATCAATGTCTACATCATATCAATTGTTGGAAATACAGTATGTACCCTGTACTTGAATGATGACATCAATGTCTACATCCTATCAATTGTTGGAAATACATTATGTACCACGTACTTGAATGATGACATCAATGTCTACATCCTATCAATTGTTGGAAATACAGTATGTACCCTGTACTTGAATGATGACATCAATGTCTACATCCTATCAATTGTTGGAAATACAGTATGTACCATGTACTTGAATGATGACATCAATGTCTACATCCTATCAATTGTTGGAAATACAGTATGTACCCTGTACTTGAATGATGACATCAATGTCTACATCCTATCAATTGTTGGAAATACATTATGTACCCTGTACTTGAATGATGACATCAATGTCTACATCATATCAATTGTTGGAAATACAGTATGTACCCTGTACTTGAATGATGACATCAATGTCTACATCATATCAATTGTTGGAAATACATTATGTACCCTGTACTTGAATGATGACATCAATGTCTACATCATATCAATTCTACGATTAAGGCTGTTATAATTTTTGGAATATTATATTTTGTTGTTATGGGCCGATGGCCTCTAGTCAAATTGTATCTGTATTTCTTGTATCTGTATCTTGTATCTGTACCTTGTATCTGTATCTTGTATCTGTATCTTGTATCTGTATCTTGTATCTGTATCTTGTATCTGCATCTTGTATATGTATCTTGTATCTGTATCTTGTATCTATATCTTGTATATGTATCTTGTATCTGCATCTTGTATCTGTATCTTGTATCTTGTATCTTGTATATATATCTTGTATATGTATCTTGTATATGTATCTTGTATCTTGTATATTGTATATTGTATCTGTATCTTATATCTGTATCTTGTATCTGTATCTTGTATCTGTATCTTGTATCTGTATATTGTATGTGTATCTTGTATCTTTATCTTGTTTCAAGTGCGAGTATTGACGCATCCACACAGTCTGCCCAGACCCTTCACCGTCTGCATGCAATAAAGTCCTAGATGCAACATTTGACATAGAGCTAGAACTATAGCGTCACATAGTTTACGCCAGTATACCTTTAAATAATATCCAAACGGAAAGTGATTTATAACTTGAATAGCCAGAAGCAGTTCATGTATTTAAGGGTTGGTGACATTTATTTCTGTAGAATCGTCTTGAACACTTGTTTGACTCTGTGGTGTGCAGTAAAGGTATTGCTGCACTTATGACCTAAACGCTGGGTCATTACTCCCGAGGGATGGACGTTTGACTCGTCTATAAATACGTGAAATCAATTGGGTATTTACATCGATGGACACAGATTATATGTTCATATAAGGAAATCATTATCAGTCTACCAATTAAGACGGTATCGGACTGTTTAATGATGTTGAACCGTTTATGGTAACACCTTTAGATCAACCTCTGCTTGACCTACATTTTTATTACCAGGTAGAGGACAGAATTGGTCTTCTTTATCTGTTAACGAATTCAAAACGAGATCGTGTATGCAAATTATAGGTACGAATTTAGACAATTGTAATTAACTATAAGCTATGATTATTTGCTATTACCTCCCTATTCGTGTTGCAGACAAATTAAGAACTTCATTGTGGGAAAAGACGCAAGAACCATTTCACATTAACCCTTTCCCTCATACGACAATTCTGCAGCAGAAGACTTTGAACATATTTTGTCAAAATATGGAAACTCTCTATAATTGAATGGATAACCTATGACTAAAAGTGGAAAGCATTGTGGCAAAATGAGAAATTGCACGTTTTGTGCAATTTCTTCTTTTGTCACTATGTTTTCAAAAAGCCGTCTGCTGGAGAGGCGTCAGAAAGCGTCTATATGAGGGAAAGGGTCAAGATTTATGTAGCGTCTGTGTAATATTTTGATCTATTTCATAAGCTTTTCTCGCTTACATTTGATCAGTCTTTTGATAAAAACGCGTTTAATGAAAGCTAAGGATTTTGCGTTCTCTAAAGATGGACAGATATTTAATTTAAAAAAAAAAGGTAAAGGTAATTATGCGGCGACATTGAAACGAATTAGACGCTTAAGCTATATATAGAACGTTTCATTGATAACATAATCATTATCACAACATTCGCACGACTTTATAATACGTTTGCGAACAATTCAGAGCAAGATCAGCCTTCATATTCGTGCAGTCTAATCAGGGTATGCATCGATCGTTTCGCATACATCATCATTTCGAAAACACTTGTACAATTTTTTATGTAAGAGGATGTCAACAACCAAGGATTATAATACATTTGCGAACAATTTAGAGCAAGATCAGCCTTCATATCGTGCTGTATAATCATGGTCAGCATCGATCGTTTCTCGTAAATCACTATTTCAAAAACACTTGTACAAGTTATATGTAAGAGGATGTCAACAACCAAGAATGTGATTGCAGTTTAGTGAGGGATTTAAGCAGGAAAAGGCTTAACCCTTTGCCTAACATGGTATATTGTTATAGCCATACCCATCCGAAAACAGCCGACGAAAAACGGAAAAAATCTATAAAGTTGATTGTGCCATTTTGATAAATAGTACACTTGGAGAGCAGTAATACAATTCATGTTTTCGAAATCATTCTTATAAAAAAGCATTAAATACGAATCTGATATGGAAGGGTTGATAATAAATTAAATAAGTCACAGTGAATGAGATTTAAATTGAGCTGTGAATTTAACTCGACAATCGTGGTCGTCGATTTTTCATGCTGATATAAAGTCATTTGTTAAACTTTATTTTGTATATGATTTTGTACGACTCTTTCCAAACAGTTTTCAGATACAAAGAAAGCCACTTTCAGTCGAAATTTACCAGTATCACAGCCAAGTGTTTGCTTCTATATACATGTTTTAGCATATACGCATTTACCCTTCCCCATATGTAGACGCATTTGACGTAACTGCAGCAGACGAGTATTTAAAACACTTTGACAAAAGTTGAAATTCCTCAAAATATAGAACATGCCAAAATGTTTAAAAAAATCATGCTGTGAATAACAAAGCTTCTCCGTGTTTCAGTCAGATTCGTCTGTGTCAAATGCGTTGTATGTCGCAAATGGTTTATCCCAGTGCCGTATCCACTCTTCATGATGCCATGAAATGATTCCGCGATTAACTGATTGGGGTTTAACGCCGTGTTCAACAATGTTTCAGTCACATCACCAGTTATTTACACAGCGGTCATTTTCTATCGGTGGAAGACGAATGACGCTTATAGCTTTGAATTTTGTCAAATGTAAGAAAGAATGTTGGCCTAGGTGGGGGTTCGAACTCACAACCCCAATGATTGACAGCCCGCGTTGCTACCGACTGAGCTACCCGGGCTCGCACAAATTCGTCGGATGAAATGGTGTCTTATATGCGAATAGTGAGAAGACTCATACGATCTGAAAAAATACAAAGTTTCGTAAATTCTAACCACTATCTCTATATATATATATGCCGAGCCCCGGTAGCTCAGTCGGTAGCGACGCGGGTCTCAATCCAGGGGTTGTGAGTTCGAATCCCGGCTCGGCCAACTTTCTTTCCGACGATTGACAAAAGTCAATGCGACATGCGTTATTCGTCTTCCACCAATGGGCTAAGTCTATGTGGAAAAGCAGTCAGTTGCTTGGGAAGATTGTTGTGTGGAGTACTGGTGTGAGAAAACCAGGAAACGCACGAGTAGGTGAACTGGCCGCCGTGATATAACTGAGAAATTGTTAAAAACGGCGTTAAACCCCAATCAATCAATCTCTATATATACACGCGAATATAAGCCTCGTCTAGCGCAAATGGGTATAATGAGATATCCGATAATATATCATTTTAAATGAGTTCCGGTAGCTCCGTATTGACACTCCTTCAACCACAGTTGATTCCTCCCCTCCCTCGAGACGCTTTTGATGTTGGAAAACATGGTTTGCCCGACTTTTTCTACGTTGCTGACTATATATATCACCCGAAGACAGCATGATCAATGATAACATCAAAAATGCAGTGTAAACCTAAAAGTCAAGGTCAATCGTGTGATATTTCAAGTGATGGTGTAACCCTGAAATGATAAAATTGAATAGATAAGAAATGTTTATATGTTCATTAAAGAATTATCTATGATGTTGAGAACACCTGTGCAAATACAAACTATCATGACAGTATGTTTATTTGTGCTGAACGGACGGTTGTTGCACATACTGCCGCCAATAGCATGGGCAGAGTGTATTGAAACTTTTTGAACACATTTTCCTTCATGACAGATTATGCTGCAGTAGCAAATTTTAATTCCGTTTCGAGCAACATGAGATTTCATTTGTTATAATTTACGTATTCAACAACGGTATAAACAATCGCTGGCGATAAAAGATACCGTAAAAATACACGAGACCAACCGTAAGTCCACCTACCTTTAAAGTTTAAGAGCTTTTTTACCCCTGAAATTTGCTCAATGTTCTCCTTTCTCGTAAATTTCACGGATTTCATGCTGACTGTGTTGCACTTCCGGTGCGCATGTGCATTTATTCTTTACCTACAAAATATCACAGACATGCACAATATCATGCCACACCGTCACTGCGAGCAGTCAAAACTAACATGTATGATCATTGGCTATATGTTGCATATTTCACATCGACATGATTTTGTGTACAGTAAACACAGATATGCGTCAAGTACTGCCGGCGACATTTTGTACAGTAAGCAACGACATAACTTATGGGCGGCGACAAAAGCCGGCAAGGCTTTGTATATTTAACATTTACATGAGCTATCGCCATCACGACTTAGTATATTCAACACCGACATGAACTATCGCCATCTCGACTTAGTATATTCAACACCGACCTGAACTATCGCCATCACGACTTAGTATATTCAACACCGACATGAACTGTCGCCATCACGACTTAGTATATTCAACACCGACATGAACTATCGCCATCACGACTTAGTATATTCAACATCGACATTAACTATCGCCATCACGACTTAGTATATTCAACACCGACATTAACTATCGCCATTACGACTTAGTATATTCAACAACGACATGAACTATCGCCATCACGACTTAGTATATTCAACACCGACATGAACTATCGCCATCGCGACTTAGTATATTCAACACCGACATGAACTATCGCCATCACGACTTAGTATATTCAACACCGACATGAACTATCGCCATCACGACTTAGTATATTCAACACCGACATGAACTATCGCCATCACGACTTAGTATATTCAACACCGACATGAATTTTCGCCGGTTTCATTTGGTACTGTGAACGTCGACATGAAGTATCTTCGGAAGTGGAAGGCAGTGGTGCAGAAGTAGAGCGTCGGCCTCTCGTATCAAAGGTCCCTGGTTCGAGTCCCGTGATGAGCGGGTCCTGACTTTGTAATTTTTCCATCCAAATGGCGCGAGTACTGGTTAAGTCTCCAGGAAGCAGACATCGAGCGTGATTAATATAAGCTGAAAGCTTGCTTCGCAATCGATAAAATAAATAATGTTTAGATTAAGTATCTTCGGCGGTATCGTGTACTGGCTTAATCTATCGCCGGCAAAATGATTTATTTTTAACATCGACATAACTAAGCGCTGATTACATGTTGTACAATTCACGACGACATTAGTACATTTTGTACAGTTAACGTCGATTTAGGATATCGTTAGCTACAGTTTTGTACAGTTATTATCAACATGAACTATCTCCAGCGACCGTTGTCCAATGTTATCATCGACATGAACTTTCGCAAGAGATGGGTGTGTGCGGCTAATATAGACATGAACTCGCAAGCGACATTGTGTACTGTTTAAACAGCCATTAAGTAACGCCCACGATAATTTGTATAGTTTATTTCGACATTAATTATACCTGGTGACATTATTTTAACAGAAACAAAGGCTATCACCTGCGAGAATGTGTACAGTCAGCATGTGCAGTATACTAAACTGTCAATTTTGTCCAAGGAACACGATTCTGGTTTACGAAGAACGTAAACAAATCAGCAAAGAAGATATTGGCCTCTCCGAGTTATGACAGCAAAGAAAGATTTAATCAAGACTATTTTTATGAATGGGACATTTAGAGAACAAAAGATTCTATTGACCCATTACGTGGTTAATAAAGCGGAAAACGGTTTCTCGGTTAATTGCTCCATATTAGACAAATATTGATTTTGTATCACATGTCTTGCACTGTCTTGTTTTAGCTTAAACTATCCAAGAAACATCTTTTCGTGCTATCACTTTGTCATCCCCATTATAATCAGGACTGTATGCATCATGGCCTATTTAGGTTAACACAATTAGGTCAATACTTTATTTCTTTGTATTTGTCTTGGATGCAATTTCAGAGAAGCCGCCATGGCCGAGTGGTAAGCGTCTTATATTTGTAACCGGGAGTCCAGGGTTTGATCCACACTCACGGTGGTCATGGTGGAGTGCCCTTTGGCGAGGTCCATATAAGAGCCAAGTACTTGTTTGGCATATAGTGATCCTGAATAAGTGTTCCGTCTCCTTCATAAGACTGAAATGCCGTTTTAAATCGTGTAAACCCCATATTTTATTAGATTTCAATTTCAGGAATTTAAGAATATGAAATGTAGCATTCAATGAAAGATGATGAGCCTACTGACATTTCCCAATGTACAGTTTAATATCAGCTTCCATTCTCCTACAGTCTGATCACTTTTCAGACTCTTTACATGAAGGTGTTTAATGAGCCGTTAGCTGGATACCGGGTACCGTATTTGCACAGTCTGACCTGGTCCCCAATGACCGAAAGTGGGTTTGTATGTGCCGTTGCTCAAATATTCATGAGTTTCGATAATGTAATTGTTTTTAGCATCAGCCTCGCGATGGAGAAGGTCAAATACCGAGACCATGTTTTTCATATCAAATAAATTCAGCAATAGTTTCCTTCTTTGCTCTCAGGGCTATGTGAATAGCATTATACAACGCAGTCGTGCGTCGGGTTATTATTGATTAATAGACGCATTTTTATGTATGTACAGGAAGTGCCATTTGGAGAAATTGTGCCATTTGGAGAAATTGTGCCATTTGGAGAAATTGTGACTTAAGGAGAAATTGCCAATTGTAAACTTGTTTCACTACTTGTAATTTCGTTTACTAGTGCAGAGATTTTTCTTATATTGAACTGGTTGTTTTCAATACTTGACCATGACCTCCGTTATTGGTCTATCTCTAAAGTGTATTGATATCGATGGTCGAGTTTTAGATGTAGATTATTAGGTTAACAAGTCAAGTCTTAATAGATAACGTTCTCTAACGCTACCCGTTCCCACATACATCAGATCTGCTGCAAACGACATTGAACACACATAGGCAATATATGAAATATCTTTACAAATAAAAGTTTGATAGTTGAAAAGAAATGAGCAGTTTCGCCATAATGATTTTAAAAGTCGACTGCGTCAGATGGCCCAAAATGTTGGAAAGACTGCAGAACAGAATATTATTAGATTAGCGCAATATAAGTGGAAGTACATTCATGTGACACAAGTCGGTTACGTTTGTTTGGAAACAAACTGCCAAAATGTAACGTTCTACCATTTCGTTGCAAAGTTCAAAATACATTGTGTAACATGTTGGCATTGTTTTTCGTTGGGAATAAACTACCGAAAGGTTAACATCTAGCATTGTGTTACGTAGTTTGAAACAAGTGTAATTACACTTTGTAAGATATTGTAGTTACGTGTGTTCAGCATCAACTGTGTATACTCCTTGAATTCGTTTGCTGTGAAAACATCGGAGACAAGAAATGAAATATATTGTAGATTGGTAGTTTACTTTTGGTGCCAGTGTTGAAAAGATGAGTGAAATTACTTAAAACGTCTCCCTTTGCCCTGATGTTTTCAAAATCATTTGCTACAGATGCATAAACTGACGATCGTATCAGGGAAAGGATTAAACGAACCAACGTTCAACAGATTAGAATCGTGATAAGTCAGGATGAACTGATATCTCGATAGATTAGTGAGTTGCTCAATCGGGTGATATAAGACAACGCAATGTGTTCAGTTCAGGTCCGACGTAGCAAATTAATTCACATTTGTAAGCGTATTTGTTTCGTTTTCAAAATAGTTTTTTACGCCGCCCTCGACAACAAATGAGCCGTCTCGCGAGAAAACAAAGACTGTGGACTATGCGTAAAGTATCGACCCGGATCAGCATAAGCATGCCGCACAAGCTTACCCGGACAGACACTTTTCGCCTCCTGTGAATTTTCTGTTTCAGGAATCATTACTCTATATCTCTATTGTCCTTGGACGGAATGTGTCGGCCCGGATTAGCCTGCGCGGACTGCGCAGACTGAACTGGGTCGATACATTACGCAGAGTCCATAATATTGGTTTTCTCGTGGGACGGTTCATATGTATTGCTCTGGTGATTGCTCTGATTGAGAATAAGCGTTTTAAGCGTATATATGTCCATTTGGTAGTGAACAGTGTATCGTGTACAAGCATCTAACAGGTGCAGATAAATTGAAGGGACAGAGTTAGATACAAGGGAGTCCGGGTGCGATACCCTAGCTCTTTGCGAAAAGACCCCCTTGGTTCTTTTACGTGATCCGTGTATAGCACTGATACACGCGAGGCACTATCAGATGATAGGCATTGGCTTTGATATAAGTGTGGTATTTTGAACGATATATTTTTTTGTATTTTTTCTTTTTTTCTTTTACTTTATATATCATAATGTTCATCCGTGTATGATTGTCATATATTGGAGGAAATAAAGATCATATTTCAGTATTCAGGTCAATTGTGTGGGATACCCTTTAGTTTATCCTTAATCTTGGTGGACATTGCAATTGGAATGGCAGATCGCACGGAATGATACTGTCTGACTGAAAGGATTAGGTATGCGGTAATAAGTTATAATTGCAGGAATGCTAGGTAAAAGGGGCTATTGTCCTTTACCCCTTTCCCTCACACAGCTTACACAAAATATACCGAATGTGTTTGTAAACATCGAGACAAATGTGTTTGAAATATCTGTAAATAAGAATATACTTATTATATATATGATGAACATTGTAGCAAAAGAAGTTGTTCGTTATGAACAACTTCTTTTGCCACACTGTTGTCGGTATTAGTCCGCTACATATGCGTCAAACTACGTTTGAATGTAGGATAGTGTTAAACATACGGTATATATTCTTGAAACAAGCCGTTATAGGATGATGTTAAACATACGGTATATAGTCTTGAAACAAGCCTTTGTTAACATACGGTATATATTCTTGAAACAAGCCTTTGCATGACCATATCTCCGTCAACTGTATTTCATCAACAAACCAGAATAGTAGCCCTACTATTAGAAAATTATCAATCGTTCTTAAAAACAACATTTTCGTAATGAAGAAACGTGTAATACCACAAGGTTTTATTTTCATATGACACTGTGAAATTAAGAAATACCTTCAATGGTAAAATTGTCCAAATGACAATAGATACTAGATATTTTTGTTCTGTTCAAAAAGCTTATCATTTGGCCTTGTTATGTCAGCTTAGTACAGGTGTGATAAGACACAAGTTAAGTACGAGCTGATCAAAAGTGATTGTTTCCAAAATAAACGTTAAATTTAACTGTTCTATGGTCATTCCTAGGTGTTTAAATACATATTGGGCGTCTAAACAGGGGACCGCACTAAATTGACCAACATACATGTACTGTTCTGTGATTATTTGTCGGTTCTGAATTCGTTATATGAGATGTCCCGCGATAAAAACATTGTGGATTCAGCGTAAAATATCGACCCGGATCAGCATAAACATGCCGCGCAGGCTTACCCGGATAGACACTTTTGGCGTCCTGTGGATTTTCCTCTTCGGGAATCATTTCTCTATACCTCTATCCACTTGAGATGGAATGTGTAGGCCCGGATCAGATCTGGGTCGATATATTACGCAGAGGCCATACTGTTGGTTTTTCTCGCGGGACGGCTCGTATCATTATTCTTTTAATTGTTTCAGGACATTCACTGGTTTCTTTTCCATCTGTAACGATAATCTATCCGTACGTTTAGATGTCTTTTTTAAAATATGCTAATGAATATGTTTCCGTTTCGTATTCATGATCTAAAACTTCACTTATTTTTAAAAGTTATTTGTCTAAACTGATATTTTCTCAGATATTCGTTTAGCACCTTTTATGTTTTTATATTACTCAAATGTTACTACGTAATGCAACAGTTCACTCCTGTAACCATGCTATTGTTTTTCTGGTCCGAATTGAAAACACCTGAACATATCTGAAGAAGAGAATAGATAAACGATAAAACATAGGATGGTATAAACATTGTCCTTCAGAAGAAGGGTATTTACAAAATACAACTTGAACTGTTAACCCTTTCCATCATATAGACGCGTTTTGGTGCCTCTGCAGCAGACGGCTTTTTGAAAACATAGAGACAAAAGAAAAAAAAATGCTCAAAAGGAGCAAATTCTCCTTTTGCCACAATGGTTTCCATTTGTAGTCATAGGTTATCCATTCAATTATAGAGATTTTCTATTTTTTGACAAATTTAAATTCAAAGTCGTCTGCTGCAAAATTGTTGTATGAGGGAAGGGTTACAGAACTTTCCATAAAACTCATTATATTATACACAGACACCAGCTACAAGTTATTTGTTTTTATATCTCTCCTGATCACTTTCTTCAAATTCTGAATTCAGTTATATATCCGGTAATATGTTATTATTGCTACGTAGACCAGACACAATAAGGGTGTATGTACTCTGTGTGTATCAGGTAGGTTGTCATTGACTGCATTTACCTCGAGTGCGGTAGATGCGCTAACTGGTTCGGCTGTACATTGTTCACAAATACTCTTACATCAAGTTCCCCTGTAGTGTGGCTCATTTATTTTCAGAATGACGGCAAAATAAGACATATTACGGCATGATTCATTAAAACCAACTTTAGGATGTCAGTCGCGAGTGGTTCTTAAAAACTGCATATTTGTTTAAGGTATATGATATCAGATTCATGCTTACTATGTTTATCAAAAGTATCTTGAGCATTTCTCAGAGTGATTTGAATTTACACTGTTCGTAAAAGCGAAATGTTTAATTATCCTAGAGCGCGACTCATATTTTACCTATTTACTTATATAACTCGTAATACATATGGAGGGCTTGGTGTGAAACGGTTGTAACTAAAATTGGTATTTTTTTACCAAGTCTAATCACCTCGCGATAAAGTCTTTATTGGCATTGGTAAACAATGGAAATTTATGTGACATTGCTCGTTCTGAGCAATGGCACCTAAATTTGCATTGTTTTACAAAGGGGTCAAAATTGACCCTTAACCAGGGTTTCCAAAATAAGTTTTTAGTTGCAACCGTTTCACACCAAACCCTCGATATGAACTATGGTCTGAGTTGATCTGAGACGTGTCATCCGAAAAATCTCGGTTCTGTTTTTATCCCAATTTAGCATCCCAATTGATTGATTGGTTGTAGTTCAACACCGTTTTCAATGGTATATCAGTTATACCTCGGTGTACATTTAACCACAGGAGTGTTTTCAGGCTTTCTCTCTCTCGAGTTCACGACACAACATCATTCCCGGGCTACCTTGTCACATAGGACAACTGGTGGAAGTGGACCCTTGTCACATTGACCAATTCGCCAATTGGTGGAAGATTACTGACTCTTCCAACATTGACCAATTCGCCAATTGGTGGAGTAGGAATAACCTTTCTCACAAAGACAATTCCCTAATTGGTGGAAGTTGAATGATACTTGTTACAAAGACAAATTCGCCATTCGCGGAAGTGGAATAACCCTTCTCACATAGATCAATTCGCCAATTGGTGGAGGTAGAATGACCATTTAATAATCATCGCTACGCATGGCCGATGCGGTTTTCGAGCTCACGACCCCTGGACAATCTCGTCGTTACCGACTGAGTCTTTTAGGACTAGACTTATCACAAAATGGGATTCAGGAGTTGAAACAGTAGGGCTTTGGTCAGACTATATACAGTACACTTGGTGCTGTCTCTTAGAGCAAAAAATACAAGCGTCATTCGTCATCCACCAATGGAATATCAGTCTATGTGGAAAAGCAGCCAGTTGCTTGGAAATAATGTTGTATGAAGTACTGACGTGCGAAAGCCAAGAAACGTATGAGTAGGTGAACTGGTCGCCGTGATATGACTGAAATATTGTTGAAAACGGCGTTAAACCCCAATCAACTTAGAGAAAAATTACACATGTTCGCCTAACGCGTTTTAAATAGCGATCAGGATGATAATTTCCGTTAGTTATTGTAACGGAGCAACAATTCACATTTTCGCCTGTCCCAATTTAAATATAGATCAAAATGATAATGTCCGTTAGTTATTGTTACGGAATACAATCGGAGAGTAGGTTATTATTATGTATTTTCGCCGTTACTAAAGAAGATCTACGTCACGCGACTCCATTTATATCTCTTTTATTGTCACACTGCCCTGTGAATAACGTGAAATGTTTTATTATTGGTGCTCTGCCTTCACCCTTCGGTCTCACTAGACACATTATATGTCTCTGGTCTCACAAACAGGAATGTGATTAGAAAATAACGATGTCAAAATTAATCAAGTCAGTATTGTACAGTTTTCGAATGGTTGGTTACTATATGTTATACATATACATATAATAACATATGCATTTTGACATAGTAAGTATACTCGTATATAGGATATAAAACGAAACGTAGAATTAAGCTTATCTCCAAAATCCCTCGCTCGAATCCAAAATGTGTTTCATAATTTCCTATATGTTTATGTATAGTATTATTTAAGAAATTATGTACATATTTAATATTCAATAAACGAAAAACTTTACATCAATGTTATCATGTATTCGTGCACTATTGAGCACAAAAGATCTTTTCCACATACAGCAAATCTACAGCAGACAAGTTATGGAGAAACAAAAAAAAGGAAAATCTCCAGACACGAAAATAGTATAATTGAATTATGAGCAATATCCCCTTTTGTCATAATGGTTTCAAATGTTGTCTGATGCAGATGCATCAAAATACGTCTGCATGTGTTATAGGGTTATACCAGGCTACGAGTTAATATAGAAAAGAAACAGATGTTCACAGTACACGAATCATGAAAACTGCAAATAGTGTGTAAAGAGAGAAAGGATAAAAACAATTATGACATTTTTACAAAGGTTTTCATTTCGAATATCGACCAATGTAGTAGGTTGTATAATTGGGTTAGTAGTAATGAATCGATGACATAGAAGTCCATTTGTAATTATTTTTTTTGTAATAAGAATGACACTAAAAAATCCACATCCGACGATCCTTTCAACCCCAAATCGCATACTCAATATCGAGGGTATTGATTATGAACACTATCAATCGAGACATGAACAAAAAAAAAAACAACTGTAGGATATTTTTTGAAGCGTTTAAAAAATGAAATTATGCTTCTTTCAAAAGTATTTCGCTTCTCTCACGACATTTCATTGATAGACTATCAGTACTTCCGGTATTTTGTTTTTATCCTATCCTGACCGCCATGCTTCTGTAGTTATTTCATCCCCGCAACACTTGGCGCCAAAGAGGGTAACCATTACTGTTTGGTATGAGCATACCGGAATCTAACCCTGGTCTCCCGCTCCGACGAGGTTAGATAGAGGTACGTCAAGGCGGGGCATCTTATGCACTCTGACACAAACGCACACTAATTGGTAAAAGCGAACAGCGTACATCCTGATCAGAATACGGGGAGATGATCTTTTCCAGCGCGTGATGTGGGGCATCCTATGCACTCTGACACAAACGCACACTAATTGGTAAAAGCGAACAGCGTACATCCTGATCAGAATACGGGGAGATGATCTTTTCCAGCGCGTGATGTGGTTCCAAAATGACTATCAATGTTTTAAAGTGTAACATCTAAAGCAGCCCGCATGATTTACATTCAACCGGAAGTCATTTTGTATTTGCGAAACTAGTCCAAGAAATGATGATTAATTGCTCCTAAGGAAGACTTGAGGAGTGGTTATAAGGGCGGTTAATATTAAACAATAAATCACCGATAAGTAAGCCACTTACATATGTGTGGAGTACCGTTCAAATTGAAACCATGTTAACAAAATATCCGTCCTGGGTTTGTGCTGGCAGAACCACCGACTCGAAATCGAGAAATTAATGATTCGAATCCTATCAAGGTACATATAAGAGCACATATTAAGAAACGTGCCGTACTGGATTTACTCTCGTTCGTCCATGATTGCAGGAAGCATAACTAAAAGAACCTTTACAAATTGTAGCGCTACATTGGGATTGATTCGTTGGATTCGCTTCGTCAGTATTTCAGTTATAAAATGACGACGTTCATTTATCCGTTAATATTAAGTCTCTAAGCAGTTGTGGGCTTGGTAATGGGCATTGCACACGGACATCACAATAACCGCCGCAAACTTGATCCGTGTCGCCCGGTATCAAATCCTGCGCACTTACCGCTAAGCTACGGATGAATCCTCTATTATCAAGCTAGTGGCTGAATGACAAACAGGTTTAACTACCTGTTGTAACACCATGTATGTAGGCCGTTTTGTAATCAACCTACCCGGAAATACACTTGCTCGCTACCATGAAGTTAAATGCGTTTTTATTGTTTAGATACTTGAAAAATAGACTTGTGTCGATATTTAATGATTTTTGTTTCTTAATTTATTGTTTAAGAATCAATGGCATTTTCAATTGAGATCGGGCGCGAGAAAATGTCCAAGTGTCCATATCTTACCAGGGTCGTAACAGGGTCTGCCATGGTTGAATTGCGGTCCGGTTTTAATCGATATATCTATTGTCACATGTTCCCTCAAAGAAACACAATTAATCTTGTCTGTAGCAGACGAGTGTAAAAAGTAAACACACTGATCAATTCTTTTTCGAATAATTATTTTACCTCTAATCTAATTTGCCTCATTTTAATTAGAAATCAACGTCCTTTTTGTCAGACGTTTTGGGTTATGAACACTCTAATGGAATGCACTCGAATTATGTTGATGGGATGGTATGTCTTTAATTATAATGACCCATTTCTACAACCTTTTCCAACCGACACATATGCAGCAGTCGTCTTTAAAAAAACCATTGTGACAAAAGGAGAAATCGCTTATGATGAGTTCTCCTGTTTGCCACAATGTTTTTCTACATTATTCAATACTCATCCTTTCAATTCGGGAGATTTTTCATATTTTTGTCCAGATGTGTTCAATGTCGTGTTCTGTATGTGGGACAGGGATTAACAGTCTCTACATTTTGTGTTTGATAATCGATGGTACTTTCAAATTGTGAAGCACCAACGATAAAAACCAAACTCTTCATTCAAGTTTATTCGGCTTTGGGCGACTATTAACACTTTTTTATAGCAATGTCGTCCAAGATCGGCCACCATAAATGCACTGCTATTTCTTACCTAGGTCTACCATATAGCTTCTTAGGTTTCAACATTTGGCAATATTTATCCGAAATCGTGAGAAAAAGGCGATTCCAAATCAAGTTAATGATCGGTGTACGCTTTATACAGCTTAAAAGAATAGGGTCAGCCCTTGCCTCACTGGGTGCGACTTTAGGCAACATGTCGAGGGCTTGGCGTGAAACGGTTGTAACTCAAAACCTATTTTGAAAACCCTGGATTAGGGGCAATTTTTACCCTTTTGTAAACAATGCAAATTTAGGTGCCATTGCTCACGAGCAATGGCACCTACGTTTCCATTGTTTACCAAGAAAAATGATTTAACGCTTATAAAGACTTTATGGCGAGGTAAATAACCTTGGTAAAAAAATACCAATTTTAGTTACAACCGTTTTCACGCCAAGCCCTCGATGTACGTATGCAGTTATGGAAGACTTCTTATCATGATTTGAACAATGAAGACAAAGATAAACCTGCACATTAGTGCAGTCTAATCTTGGTCGGCAGTGTTTGTTCTTCATTTATCAATATCGGTAGATTTCCATAGATCTATATAACTCGTCGAAAATGTGTTTGTAGGAATGTAATGTGATCAGGGTTAACGTAACCATGACCATTTCGAGAGCTTGGCGTGAAACGGTTGTAACTAAAATTGGTACTTTTTTACCAAGGTTAATCACCTCGCCATAAAGTCTTTATAAGCATTAAATCATTTTTCGTGGTAAACAATGGAAATTTAGGTGCCATTGCTCGTTCTGAGCAATGGCATCTAAATTTGTATTGTTTTCAAAGGGGTCAAAATTGCCCCTAAACCAGGGTTTTCAGAATAGGTTTTTAGTTACAACCGTTTCACGCCAAGCCCTCGATTTATGCTCGACATGGGCTATACGAATCTCTTAAAGAACTCTAAATCTAATGGTTCCGAGTAAAAATTCAAGCTCTGCAAATTCAGTTATAAAATGACAAGTGGGAAAAGCAGCCATGTGTGTGTACGTATGACCTCAAATCATTCGAAACTTAAAATGAAATTTGATCGTAGAAATTTAATTTCTTACATCTATTAAGAGAAATCTTTCATCGATTATTTTTTTTGTAAAGATCTATCCGTACAGAAGTGCCATTTTGACGAATAGCAAACAAATTAGCATCAATACGTCCTTTGTACCTAACCATTTATCAAAATGAGTAACGTCACTTAAAACCCAGACCTTCGGATGTTTTGAAATAAATTACAATAACGATTAATGTGCGTAGTTTTTTATAGCCGGTCTTTTGTCAAATCTATACCTATAGAGGTTGCCATGGTACCTTTCCGGCTTGACTACAAACAGGGAAGCCCCTGAATTGATTGAACGAAGGCGCTGGCAGATCCGGACCCTAGCGTGTCGCATATAATCAAGGTAGATATCTGCGTGACGTGGCTCATACATGAGATGTCAAACCGGGTCATGTGACCCTTAACCCTTTCCCTCATTCGACAATTCTGCAGCAGACGACTTTGAACATATTTTGTCAAAAAGTAGAAAATCTCTATAATTGAATGAATAACCTATGACAACAAGTGGAAAACAGTGTGGCAAAAGGAGAAATTGCTCGTTTTGAGCCATTTCCTCTTTTGTCACTATGTTTTCAAAGAGCCGTCTGCTGCAGAGGCGCCTGAAAGCGTCTATATGAGGGAAAGCGTTAATAAACCCATTGTGGAATAATAAGTGAAAACGCAACACCGTAGATTCCATAATATAAGGTTATTATAATACACATAGCTTATGACCTGCTGGCCGGGTCTCTAGCCCTTCTCCCGACTCTAACTCCTAGGCCTCGATTCTCGACTCTCCATTTATACCCGTAGGTGCTCATTGTAAGAGTGTACAACGTCATCCTCACACTTGTGTGTGTGTTGTATTGTGTATTGTATTGCGTATTGTATTGTGTATTGTATTGTGTAATGTATTGTGTATTGTATTGTGTATTGTATTGTGTAATGTATTGTGTATTGTATTGTGTAATGTATTGTGTATTGTATTGTGTATTGTATTGTGTATTGTATTGTGTAATGTATTGTGTATTGTATTGTGTATTGTATTGTGTAATGTATTGTGTATTGTATTGTGTATTGTATTGTGAATTGTATTGTGTATTGCTTTGACAGCTGTACTATGGTGCATAAGATCAAGTTACAACTTTGACACTCCCTTACCGAGTCGTAAACAGTGGGGTTCATTATTTCACACCGTTACCTGATGTGTCATTTTAGTCTCAACCTGATAATTAAACTTCAGTGTATAGCCTCTCTAAGGCAACAATTTATTCGTAAATATTATAAGGAAAGACCAAACATGTTTAAATTAGCGCAGCTCCTTAAATCTGAAAACAAGAAAGACATACTAAATTTAGGCATGTATATTGAAAAGGCAATGTATATAAGGGATACACATGTTTATAATTGATTGGGAGTGTAAATTTAAACAGATTAATTATTAAATTATAAATTTTATAATTATAATTTAGCATTGCATGTATAAGAACTCCTAATGACATACTTGTCTTTTCGTTTCGGACATTATTGGTCTAAATGGGTGTTATTTCTCTATATTTCTCTATATTTGTTTTTTTTATAGTAAATTCAGTTTGCATCTCGTTTCTTGCTTGCATACAAGCATATTTATATGTATGTAGTTAGGTACAACTAAACATGGTTCTATGCCCTTCTGGTGATATTTTGAATAAAACATAAAACAAACATAACGGCATTTCTTTAGGGCATGACTTTAATTTATATTATTTGTTTCACCATCTGATGAAAAGTAATAGGAACCTGTGGACAAATGATGTCATATTTTAAGGGCGATTTGGAATCGTTGTGAAAAAAGAAGAAAATGCTCGCTCTGACGCTAGTCACAACGGCTCGTATATCTATCATCGGAAATAGTTATTTGCCGAGCCGGGGTTTGAACCCACGATCCCTGTATTGATCAACACAACTCAACTCAACTCAACTTTATTAGCAATCGGAATAAAACCTGCCTTTTGGCCATTTACAAGCAACTTTAGATGAAATATGACAAAGACCCACAGCAACATACATACATGTACAATCAAAACTAGTAGTCAATATATATTAATACACATGTTATTGAAAGCACTCGTCGTTACCGTCTGAGTTATTGGGTGAAAAGTGTAGTAAACGAGCACTCCGTGCATTCGTTAGTACAAATTGCGTGTAAGGAGCCTCTTGATAACTTTTCCCTCTGATAGTCGAACATTGCAGAAACACATGAGACTGTGTTGATGGGTCTATATCGAATATATATAGCTTGCACAATACTTGAGGCTGGCTTTCGGAGAGCGTTCCTCATATAAGAAGAGTTACGTTGTTCGCAATCGATATACTACGTACTTACATATACATGTTAATTACAGGACACTCGGAAAGATGCCCCCCCCCCCTCATCAAGGCTTACTGATCCAAATAAACAAAGTTTATCAAAAGTGGTTTTAACCCTTTCCCAAATGTAACAAACCTGTAGCAGACGACTTTGAAAATATTACAGAAATGTTGAAACTCTCTGAAATTGAAAGCTTTTTCAATGAATAAATTTGGAAAAACATTATAAGAAAACACGTCTGCTGCAGATGCTTTAATATACCTCTTCAATGTTTATATGTGAACAAGAAATGGGCGTTTTATGTAGAGCATAGCTTATATAAACAGCATGAAACGGTTTATGGGAAGAGCAATAATCTATTATGATTTATATAACATCGTTAAAAACGCATTTATCCTGGTTATTAATAAAAGCTACTTCATATTGATTTTGAACGATACAGTTCGAGATCTAGTCTTTCATTACCACCCAATTCTATATATATTCGTACAGGGCGTTTGAAGGAGTTTGTACCAAAACTTGCACAATCATTTGTCTATTCTACTTCTTGGACCGCATGGTGCGTTCAATTGACAATACCGTTAGCGTGGTGGGTTAGCTTTTTCTGCACCGAATTGTTTAAAGTAGACTCTTTCATGTTCAAAATCGCGGCTTTTCCAATTCCCATTTAATAAGAGTATTTGAATATTTTGATAATTAAAAGCCAAACAATGCTGATTTCAGGGTGAGACAGCTCGTTACGAGCTGACTCACCTGAATCTGTTTTGTTTGCAAACATTTCAATATTGCAATTGGCGCCGAAAGAGTTAATTATCGTGACCTAACGTACAATTTAACTGTATGCATCCATAGTTCATGTTTTCAACCAATATTGTATTCTGTATGGGTTTTTTTCTAATTTTTGAACGCACTTTAATGTATAAATTTAGCACTACAATTCGACTAGATTATGTTGTATTTTGTTAAAAGGAAAACTTATGTCTATAGTATGATGAACCAAATATCCCCAGTTAAAGGAACAGTGTGCACTATATGTATTATACATGTATTATATATGCACCGCGCCATGTGACTTGGTGATCCGTAACGAGATCATATAAAGGTAAATTGACGTTCAATTAATAGGGCTCTTAACTCTTCCAGCGTCGAATTGTTTAAAGTAGACTCTTCCATATTCAAAATCGGGCGTCTCCATTTCTCATGTAATAAAAGTTTGAATTATTTTGATATTTAAAAGGCAAATAATGTTGATTTCAGGTGAGACAGCTCGTTACGAGCTGACTCACCTGAATCAGCATTGTTTGCATAAACCTTAATATTGCCTCTATTGGTGCTGAAAGAGTTAAAAGTTCTAGTTTCTATCTTTAATATATTCATCTAGGACTACATTAAAAAAGCCGTTCTACGTGAAAACCAACGTTATGGATTCCGCGTAATGTATCGTACCAGATCAGCCTGTGCAGTCCGCGCAGGCTAATCCGGGCCGACACGTTCCATCTCAGTGGGATATAGGTATATAGTAATGATTCCTGATGCAGAAAATCCACAGGAGGCGACCAGTGTCTGTCCGGGTGAGCCTGCGCGGCATGCTTCGACTGATCTGGGTCGATACTTTACGCAAGAGTCCACAATGTTGGTTTCCTCGCGGAACGGCTCAAGTGTAGACGGTCGGTGAAGGTTCTGTTCATTCGGAACTTCTCGGGTAATTCCGTAATCCTTCATCATCCTTCATCATTGGTGAAGCATCACCGAGGTATTCCGAATGGGTTCTGTTGAGACCTGAGTGTTCACTGTAGCCAGACGCTTTAACTTGTTCGCGCATAAAGACGCTTTATGACGCCTCTACAGCAGATTGCTTTTGAAAACGTTGTGACAAAATTAAGCAATTGCTCATAATGAGCAGTTTCTCTATTTGTCACAGTGTTTTTAACTGTATTCAATGATTGGCCTAGGTGTTGCAAAGTCGTCTGCTGCAGATTTGTGGAATGTGGGAAAGGGTCCTTTATTATATACATGTAATCAAAACTAAAATGGGCCTTAAATGGTTTATTGATTTTGTTTTTATCCCGTGAATTGAACATTGTGATACATTATAAGTGTTTTAACAATTCTCGTTACCACCACAAAAACCCATAATATATCAAGCATAGACGACGAAGATGCATATTAGACTAGTGCGTATTCGTACGGCTTAATTCGTTTATTCGTCAAACGAAGTATATATTCCTTCACTACCGATAATGTAAATAAAACATGGTCTGATCGGACTACGTAAAGGATGATCTGATTATTTACAGTTCGTACATCCATGTTTCATGTTTTATGGTGCCTTCATTGAAATTAAAAATAATCCGAATTTAGATTATAAAATCTTTTGTAAGTCACTGACAATGCATACATTGCGTAATTGACATTAACCTATTAACCCTTTCCCACATACAACAATTCTGCAGCAGACGACTATGGAAACATGTGGAGAAAATATAGAAAATCCCAATAAAGGAGGGTATATTTACTGGAAAAAAATGAAAACATTGTGGCAAGAAGGAGAAATTGCTCGTTTTGAGCAATTTCTTCTATTGTCACAATGTTTTCAAAAGACGTATGCTGCAGAGGCGTCAAAATATGAGGGAACGGATTAACGATTGTACATACATGTTTGTCGGTTTTATGGTGCATTCATTGAAATAAAAATTCCAATTTTCGATTATAAAATATTGTGTAAGCCACTGACAATGCATATATTGCGTAATTGACATTTTCCTACATTTAAGGATTAACTATTTCACATGTTACCAATATCTAATTGTATATACTTCCCAGAGTGTCCCTTAAGCGTATTTTCTTTTCACTGGTAACTTGAATATTAGGTTTTCTTTCTATCGTTTTTTAAAACCGTTATTTTAGCCGTTTATGTAACACAATATATAAAGTGGTATGCAATCTGGTCTATTGAATGTATAATTTGATACAGCCTTGAAAACTTTAAAAAAAAAAAGGGAAATTGCATTTTATAAATTTACCTTTATTCAATTTCTAAAGCTGTCTATTGGATACACATCTAACACCCTTTGTAATGGCGAAAATTGTTAGTGCCGTCATTCTTGTCCATGGTTGATTTCAACTTTGTATTCGGTAGATTCTAAACGAAACGTACCTAGTCTAATGGCATTACTCTTTTACCAAAATACAGTCATCTTTTGACGTTTGTATCGGATCATTCAGTATGAATAAAATCGAGAGAAAAGAGGTCACTCAAAATTCCATTTCCCAGCTATTACATTGAAATTCCCACGTAAAGAAATCGGGCAAACTTGTTTCTACTTGATCTACAATCTGTTATTCTTTAAGTACAATATATAATATTATGTCATTCACTGTCAGTCAAACTTACGATTTTCAATAACCGCATAGAGTTACGTCAACTATTCAATTGAAGTGCTTTGTCACAATCGTAAAGCCTTAAGGCACCGCTTTACCTCGCGGATAGTATGATATTGATTGATATTGGATTTAACGCCGTTTTCAACACTGTTTCATATCCAACTCGCTGTCACTCCAACATGAGTACTCCAAACATAGTCTTTCCAAGCAACTGGCTGCTTTTTCACATGGAATATTTTCCATTTATGGAAGACGGATGACACTTGACGTATTGACTGTTTTTCAAACGTGGAAAAAATGGTGACCGAGCTAGGGTTCAAACTCAAACCCCTGGATTGACACCCGTCGTAGCTACCAACTGAGCTACCGGAACTAAGTGGATATTATTTTCCCATTTTCCTATCATGTTTCGTTTTTGAAACAATAAATGACAGATATGCCATTATTGATTTTGGTTTATGATTGGGAAATTACCTTTTTTCATCATTTGACATTTAAAATAAAGTGCCAATTTTAATTCAGCCTATTCCTGACATGAATCCGTTAGAAATTGTCTGGGCGAGACACAATCACGAGCAGAAACCCATCTCCTTTCGGGCAATATTTTATTTATTTAATTTTCATCGATTGCGAAACAAGCTTTCAGCTTTTATTAATTACGCTCGATGTCTGCTTCCTGTACGAGTACTCGCGCCGTTTGTGTGGAAAATTGCTAAAGTCAGAACCCGCTCATCACGGTACTCGAACCTAGGACATTTGGTATGAGAAGCCGACGCTCTACATCTGCACCACTCTTTGACTGTTTTGACTGTTCCAAATTTGAAACATATATAAACATCTAAAAGAATCGAAATATTTTCTTCTTTTGTCACAATATTTACAAACTGGTTATCTTTCCCAGGGGAGTCAAAAGTAGACTGTGTCAAAAAAGAATTGAACCTACGCATTCGACTTGTTAAATCCCAGCAGTGCTTTGCTCTTTTTTTTTTTATGTAACTTCGGTCATTTAAGTAAACTAAGATGTTATCTTGATACGGGAACAACGGTAACTCAACACAATGATTATAGTATTTCTTTTTTATTTTATGCTTTATTCTAGATTCAACAAAATGTGCAGTTATCGATAATATATAAACTAATTAAACAACATAATAATTCACCAAAACACTCAAACAGTTTAAAAGCATCATAATGTTTTCGTTGAATACGATCGTATTTTTAAAACCCTTATCCTATCAAAGACAACCTGAAGTAGACGACATGTGAAAACATTATAGAACAATAAGGAATTGCTCAAATAAGCAAAGTCTCCTTTTCCAGTAATGTATTCGAGTCTATAAGTATAACAATACATTTAACAGACGTGTTTGATTCCATCAGATTTGATTTCAAAGCAGATATGACTCTGAAATATGTTGTATATAAGGGATGCCTTTGAAATAAGCTCACGAAAACCTTTCCCATATGGCGGGTATTTTCAACACACATACCTTATGTAAAACACATTTTTAATTACAAAGTAATACATTATAATGAAACATACACAGATAACGAACGTTATATTCTTAACTAATAAAATTCAACTCAAATTTGCAATTGTATATCATTATATATATATATAGTGGTTTTAACATACAAATAAAATATACTCTCTTTTAAACTTTATTTCGCGTATTGATTCAATTTTAGGAAAACCAAAATCGACTTGTGCAAGCTTTAACTAAACGACTATTCAAACATTGTGAGAGAGGTAGAAATTGCTAAGTACAATCATTTCCTACTTTCCAAAACCACTCTGACATGCCTTAATGTTGCCGTTATTTACTTCCTCCGTACAGAATGAAATATTTTGAGACAATTAGTCCATAAAAATGCCGAGCATAGCCGTCAATCAAAAAGGAGCTGTCTTGCATTTGCGGAAAAGTAAGACTCAGATGAATATGTGCATCCGCATCCACACAATTTCACTAGAGTCTTCACCGTCCGCCAAGATGTATTATAGGATTAGATATAACGTCTTCTAACAATCAAGAAGTGTAGCCCAATTATATCTCATGACAGAACCGTTATCCTGTCCCACAGACATACGACACCTCTGCAGCGGTCTACTTTATATAGATATGTAGTCGAAACATATATTGGAATTGTCTATAAATGAAATTATTATAAATATCAAAATAGAATACATTGTGGCAAACGGAGTAATTGTCCCCTTTAACCATTTCCCACATACAGAAGCTTTCTGACGGCTCTGCAACCGACGACTTTTGAAAACACTGTACATAAAGGAGCACTCCGTTTGCCACAATGTTTTCAAGTGTAATCAATAATTTTACCTTCATTGATATATATATTAACATGTTTTTGTCTAAAGCTTTTCAAATTCGTCGGCTGTAGCTTAGTTGTATGTCGGAAAGGGTTAAGCAATTTCTCATTTTGCCACAATTGTTTTCATTATCGTCTTCTACAGACGCGTTGTCATATTATGTCACTACATGTAATGTGTGAAAGGGTTATTGTGATACCACAGCAGATACGCAACTCTAAGTATCCCCTTTTCGTCCTACTTGGCTTATGATAACTCGGATTAGCATGCGCAGACCGGTGAGATAATATTTGGATTAAAATAACGCAATTCAGTGCAATCAAATGGAATCTGTATTAAGACAAGTTAGCACCAGATTATCATAAATAACATATTTTATACAAATTCATCTCCACTTACGTATTAACCCTTTTACCTCATATAGACGCGCTATACGTATTTGAGAAAGAAGACCGTCTTTTGAAAATAATGAGCAATTTTTCCTTTTGCCACAATGTTTTCAACTCTAATCCATTATGATACTATCATTTACATACTTTTTTCATATTTTTGACAAGATGTTTTCAAAGTCGTCTGCTGAAGATTTGTTGTATGCGGGAAAGGTTTAAAGTCATACTTTCCCCGATACAGACGACTGTTGACGCCAATGTAGCGGACGAACTTTGAAAATACGTTTGTAGAGAAAAAAGAGATATTTTACAATGAACATAGAATGAAAGTTATATCGAGACGGAGAAGAAAAAACAGTGATAAAAGGATGAAATATTCTATCGAATCAGTTATCCTTTCTATCAGCGTTTTCTATTTTCGAATAGTTTAAAGTAGACTCTTCCATGTTCAAAATCGGGCGTCTCCATTTCTCATGTAATACAAGTGTGTACTATGGCAAACGATGCTGATTTCAGGTGAGACAGCTCGTTACGAGCTGACTCACCTGAATCAGTATTGATTGCAAAAACCTCAATATTGCCTTTGGCGCTGAAAGAGTTAATCAGGTCATGAAACAATGCCTGGCTAATGTACTTAATTCTCTAGAGGTGGTATCTGCGATCACAAGTAATAAATTCCCGACTACATAGTGACATTTAAAACTAAATGTCAAATACATGCAGATTGTTTCATAGTCGTCCCTCCCCCATTCGATCGTCGCCATCCTACAACTGATATCTTCATCAATTACAAATAAATTATTTCATACGGTGTAGACCGAGATAAGACTGCACGAACGTGCATGTAGATCTTGGTCTACATTGAACGCGAATGTGTTTTTTAAAGGCAGCATATAGCAGAATTAAATAGTATAAAAGGGACAAGCCTGCCTCCGTCCAAATGTTAGTGAATGCTCTATGTCTGACAAGTATACAGTGGACTCGCTATTATGGGCCGTTCCACGAGGAAACCAACAGTGTGGATCCTGCGTAACGTATCGACCCGGATAGACACTTTTCACCTCCTGTAGATTTACTGTTTCAGGAATCATTACTCTATACCGCTATCCCCTTGAGAGGAATGTGTCGGCCCGGATCAGTCTGCGCAGACTGCGCAGGCTGATCTGGGTCGATACATTACGCAGAGGCCATATTGTTGGTTTTCTCGCGGGACGGCTCAATATTAAGTCGAAAGGGACCCATAAATTACTTCGAGTTATCGGTGTGTTCGATGGAACCCTCGCTTTAAGCCATATTCATTTATATATTGTCAGCTTCGTCATTTATGAATACATAAATGTTTATTATGAAAAAGCAAGTCAGTGATAACACCATATCAAGAACACAACACGACAGCAGTTCTGATTGCTTGTCTGAGCAATCAGAATTGCTGCTACGCTGTCTTCAAAAAAGAAATGTATCGGTTCAAGGACTGAGTTTGAGGTAAACAATATAAAGATATTGGAATTATCCCATGTTCGAGTTAACGCGAGTCCCTTGTAGTTAAAACTGGCGCAATTTGACGCATCTACAGCTGACGCAATTTGACGCATCTACAGCTGACGCAATTTGACGCATCTACAGCTGACGCAATTTGATGCATCTACAGCTGACGCAATTTGATGCATCTACAGCTGACGCAATTTGATGCATCTACAGCGGATGCCTTAACGTAAAATCGAAAATAATTCATCAATCGATCCCACGACGAATTAAACCAGCATAATCAAAATTCAATATGACAATATTATAATAACATTTACATTTATTGTATTGTTTATTGTTTATCACAGACATTATATGATTGATTGAATACATGTAATTTAAAACCGTTTTCAACAGTTTTCATTTATATATATATTACAGCTACATATGTTCAACTACACATCTGCTGCTAGTATTGACACTAACGATAGTATAACACAGAGTTGGAGATGGTCCGATTTATTAAAGAATATCGTCCATTTTAATCATTTTCACCACTAAACTGCTAAGCGTTTCTATTATTTATACATGTATACATGTATTAGAACAATCCAACAACAACAGCGCCTTTCCCACACTGTTCTATCTTCCCCGGCGGTACCTTCAAAGATATTCGTAAATTGTTCCATTTCAATGTGTTGTGTTCTAGCAAGAAACTTTCCACGGTTCCTCTTGTCCTTACAGGACTGAACTAAGACGTTGAACACGCTTTTTGTTCACAACTAAATACTGGGATATATGCACAATTGGTTTATGCTGTTCGTAACAAAAAGCTTTTCTTGTCCTTTTTCATACTGAATTGTCTTTTCGCCGGTCTAAGATATCTACAGTCCTCTAAATCGTCCCAGTCATCCTCCGTGGGCTCGGGTGGAATGTCCACCGGCCCTGAATAGTCCCGAACCATGAGAGGTTTTTGTGACACTTTATAAATAGGTGGTAACATGATTGGTGGTAGTTTTAACGGACGGTCGCGTTTCACTCCGTCCTTGCGTCGCTCTACAGTTTCTGTCTGTTTCTGTAACTGTGGTAACGAGTCGTCCGGCAACGACTCGTTCTCTTTCTTATCCCCGAGCGATGAATCCTCACCTAAACGATCGAACGAAATCAAAGTCCCGATATCACCATTTTGAAATAAAATATTCGCCTGTAGCGATCTGTCACTCGAAGTTTTCTGTAATTTCTGTAGCGCTTTACCGTCCAACGATCCGTCTACAGACAGAATTCTCTTCAACAGTTTCATCCTGAATTCATTCGGCGGAATATAAACCGGGGACTGTATCCTTTTATTCAGCTGTGAGTTCTGCTCGCCCTGAAGTGTCCTGACTTTATCAGACACCAGTGAGGTCTGAGATAGCGTTTGTAACGCGGTCATCTTACTTATATATAAGGTCGTAGATAATTCAAAAGTTTAACACGGTACAAGTCATCCAAACTGCTGGAGATGAGTAGATCGGTTAGTGAGTGTGATGAATGTAGGCCACTCGTTAACGGCGGAGATAACGGTTTGAAACACTGTAATGGACAAAATCTTCACAAAATCTTAACCACTGCTGATAATCCAGTCCTTTGGTGTCCCTAGCTCGGTCTAGTTTTCCCCGGTTAATCTACGTCGAGTGCTTTATCATGTACCCGCTAGATTAAAAACACCCCAGTGTTTATTGCGATGTCTTGTCCTTTGGTACTCCTTCAAAAGTTGGAAATACCTGAATAACAGAAATGAGAAACATATTAATTTATATGAATGTAGGATTATTATTTTACACAGGGTAACAAAACAATGTGGGAAAAAGGAGAAAATGCTCGTTTCGATAAATTTCACCTTTTCAAACAATGTTTCCTGGAATAGTCGGATTCAGAGTTGTTAAACGTCATCTCTGAACTAGAAAGGATTTAGGAAAAGTCCTTAACATTAATTGAAAGAGCGTGCACGAACAACTTAACAAAATCTAAACTTCTCCATTGAATGAACTCGCTACTATTGTTCGAAACATTTATACTTCAATAGAGCACTCCCAACAAAATGGGGGAAATTCCTACGAAACCTACATATTACTTATTTTTCTTTCTTTTTGGAACAATATTCTTAATATAATCCAATAAATTTATCAAAACGAAAAAAAATCGACGTTACTTATGTTTATTTTTCTGAATATTTTCTAAATTCTGAAATAAAACATTAATTCTCATTAATTTCCGAATGTTAATTTTTGTTTTAAGTTCTTTTATAAAAAAGAGTTTCAACAATGAATTGGTAAACTCAGACAAACTCAAAATCTTCTTATTTTATGTATTTATAATTCTCTACTCGTGTACATTTAAAAAAAGGAAATTAAATCGAAAATCTTTTCGAAAAGTTAAGTCCCAGTAATAAAAATCCCCTTACAATTCATTTAAAAATCATACACCCGCAATTTTCTCTACGGTATTTCGCCCGCTCTGTACAATAGCAATGTGTTGTCTGAAACGACTGACGATCGAAGCCCTATTTATATAGCTATAAACCAACTCTTCACACCGTTTTCTTCCGTTATGAAACGGAATCGATCATATCCGTAAATTCTTATTCGTCTCTTAATAACGCGTAGTCTCTGTTTATTCGTTATAAAATTATAACTCAATACAAAACAAGTAAATTTTTAAATCGAATGATATGTAAATAACTAAACTTAACGTTTTAAAAGGAATTCAGGACGATTTATAAACGTTTACTATTCTGGTAAAGGGTTGAATACTTGCTTGTGCCAATACAATAACGTGTTACGTACAATAGACTAGTTTAACCCTTTCCCTCATATAGACGCTTTCTGACGCCTCTGCAGCAGAAAGCTTTTGAAAACATATGCCACAATGTTTTCCACTTTTAGTCATAGGTTATCCATTTAATTATAGAGCTTTTCTACTTCTGACAAAATATGATGAAAGTCGTCTGCTACAGAATTGTCGGATGAGGGAAAGGGTTAACCCTTTCTCGGTTGCAGACGCTCTGTGACGCACCTGCAGCAGACGACTTTTTAAATCATTATGACAAAAGGGGATATGGATCATTTTGACCAATTTCTCCTTTTGTCTCAATGTTTTCAACTCAATTCAATAATTATACGTTCATATATTTTCCATATTTTCGCCACGATGTCATCTGCTGCAGACTTGCTGTACGTGGGAAAGGATTGACGCGCTTTAGATCATGAACCTATACGTTATCACCATCGAAAATTATACTGGAAAAAAAGAGAGAAATGTTTGTTGCAATATAAATATCTTCTATGATCATAACTTCAGTTGACAGTACATGTTTTGTGCATAAAATTACTTCGGTATTTTTTAGTTATACACTCGTTGTCTCCTTCGTTTACTTACTTGGGGCTTTTACATGTCTGAATAACAGTGGTAGAACAAATTGTATATTATGAACATTTACCCCATTCCCTGCAATCTTAGCAATAGTCGTCTGCTGTAGAGGCATCCGTAATCGGTTCAATGAGGGAAAAGATCAAAGTTCAGTTACCCCTGCTTTATTTACACATTTTTGGAATGTTCTAGTACGTTATACATCTCTCTTGTTAGGTTAAACAAATATCTCAATAAATGATTGACGAGTCAATATAAACAAATATATCAAATGATATATATGTTGTTTAAATGTGTTTATTAATGTTATTTTGATATTATTTACTACAAACTCTTATTCCTAACCCCTTCCCATTTTCGACAAATCTATACCGTCTTTGAAAACGTCTCTGTCCAAATGTAGCAAACTATAAGGGAAGGTTATAACTATTTTAGTAGAGTTGAAAACAATGTTACAAAAGGTGAAATTGTTCATGGTGAGCAATTCCTTCACTTTTCCCACAATGTTTTTCAAAATCTTTTGCAGATGCGCCATAATTCGTCTGCAAGTGATAAAGTGATAAAGTGATAAAGTGATAAAGGGTTAAAGAAACAATTTAATTTCTTTACAGGAGTCTTGGACAAAACATTTCGAGGGCTTGGCGTGAAACAGTTGTAACTTAAATCCTAATTTGAAAACCCTGGTTTAGGGGCAATTTCGACCCTTTTGTAAACAATGGAAATTTAGGTGCCATTGCTCAGAACGAGCAATGGCACCTAAATTTCCATTGTTTACCAAGAAAAATGATTTAACGCTTATAAAGACTTTATGGCGAGGTGATTAACCTTGGTAAAAAATCACCAATTTTAGTTACAACCGTTTCACGCCAAGCCCTCGATTTCCAGATTTACACATTGTTACTATCTCTATTCAATGGTCATAAATTTATTTATAAAAACTCTCTTCAGTTTTTACCAAAGTGTTTTCAAAATTGCCCGATGCGGATTTGTTGTGTGTAGGAAAGAGGGGTTTGAATAAAGCACTTAACCTAACGCTGACCGTTCTAAATTGTCTCATTATTCGAGAATAGTTAATTTCCATGCTTATTTTAAGCCTTTCCCTCATACGACAATTCTGCAGCAGACGATTTTGAATATATTTTGTGAGAAAATAGAAAGTCTCTATAATTAAATGGATAACCTATGACTAAAAGTGGAAAACATTGTGACAAATGGAGAAATTGCTCGTTTTGAGCAATTTCTTCTTTTGTCACTATGTTTTCAAAAAGCCGACTGCTGCAGAGGCGTCGGAAAGCATATATATTAGGGAAACGGTTCATTAAATAGGATTATTCAAATGATTTGATAATACATATAGATACTTATGGTATTCTATTTTCCCACACTGTTTACAGTAAGCTCACTCCTTCAGCGACAAAGTGTTTAAAGTAGACTCTTCCATGTTCTTAATCGGGCAGCCGCCATTTCTCATGTAATAACCATGTTTTAATATGTTGATAACTAAAAGGCCAACAATGCTGATTTCAGGTGACACAGCTCACATCGTTCCGGTACATTTGGAATCAGTTTTACATATATGAGCCGTTCCACGTGAAAACCAACATATTCGACTCTGCGTAATGTGTTGACCCAGATCAGCATGAGCAGTCCGCGCAGGCTTATCCGGGCCGACACATTCCGTCTCAGTTGGGTAAAGGTATAGAGTAATGATACCTTGAACAGAAAATCCACGGGAGGCGAAACGTCTATGTCTGGGTTAGCCTGCGCGGCATGCTTATGCTGATCCGGGTCGATCATTTACGCTGAGTCCACAATGTTGGTTTCCTCGTGGAACAGCTCGTATATATATAGTACAGTCCAACCTGTGTTTAAAGACGACCCATGGGAAGAGAACACTTACAGGGTCATTAATGCAGAGAATTAGTAATTGGTAAATTAAAAATGTGGTTGCTATAGACAGGGAATAGTTCAACAAAGGTCCTTAGCGTAGATTTGACTGTATATCTAAAAATCACTCGTCACTTCTGTGTCTGGGTGATCTAAACAGAACTACAGCCGGGTATGCTGGGAAATCACAGAAGTGGGAGACTTCTTCAACAAGGGATTCGAACTCAGAACATGTTTTCTGTTCAAGATAGTGGTGCTCTAACTCTGATCCAGTGTTTCATACTTGCTCCCACGGTGGTAAGGATCAATAAGTAAGGATGGTAAATTTACATGATATAGCTTTCAATTATTATTTTTTATCGTCTCTAAACTTATTCAATTTATTTCTCTTTATAGCTCAGGGGATAGGTTCAATCCAATATCAAAGCATCGTTGATTGGTCAGATCGGTACCCCGGATGTGGTCTCTTACTAAATTGGTATTGGTTCAAGCAGTAATAAGACAATTAAGTATTTTTGGCATATCGTCGCAAAATGTCTTCTTGGAATAAAGCCATACTTGGTAAACAAAGAATGTTGAAGAAATTATCCATTAAACAAGTCTATATATAACTAATTAATGTGACGTTTAACTTTATTATTTTTTTCTTCACAATTGTAATTCGGAAATGGGAAAGGGTTCTTTTGGACCGCAATGCGAATATTATAGTGAGTTATGAAAAATTATAGCAATTATAATCCAAGTATGTTATGATAAGTTGAGTTATAAAAAAAATAAAAAAAAATAATAAGCAAATGTAATCTTTTAAAATAAGGCTACTGGAAGAGGAAACATATATAAAATAGTATTAATGATTAACCCTTGCCCACATACAACAAATCTGCAGCTGACGACTTTGAAAACATATAGGCACCAGAATGAACAGTCTCTATAGATGAAAGTATAATTACTGAAAAAAGTTGAAAACGTTTCCGCAAAAATGCAAAAAATGATCGTTTTGCTCAATTTCATATCATTGTCACAATGGATTATAAAGACGTTCGCTGCAGAGGCGGTATAACGCGTTAATATCTTCGAAATGACGGTTAAGAACAAATCTTGAAAGGAGAACATTTTAAGCATTATTTCCACATCTGTACATGTAATTACATGTCTTTATATTTGCTTTAATGTTTTATAAATATATTTAAATATATTGCTTTTGTTGTGTCAATACTCGTGTAAAGTTAACTTGTAATGCATTTTGACGATGACCCGTGCCCTTGTGGCTAGGGAACACTCAATACGAATGACAGCCATATAACGAGTTGGCTATATTGGTCTGAGCGACTGGAGTCAATGCAAACCTCGAGCTCCAGCAGGAGGGGTTTCATACCTTAAATATTGTTATCTCCATGTAAGTATATTAAGGTGTGGGACCAATATTATATTTCCTTTCCGCCTCGATATTATCCGTCCCACGAGAAAATCAACATTGTGGACTATGCGTAAAGTATCGACCCGGATCGGCCTGAGCATGCCGCGCAGGATTACCCGGATACACACCTTTCGCCTCCTGTGGATTTTCTGTTTCAAGAATCATTACTCTACACCTCTATTCCCCTGAGATGGAATGTGTCGGCCCGGATCAGTCTGCGCGGATTGCGCAGGCTGATCTGGGTCGATACATTACCCAGAGACTATAATGTTGGTTTTTCTCGCAGGACGGCTCATATGATATTAGCTATTGAAAAAATCGTTAAACAAAAGGAAACAAAGACGATGAGCCAAATTCATTTGAATACACTGTATATTCTGTTCTATAAAACCCTACCATTGGGGGCATGTAGTCCATATTGGCTTTAAGCTATACTTTGGTGCGATATTTGAAAACAATATTTTCCTTCTATTTGTTTATTTTGATACCGAAATCAGGATGTTTTATCTTTACCTGTTCAATAACGTCCTCACTAATCGGAAGGGAAGTGAGGATGTGTCAATATGACAGAAAACAGGACCCAAGTTTAATGAAATCTTTCACATAATTTAGATCTATAGGTTATAGAATACTTTTAAAGGAAGTTTATGTTCTTTTAAACCCATTCCCGAACACAACAAATATGCAGTAGACGGGTTTTGAAGTTTGTCCATGTGAAAAAAAAAGAGTTTTGCTTTGATTTCTGCTTTGATGTAATTAATATCCGAACCATTTCAATTTGAAATGCCCGTACATGATTTTAAATGGATATATGATAATGTAGGTATACGTTATGCGATGTTTGTATAAATACATTTTTTACTTAACTCTTTAAGCGCTGAATTGTTTAAAGTCGACTCTTCCATGTTCAAAATCGGGCATTTCAATTTCCCTTGTAATAAGACTTTTTGGTATATTTTTATAACTAAAAGGCAAGCAATGCTGATTTCAGGTGAGACAGCTCGTTACGAGCTGACTCGCCTGAATCTGCATTGTTTGCAAAAACCTCAAAATTGCCTTTGGCGCTAGAAGAGTTAACCCTTCCTAAAACCGAACATTCTATAGCAGGCGACTTTATTTTTAAACGTATTGGCAGGAATATGGACAATCCCTACAAGTGAAAGTGTAATTATTTATTGAAGTTGAAAACATTGTGGCAAAATAAGAAAATGCTCACTGTGAGCAATTTCTTCTTTCGCCAAAATGTTTCTGCTGAGATGCGTCAATATGCGTCTACACTGAGGTGGGAAAGGTTTAATGTATATAATCAAATTCCTTTAATGATGTTTATCAATGCGTTGACAGAAGACACATCTGCACGAAATGTCATTTCAAAATATTGCGTTAAAACGAGAAAACTGTCATCGTACAAGAACGATTTCACTTTCTGTTTATGTAAAACACGCATTCTCCGGCACATTTCAATTTGAAGACACATGTTCACGCATATTCAACAATCGAGCTTTGATAACCTTGTGGCAAAAGAGAAATTACCCGTGATGAGTAATTTCTCGTTTTGCCGCAACGCTTTTAATAGGTATACTTTCAATTATAGTGATACACGATATTTTCGCATAGTAATTCTTCTGGTGCAACTTTGTCGTATGTGGGACAGGGTTAAACAATGCAAATACGGAAAGGTACTTGAAATATTTTTTATTTAAAACGGACGTGTAATTTAATTCGGGTTTGGCGTGATACGAATGAACTTAAAATATTTATAAACAAAGCCATTATTGTGGAAAGTAAATATATGTAAGTACCGGTGATGTAAGTGTGTCCCTTTTTGTTTAACACTTTCCCACTTACACAAAATATACAGCAACTCCTTTGAAAACATCCAGAAAACATAAATATTGAAAATCTCTTTAAATGACATTAAGATCATTGAATAGAATTAAAAACAGTATGGTTAAAGGAGAACTTGCCCATTATGAGCTATTAATTCTTTAGCCTCAATATATTCAAAAGTCGTCTGCTGCGGATGCGATAAAATGCGTCTACATGTGGAAAAGGATTAAATTCAACACGATCTCACAACACATTACTCAATATACTTATTTAGATTCGTCATAACTGGGTACATGTTGAGAACAGAAAATAGAAAATCTTTATAAATAAGCGTTCAATATAGAAACAGTGTAAAAAAAAAAGCGAAAAAAAGTGAGGTGAGGCGGAGAGTGGTGATTTACTCCTTTTTTCCCGAAATCTCAAAAAGCGAAATAAAAGGAGGAAATTACTCATGAGTGATTTATCCTTTTCCCGCAATCTTTCTTTAAAGATACTCATGTCAGAGGCATCATAAGTTGGTTTACAAACTGACGTTTAAATAGTTCGTTCTTGTATTGTATATTTACTTTTAAATTACATTGAGTATGGGCCGGGACTGTCTTACCATTATGCAAAGTATATCCTTTCCCACTTGCAGACGCAGTTAGACTCAAATGCAGCAGACGGCTTTTAAAACATTTTGGGCAATTCCTTTTTGCCGCAATGTTTTCAACTCTGTTCATTAAGAACCTTTTTCGTATGTTGGTAGGGTTGAGTTGCTGGTTTAAACACTTATAATTGTGTTATCTAGTCTTCGAGTTTTACTTCAGGGGCGTAGCTTGGCAATACTCAATGTGTAGGCCGTCTCGTGAGAAAATCAACAGTGTGGACCCTGCGTGAAGTATCGACCCGGATCAGCCTAAGCATGCCACACTGGCGCACCCGGATATACACCTTTCGCCTCCTGTGGATTTTCTGTTTCAGGAATCACTAGTATATTTATCCCTCTTAGACGGAATGTGTCGGCCGGAGGATCAGTCTGAGCGGGGGGGGGGGGGGGGGGGTTGGGGGTGGGAGGGGGTTACTTACTACTTTTCCCGCAATTTCAAAAAGCGAAATAAAAGGAGGAAATTACTCATGAGTGATTTCTCCTTTTCCCGCAATCTGTCTTTAAAGAAACTCATGTCAGAGGCATCATAAGTTGGTTTACAAACTGACGTTAAAATAGTTCGTTCTTGTATTGTATATTTACTTTTAAATTACACTGAGTATGGGTCGGGACTGTCTTACCATTATGCAAAGTACATCCTTTCCCTCTTGCAGACGCAGTTAGACTCAAAGACATTGTGGACTCTGCGTGAAGTATCGACCCGGATCAGCCTAAGCATGCCACACAGGCGTACCCGGATATACACTTTTCGCCTCCTGTGGATTTTCTGTTTCAGGAATCACTACTACATCTATCCCCCTAGACGGAATGTGTCGGCCGGATCAGTCTGCGTGGACAGCGCAGGCTGATCTGGTCGATACATTACGCAGATGTCTATCGCCGCAGCTGCATTTTGGGGCATTTTTAGAAATAATGTGTAGGCACGTGCCTACAGTGCCTAAAGGGAGCTACGCCCCTGTACTTTATGGGTTTATTAAAACAAAAATGTGATGTACCCTAATTTTAAATGAAAATCAGATTCAAATGTCAGTGTCACGTTGGCAATTAATTTATCAAGCCGAAACTCGAACTTATCACCCAGTTACTCGTCGTTCACGATTGAGTAACAGGGGATTGCGCCCAGGTTTCACATATATATGTGATGATTAAAGTGTAGAAAATAGTTTATAATGGGCAATAAATAAGGTCCTATAAGTGAACTTGAACTATATCCTTACTAATAAATAATTTCTCAATACAAACGTTTTTTGACGCCTTCGCAACTGACGAATGTTGAAAACGTTGCCGGAAAACGAAATCACAAGAAGAGCAATTTCTCCAATAAAATGTATCAACAGTGTTTCATTTTGTATGTATTTGTATTAAAATCACTCTTCATCTTTTTCTCAGATGTTATATCTGGAGGTTATTTTTAAAATGAGGTGAGCGTTATAATGACACATGGGATAAAAGGCTAGCGTGAAATGTGTGCGAAACTTTTATTTGCCCAGTATAACGTAACTTTTCTGATAAGCATGTAATAAAATCCTACTTGACAGAAATACAAACGTCATTAAGAATTTTTAAACAAACTTCTTCAGAACCATCTAACAGTAATTAACGCTATTTCACACGCAGCACACTTTGATTCATATTGGATAGAAACGTTTTTAAAATAGTGTGACAAAATGAGAACCGCTGATAAAGAGCAGTTCTTCTTCGTGTTACAATTTCCTTTATTTTTGTCCAATAATAGAAAATATATTCTTTCACTTTTTGTATTCGATATTTCTTTTACAAGCTGTCTCACCTGAATTAAGCATTGCTTGCCTTTTGAAAGAGTTAAACAGAGCTATAAATGTATTTTCTGACGATAAGCTAGAGCTGTAGACTCATTTGACTCTCACAGCCCTTTACATGGTAGCGTACCGGAAATTGAATCAAGATACATTTGGGACTGATATGGCTCATAAGTATTCATTTTTGTATAGTGAAATAACGTACTCAGTATTATAAATTCATCATAAATAAATAAAAACTTCTTTAACAAACTAGAAATTGTATTCACCTATGTTCCTTTGGAGACATACCAGCGCTTAGCCTGTGCAAAAGGCCATTCCGTCACGAGCTACGACCGGGCGCAGCAATATGACAGAATGCGCCGAATGATATTATATACGGACGAGGATGGGAGATGACCTAAGTGGACTAGAGGCGACAAGCTACACGATATGGCAAATATAATATCATCATCTGTCCACACCGTAACACGACACCAGATATGTTTGCAGATTAAACTTGCTTTCAATAAAGTTAACAGATTGATAGTTGTAGCTATTTTGTAGCCATTGACATGTTTGCATGCACGACAAGAAAACAGAAGAATCCGACTGCCGGCTGAACTCAGTGTCCCGAAAGTCTATTGTTGCCGCAGTCGATTTCGTCATGCAAACATGAGATATTGCTGCATCTTACGAATGCCACTACTTGTCAAAGGAGGATAGTGGCTGGTATAGTAATTAGAAACAAACAAGACCCTCTATAGTCATGACGCGGTGCAAATGTACTCAAGATGAATCGACGTTCCTGGTGATATATAGACAAATATATGATGGGAATAAAACATTGTGTAAAGGCAATGACACTTAAGTGAAATGTAAACATGGCATCGATATACAGGTGCAATGTTCAGGATTTATGGTAACCTTACTTTAATTCACCTCTTGGTCCAATAATAAGATTTATAGCGTTTTCTGCTGTAATATCATCTTGGAGAAAGGGTTACCTTACTACACCTTAAACATTTTAAGCTTTATTAAGATAAAAAACAAATGAAAACAGTGTAGCAACAGGACAATTTTACATGTTTCCTCTCTCTTTTTATTATGTTTGCAGCAAATAGTTTATGCAGATAGATGCAAAACATGTTGTTTGTACCAGGGAATTTATGTTGTACTTAGTTTGATTGGTTTTAAAAATTTCCAAAATACATTTGCATAAACCTCTTATAACACATTGACTCTCCTACGATGTATTCTATCAGATCTGTGTTTCTAATGCAAAACCAGGGCCCTTTCCCTCATTAGTCGCCGGGCAGAAGCCCGCGACTTCTATTTTTAATAGCTTTTCGGAAATCACATGGGAGGGCGGCTTATTATTAGAAAGAAACAAATCTAGATGATTTGAACATATTACAATTGTGGTCGTTTACGAACACTAATAAATGACACATCTAAAATGAAATAAATATTCCGATTTTTTAATGTTTGCAGTTTTTTTTATTTCACTCGCATTTAAGTTTTTTGTCTTATTTACGAAGACAAAAGTGGTCCCTTCAAGACGTGAACCAACACCCCCTAATGCAGACTCTTATGTGTCATCATTGAGGTCAATTTCGGATTCTCCTTTTAATAGCAATTTTAACTTACTAAATGTTGTTTTCATGTTCAAAGAGATGTCTTGATTTGTGTAGAATTCATTTAATAATGTTAATCCATGAATATCTAAAGTAGGAACTGTTTCTAAGCTAAATATAGACCCTATTCTGTTGTGTAGTTTCGTGACCTTTAACATCGATTTTCGCGCACGCGCATTTCGATATGAAAAAGCGAGTGATATTATTTTATTTTAGACAAGTACAAGACGAATGTTTGACGCAAAGCGTCAAAGAGAAGCCGCAATATTTCGTTTTACATGTAAAAATAAGAAAAAAAGAACATTTTTAAATCCACAAACAATAGAACAATTTAAACTGTAGACGGTAATGCTGATATATTTCTCCTTTTGAAGACTTTTGTTTTCTTCAAATTACCTCCCTTTAAAGCAATACCAGGATATTTACCTTGTGATTCGAATAAGATTGACAAACATTGAAATTATATGAATGAATACTATTATTTAAATAAGTAACAACAGCAAAATTAAATTTAAGCCAGATAAATGTGTACACATTTCGTTAATTTTTTATAGATACCCTAATGTATAGGTATGTATATAAAATTTATAAGCAAATGTTTTCATTACTACGTTCCTAATGTTTGAATAGACTAAGGAAAGTCAAGAATACATAAATAAATCAATGCAGTCTTTTCCGGCGACATTGATGCCTTGCATCAACTTTCTCTTGTATATATATATATACGCTTTCTGACGCCTCTGCAGCAGACGGCTTTTTGAAAACATAGTGACAAAAGAAGAAATTGCTCAAAACGAGCAATTTCTCCTTTTGACTCAATGTTTTCCACTTTTAGTCATAGGTTATCCATTCAGTTATAGAGATTTTTCCATATTTTGACAAAATATGTTTGAAGTCGTCTGCTGCAGAATTGTCGTATGAGGGAAAGGGCTACGTCCCTGTTAAAACTTAGGAAACGCATGTGTATGATAACTTGTCGCAGTGATATGACTGAAACATTGTTGAAATTGTGTTAAACCCGGGTCAATCAAAAATGTAAAACTTATCATTTTACTGTATTTCTAATTTTTTTTTCGGAAACAATTTTCATGGAAGATTCCAAAAATCAGATAATGGATTGAATGATTGTTTCTACATGCACGTGTAAGGGAATTATTGTTTTTTTTTTATTGTTTTTCTCGTTCTCGTAAAAGACCAACATTTGCATTAACCCTTTCCCACATACATAAAGAAATTTCAGATGACTTTGAAAATATCATACGAAAACTAAGAAAATTCTCTCCAGATGAAAATATATTTATTGAATAAAATTGAAGACATTGTGACTTAAGGAGAAATTACTCATCTCCCTTTGCCATAATGTTTTCAAAAGTTTGTATTTTGAAATGGGTTGATTCCGAAGGATTGTAACGTACGTATTCTAGGTCAGATCAAAGACCTAATAACACAATGTGTTATTAGGTCTTTGGTCAGATGATACCTGTCAAAAAGCATTTTAATTGGACCTACGTAGATTTAGTGGTTTTAGTGGTTTTAACAACTATCTAACTTGACAGCAAACGAATGATATAAGAGGTAATCTAGACATATTTTAATTGGACACAAGTTTACCTATCACGCGAGGAATATGCTATTTATAGAGTCGTTTTGCTTAACCCTTTCCTACCAATAAACGCTTTCTGACGCCTCTGCGGCAGACGACGTTTGAAAACATAGTGACAAAAAGAGAAAAAAAGCAATTTCTCATTTTGCCACAATGTTTTCAACTTTAATAAGTATACACATATTTTTGAGATTTTTGTTTATGTGTTTGGCTAAATGTTTTTAAAGTATTCTGCTGCAAATTAGTTGTATATAGGAAAGGGTTAAGAAATGTAACGTGTTGAAATTTGGTAGTACATATTTCATAGCAGAATGAATACATTGTTGGAAAAGGAGACATTTTTATTTTTGAAAAAAAAATATCCTTTTCAAAAGTCGTCTGCTACATGATGCTTCAGAAATCGCATTTCTAAGGTAAAGGGTTAACGATCCAGTATAATATACTGAGGGGGATTACCTTCCTATTATTGTCTTGTCTGATCATCTACCCATGAACTGTGCCATGTTAGGGAAGACACCGAAATTAGTCATTACAAATTGTTAACCCTTTCCCATATGTAGACGCATGTTGACGCATTTTCCAGAAGACGACTTTTGAAAACGTTGTGATAAAAGGAGAAATTGTTCATCATTTTCAATTCGATCATTAACATTTAATACATAGGGTTTATAAGATGTGTTGCTGGATGTTTTCACATACCATTTACAACAAATCAATCGCAGGCGACTTTGAATACATCTAGTTACACATTTTGAAAACCACTACGCATGTACGTAAAGTATTTCAATAAGTTGAAAGTATTGTGGGAAATTAGAAATTGTTCAATATCTTTTGAAGTGTTTTCTGCTGCAGACGAGTAAATAAACCTTTGTATGAGAAAAATGGCTTAACGTAATTAAAGATCATTGAGTGCTAAAGGTAAATAATGTACATACGTCCTATTGTTCTTTTGGTTTGAAAGGCCTTTTCACTCTATATCAATATCATACCTGTACTGAACTTTGAAAACATCGTTGTAAAAGAAGAAATGGCTCGGTTCTAACAATCATTTAGAAAACATTATGTGCTAAAAACTAATTCTCAATTTACATTGATATCATGGAAAGGGTTAAAACAAGACATTTATCACATAAAATCATCGATGCATCAACGACTACTTTGAATTGTGGATATAGAATCTCGAAGCCATTGGGTTGTATAATCATGAATGAGATAACCTGAATTGATTTAAGACAATGCGTTAATCATAAGAGCCGTCCGCGTACTAGGAAAAGCAGCCATCGGGCATGTGTGACAAGCGTATAACCAGATCAAAGTGTTCATGATCCGCGAAGTTTGGTCCGTCTCTGCACTGTTCGCCATTAAGTTATAGAACATTTTAAGACACTTTTAAGAATTGTCTGGCGTTATGTACATGTAGCACGATCACACAGTCAGGTGTGTTGGTTTCTAAGGAGCGTCACTCAATCTTTGATGTAGATGTACCAATGGGTATTTTTAAAAGAAAAAATAGTACATTAACCCTTTCTGACATGCAGACGCATGTCCATACAGCTGTAGCATTCGACGTTTGAAAACATTGTGGCAAAGGGAGAAATTGCTTCTCCGTTTGTAACACTGTTTTCAACCCTTTTAAATAATTATCCTTAATGTACCATGCTGTTTTATTAGATGCTTTATAGTCGTCTGCTGTAAATGTGTTCTCATATTGGATCGATTCAGATTCGTTTTATTCCGTACAGCTTTATCATATTTCGGTTCTCGTAAACTAATTACGATCTTCCAAGGCACATTTGCCTGAAAGTTATAACATGTTTTGCATTGTATTTATTAGTCGTAACTGACTTAAGGCATACGAAAGCCACTGTCTTGGTGGTAAGGCATACGAAAGCCACTCTCTTGGTGGTGAAGCGATAAAGAGTTCGATCCCCGGCCGGGTCATACCAAAGACATTGAAATTGGAAGTAACAATTTACCCTCTTTGGCGCTCAGGATTGAGAAGTTAGTATAACGGCTGACTTGTTGGTGTCATGTTAAATGGATCAGTAGAACTAGTAACTTCGACATGAAAACCATGGGGTATAAATGAAATATTGTTGAAAGCAGCTTGGAAAATCATACAAGCAAACCTAATTAAAATCGATTTTCAGAAGTTTTTACAATTAATATCAATCATACACATATTCCAAACGTTTAAACATTTGTTGTTGTCACAATTAGTATTATGTGTAGATTATATAGGTGTACAACAATTATCTGGTTAGTCCGTGAATACGTGTATGATTAGAATGCGGACGGGAAAAAATCCTGATCAGAAAGTGCTAGGAAACAGGTCGATCCGGATCTTCGGGGGGGGGGGGGGGGGGGGGGGGGAAATAGAAGATGGTTGGAGGATTAGATGATATTATAATGTTCTAATGATGTTTTGTAATTTGACATTGAAACCATAGTTTTTATTTGTATTTTTTGTTTTGCCATTTTCAAAGCAGATGACTCTTAAAAAGTAAACAAGGCAAATATGTTAGAATTGATCCTCTGAAATAAATAGTTCGCAATACGATACATCTTATAGTGATTCAAAAATAGTGTCGAATTCCTTAAAAACACACTAACGTATACAAATCTAAAATAATCCAACCTAATTAAGATAAAGTTACTAATTAAACTAAGGTAAAAACGGACCTTTTTTTATTTAACAATTAGCCTCGACGCAGTCTTATGAGGGGTTACCCAAATTCGCAATTTAGTCATTTAAGCACCCATAACCCATTTCAACGTACAAATATTCTGCAGTAGACGGCATGTGGAAATATCTTTATGTTTCATTATGAGCAATTTCTCATCTTGCCACAATGTTTTTTTAAAGTCATGTACCGTATATGAGTCTACATGGGGGGTACGGGTTAAACTACTGATATTGATGTTGACCGCTTGGAGTATGTGTTCTGATCTGAGTCCGGACTAATTTGAAACAAAGAAACCATTCAAATGTCGGTGTTCGTGTGGCATTGCTATATTAAGGAGATGTAATGTACGATTTCTGATTCGAGTTACCTTTTTGTGACTTACATGCTATAGAATTACATGAAGAATTTATCATAGAATGTTTCGCTAAAACGATGAAAATGCGCGAAATGTATCCCAAAATAATGGTTTGTAATTAAGATACAAATAAAACAATCAATATGTAATTGATACTAACATTAAACTGGTGATTAATATCGGAAAGGAGTAAAACAAAAACGCTATTCAATTACCACTTGGTCTTAATCGGTACGTGTACGTGTTAGAGAAACATTAACACTTTTCAATTAACACAGCAGATGACTTTGAAAACACCGAAAAAAATCTCTATACACGAAAAGTATAATCAGTAAAATTATTTGAAAATATTGTGGCAAAAGAAAAAAAATGCTCATCTTAAACAATTTTTCCTATTGTAACATTGATTTCAAATAAATTTCGTCTGCTGCAATTGAGCAATTTCTTCTTTTGTCACTATCTTTTCAAAAAGCTGTCTGCTGCAGAGGCGTAAGAAAGCGTCTGTATGTGGTAATTTACTGTTAAGGTTGATTTTCCTATAGCGCGGAGCGTTCATTGAGAATGTATAATTAGGAACAGGTAACAAAATGAGACGTATTTCAATTAAACAATGTGCGTTAACCCTTTTCGCGAACATGATCACTATTTTGCATGTCGAACGCAGCTGAAACTAAGACGCATTTTGGAAAAGAAGAAATTGTACAACATCATATAGATAGAGTATTCTGTTTCAAATAGAAGTTTGGTTTGTCGGAAATTAAATGAGCCTTTTCTCCATGGTAGCAAATCTTAGGGCGTATAGATCTACACTGTATGGTAAGCCTTGATAAAGATTTACCTTCACAACAACGTACATTCTGATCCAAATATATGATGTTTCTCAGAGATTTCCTTAACCAATTACTTCACACAGACGTCATTTGACGCCGTCTGTTGAAGACGCTTTTGAAAATATTGCAATAAAAGGTGAAATTGCTCAAAACGAGCAATTTCACCTTTTATTGCAATATTTTCAACTCTTTATCAATATAATTATTTCAGTTTTCTAGATTGGTGAAATTGTTCGTCTTATGATTGTTAAGCAGACGACTTTTGAAAAACCCTATATGGCTTGTTGGCTAACAGTGCATAGCAAATTCAAACTACTCATGTTGACCGCAAACTACACTGGTCTTAAATGTCCCAGGATTCGCTTTTCTAGTGCACGACGTAACTATACACTACAGGGTGACATTGGTCGTTTGGACATGTGCAGAAAGGCCGTACACATCTGAGTCTTCTGTGTTTGCACATTATATGAGCATTTCCATTGGAAAAGTCCCTGCTCGGCCAACTTTCTTTCCGACGATTGACAAAAGTCAATGCGACATGCGTCATTCGTCTTCCACCATTGGGCTAAGTCTATGTGGAAAAGCAGCCAGTTGCTTGGGAAGATGGTTGTGTGGAGTATTAGTGTGAGAAAACCAGGAAATGCATGAGTAGGTGAACTGGCCACCGTGATATAACTGAGAAATTGTTAAAAACGGCGTTAAACCCCAATCAATCAACCATTGGAAAAGGCACTAAGTGACCTTTGTGAATATTGTATATCTTAACCAGACAGTACAGATTCGTTTTCATACATGAGCCGTCCCGCGAGAAACACCAACGTTATGGCCTCTGCGTAATGTATTGACCCAGATCAGCCTGCGCAGTCCACGCAGACTGATCCGGGCCGACACATTCCGTCTCCGGGGGATATAGGTATAGAGTAATGACTCCTGGAACAGAAAATCCACAGGAGTTGAAAAGTGTCTGTCCGGGTTAGCCTGCGCGGCATGCTTAAGCTGATCCGGGTCGATACATTCCGTCTCAGGGGAATAGAGATATAGAGTAATGACTCCTGGAACAGAAAATCCACAGGAGTTGAACAGTGTCTATCCGGGTAAGTTGCGCAGCATGCTTAAGCTGATCCGGGTCGATACTTAACGCACAGTTCACAATGTTGGTTTTCTCGCGGGACGACTCATATTACTGTCATATGCTTGTTAGAACATTGTGTCAGATTTAGAACATTGTGTCAGATTTAGAACATTGTGATAAGACGGGGTAGATTAGCAGTTTCAGCTGTACATGTACCTTAGTTAAGAAATTGGTCCCAACGTATACTTTTCATCAATGACGTGCTCATGTCAATAACTAGTACACGTATATATATATATATACACATGTACTATAATCAGACTTTTCTGAACAATGTTGCACGCAATCAACATTCGGAGATTTTGAAATGCCATTTACAACCCAATATCGTATAAGTAAACTCGAGTTGGTGTCACAACCATGCTATGTGGATGCTTCTGTGTGCTTGCGTGTCTAGATGTTGATGACGAACGGTGAAGATCATGATCAGACATCATGGAGGCGAAATTTATAGTGATACCCGTTGGTTGAAAAGTCCCATCCCCAATGTCGAGTTCAATGTGACGTGGCTCATATATCATAACATATGTAGAAATATATTGATGCAAACAGTGTGAGGAAGATATTTTCCCACGTAGAGGTTAATGTCTTTTTGATCCAACCATTAAACCGATTAGTAAATGAATAATAATGATACATTTAAGTTCAAACGATCAGTGCTCTACGAAATACAACATAAGAACCTTTATTACAGACATGCGTAGAAAAGGACAGAATTTTCACAACCATGCTATATGATATAAATGTACGCTGTGTGTTAGAGGCTTCTTCTCTGCGTCTTTAAATTATAAACAAACAATACAGATCCTGACCAGACTGTGTAGAGGCGCATGGTGGTCTGAATCTACTCCGGTCGCAAATGCTCTACAGTTGCTAGTCCTGTCGCGCCACTCAAATGATAACTTGTTTAGTAAACAATATTGACTTTTAACGGGTCGATAACCGACCTTGGACGTTATTATTACGATTGCATTCCAATAAGCTCATTAATCAACCTTATTGCGAAACAGTTGAAACTGTACCCAGATATCTGACGCCTAAAATGAAATAACAAAGTCAAAGCACTAAATAGCTTCTTCGTATTCTTTCACCCTTTCCAACATACAACAAGTCAATAACAGACGCTTTTAAAAGATATCAAGGTAGAATTATAGAATTGCAACCATTGTACCGAACTGAGAAATATCTCATTGTGAACGTTTTGTTTCTTCTCTCCACCACGTTTTCAAGAGTCTGTAGATATGTCAAAATACGTAAGCATATGAGAAAGGATTAATCAGACATGTGTCGTGTTTGGTAATAACGGATAAAATAAAAGTGCTTATGAAATAAGGAAGCTTCTCTCCCAGCGTGATCGAAGGACTTGGTGAGACTGTACACATACACAGGCTTGTTTGAGACTTCACTATTGACACATGCATGCACCGAGAATTTTTACGTCTGAAGAGCGGGACATTTGTTCACTCAAGTACATGAGTGTGTTTTTGTTTGAGTTGTGTCGGGTACACAGACATAGTTTCTGGAATCTGGGTCGGTTTTAAAACTGATAGATTAGATCCATGTGCTTGATGTTGATTGTTTGTTCGACCTGCACGCAATTTTGAATCCAGTGATTTGTTGGCAGAATTAAAATGTTAAAACGTTGACTTCATTTATTGGCAGAACAAATTATATGATTTAAATAGTTAAACTCACAATTTCTTTAACGGATCTGAAGAAGTGTATATGAGGCCAAGATATTTTTATTTTCTGTTTTACGAGAATGCCTGCCCAATTTTTTCCAAAATGAAATAAAAATAAATTTGAGTTCATTTTATTTTTTTATTTTTCGCCGACCTCATTATTTGAGTTGAACAAAAATGAAATAGACATTTTTTTAGAGAAAATGCAGATAGTCATGGTCTGTCAGATGTTTAAATAAAGCGTATTATTCTGTATTTCCAACATTCTAACCACTTGGTTCAAGGTTTCCCCAAACAATTTTAAACACACTGTCGGGGATGGTGGGAGAGGTACCCCTCCCCTTTCTGCAATGCAAAATCTGTTAGTCTATATCCAATGAAGAATACAGGCATTTTGAATACTAACGTTCATCTTGTAAGATAATAAAACTATTCTATTTTTATGTTTTTGGTAGAGTGCTCAATAAAGATACTTTTATTTTTATTTTTGTTTCGCCCTACCGACCCAATTTTTTTACAAAAAATGTTGGCCTGACTTCAATATCGTCATAACAACGTGCAGTTGCTCAGTCATACAACATTTTTTTCTGAGTGTAGTCATTTCCTGTGGCCAAGACCAACTGGTTACTGACTATGATTTGAATTGTGCGAAAAAGGAAACAAGTTAGCATTTCTATAAAGTGTTGGTTCAGATCAGCCTGTTTTGTTCTGTTATGAGATCAGAATCTACACAAGTTGGCATAGCTTATATCAAGCTTATTGTTTGACCAGTGTAAATATTGACCAGACTGTAAGGATACACAATCTGATCTGGATCTATAATTTTAACAAAAGTCAACCTCGACTTTTTCCCATGAACGGGGTCATATATAAGAACATTCTTGAACACAAAAATACAGAATAACTAATTCATCCACATTGCTTCCGAAATTTCTCGGTCAGACCACCTCGGTAAAAACTCTTTCATTGCCGAATTTCACAAAGACATTAGATACAATTTAAATGAATTATAATATGGAAAACCTTAGAAATTGTATGTTTATTACATTATTGTTCATTATAGATACTATATACTAACACACATCTACTAATAACATATTTATCGTAAAGTATGAGGGAAAATGGCCACACCCTTGCCATACCAATGCACGTGGCTAATCAAGTTATATATTTAAAAAAGAAGAGAAAGAAAGTCGACTCTTCCATGTTGAAAATAAACGGACCACTCCATTTTTCATCAAAATTTGTAAAATTTAATGTCTATGTGACAAACAATGCAGCTGTCTCATCTAAATCTACATCGTTTGTAAAAGCATTTAATTGCCTTTGGCAGCAAAACAGTTAAATAAACCTCGTTCGCGAACCTATTGCTGTGAATCTGGTCCGGGTGTATGGTACGGGTTAACATTATTCTCGAGTTCATGTAGTACAACATCCGAGGGTAGCCCGCATAGTTTATTCCGAGTGGATCAGATACGGTTACAGACAAGGGTAGGTTCAAGTTTGCCCTCAATGATAAAATGTGATAACCCCGTTAAAATTAGCCCGTCTTAAGGCCATATTTACATTTCAAATAATAATTTGGTCAATTATAATGTCCAGTTGTTACACGTCCGCGCGGGGTCAATAACCATGTGACCATAACAATAATACAAGTCATAGAAAAATGGTATATGTTAGAAGTTGGAGTTTCTGCCAAATATTATAATTATTATGTAATACAGTGAACATATATCGATACATCGGGTAACTCGTACCCCATCCTGTCTTTGGACAACAGTATAGCAGCAGGATCATTGATAGTATATTTTGTCTGACAATTGACTTGCTTTTAATAAAAAATAAAGATTTAGCTACAGATGTATTACGAATCTGACAATACATAAATGAATTTAGTATATTAACCAACCCATATAAGTCTGTACATCCAATCATTCTTATTACCATCTTCACACGTTGAAAGGATCTTCTAACAAGCTTCTGTAAGTTATATATGAACAGTGTTTATCTTAATCAGACTGTGTGGATGAACTGGCCCGTGAGTGGGCTTAGCTATTATATACAACATGTAATAAACATTATGGTAATGGGGACCAGTGAGGTAGACCAGGACTGAATATCTGGAGTCAAGTTTATAATACAACAAGCACAGAAACTTTACAGAAACTCGGTAAAATTGAAAAGTCGGTCAGAAAGCATTGATGCGTATACAAATCTTGATCGTCACAAATATCTAAAAAAAAAAACAATGTGTTGTTTTTATATTGAAGCATGGCTGATGTTTAAATAAACAGAAATGTCACAATTATTAAACTTTGTTTACTTATTAATCCCAAACATTATTTTTATATAGTTGATAAGTGCATTTTAGTAACTTAAAAGACAATGTAACTGTTTGTACACAAAGGCATGGCTGTTAAGCTGGCGGAACTTCACCTTTCCAACGCGTCGCGACGAATATATAATCGTATTAAAATATGTATATTTACTCAGATGATTTTAATTTCTGTTCAAATTAATGTTCATAGAATTGATATTGTATCGTTGTTGTTATTACAGATGATAGAGTGACCGCGTCATTGAGAAATGTGCGGGTCAATTTTTAAAATAGAACGATGCATAAAACGACAGTATGTTCAATGAAGATTACGTTAGCTTTCGATAGCCAATCTACCAATCAAATTACACCTAACCTTAACTTTGATTGGTGGATTTGCTTCCCTTAGCTTTCACAACAATACCCTGAACGCATGGATTGTCGAGTTTTGACGTATAGACATGTTTTCTCTGTTAGTGTAGTCTGCTTTTAACCCTTTCCCTCATACGACAATTCTGCAGCAGACAACATATTTTGACAAAAGATAGAAAATCCCTATAATTGAATGGATAACCTATGACTAAAAGTGGAAAACATTGTGGCAAAAGGAGAAATTGCTCGTCTTGAGCAATTTCTCCTTTTGTCACTATGTTTTAAAAAATCCGTCTGCTGCAGAGGCGTCAGAAAGCGTCTATATGAGGGAAAGGGTTAAAAAGGCATCTGTTGTGGAGGTGTCCGGGTTAACGCCGTCGGTCGAACCCAGTACATGTACATTTTGTATATCAGACATGACTGTTCAACGCATTTTCTCCTAGACAACCAGGAATCCACCGCGGTCGAGTGGCTAGCCAATCAAGTTGGGGATTTAAAACCGGGCGTCAAGGGTTCCATCCCCAGTCGCGGCGCTCATCGTGGAGTGCCCCTGGGTAAGGCACATTTCCTAGCCCAAAGTTGTCGTTTGTTTACCCCGAAATTAATCAAACTAGAAAATATAAGACAACATGATACTTCTTTCTTAACCATTTCCCTCATATAGACGCTTTCTGACGCCTATGCAGCTGATGTTTTTGAAAACATAGTGACAAAAGAAGAAATTGCTCAAAACGATGTTTGCCACAATGTTTTCCACTTTTAGTCATAGGTTATCCATTCAATTATAGAGATTTTTACATTTTTGACAAAATATGTTCAAAGTCGTCTGCTGCAGAATTGTCGTATGAGGGAAAGGGGTTAAAGATTATCGTTGGGCTACTATTGATGTTGATTTGAAATGTCATATAATAAAAGTAATAAAGCAACAAATTCGTTTTAAACACATTTCAACATACAACGAAATTAGAGCAGACGACTGTTTAAACATCGAGGCAAATATATGATTGAATCTCTCTATAAATGAAAGTAAAACTATTGTAAACATTTGAAAACAAAAGCAAAAGGGGAAATTGCTGTTTTCAAAACTTGTCTGCCTCAGAGGCGTCAGGAAACGTATGTATGTGGGAAAGCGTAAACCTATTGAGACAATTTGGTACACAACGGATCGTTACCATAACAACCCAGTCGAAATTAATGTAGCCTCTATGTCGTTGTTACATCCTATTCAAAGCTGTCCATCTATACCAAAACCAACAAGCCAAACACACATGAGTACATGTAGTCTGTTTGTTATGTCTACATTGGCTGAGAAGAATATATGAGCCGTCCCGGGAGAAAATCAACATTGTGGACTCTGCGTAAAGTATCGACCCGTATCAGCCTAAGCATGCCGTGCAGGCTAACCCGGACAGACACTTTTCGCCTCCTGTGGATATTCTGTGTCAGGAATCATTTCTCTATACCTCTATCCCTCTGAGACGGAATGTGTCGACCCGGATTAGCCTGCGCGGCCTGAGTCGATACATTACGCAGAGTCAATAATGTTGGTTTTCTCATGGAACGGCTCATTTTATGAACAATAATTGACCGCGAACACTACGGCTGTACGCGGCAATAGGTAGAAACTGTACCTTGGTGGATGTTACAAAATTACATTATTACTTATACATGTAATATTATATAAATAATTATAAACAGTAGTGAGCCACTAACATGAAGATTTCTTGAAAGCAGACTGACGTTGGTGCCAAATGCAACATACAACATCTGCATATCGTGGGGGAAAGAAGTCTTTCACGATAAACAATTTATATTTATCCTAAAATATTGTTTCTATACCGATCTTGAATTTATATTTATTTATTCATATTTTCCCCGTTTTGTTTTGAAGGGTTTGAAATAATCATTATCAAGTAATGGCTAAAATGTTATGTAAATAAACAATTTGGACTGATAACGGTTTTTATGTGCTCGCATTTACAGCAGAATAGTGGTAAACTATCTCCACAACAAAACGCTTAACCCTCTCCTTATCACGCATCAGCAGCAGACGACATTTGAAATCAACGTGACAAAAGGAATAACTGCTCTTGGTGAGCATTTTCCATTTCCACAATGTTTTCCACCCTATTCAATAATCAAACCTTCATTTAACCCCTACCCACTAGCAGACGCATTTTAACCTATTGTGAACGTTATTAGTCAGTCTGAAATCATTAAAACCTGCCAACCCGTACATCAACCCAGTTAGTAAGCCTGGTTTTATCTGGACCTTCACGACGTGAAAGAAACATAACTTACAAATGAATAAAGAATCGCAATAGTTATAAAGATTACGTGACCATGAAATGTTTACACCCAAATACCGGTGTATTTTTAAACCCCATGCTGAGCTAGCGATCTAAAACAATACATTATTTGTCACGTATCAAATTAACACTCAAACCCACAAATCAACCTTTGTACGGTTTTCAATGATAAATTCTTTGTTAATTATTCATTTACATGTAGACCGCCTCGATGAGATGTAGTGGCAGATCGTCCGCCTCGGGTGCGGGAGGTCGCTGGTTCGTTACCCGGCCGAGATGTAGTTGCAGATCGTCCGCCTCGGGTGCGGGAGGTCGCTGGTTCGTTCCCCGGCCGAGTCATACGTAAGACTTTTAAATGTTAGTATTTCTGCCTTCATTGGCAAGGTTGCGGGGTTAGCATTACAACTGACTGGCTGGCGTGAGGATAAATGGACCAGTAGTACTGGTAACTTACCCAGGAAACGCCGTGATATGAACTGAATAAATGTTGCAAGCGGCGTAAAACACCAAAAACAATCAATCAATTATTTACTTATGGTGCCGTTTCCGACTTTAGTCATATCCTACATACAACAAATATGTATCAAACGACTTTAAAAATATCGAGGAGAAACTTATGGACAATCTCTTTAAATAAAAATAGTTAACTATTGAATAAAAGTTGACAGCTATATTTTCAAAATCCATCCGCTGCTCATTGGAAAGGGTTTAAAACTGTAAACCTCATACGACAATTCTGCAGCAGACGTCTTTGAACATATTTTGTCAAAAAATAGAAAATCTCTTTAATTGAATGGATAACCTATGACAAAAAGTGGAAAACATTTTGGCAAAAGGAGAAAGTGCACGTTTTGTGCAATTTCTTCTTTTGTCACTATGTTTTCAAAAAGCCGTCTGCTGCAGAGGCGTCAGAAAGCGTCTATATGAGGGAAAGGGTTTTAAACTGTAAACCTCATGTATATGCCCCGCCTGCCACCTCTAAACTACTCCGCACGTTGTTTTTTATTTGTTTTAAAATGGGTTTTCCCCCGTCTATAGCTTGTAAAGATAGTTGCACCTTATTGCCCTCTTCTAGCACATTCAGACCCATAGATCACCAAAAGGACCATCTCAGTCCAACATGTACTTCCCACGATTTCCCCTCGTATATATGTGGAAATGGGTTAAGTTATTACAATTCTACGAACACGTTCTTTCTACATATTGATATATTAGTAAGGAAGGGTGGAGACTTACAATTAACTGCACACATAGGCTGCCTGATCTTGATATATACGTTGTTCGCAAATACGATTTAAAGTCGTGCATTACGATATACGTAAATGATGTTTTAAGTCGTGTATAGCAGGATAAGGGTTATGAAACAAGCAATGAGTGATAGCTCTAGATCACTTAAACAATTTGAGAGATAGAAATGAGAACTTCTATACCGTGAATAGTTGTTTCCATTTCCCCAAGAGCTTTATAAGTATAGGCGGGGGAGTCGTCGTCTATGGCTTTGGTATGAAGTGCTATTTCTTTTAATTAACACCTACATCAGCACGCACGCAGATAATCTACTATTTGCTCATCACAAATGCAGACGCATCTTCAGGAGCATACATCGGAAAACAGTGTGGCTCAGTATGAGTAATTTCTCATTTTGTCACAATGTTAAAAACTCTCGTCAATAAACTTACTTTCATTTGGAGATATTTACCCGAATGTTGCCTACATATTAACCATTTCCCTCATATAGACGCTTTCTGATGCCTCTGCAGCAGACGGCTTTTTGAAAACATAGTGACAAAAGAAGAAATTGCTCAAAACGAGCAATTTCTCCATCTGCCACTATGTTTTCCACTTTTAGTCATAGGTTATCCATTCAATTATAGAGATTTTCTAGTTTTTGACAAAATATGTTCAAAGTTGTCTGCTGCTGAATTGTCGTATGAGGGAAAGGGTTAACAACGTCGTCCGATGCAGATTTGTCGTATGTGGAAGAGTTATACCTACTCATTTTGGAAATAGATTATTAAAATTAAGTTGCGCTATTTACCTTATACAGTATAGTATGAGGATGGACGAATTTAGGATAAGGAAATGTTTATCTCGAAACTAACGCATAAGTCGTACTCCTATCAAAGCCCCATGAATGTCAAGGACAGTTGCCTCGTCTACATCTACCCGTTTCAAGGCCTTTAATCCCTTCACACTTAGACGCATTTGGATGCATATGCAGCAGGCCTTATGAAAACATTGTAGAAAAAGGGGAAATTGATCATAATGTGCAATTCCTCCTTTTGCCACAATGTTTCCAACCATATAAAAAAAAGGCAGCAGACCTTTTGAAAACATTGTAGAACAAGGGGAAGTTGCTAACAATGTGCAATTCCTCCTTTTACCACAATGTTTACAACACTATTTAAAGATGGAAGCAGACCTTATGAAAACATTGTAGTAAAAGGGGGAATTGATCATAATGCGCCATTCCTCCTTTTACCACAATGTTTCGAACCATATTTAAAGATGTTTTTCAAAGACATATGTTTACGTATCAATTAAATGTTAGGAAAGGGCTATACGTTTGTTCGTTATAGTGTTGAATAGACAAGTCATTTCTGTTTGATTCGACTCTCTAATGCTGAGCACATTAATTTCCCCGAGTCGGATCGTCCCCGTACCATTGACGGCTCAATAACCGTCTATAGCAGAATAGAACCGACCCGGCTGTCATCACAGGAACCCAAACTGTCGTCTACCCGCTCCCGAAGCGGATGTCTGAACTACGAGCTACCGGAACCTTTAACAATGCCAGGGACCAGATCTCTCCAGTTCTTGAGCAGGAGGTTGGATAACAAGTGTGAACATGGTCCGACATAACAACAAGTACGGCGGATAACTCCAAATGAAATAATTACGGGTTTTGTGCACTGTACATCTGCAGGTCACATGATATATTATTTCAAGTTTGAAGAAATAACTGCGAACATGTCCGAACCAGAAAAGGGAAATAATTCAAATAATACGCATGCTATAGTCATGTTTTTATTGTCCTGCTCACTAGGTATCAGTGTTGACATTATGTCAAGTCAATCCCCGAATAGAAACACAGTAATGATCAATTCCGTGTGACGAAGATCGATTTATTGGTGATTTAAGCCGCTTTTAACATTGTTTTAGTTATATCACGGCATTTCCTGGATAAGTTACCAGTACTTCTGCTCCATTTATCCTGACACCAGCCAGTCAGTCGTTATGCTAACCCCGCAACCCTGAGCGCCTAGGAGGGCAGCCACTATAACCATTTTTGAAGTCTTTGAAAGGACCCGGCTGTGGATCGAACCCGCGACCTCCCGCTCCTGAGGCGGACATTCTACCATTACACCATCGAGGCGGACACTCTACCACTACACAACCGAGGCACCACGAAAACCCACTTGCCAACTTGCCCTAAAACTTTAACCAGATGCCGACGCCGGGGCGAGTAGTAAAGCTCTCATATAGTCGAGCTAAAAAGAAATGACTTGCCCTAACACTTTAAACACCCAAAATCATGTTTTTGACCCCAAAAAGAAGGTTACAATCAGCATCTTTAGCATTCAATGTGAAGAAAGGTATTATATGTAATTATATTCCAAACATGAAAGCCCTAGCACAAGTACTTATTGAGAAAAATTAAACAAAAAACTTTAACCACCCAAAATCATGCTTTTTACCCACAAAAAGAAGGTCAAACTCACCATCTTCAGCATTCAATGTGAAGAAAGGTATAAGATGTAACTATATTCCAAATATGAAAGCCCTAGCACCTAAGGACCATTCCTGTGAAGTTATTTTGAAATCTGTCCATTGGTTTAGTAGAAGAAGTAATTTGTAGGAAATTGTTAACAGACGGACGGACGGACAGACGACGACGACGGACGCCGGACATTCAGTGATCACAAAAGCTCACCTTGCACTTCGTGCATAGGTGAGCTAAAAAGGTGACCCCCGGGGAGGGGTCATGTTTGACCCCAGAGCTATAATTTGAACAATCTTGGTAGAGGTTCACCAGATGATGCTACATACCAAATATCAAGGGCATGGGCCTCTTAATTTGAACAATCTTGGTAGAGGTCCACTAGATGATGCTACATACCAAATATCAAAGGCATGGGCAGATTGTTTAAGTTTTTTCTCTATATGAGTCTATGTAAAACAATAGACCCCAGGGGAGGGGTCATTTTGACCCCAGGGCTATAATTTGAACAATCTTGGTAAAGGTCCACTAGATGATGCTACATACCCAATATCAAAGGCCTGGGCCCTCTACTAAAGTTTTTCCCCTATATGAGTCTATGTAAAAAAGGTGACCCCCGGGCTATAATTTGAACAATCTTGGTAGAGGTTCACCAGATGATGCTACATACCAAATATCAAGGGCATGGGCCTCTTACTTTTAGACAAGAAGATTTTTAAAGTTTTTCCCCTATATGAGTCTATGTTAAACAAGTGACCCCCGGGGCAGCCAAAGTTCTGCATGGAATATAATTTTTTGAACAAGTTTAAAAGAGATCCACCCAAGGAACATTCCTGTAAAATTATTTTGAATTTGGTTAATTGGTGTAGGAGGAGAAGTAGTTTGTAGGAAAATGTGAACGGACAGACGACGACGACGGACGGTGAGCGATCACAAAAGCTCACCTTGCACTTCATGCATTGCTGAGCTAAAAATGCCAACTTGCCCTAAAACGTTAACCCGCGGCCGAGGCGAGTAGTAAAGCTCTCATATTCTTTGAATAGTCAAGCTAATAACTCTGAAAGCTGAAAGAGAAAATTGCTGGTGAAGGTCAAATGAATGTCATAAAACAATAATCTGCTAATATTTTTCTTTCTATTTCAGTTTTTTCATTTTATTTTCCAGCATATCATAACAATTACAAACATTTACAAATATTTACATTTTATGAAAACAAACACATACATGATCAATGTCATAGAAATATAGGCAGTGCTCCAACCTAAAAGTATCTTAAACTTTTGTAAACATTGTGATAAGGAGACATTGCTCATAACGAGCAATTTCTCCTATGTCACATTGTTCTCAACTGTATTCAATAATTAATTAATTTCTTTTTTAAGGCTTTTCCATATTTTTGACATTCTCAAAGTAGTCTGCTGTTTTTGTATGGGGGAAAAGGTAAACGATAAATAAACACTATTATAAACCCGCCATGGGGTCATCCATTCTCCCACGCTTCAGCCTCCATGCCTCCATCTCATCCTCTGTCGGGAGTTTAGCGTCAAACATACTATTGTAAGGTCTCTTTCTCTCGTCTAGAGTCATTATCTCAGCCACATACTGTTGGTGTTCTAACTCTTTCTTGATTGCCTGAAATGAAGAAATAAGAAGTCAAGCTCGACTAGTAGATCTCTAAATATTGTCATGACAGGACCTCATGTGGATTTTCTGTTTCAGGAATCATTAATCTATACCTCTTTCCCCCTGAGACGGAATGTGTTGGCCCGGATCAGTCTGCGAGACATAATGATGGTTTTCTTGCGGGAAGGCTCATATCATAAATACTACTTTAAAGTATTCATTTCCATCAAAGATTGTCCTGTGTAATGCATTAACCTTTACTCACATACAATAATCTGCAGCAGATGGATTTGAAGACATCTAGGCCAAAATATGGAAAAGCTTTACAAATGGATTCATAATCATTGATTAGAGTGGAAAACATTGTGTCAAAAGGAGATGTTGCTTATCATGATCGAATTCTCCTCTTCAATACCACAATGATATCATATTGTCTGATACAGATGGAAAAGTAATATCCTACTTGGAGATTATTACTTACATTGATGATATGAAATGACTTCATATACATGTATTACATCTCCACTTATTATGTGTTACATATTCGCTGCATGTAAGCACTGTTAAACATCTACGTTTTTCAAATAATATGATTTTTACACGTTAACCTTTTGAAGAGTACCACCAAAGGATTATTTTGGTGAAGTTTGGATGAAATTGCTCCAGTGGTTTAGGAGGAGATGTTGTTTAAAGCTAAAAGTTAACGATGACGGACGACAGACAGAGAGTGAACAGAATAGATATCCTTGACCCTTCGGCTCAGGTGATCTAATAAAACTTTTATTTATAAAGGTCTTCGCATTGCATGTGGGATAAGGTCAAGACATAATGTTTCATTATTGATCATAAAAATACTGTATTTTTTATCTACCAATGGACTTTTGATACAGGAATAAAATTCTTTCCCTTACATAGTTAACCACTAATATCAAACTAGTGCTGACACAATCACTCAGGATAGAATTCCATTACCGTAACCCTTTCCCACATACAATATATCTGTAGCAAACGACTTTGAAATTATCAAGTCCAAAATATAGAAAATATCTATAGATTATAGAATGATAATTGAAAAGAGTTGAAATCATTGTGGTAAGTCCAAAATATAGAAAATCTCTATAGATTATAGTATGATAATTGAAAAGAGTTGAAATCATTGTGATAAATGGAGATCCTGAGCAATTTCTCCTTTAACCACAATGATTTTAAAAGTCGTCGGATGCAGAGGCATCGGAAAGCATCTATATGTGTTAAAAGGATCAGTTTAATGGTCTATAAGTAGAAACTCTATATCCTTATATTCTGTAGTTAGCAGAAAGAAGAGTTGAAATTTGGCATGGTAGATAATAGGTTAACATGAAACACAAAGTGATTTTTAATGCTGGCCCTTACCTTTTTCAAATTCCTCGACTTCTTTTCCTCGTTGTTATCGTCAGATTCTGACTGGTCACTTTCATCGCTAGAACTACTGCTTCTCTTCTTCTTTTTCCTATGTTTGTTTTTCTTTTTCTTCTTCTTCTTCTTTTTCTTTTCTGTCGTGTCTTCTTGATGTTGCTGGAAATACATCAGAAAAATGAAATACATGATGGATATTTATCATATATATGTTTGTTTGAATTTTAACATTTTTGACATAAACCCATTTCTATCCCTCTTTCCTAGATGGTCTAATACATTGATGTCTTTGAAGACAACTGCATAAAGAGAATATTGCAAGAAATAGTGGAGTGAACATTACAAACAATTCTCATTTGATATCATCTGATCTTTTTTAATATATTAATTTTACATTCTTTTCTTTTAATAAGACAGTTTTATTTCTGAGTCTAAAATAAGAATACACATGTATCAGTAATTTACAGTTTGATTTCTGAGTCTAAAAGAAGAATACACATGTATCAGTAATTTACAGTTTGATTTCTGAGTCTAAAAGAACGATACACATGTATCAGTAATTTACAGTTTGATTTCTGAGTCTAAAAGAAGAATACACATGTATCAGTAATTTACAGTTTGACTTTTGAGGAGTCTAAAAGAAGAATACACATGTATCAGTAATTTACAGTTTGATTTCTGAGTCTAAAAGAAGGATAAACATGTATCAGTAATTTACAGTTTGATTTCTGAGTCTAAAAGAAGAATACACATGTATCAGTAATTTACAGTTTGATTTCTGAGTCTAAAAGAAGGATAAACATGTATCAGTAATTTACAGTTTGATTTCTGAGTCTAAAAGAAGGATACACATGTATCAGTAATTTACAGTTTGATTTCTGAGTCTAAAAGAACGATACACATGTATCAGTAATTTACAGTTTGATTTCTGAGCCTAAAAGAAAGATACACATGTATCAGTAATTTACAGTTTGATTTCTGAGTCTAAAAGAAAAATACACACGTATCAGTAATTTACAGTTTGATTTCTGAGTCTAAAAGAAGGATACACATGTATCAGTAATTTACAGTTTGATTTCTGAGTCTAAAAGAAGGATACACATGTATCAGTAATTTACAGTTTGATTTCTGAGTCTAAAAGAAGAAAACACATGTATCAGTAATTTACAGTTTGATTTCTGAGTCTAAAAGAAGAAAACACATGTATCAGTAATTTACAGTTTGATTTCTGAGTCTAAAAGAAGAAAACACATGTATCATTAATTTACAGTTTGATTTCTGAGTCTAAAATAAGGATACACATGTATCAGTAGTTTACAGTTTGATTTCTGAGTCTAAAAGAACGATACACATGTATCAGTAATTTACAGTTTGATTTCTGAGTCTAAAAGAAGAATACACATGTATCAGTAATTTACAGTTTGATTTCTGAGTCTAAAAGAAGGATACACATGTATCAGTAATTTACAGTTTGATTTCTGAGTCTAAAAGAACGATACACATGAATCAGTAATTTACAGTTTGATTTCTGAGTCTAAAAGAAAGATACACATGTATCAGTAATTTACAGTTTGATTTCTGAGTCTAAAAGAAGAATACACATGTATCAGTAATTTACAGTTTGATTTCTGAGTCTAAAATAACGATATACATGTATCAGTAATTTACAGTTTGATTTTTGAGTCTAAAAGAACGATACACATGTATCAGTAATTTACAGTTTGATTTCTGAGTCTAAAAGAAAGATACACATGTATCAGTAATTTACAGTTTGATTTCTGAGTCTTAAAGAAGAAAACACATGTATCAGTAATTTACAGTTTGATTTCTGAGTCTAAAAGAACGATACACATGTATCAGTAATTTACAGTTTGATTTCTGAGTCTAAAAGAACGATACACATGTATCAGTAATTTACAGTTTGATTTCTGAGTCTAAAAGAAAGATACACATGTATCAGTAATTTACAGTTTGATTTCTGAGTCTAAAAGAAGGAAACACATGTATTAGTAATTTACTGTTTGATTTCTGAGTCTAAAAGAAGAATACACATGTATCAGTAATTTACAGTTTGATTTCTGAGTCTAAAAGAACAATACACATGTATCAGTAATTTACAGTTTGATTTCTGTGTCTAAAAGAACGCTACACATGTATCAGTAATTTACAGTTTGATTTCTGTGTCTAAAAGAACAATACACATGTATCAGTAATTTACAGTTTGTTTTCTGTGTCTAAAAGAACGATACACATGTATCAGTAATTTACAGTTTCCTTTCTGAGTCTAATATTCATCCAATCGACAGCTTCTGTTGCCATTTATCTGTGGCAATCAAACTTTAGGTTTCAACCATGGCATTTACAAGTAGGCATAAATCTATGTATTTGAACTATCTAAATTAGTTTTGAATCTTTATATAATCATATAATATAGAACAAAGACAAAAAAAAAAAAGAAAAATTGCAAGTTATTTCATGAGGTTGACTGAAACAATTATTCTGGTGAACTTCATAAAATGTAGAGAGAATCAGTTACTGTTTCATAAATAAACAACATATGCTAAACAAGATGGCCCTGGATCGCTCAACTGATTTGATTTCTTTTCACTTTAGCCATATAAGCCCCGCCCCCTGGAGACATAGTTTTCGACCAATCAACATGGCTTGAAGGAATCTGACAGAGGGTCACCCTAGGAATATTTCTACAGAATTATTTGAAAATCGGTCAAACACCTTTGGAGGAGAAGATTTTTTAAGTTTTCACTATGTAGCCATATAAGGCAAAATAGCCCGCCCCCTGGAGGCCATGTTTTTTGACCAATCAACATGGCTTGAAGGAAACTGATAGAGTGTCACCCAAGGAACATTTCTACAAAATTATTTGAAAATCAGTCTGACACTTTTGGAGGAGAAGATTTTTTAAGTTTTTCGCTATCGCCATATAAGGCAAAATAGCCCCACCCACCCCTGGCGGTCATGTTTTTCGACCAATCAACATGGCTTGAAGGAATCTGATAGAGGGTCATCCAAGGAACATTTCTACCAAGTTATTTGAAAATCTGCCGACCAGTTTGGGAGAAGAAGAATTTTAAAGTTTTTTTTCGTTTCGTTGCCATGGAAACCAGAATTCTGCATGGATCCCAAAAGTTTGAAGGAATTCTGGTGAGGTCATTGAGAGGATGCTTTCTGTGAAGTTTCATCCCAATTGACCCACTGGTTACTGAGGAGCGGAAGTTGACGGACGACGGACAAAATGCGATCAACATAACTCACCTTGAGCACTTCATGCTCAGGTGAGCTAAAAATGGACTTGTATAACTATGAATGAAACTGTAGCGATTACTCTTGGCTTCGTGATACTACTGTAAAATTTAATAGGCCTGTCGTAGAATATTACTTTCAAAATCTTTTTAGCAAGTTAATGTGATTTTTAAATAATTTACCTCTACAAGTGATTTTTGTGCATCCACTTCTCTTAAATATTCTGCTAGTGCTATTTCTTGAGATATCAAACTTTTCTGTAAGCAGAAAATACAATAAATTAAATATTTGGAATAGAAAATTGTATTTGTTGAAACACTCTCATGAAAAGCCCTTTCCAACATACAACAATTATGCCGCAGACGACTTTGAAAATATTAACCCTTTCCAACATACAACAAACTGCAGCAGACGACTTTGAAAATGTCTAGGCAAAAACATTGACAATCTCTATAAATGAAGGTTAAATTACTGAAAAAGGTTGAAAATGTTGTGACAAATGGAGAAATTGCTTGTTTTGAGAAATTTATCCTTTTGTCACAATGTTTTCAAGAGTCGTTTGCTGCAGAGGCGTCTACATGTGGGAAAGGGTTAAGTCAATAATATGGAAGCTCTTTACAATTCATACATGAAAGAATAATTATTGAATAAAGTCGAAAACATTGTAACAAAAGGTAAAAGTGTATTAAAAAATCATGTGGCAGATAAGCGCCTGTATGTGGGAAAGGGTCAACAAACAGATCAAGTTGGTCAAGTTGGTGTAATATTGTTCAACTTTTCCCTTTGCCATATAACTGAGCCCGGTGGCTAAGACGATAGTGATACTGCTGTCAATCCAGGGGTTGTGAATTCATTTTGAGTGATTCCTCCTTTTCCTTCAAAGTAAATAAAAAGTTGCCCGACATAAAGCTTCAAATTTGGTCTGTATCAGGATGAAGAACTTTGGCAGTGCAGAAACACATCGAGGGCTTGGCGTGAAACGGTTGTAACTAAAAACCTATTTTGAAAACCCTGGTTTAGGGGCAATTTTTACCCCTTTGTAAACAATGCAAATTTAGGTGCCATTGCTTGGAACGAGCAAGCCATTGCTCGGAACGAGCAATGGCACCTAAATTTCCATTGTTTACCAAGAAAAAAGATTTAACGCTTATAAAGACTTTATTGCGAGGTGATTATACTTGGTAAAAAAATACCAATTTCAGTTACAACCGTTTCACGCCAAGCCCTCGACATAATCTTACCAAATTGAGTCATCTATGGAAATAGGTACAAGTTGGTATATCTAAACAGTGACAGATTTTAGATTTTAGAGCAACAGTTTAATTTTTCAACAACTGGTGAAAAGTAAAATTATTAACATAAGAATGTATATATATGTCATAAATGGAATAAGAAAACATTTTAGAAAAGAGAGAAATTGCTTGTTTCAAGCAATAACTTAATTTCTTACAATGATTTCCAAAGTGGACTACTTCAGGAGTCAAAATGTGTTTCTATCACAGTAAATATTAACTTCTATAGAGCAACACCCCTCTATAACCCTTTCTAGTCACACACAGACGCTTTCTGATGTCTCTGCAGCAGATGATTTTGCCACAATGTTTTCAAGTCCGTTTAATAATTAAACTCATTTATTGAGTTTTTAATGTTTTTGCCAATTTGTTTTCAAAGTCATCTGCTGCAGAGTTGTCATATGCTATGCTGGAAAGGGTTAAGTATAACAACTGCATTTCTTTGTCTTCCACCAATGGGCTAACAGTCTATGTGGAAAAGCAGCCAGTTGCTTTGAAAGTCTGTTGAGTGGTGCACTGGTGTGAGAAAGCCAGGAAACACATGAGTAGGTGAACTGGCCACCATGACTGAAATATGTTTAAAAATTATTAAATCCCAATCAATCAATCTATTCGTTGTCTCCACCTGGTGTTGCTCTGGGGAAGATGCACTTTATTTAACCTACAGTGTCATATGAAACAGTTATTTACCTCACTAGTTGCATCAATACCAGCTTGTCCTGTACAGTAAGATTCTTTTACACAAGAGTGACAACACTTAAAACCCCACTGGCCACTTCTCCAGAATGATCCCCAAACAGTCTGTAAAATTATAATAAATACATAGAATATTAGAAAATAGGAAGTGTTTATTTAACCCTTTCCCTCATAAAGACGCTTTCTGACGCCTCTGCAGCAGACGGGTTTTTGAAAACATAGTGACAAAAGAAGAAATTGCACAAAACATGCAATTTCTCCTTTTGCCACAATGTTTTCCACTTTTTTGTCATAGGTTATCCATTCAATTATGGAGATTTTCTATGTTTTGACAAAATACGTTCAAAGTCGTCTGCTGCAGAATTGTCGTATGAGGGAAAGGGGTAAAAGAGTTGGATAAAAAGGTGCAATCATTAATAGTAAGTAATTTCTAAATGATACATATGTTTATGTAATGCTAAACGATGAGATAGGAAGACTAACGTTATGACGTCAAACTGCTGACGTGACGTCATTTTACTAGCATTCGGTCATGTTATACTACACACGTTATATATAAAGAAATACGTAATGGGTATATTATTAGATCCGATACAAGCATTGTCATGTGATAAAAACCTTATCTTATCTATACCCATGCTAATTCCGTATTCCGGTAATTTAAACAATCATGACTTATTGTCAATGTCTGACATTGTGTAGTAAACAAATACATTCACACAGATTCGTCCGCGTGTGAACAGGTACGAAGACACTAAATACATGTAGTTCCATTATTTCACCATAAATTATCATAAAATAAAAATAAAATTTGTTTGTTTTGAGTGGATATGGAATACATTTCAACTCGAAGTGATATATTCCATGTCCACTCAAAACAAACAAATATTCTCTATATATTTTCAAAGGTTATCCCCCCTGTCAAAGATAGTATATATACATGTATCTCATAAAACATAAATTAGTTTATATAAATTTGTTTCCAAATTTGATCCATGACTACATATATTCTTTTATTAACCCTTTCCCTCATACGACAATTCTGCAGCAGACGACTTCGAACATATTTTGTCAAAAAATAGAAAATCTTTTTAATTAAATGGATAACCTATGACTTAAAGTGGAAAACATTGTGTCAAAAGGAGAAATTGCACGTTTTGTGCAATTTCTTCTTTTGTCACTATGTTTTCAAATAGCCGTCTGCTACAAAGGCGTCAGAAAGCGTCTATATGAGGGAAAGGGTTAACCCCCCCTTTCCCACATACAAACGCTTTCTAAGCCCATGCAGCAGACGACTTCTGAAAACAGTTTGGACAATAGAGAAATTGCTCATGATGACCAGTACCTTCTTTGACCTCAATGTTTTAAATTTATTCAATCATTGTTCTTTCATTTATAAAGAGTCTGTTGCAGATTTGCTATATATGGAAAAGGGTTAAAGAACAACAACAGACTTTGGGGAAAGAATTTCTTGGTTTTAACCCTTTCTTTCATACAACAATTCTGCAGCAGACGACTTTAAACATATTTTGTCAAAACAGAAAATCTCTATAATTGAATGGATAACCTATGACTAAAAGTGGAAAACATTGTGTCAAAAGGAGAAATTGCTTGTTTGAGCAATTTCTTCTTTTGTCACTATGTTTTCAAAAAGCTGTCTGCTGCAGAGGCATCAGAAAGCGTCTATATGAGAGAAAGGGTTAATGGTACATAAACAGTATCATTGTACCATCAAGGCAACAAGGACAGGAGACTCAACTAACAAATGAAATAATCTTTTCTCAAATGCAGGCGACTTTAAAAAAAACATTGTGAAAAACAGAGAAATTGTTTATCATGAGTCATTTCTTATTTTGCCCACAATGCTTTCAACTGTAATCCATAGTTCCTTTTTTATTTATAAAGATTTCCATATTTTTGCCCAGACCTTTCGCTTATCTGCTGCAGATTTCTTGAATGTGTTAAAGGGTTAATTGAATGCTACCTACTGTATGATTATTGATGTACACATTGGTTGAATGTGTTAAAGGGTTAATTGAATGCTACCTACTGTATGATTATTGATGTGCACATTGGCTGAATGTGGGTAAGGGTTAATTGATTTATTTATTTATTTATTGGGGTTTTACGCCGCTTTCAACATTATCTCAGTTATATCACGGCGACAGTTCACTTATTCATGATCCCTGGGTAAACAAACCAGTACTAGGCTAGAAAATGTGTCTTGCCCAAGGGCACTCCACCATGACCGTAGTGCCGTGACTGAAGGGTTAATTGAATGCTACCTACTGTATGATTATTGATGTACACATCTTCCTGGTACTTTGACCTGACGATGGGTTTCTCTGCTCCTTTGATCACACTTCCCGTTCGTGAATATTCAACATAGTCCTCCTGTATAGGAGAGAAACAATGTGTATCAAACCTGGTATTCAAATTGATGTTAAGTTTATGACAAATTTTCTAAATGTTCAGAATGGTCAACTCGACTGATGCTTCAGTCTCTGTTAAACCAAATTTGCGCCCTTCCACCTCCACAAAATAAAGTTCAAAACATTGATCATTGCAGAGTAAAGGAAATATTGCTAGTTTGAGCAATTTCTCCTTTTTCTTTTTGATTGTTTTAATATGACTGAAAAATTGTAACAACGGCGTTAAACCCAAAATAAATCAGTAAAACCTGCAAAAGTATTTAATGATTATGTTGACTATACTAGGGAAAGGATTAAATGAAGCTAATGCCTATCTATAGTTGAATTAATCTATATTACAATGATGTAAGTCTTAAATTTGGATCCCCCTTTTATGAAGAATAAAGCATAAGTTCTATCTTTGATCCATGTACAATTTTTGTTTGTTATTAAAGTTAAATTTTATTAATAAAGAATGAGAAAAAAGTGTAGGTGACAGAAATAATCATTTAGATTTATTATTTTACAATGTCTACATACAGTCTGGGCCATAAGTAACTGTTTTGGCGGAGCTTCTAAATGTTCTTCCCCACCATACTTTTCCAGGATGCTATTTTTAGCTGTGTTTTTCTTGTCATCTTTCCGCTTCTCCACCTCCTTTGTGAGCAGAGCTAATTTAGTTGGGTCGGCTTGAATGTGAACATCTGTACCATGTTCATAGGCCTCCCAGGCAAACACTATAAATCATATTTAATATCAATGAGAATTGTCAAGAAACAACAGGAAAACCTTTCATAAAATACCAAGTAATAGGACATTAAAAAATATCAGCGAGTTCAAACTCTATATATATCACATTATGTGCTGTATATCATAATGATGATGATGATACCACTGCAAATTCAAAGTATTAAAAACATTATATTTTACAACAATAGGAAGTTTAATTTTCACTTTTATTATGTACCTACACAGGTTTACATCGCGCATATTGTAACATATTGTAACAGGCAAATAAAAATTGACAGATTAAAAATCTGAATTTGACATACTAAATATGGCAATAAGACGTCACTAATATATGAGGTGGCTTCATAGAAATATGATTTTATGTCATTCAAAATGTGGAAGACGACATAATTCACACACCATTCATACATTTCATTTAATGTGAAAAGCGTGTTACTTAGTACGAGTAATTAAAAATGTATTAAATTTGTATAATAATGTTTCTGTAAGATGTATGTATATGTATGACCAAAGGGACGAGTCATATTTGATGGTATCAAGTTCTTGTCTATATATTTAAGTCCAAACAAAACGTTAATACTTACTTTGCTGTCTAGCAAACTGAGAAGCATCTCCGGAAAACCTGGCAACATTATCACCTCTAAATCCAATTCTGAAAATAAATCATCAATAATAACATGTCTTCATTGCTTCCTAAGTTTAACCCTTTGTTCAGATGCAGATGCATTTTGACACACCTGTAGCAGTCAAGTTTTCAAAACCATGTGACAGAAGGAGTGATGGCTTATAATATATAGTTTCTCCTTTAGTCCCATCTACTGGAACTTGTTATTCCATATTTTAATGGATAACAATGGCTTGAATAGGAATTTCCTTCAATTTGAAAAGATTTAATTTTTGTAATTATTTTCTGATCTGTTGGAAGCCTATGCATAAAAACAGCTAATGTCTATCAGTCTGGAAACTGATAGACAAGAATAATACTGTCAGTATAATTTCTCCTTTTTTTCCACCATAGTTTCGACTTTATCTAATAATAATACTTTGGGATTTAAAGAATTTCCATTTCTTTAGTCTAGATATATTCAAATGGTAAAAGTAAAACTCATCATGTCTGATACTAATAAATGATGAAAATGTGCAAAATTTAAGTTAAAATGCTTGGTTATTTATCCTATGCAAATGACTTTGACAATACTGAAGCTGATGATGTGAGAGCTCTAATGCTGAAAGGGAGCTAATTCTAATTTGTTCTCACAATGTTTTTCAAATTGTATCATACATTTATCTGTTTCGATTTTTAACTCATTTTTTTCAGATAATTTAAATTTCAAAGAGTCAAATTTTAGTAAAAGAGGGACTTTATGGCTCACCGCCCACAGTACTTTGGCCAAGTAACATTTCTGCTAAATTATTTTAAATAAGTTTCAGAGGAAAAGAAGGTTTTTTAAAAAGTATCTTAATTTAAGTTTCAGAGGATTGATTGATTAGTTGGAGCTTAACACTGTTTTCAACAATTTTCATATCACAGCGGCCAGTTCACCAACTCATGTGTTTCCTAGCTTTCTCACACCAGTACTCCACACAACATATTTTCCAAGCAACTGGCTGCTTTTCCACATAGACTGTTAGCACATTGGTGAAAGACGAATGATGCTTGTCAGTGACTTTTGTCAAATGTCAAAAAAGAATGTTAGCCAAGTTCAGATTCAACCTCACAATCCCTGGATTAATAGAGCGCCACTTCCAACTTAGCTTTCTTTCAGGAGAAGTACTGACATTAATACTGAGGTTCTGATGCCGTCTGGTGGCAATGTTTTACATATGATCAATAAGGCTTGGTGGTCACTTTTTGTACTGAGTCTCCTAAGAATCATTTCTAACATATTATCTTGAAAGCACACTGGCACTTTTAATGCAGATTTTTTTTAAAGTTTTGTCTTTTAGCCCCCTTTTCTGATGCTGCAAGGTGGTCATGTTTTTCAAAGGACTTAAGAAAAGATAAACTTACTCTCCCTCTTTTCCTGTGTTTTTCAGTGGATTTTCTCTCATAGATCTGGTTTTGGGATCATAAAATGCTGAGTTTGGGTCTAAATTAAACAGGTACTGTAATGTAATAATATAAAAGGTATGAAAATGAACATTTACGCTTTCCTACATTCAGTCACATGTGGCCGTATCTGCATCTGACGACATTTGAAATCATTGTGGCAAAAAGAGGAAACTGCTCATAATGAGCAATTTTTTTATGGTTGACAAAATGTTTTCAACTGCATTTAATAACGATACTTTCATTAACAGAGATCTTCCATGTTTTTCGCCATTTTCATTTTAAAGTTATCTGCTGCAGATTTGATGAATGTTGGAAAGGGTTTATTTAACTCCATATGTCTTTTTTATGCTCTTATTTTTTCCATCACAAACATGAATTTGAAATAGACAACTTCCACAAACATTTGTAGAAAAAAGCAATGTCTCCTTTGCATTAAATATTTTCAACTCCGACTCAAAATTACCAATGCCTATTTTTGGTATTCAAAAAAATCGTCTGAGACTACACACAAAATAGGGATCAATGTTAAAATACTGATTTAAGGCCTATATATATGCAGATCATCATTTTACAGGTCTGGTTCACTCATCTTTGCCATAACATCTCTTATTCTAAGATTTCTTACAGTACTGAGTAGTTCTTTATTTCTTTTCCCCCACATGATCTCACTTATAACCAAACCAAACTCAATATTTAGAGTAGTCCCTGGGTAGGGCCTACTCACTACTGTTAAAATATGGATTTCTGAACATAATATAAAACTAAGAGTTCACTCACTTTTGCCATATCTTCTCTAATCCTAAGATTTCTGACAGTAATTCTTTGTTTGGTTTCAAACTTCTGACCTGGCATGGCCACATCTTCAGCATATTTGTCTTCGTCGTCAGAATCAGCATCAGGCTGTAATGAAAATGAGTATAATAACTATAATTACTGGAATATGCAATTGAATTTTCAGCAGACGGCTTTTTGAAAACATAAGTGACAAAAGAAGAAATTGCACAAAACGTGCAATTTCTCCTTTTGCCACAATGTTTTCCACTTTTTGTCATAGGTTATCCATTCAATTATGGAGATTTTCTATGTTCTGACAAAATACATTCAAAGTCGTCTGCTGCAGAATTGTCGTATGAGGGAAATGGTTAAAAAGTTCTACAACTTGTATTCAATTCAATTCAATTTATTTAGTAATCAAAGGCCACCAGCCCAAAATACATAATCAAATGTTACAAATAATACATCATATGAAAAATAGGTTATGTAAATTGCAGTATGTTAAGTATAAATATGCTATATGCTAAACAAAACAATACATTAAAGAAAACACAAAATTCATGTCTTCTGAAATAACTGTTCCTACAAACTATCAAATAATGTAACTGTCTGCTACCTGGATACCTAAGCCCATTCCCATATACAACATATATATGCATTATATACATTATGCCCCCTTGATGGCGTCCATTCACACACAATCTACCTGCTGCATATGTGTCAAAATGTTCATGCATATATGGGAAAGGGTTTACAAGTACATGTACTAAGAAGTCAGTATATGCCAAAAGTTGATCCTTGAATAAAAATACTTTTGAATTATAGTTCTCAGTGCATTTTCATATTGAGACTATCTTCTCTCCTTGTAAACACTAAAGCTGCTCCTACCATTTACATGAGTGCATGTTGGTCATTGCCTATTTAAACAAGAGTGTTAAAAAAAACACATGTGTCGCATGCCAATTTTTCAGGTAAGAATAAACATTACATAAAGACAGATGACCAAGAAGTGATGCCTATGTGTTGCCTTCAACTATGTTGGTAAGTGAAAAATAACACACAGACAGATGAACAAGAAGTGATGCCTATGTGACTCCTTGCCAAGGCAGTTGACACCAAAAGTAAATGCTTTTGTCTACAAAATAAATTTCAATAAAGGAGTGAACTAATTTACAAGCTTAGGTTGCCTTACCTTCTCAATTTCTTTTTCTTTTTTTCCTTCAAAAAGGTCATCTTCCACTTTCTGCTCTTTCAGAAATCGTTTGGCCTAAAACATATATTGGATACATTTTCATACTTACAGAAAAGTATTTGTGCAATTAAAAATCATATCTGTAAATACGAATGTTGCAGTTACATTCTTTTTAATTAAATAGCTTTTAATCCAGAAAACAGCTTTTGCTGCAAACAAATGTAATCAATGAAAATAATTAAATATATATCCAATGAATTATAAATCTAGATGCAGTATTCTTGTAAATATCTTTAAACATTTCTCCTATAATTATGTCAATAACATTACTAGTTTGTTCATTAATTTAAATATAAATGACATTTCCCATTCTGTTATATCTCTATAAATCTTCATAATTAATAGAACATTACAATTTCTATCATTGATGTGTACGAACAATTATTTTCCTGGTAGTTCAAAGAAATAAATGATCACATACCGCCTCAATCTTTTCAAACTGTTCGTAAACTTTCTGATGTTCCTCCGGGTTATAGCCATTCCATCTATCCCTCTTTCCTTCATAATCAAAACGTAGATTAGACTGTATGTATTCATCTGGAGCAAAATTGCTCCCTGTGTATTTGGCACCAATCTTTCTTGGTCTCTAAACAATTAATGATAAAGTGGTTAGGGGTTTTCATTGTTACAAAAATTGTCCCCTGGCACCTATCTTTTTTGGTCTGTATAAGATTATCGATAGATTGATTACATTGCTTCAAAATTGTCCACTGTGTATTTGTCACCAATACTCCTTGGTTCTAACATGATTTATACATTTTATATCATTACATTATTTTGATGCAGTTGGCAATGATGAGGGTTGTCTATGACAGTCTATCAAGGGGTTGTGAGTTTGAATTCAGACCAGGGGCGTAGCTCCCTTTAGGCACTGTAGGCACGTGCCTACACATTTCTTCTAAAATTGCTCCAAAATGCAGCTGCGGCGATACACATCTGCGTAATGTATCGACCAGATCAGCCTGCGCTGTCCGTCTAAGGGGGGATAGATAGAGTAGTGATTCCTGAAACAGAAAATCCACAGGAGGCGAAAAGTGAATATTCGGGTACGCCTGTGTGGCATGATTAGGCTGATCCAGGTCGATACTTTACGCAGTCCACAATGTTGATTTTCTCACGAGACGGCCTACACATTAATTATTACCAAGCTACGCCCCTGCAGACTTACTGAACAATCTAGTCAGCAATTGACATAAGTACCCAGCCTCATTCCCCTCCCACTAATGGGTCAATGTGTCTATGTGCAAAGGTAATCAGTTATGTGGAAGTACTGGTGGGAGAAAACTAAAAAGAATATGGGTAGGTGAACTGTCAAGAGTCAATAAGCATGTAAGATAAGTGGATACACTTACTTCTAAACAATCTATCTTTTTATGAGTCATAGCTCCACAATTTTCACAAGCACCTTTCCTGAATTTTGTTGTTACTGGGCCCTGTGAAATAAACAAGAGTGTTAATAGGAAAACATGTGTCACCTGCCAATAATGAATGTCAAGTTTGAAAATAATCAATCTTATCTTATTCAGTTCCTTAACACTTTCCCTCATATAGAAGCTTTTTGATGCCTCTGCAGCAGACAGCTTTTTGAAAACATAGTGACAAAAGAAGAAATTGCTAAAAACGAGCAATTTCTGCTTTTACCACAATGTTTTCTTCCACTTTTAGTCATAGGTTATTCATTCAATTATAGAGATTTTCTTTTTTTTGACAAAATATGTTGAAATTCGTCTGCTGCAGAATTGCTGTATGATGGAAAGGGTTAATTTACACTCTTATCATACAGAGGAGGGGGGGTAAATTAGAAACTAATTTTAATTAGATTTTACAATGATCAAGTCCAATGAGACAACTTGACTAACAGGAAGAACTGTTATCCCTACGTGTTACCTTGCCAAAGCAAGTGACAATTATTAAATGTTCACCCTCTACAACATACAACAAATCTGCAGCAGATGACTTTGAAAAAGAAATATGGAAATATTAATAACAAGAAAATGTGTCCATGGAACATGGATGCCCCGGTTGTTAACTATATTTTAAAACATCAGGTTCACTAAAATCTAACTTGACCAAAAACTTTAACCTGAGAATGGAATGGACGAACAGACAGACGAACAGACGGACGAACAGTTGGTCCAACCTCAAATTGATACAATTTTTTAAACAATGATATGTTGATTGTCATTTGTGTGAAGTTTCATAATGATAGGACATCAGGTTCACTAAAATCTAACTTGACCAAAAACTTTAACCTGAGAATGGAATGGACGAACAGACAAACGAACAGACGAACGGACGGACGAACAGTTGGTCCAACCTCAAATTGATACAATTTTTTAAACAATGATATGTTGATTGTCATTTGTGTGAAGTTTCATAATGATAGGACATCAGGTTCACTAAAATCTAACTTGACCAAAAACTTTAACCTGAGAATGGAATGGACGAACAGACAGACGAACAGACGGACAAACAGTTGGTCCAACTTCAAATTGATACAATTTTTTAAACAATGATATGTTGATTGTCATTTGTGTGAAGTTTCATAATGATAGGACATCAGGTTCACTAAAATCTAACTTGACCAAAAACTTTAACCTGAGAATGGAATGGACGAACAGACAGACGAACAGACGGACGAACAGTTGGTCCAACCTCAAATTGATACAATTTTTTAAACAATGATATGTTGATTGTCATTTGTGTGAAGTTTCATAATGATAGGACATCAGGTTCACTAAAATCTAACTTGACCAAAAACTTTAACCTGAGCGGGACGGACGAACGGACAGACTAACAGACCGGAAAACTATATGCCCCTCATACTTCGTATGCCGGGGCATAAAAACAGGTATTATCATCCATGATTGAATAGTGTCGACAACATAATGGAAAAGGGAGAGATTGCTTATCAGTCGTCTGCTATGAAAGCGTCAAACAGTGTCTGCAAGTGCATGTTTGAGGATCTTATTGCATCTCCTTTCAATTCAGTGGACTAGATAAGAGGGAGTGAACAGGTCTTTCCCCCACAATATTTCTCTTATTTCTCAACCAAATCATATGTCCTTGGTCCTCAAAATAATCGTCTCACTGAGACGATTCGTTTGAGTACCAACAACATAGGGTTTAAATGTCAAATAAGGATTTAACCCTTTCCCTAATGTAAGCGCTTTCTGACGCCTCTGCAGCAGATGGCTTTTTGAAAACATAGTGACAAAAGAAGAAATTGCACAAAACGTGCAATTTCTCCTTTTGACACAATGTTTTCCACTTTTAGTCATAGGTTATCCATTCAATTAAAGAGATTTTCTATTCTTTAACAAAATATGTTCAAAGTTGTCTGCTGCAGAATTGCCGTATGAGGGAAAGGGTTAAGAACAAGTAAAATGCCCCTTATCTAGAGCTCTGTTTCATGCATCATTTATACAGAAATTTTAAGTGAACATGGATGGGTGAGCCTATAGTTTTAGTTTTGCCTGAAGTAACACATGTAGCCTATACTAAATTGTCTGTGAACATTGAAGGATCGAGCACAAGTTAGCCTGGGTATTTAGTGCTTGCAAATTCTGATCCTTTTCCCCCATTTTACCATTACCTTTATTTGTCTGATAAAATATATTCAAAGTTTTTGCCACAATGATTACAAAAGTCATCTAGTGCAGATTCGTCAATTAGCTACTGCATGTGGCATAAAGTGTTTAAAACAGTGTATTTAAAGTAAACTTTAACAAATTCAACACAGATTACCGGTTTATCAATATATGCAAGTGGATAAAATCTATTGCAAAAGTCTGGAAACAGATTACATTTTGAGGCTTAGAAGAAAACATTGTAGGGATATCGCTGAGTGGCTCTTTTTCTAATTAACAATTTTCTTTACCCTACTATTTGTTAGCAGTATTCAGAAGCAGAGTTTTTATGAGGGAAATAACAAGATTCAATTGGGACCTTACAATGTTCTTTAGTTGTTAAATCAAATACAATTGCACCTATACGTAGAGCTATTTCACTTGTAAACCAATAACGAGGTATTTGGTTTGTTTGTATGATGTTTTATGCTGCTTTCAACAACATTTTTGCCAGTTATATCATGGTGTTTCCTGGTTAAGTTACAAGTTCTACTGTTCCATTTATCCAGACATCAGTGAGTCAGTCTTAATGCTAACCTCACAATCCAGAACACCAATTTGACCATCGAAGGAAAATCATGACAAGTATTTTAACCCTTTTCTATGACCTGGCCGGGGATTGAAACTGTGACCTCCGGCAACTGAAGCAGATGCTCTACCACTGCACAATTAAGACGAGACTGTGTGTCAGCATACACTCATCTCTGATTTCTTTAATCACATGTGCAAACACATTTGTTCAGGTCATCTTAATTCAAAACATCTTTCTTAAAGAGATCCATAGCCTTGTTGTAATCTTTTCAATTCTGAACATTATTCAAGGTGGGCTATAACCTTTGTCCTTACCTCTTTCACACCTTTTTTGTACCAGTCATCTTTACCAGAGAACTTCATTAGTTTTTCATCTTGAGGCCTCTGATGTTTTAAAGTTGGTCTGTCTTCTCCAATATACCATGGCGCTTGCATGATATACTGGGGTATGTGAGGATTGATATCTCTGTAATATAGAAATATCTCATTGGTCTAAGTGAAACTTTTCCCTGCTAAACATACATTTTGACAACTATAGTTTTTCAAACATAAGACGTCTATCGTAAAAAGGTTAACACACCAGGATTAAAAGCTAATTATGATAAAGATATTTAAAATCATATATCATTGACCTACATATTTGCCGTAACAATGTTCTTGATTCAGAAACTTCTGCTGAAGAAATCTTTCGCAAAGTTTTCCACTCTGTTTAAAAAGTTTACTTTAATTATCTCTATTTCAAATAACTGTATGCAGAAGCTTTTAATCATCAATATATATGTATATGATTCAGTTTCAATGACAAACAATGTACATATAACAACAGCTTCTTGCCCCTGATCATCAGGAAATCTGAGCTCTGGATAAGGAGCATTTTTCATGTTCTAAAATCCTTATTTGACATTCAAACCCTATGTTGTGGGTACTCAAAAGAATTGTCTAAGTGAGACGATTCTTTTGAGTACCCACAACATATGATTTTGTTGAGTTATAAGAGAAATATTGTGGGGAAAAGAACTGTTCCCCCCCCTCTTATTTAGTCCTCGGGGAAATGGAATGCTCTATCACCATACCTTGTGCATGCTACTTCTGTGCATGCTACTTCTGTGCATGAGCTCCAGTCACCCCTACAGATATATGCATAGATAATCGTAAATAATCAATTTCATTAACCCTTTCCAGCCTACGACAATTCTGCAGCAGACGACTTTGAACGTATTTTGTCAAAACATAGAAAATCTCCATAATTGAACGGAAAACCTATGACAAAAAGTGGAAAACATTGTGGCAAAAGGAGAAATTGCACGTTTTGTGCAATTTCTTCTTTTGTTACTATGTTTTCAAAAAGCCGTCTGCTGCAGAGGCGTCAGAAAGCGTCTATATGAGGGAAAGGGTTAACCAATTTGCTGGCATCACTTTTTTGTGACGCAGAAGCCACAAAGGGTTATGAATAATTCTCATAGTCTTACTTTCCATCTTCATCCTGCATGGCTGGCACTGAACCTGCCTTTCTCGCCTCTTCCAGTTCTTTCATTTTTTTGTAATCTTCTCTTGACTGTTTCTGAGGCTCATCATTTTCCTCTGTCTTTGCCATTTTCGCCGTTATGGACGGCGGCAGGCTAGTAGAAAACGCCATATTAGCTACTCTGTTAGAAACAGTTCCAGAATGTAATTCTTCAAATTTACTTTATTTCCTGCAATAAGTAAAGAAGAAAAAGATTAGAACAAATGAAAGTTGCCTTTAGTCAGGGACGTATAAGTATGCCTTCAGTGATTAGGGCCTTGCTGCTAATGCAATCAGTGAAGTCTCTAGTAAACTAGAACATGAAGCTGTCCATACAGTCTCATCAGTCTTTTCAATCCACTTATATATTTACGCGTAATTTTTGAAAAATAATGAGTGTTTGTCACTGTTTGATAATAAGTTAATAATATATATTATCATGTAGTCTGCCAATAATCATTGCCCATATATACAACAAATCTGTTTGTGGGCTTAACAGTTTGCCTATACTTACCTATGCTAGGCAGACAGTCATTAATATCATGATGTTCGGACATTAAACAAATATAGAATTTCAACTAAAAATATGGAATTCAGAGCAAACTTGTGCCTTAATGTAATCAAAGTCATCTACTGCTTATTTGGGAAGGGGTTAATCTAACATAGATCAAATATGCAGATTAAATAATTGATTTGGGTTTAAAGCTGTTTTCAACATTTTTTCAGTCATATCACAACGGCCTGTTCACCTACTCATGTGTTTCCTCGCTTTCTCACACCAGTATGCAACACAACATTCTTTCCAAGCAACTAGTTGCTTTTCCACATAGACTGTTAGCCCATTGGTGGAAGACAAATGGTGCTTGTCACATGTCTGAAAGAATGTTGGCCGAGCTGGGGTTCTGACCGACTGAGCTACTGAGAATCGGATTAAATCATTTTTTGTTTTACGGGTTAACAAATCGACAGCCATAGGTAATGTGTATGAATTTTGCTATACCCTGTATTCAAAAATATTTTGTTTGAGGCACAGTCATGGTATTCCTACGTTTTGATCGGATGAAAAGTAAATTTCTAAACAAAAAATACTCTGTCTCGGTAAAGGAATGAAAACAAGGAAACTTATAATATGTGATAATTTGAGTGTCATTACACTTGGTTTCTATTTTTAAAATGAGTCCAAAAAGATTGGGGCTTTTTCACTAACTGGATGTTAACAAATCTAATTTCTATAATGGTGACGTCATTGTATATTATAACGCAAGTGATCAATAAATACCCAAAGCCAAATCTACAGAAATGGTAGGAATGGGTAATTTGACTTGTCACAAATGTATTTCCGTAAATTATGGATTTTTTTCATTGGAAGTACTTTAATGTATGATGTTTTACGTTGCTTTTAACGACATTTTAGTTATATCGTGCCATAGTAATAGAGAATACACAGGATTTTATTTCTACTTTGATATTAGAATTCAAATTAATTTATTTCTCATTGTTAGGCAGAGACCATCATTTGATTTTGAAATGACATGTTTATCTGTTAATTGTATAACAAAATGACGACTTAAATCCATTGTAAAACCAGTGGGTGTGCTAAATAGGAACTACCAATAAGATAGCCGATGCGCAAAATAAAGGCTGAAGCAAAACAGTTTATGTCAGATTTTAGTATATCGGTATACCCCCATTTTGCATTCAATTCCTATATATTATTCAATATATGGACATAGCAAAGTGCAATTGTAAAGTGTTCTTGTTAGACTTTCAGGATTTAGCAATTCCATGTCAAAATGTAATCTGCAGTTAGCCCCTTGCTGCCAGCACTTTCAGTGATTTGATTAACGAAAGGGGCTTATGTCCCCCATTCGTGACAGACATACATAAGTGTCATCTCAATTACAGAATGGCGTCTGATTAACAAAGCAGGAATGCGTTTAAGAATGAAATACTTTGTATAACAAAAACTATTTCTGTGGACCAACTTCGAAATTCAGAGATCGGTCATTTACTCATTAATTAGAAAAGTCCTCAACATTCCTGCTATTTATAATTTAGATTGGTAGAATCAGAATATACCGTTAAACCATTTAAAAACAAAAGTATGGACCAAGCATGTTACATGGGTAAAACAGTAAATATCGATGCATGTGCGTATCGCTTACGTTATTTATTTTTCATCTTTCCATTGACTAACACTGTTTACAGTTGTCGCAATTTCTGCAATGAACACAAAGTATTCCAAACAGCTAACAGAAAACAACCGTTTAATTTACGGATATATAATGAATCTCATGTGAAAATAAATTATTTTTCTCAATGTTCTCAGAGAAAATATCGAATTTTGACTATGAAAAACAAATCAGTTGACATGACAAATGATAGTTTCATTGATTTTCTCTTTTAAAAGTTTATTTGAACTAATTATACAGCAGTAAAGGCATAAATTCGGTAGGTGAACTTGATTCATCTGTATTCGAACAGAACCAATCGAAAATTCTGAAAACTGGATAACAACCAATTAAAGCTCTTTACCCAGGGATCATGAATCGTGATATTACTGAAATAATGTTGAAAACGGCGATACAACCCACAATTACAAACTATATAAACAATCATAAATGCTTCGTCCCTCAGGGGCGGGGTACGTTTGCGTAGGGGCGACAAGTGAAGTATATGGGGGCACACATGTATTGATATATATTTTTGATTGTTTTTTGGGGCGATAGCTGATTGACGTGGGTTTTGACCTAGATGTTAAACGAATGATCTAGATTGTAGACCAATCAAATGTTGTATTTAATGAATACTGACGAAGTAATAAATGAAATGAAACGTTTTGATTGGTTCATAGTTAAGTTGGCGGTCCTACGAGAGGCACCAATAATGTGAAGTTTTAAAATGAAATGTTCTGCATACTAACCTTTAATTGTTTCCCTTAAAAAATAAATTTCAGTGAAAACGTATGAAATACAACATTTAAGAGCAAAATATTGATTATTTTTGAAACATGATAAGTTTTCAGTTATTTATCGTTAATTGAAACTTATACTGTGTTACATAATACACCTTTTGGGAGCCTCGCGTAATCGATAGTCATTTGATGAATTCTCGGCCTTGAACGGAACGTCATATGTCGCGCTAGTGTAATTGATGTTGACTTGGATTGTCAAGTGAAAGGTCTGTGGTTCGCTTCCCGGCAGAGGCAAACTTTTTGTTCTCTCTTATTGATATCAAAACCAAAGTATATATGAACTCAAACATTTATAAACCAAATATTACATATTTAACGTATTGTTTTCTGTCATTCTAATAAGTAAGATCAAATATCAAATAATATGCGTATGTTTCATTTCTTAGTGTTTTCTCATATTGATCGCGGTTAATCTTTTTTAAAGATATTTCTTGTTTGGTTAAACATTGGATCACACATGTATATTGAACGGCTTTGAAGGAAATGTGTTTTACTTCAAACATTTGATATGATACTGTCATCATTCAGGTAAGATTTCAAAATTAATTATATACCATAAAACTCTCCATTCAATGGCGTAGAGAAAGGAACTTTTTTTAAATCATATTACGTAATATAAAACGTTTTCATCTGTATAGATCTAATAACAATCTTTAGCTTTTGACTCAAGTAAAATCAGAAACATTTACACCACTAACCAGTAAAATATCTTTAGACTACAATCAAAAAACTTGATAGGTTTTATTTTCATCTATCATATAGATGAGTATTCCTGGTTAACAAGTGGTTACCAACTTCGACTTTAAGCTTTTCCACCATTGTTACCCATCGCAATAGCTACCTTTGGTGTCATGTGCCGTTACATATATTTATTTCCATGCATCTGCACAGTTCACTCTATTTAATAATGTAGGGTTAACGCTCACCATTACATCAATTATTTATTGAAACCGGTAGACATAGAAAACATAAAAGAGAAGATAGGAAATGTACTCTTTTTAATTTGAATGACATCTGGGAGATGACATTGAAGACGAGATTCATATTATGTTAGTTTGACCTTTTTTTTAAAATCAAGAACTATATATAAGATATGACTATATTTATATATATATACAGTATTGTAAATATTTTGACGATGAACCATATGTGTTCAAGTCATACGAATAAAGCTTCTGTTCTGTATATAAGATATGGTTTCCGCCTTTTGTTAATTCGCTTATTGTATACCTATTGTTCACGTAGGTGCACGTGTATTGTTTATTAAAATATGTATAGCACATCGGCTAATGTTGAAATTTAACATAATTTTAAACTATACTTATTAAAAGTTGAGCAATGCTGTAATATATTGCCTCGTATTTTTTCCAAACACTTAAAACACATGTCATATAATTGTAATGCATTTAACTTCTCTTGGCGTCTAACGTGAAATTATATACCGTTAAATTCGGGGGGGGGGGGGGGGGCAGTTGGTTCCAGTCCCTGATGGTCCGGGAAGAAAGAGAATTGTGTTGAAGTGGTCCTTGTACATGGATGTGGGATGGCAAAGCTGCTGTGTTGCATATTTCTGGAATGTCCTGATGGTTTCTTGAGGTGTTGTGATTTGTTAAGGCTACTTCCTGATTAAAGGTTTTGTGGAAAATTGTGAGTTTTGTCATTTTTCGACGTTCTTCTATGGCACTCTAGCTCTGATATCATATCGTAGACGCTGTATCTATTATGGTTACTTTTTTTAACGAATCTGGCAGCTCTCGTCTGAACCATGTCTAGCAGCTTATGTATTTGCCATTTTTCTTGGGGTCCCATAAGCAGATTCCATATTCTATTGTTGGTCTCACAATAGCCTTGTATGCGATTTCTTTGGTTTTGATAGAAGATATGTTACAGTTAATTAAGAAGCTGACGCTATTGTTGGCTTTGGACGTCATGTTGGAAATGTGCTGCCGCATTCTTGATGATTGTTGATTGTGCATCCAATATACTTTGCTCAGTTGACATGTTCGAGTGTGTGGCCGTGTAGTTTTTAAATGTAGGTCGTTGTTTTACCTGTGTGTGTGCTAGGGAGGACATGGCATTTGTCTGTATAGAATAACACTAGATAGATTACCCAGAAACATGAATGTTCACTCCTTCAAAATACAATATTACAAGACCACCACTAATATATTAATCAACCTGATGACGGTCGTCACTGAATAGAAGGAGTAGAAGTAAACTTGCAAAGGTGCACTGTCGATTTCTCTTCGAGTGTATGAAACGATTCGAACATTTTGAAAAAGTACTTTAATAATCTGAAATATTTGAAAAACAAGCACATCATTACTCTTCACAAAGAAGTCCAACAATCAATACTGCAGTTTCAATCACATTATCTTTTTTAGCAAATTAATTGCAAAATATACGCCTAAAATTGTAATGAATATCTAAGTTACCAATATGTATCGAAGCAACCAATCTTCGTTCATTACTCGTAGTAGTAGAGAGCTGGGGTTAAGGCCACAGGTTGGTGAAAGTGCGAACTTGAACCGAACACTTGGGTCTTCAATCAAAGTGCACCATACGTGGGATCCACGCTCTACTGTCAACGATAGTGATCATGGTGGAGTTTTCAACTTCGACTTTTCGAAAGACGGGTGAGTGTTAGAAATGCCAAAATCTAAGGTAGGCTTGGGATATGTTAATATCGGTGGTTAGTGAGCTTCAACATCTTCAGATCTTCAGTCATGATGCAGGGTTTAATCTAGGATCTTCTCTTGATGGGTAAATGGCCCCTTTTAATTTTCAAAAGGGGCCATTTATATTAAGTATAGGTCTATACTGTTGGAATAATTTTCAGGGCTGGAAATAGTTTGTAAAAGCACTGGAACTTTTACTTTTCCTGCAAAATAGCCACTATTCTTGCAGATAAATTAAAAAATCCAATTAAAACATTGAATTATGTATATCAGGGGTTGGAACTTGCATTGCCTCCTTCATGTAATCGAAAGAAATGGAATGCGCATTTTCAATAGGATCAATATTTGCCGATTCAAACAATTATCTGCAGAATTAATGACGTCAACAAGGTCAATTTTTAAGTTGTCTCGGTCATACCAATGAGAGCAGCATCATTTGCAGTTTTCAAAACAGAATCATCTTTCCAACTTTTTGAGTTTTTCATGTTGGATTTTATGTTACTGTTATAGTAACATCCGTGTTGTTTGATTTACTACAAACCAACAATCCTAACTAAAGACTGTCCATCATTCTAACGCCTCTGCAGCAGACAACTTGATAACATTTTGGCAAAAGGATGTTTTCAGCTCTTTTCTAAGATTGATATGTCATATGTAGTGGTTTTGTATATTTGTCCTCATTTTTTTTTCAAAGTCATCTGCTGCAAATTTGTTGTATGAGGGAAAGGGTTAAAGCTTTTATAATAACACGGAGATTTAGGACAACTAAAAATGAGTCTTCAATCTAAAACTATATTTCAGGCATTGTGGAATTCCAGATTGTCTGATTTTTGACTCACCGCGACAACGTTGCAAAAAGCGTGCGCAAAGTGTTGCTTCTCAGGCATAGGCTTCAAACATTTGCGTTTAGCTCAACGTTAAAACACCTTATATATATGTAGAATCTGATAAGACAGAGCAGGTGGACAAGATGATCTGAACCCACAATGTCCAGAAATGCCAATGTGTGAATTTGTTCATGTACTGACTCATATGATCATCACTGGTGCAGGAATACGTATCACTACTGTTTAAAAGAAATGTTACTTTAATTAACAAGTACTTTTCATTATTTTTTATTTCCAGCTCCTTACTTGGTGTTGCCTGTGAGAGGAAGAGTGTTCTGTTGTTTGACCCATTCAATGGACACCTGGTTGCGGCAAAGAATAACGCACACACTGACTGTGTAAATTGTGTCAAGTAAGTTTTGAAACTTTTCCCTTACACTTAAGTATCTGCAGCAGATGATTGTTAACCCTTTCCCACATTCAACATACGGTATTTGCTGTAGACGACTTTGAAATCATCAAGGCAAACATACATAAGTATATGCAGTCGAATTTTGACCACATAGTTTTTCATTTATAGGTTTTTAGCTTCAAACCTTGGTTTAGGTTTTGCATGCAAGTACATGTATATATATTTCTCCATAGCATTGGATATGCATATAATGCAAGTTATGGCCCTTTTTTTAACTTTGAAATTCAGGTTTTGCATGCAACTACATTAAGAGTCCATATCTCGGTAACTACTTGATGTTTTGCATTGAAACTTCTTTATACAACCCTTTCCAACCATCACCAATTGGTAGCGTATCTGACTCGTGATCTGGAGGTCACGGGTTCGATACCCGGTTGCGGCGACATTCTTTCGGGCGATTTTTCCATTGCCTCTCACCTCTGATCTATGTGAGAAAGTAGTCAGTGGCTTCGAAAGAATGTTGTGTAAGTACTGGTGTGGGAAAGCCAGGAAAACATGGGTAGGTGCACTGACCGCCGTGATATGACCAAAGCTGTTGAAAGCGGCGTTAAACTCCAAACAAACAAAAATCCAACCATCACACCAATGTAAATAAATAGGTTAGATAACTCTTTCCTGCATTTAATGCAAATTATGGCCTGTTTTTCACTTAGAAATTCTGCATGCAAATTAGTGTACATTGAGAGTCCATATCTCAGTAACTACTTGATGCATTACACAGCCCTTCCCAACCATCACATCTATGTAAAACATCAAGTTAGATAACTCTATCTTGCATATAATGCAAATTTTTACCCTTTATTATTTGACTTAGAAATTCTAGTTAAATTTTTGCATGTAACTAAATTAGAGTCAATGACTCATAACTAATAACTAAATAAGCAGTGGAATAGTATAACGTGATGTCTAACTTACAGCTCTAGTTATGAATGATTGTGCACATATTCACAAATTAATTTACAGGATGTGTGTTAGTTAACCTTTTCCCACATACAACAAATCTGCAGCAGACGACTTTCAAAATATATTGGCAAAACATGAAAAATCTCCGTAAATAAGTGTTAAAGTATTAAAAAGAGTTGAAAAACATTGTGGCTAAAGAAGAAATTGCTCAATGTTTTCAAAAGTCGTTTATATCAGATACGTCTATAGGTTGGAAAGGGTTAACAAATTAAAGGAATCTGCTGTGGTCGAGTGGTTAGCGTCGGGGATTTCGAAACCAGGTGTCCTGGGTTCGATCCCCAGTCTCGGCACTAAGGTCATGGTGGAGTGCCCTTGGGCAAGGCACATTTTCTAGCCTGGTACTGGTTTGTTTACCCAGGGATCATGAATAAGTGATCTGTCGCCGTGATATAACTGAAATAATGTTGAAAGCGGCCTAAAACCCCAATAAATAAATAAATAACAAATTAAAGTCATCTGTAAATGAATATTGCAATGTGAAAGCAGCATTAAAACCCACACTAATTGTTTTTTGATCCTTGAACATACATTTTTCAGATTTTTAGATGACAGGCTGTTTGCTACATGTTCTGATGATACCAATGTTGCATTGTGGGACGCCCGATATTTGAAGCATCATGTACAAATTTTCCACGGACATTCTAATTGGGTGAAGAATATAGAATATGATTCCAATCAAGGCATGCTGCTTACGTCTGGATTTGATGGATGTATTTATACTTGGAATATCAACAGGTTAGTAAGTCTGGTACCCGGCATACTATAGTAAATTGATATGTCTGGCATGAATTAAACATTGCGACTAGAGTAATCACTTCCCCATATATATATCCCTGTTACATATATACAGGAATTTAGTAATTATACTATATATTATTGTAAACTCATCAGTAGACCAATATAACTTCATTTTTTATGAATATTTAACCTTTTCTCACATTAAACAAATCTGCAGCAGACGACTTTTTGAAAACATAGTGACAAAAGATGAAATTACTCAAAACAAGCAATTTCTCCATTTGCCACAAGGTTTTCCAGTTTCAGTCATAGGTTAACCATTCAATTATAGAGATTTTCCATTTGTTGACAAAATGTGTTCAAAGTCGTCAGCTGCAGAATTGTCATATGAGGGAAAGGTTTAAGTATATAACATTTGGAGTTGGATAGGTTAATTGGTATGGTCCACAAAAAGATTGTCTCTCTATCCCTTTGCTTGGTACACAATGTCCAAAGAGTGACACTATTATTAGTATATTCCTGACCTGATAATGTAATGGTAGGGGCAGGTAACTCTAGACTATAGCTAAGTCTGTGATTGTAGACATTCTACCTTCATAATCTATTAACTCTGATATCCAAATGTATAGAGGGCAGAGAATAGGAAAAACATCAGCAACTTTATTGGCTTGGCCCTTTCCTTTGTATAGCTGGATTTGGCAGCCTCTTCAGCAGATGACTTTTGAAAACATAGTGACAAATTTTCACAAAAGAATAAATTGCTCATGATGAGCAATTTTTCCTTTTGTCACAATGTTTCCATGCTAGAAAAGGTTTAGTAGACTGGTTATTCAGCAAAATCAGTGTTTCATTCAAACAGTTTTATTGGGAATTTTGATGTACCTACACATTTTTATATGTACTTGGTACATAATATTATACATATCTTTGAAAAAGTGAGTTTTTACTGCACGCTCAAACAGTCTTTGAGCACCTTAGTAGCGAAGTGGTAGGTCTCAGTTTAGATCCCCGACCAAGTCATACCATTTAAAAATGGAACTAATGTCTCTCCTTCCTTGCTGCTCAGGAGCTTGGGTTAAATTACGCCTGAATTGCTGGTGTCAGTATAAATGGACCAGTAGTTCTGGTACCTTACCTAGCAAACAAGCAATATAACTGAACAAATTATTGTTCGTAAAACAGCATACAAATTAAGACAAAAAAAAAAACCAGTCTGTCATTGTGTTCTTATTGTATGAGACAAAATCTTGTAATCATATTTCAGATACAGCAACGAAGAATCGTCAAATAAGGTGTTTGCTACCAGTGGACTGATGAGGTCAAAGTTATCACCGGATTTTACGAAACTGCTCATCTCAACACATGAAGGATACATTATTGTTATACACAACTTAGATCTGACAACACTCGGTATGCTTTCTGAACTCTTTAATCCTTTCCCTCATACGACAATTCTGCAGCAGACGACTTATATTAGAACATATTTTGTCAAAAAATAGAAAATCTCTATAATTGAATGGATAACCTATGACTAAAAGTGGAAAACATTGTGTCAAAAGGAGAAATTACTCGTTTTGAGTAATTTCTTCTTTTGTCACTGTTTTCAAAAAGCCGTCTGCTGCAGAAGGGTTATATAATATATTTGTTATTAGTAGTAGACAACTGTTCCTTTTCCATGAACATCAAGTTTGTATAAGATGACTTTGAACATTTATTCAGTGCTTTCGTTAAGGGCGAATTCCAGGAATTTCAAAAAACTTAAAGGAGAAATTATATTTCTTATGTCATTGATATACATGTCATAACTGGGACGTTTTGGTTACACATCTATTTCAACAAAAATGAATGTTTGATTTTAATAACTATGACAAAGCAAAGTTTAGTGTTTATTTATTTGATTTTAATAATGTCATTAATGATTAATGATGACAACCGGTAAAGCTTTGCTGGCAATGTCAACAAAAAGTCCAGACCGAATAGGGGGATGAGTGGTTCGCTAATTTCTCGCGAACAATTCAGCTGTTCGTGTGAAATGTCATTATCAAGATATGGCAGAGAAGCATAAAGTCGTCTAAACTAATATCTGTCAAATCAGCACTTTCAATGCCCTCAAATTCTGCTTCAGAGTCGAAATTTCGAAAAATCTTGGCAAAAAATTAATTGACATCCGCCATTGTGGAATCTCTTCAGAATAGATTGATAACGTATTTACTATTTTAATTCAGACCAATCAAATTTATCATTCGGGGAGGAATCCAAATTAGGTTTCCTAAGTGATAATCGGTATAAATCATCAACAAATATTTTTAACAGATAAACAAAACGTACGAATTTTATAGTTACCGAAGTGATAATCGGTATTTCTCGTCATCAAATATTTTGAAAAGATAAAAAAAATGTCCGACCTAATTAATTAATTAACGTATTTGAAAGAAAGACAGCGTAATCAAGTTAAACTACCTTTCTTTACATTCCCTACAAACAAAGAGGTCGTGAAGGTGATGTCTGGTACACATGATAAGAACTCGGGTAAGCGTGTAATCATGTGCGCGTGACAATTATCTATTTTTTACACGTTCACCTCTATAAAAGCACTGTTTATTGGCAAAAATGTGAAAATCTCGATTAATGAGATTTTAACTATTATGCAAAGTTGAAAACGTTTGAGAAAAAAGGAGAAATTGCTCATTATGACCAATTCCCCTTTTTACCACAATATTTTCAAATGTTGTATGTATGTGGGAAAGGGTCAATTATAACAGATTTGCCTATAAAAACCATTTACAATTTTGATACCTCTACACCAGTATTGTTGAGAAATGGAAGATTTCATTGAATTTGACATAAAGTTGTGTGACGGATATATTTCAGGAGAAGACCTGAAAGGTTTTAAGCCCAATATGTACCACTTGATGCAGAGAAGTCAGACTCCACTGCGGGTAGGATTGTTGTATAATCATGTGTTTGAGCAGGAGAGAAATCGTGTTGAGTTTATAAACGACTGGCCTGAAGGGAACGATGCTAACATAGTATCCTCTATACAGGTTGGTATTGCCTTAGCTCAATTGTAATAATTATCTGAATAAATTCCTGATATATATACTGGTCTCTTTTACCTTATATAAAACATATATGAGCCGTCCTACGAGAAAACCAACATTTTGGTATCTGCGTAATGTATCGACCCAGATAAGCATGCACATGCTAATCCGGGCCAACACATTCTGTCTCGGGGAGATAGAGGTAATGAATAATGATTCCTGAAGTAGAAAATTCACAGGAGGCAAAAGTGTCTGCCCGGGTTAGCCTGCACAATATGCTTAGGCTGATCTGGGTCGATACTTTACGCAGAGTCCACAATGTTGGTTTTCTCGAGGAACGCCTGATATGAGCATATCCATGGGAAAAGGTACATGTTTTCTTTTGTGAACAGTGTAGATTCAGATCAACCTGTGCATTAAGTCTGATCAAGCTCTTCACTGTTCACATATTACCTACCAAAGATTGTTAGAAGATTCTGTCAACTTATGTAGAGTACGATAAGACTTAACAGATATACAGACCGTTCTGAACCTACACTACTCAGAAATGCCAACTCGTTTCCATGCACAGGCTCATATGTACAAAAAAGACAAGTTGCAGTTCAAATTTTCAGTCCAGTATCAGAAAGTTATAACCAATAGTACTGCCAATGTCTTGACACCTCTTAAGCAGACGACTTTTGAAAACATTGCGCCAAAAGAAGAATTTGCCAATTTCAATTCTATTAAATATAGAAAATGTGCTATCAATTATAAAGATTTTCCATACTTTGGTCAAGATAAGTTCAATGCTGTCTGCTCACTTCTGCTGTATTTGGTAAAGGGTGAAAGGAACACATTGCCTATGAATACCAAAGTCAAAATTTGATAGACAGACAGACAGACAGACAGACATTCAGACAACAGAGAAGAGATCCTCAGAGGTCTAGATAAGGGGTGTTATGCATTTCCTAAAATCCTTTTGACCTTATAATGAGACGATTCTTTTGACCACATCATAGGGTTTGGTCCCTCATATAGATGCTTTCTGATGCGTCTGCAGCAGATGGCTTTTTGGAAACATAGTGACAAAACAAGAAATTGCTCAAAACAAGCAATTTCTCCTTTTGCCACAATGTTTTCCACTTTTAGTCATAGGTTATCTATTCAATTATAGAGATTTTCTATTTTTTGACAATATATGTTCAAAGTCGTCCACTGCAGAATTGTCGTATGAGGGAAAGGGTTAAGAGAGATATTGTGGTGAAAAGAGCTGTAAACCCTACACCTATTTCGATAAAATAAAATAACATGAAACAAAATACTTTCCTCTGAACAATTATTCTGCAGCAAACAACCGCGAAACATCTTGGCATATTTTATATCACAAATTTCTGCATATAAAAGATAATAGTTGTATAGAGTTGAAAACATTTTGGCAATTGATGAGCAATTTCTCCTTTTGTCACAATGTTTTCATGGGTCCTTTGCTTCAAAGGTGTCAAATGGCATCTGTATGAGTGAAAGTGTTAACATGTGGAATATTGTATCGTAATTTCTATTTTTGTCTCGCCCACGATAGTGGAGTGAGACATAGCAGTCACTTTTCTGGCGACGGCGACCGCTTTTACAAATAGTTATATCTCGGCAACCCCTGCTTGAATTTTTCTGAAACTTTGTTAGCTGTATTGTTTGGTCATGGGACATCTGTCAACGTCAAAATTTTCAGGGTCAAGGTCATAATTGTGCAGAACTTGACCTTTGTTAGGTAACTTAACCTCAAAACTTAACCTTTCTTATATCTCAGCAACCCCTGCTTGAATTTTTCTGAAACTTTGTCAGATGTATTGTTTGGTCATGGGACATCTGTCAACGTCAAAATGTTCAGGGTCAAGGTCATACTTGTGCAGAACTTGACCTTTGTTAGGTAACTTAACCTCAAATCTTAACCTTTATTATATCTCAGCAACCTCTGCTTGAATTTTTCTGAAACTTTGTCAGATGTATTGTTAGCTCACCTATGCACGAAGTGCAAGGTGAGCTATTGTGATCACATTTTGTCCGGCGTCCGTCCGTCGTGCGTCGTCCGTCGTCCGTTGTCCATCGTCAACATTTGAGCTTGTTAACACTCTACGGGCTACATTTTGCATCCAATCTTCATGAAAGTTTATCAGAACGTTCATCTCCTTAAAATCTGGACAAGTTCGAAACTGGGCGATATGAGGTCAAAAACTAGGTCACTAGGTCGAATTGAAGGAAAATCTTGTTAACACTCTGGAGGCCACATTTTCAACTTGAGCATATTGAAACTTTATCAGAATGTTTGTCTTGATGATATGTAGGTCAAGTTCGAACATGGGTCACGTTGGGTCAAAAAGTAGGTCACTAGGTCAAATTGAAGGAAAATCTTGTTAACACTCCAGAGGCCGCAATTTTTGCTTCAGCAGTTTGAAATTTTGTCAAAATGTTTGTCTTAAAAATATCTAGGTCAAGTTCGAATATGGGTTATGCTGGGTCAAAAACTAGGTCACTAGGTCAAATTGAAAGAAAATCTTGTTAACACTTTTGATGCCGCATTTTTTGCTGCAGCAGCTTGAAATTTGGTCAGAATGTTTGTCTTAAATATATCTAGGTCAAGTTCAAATATGGGTCATATTGGGTCAGAAACTAGGTCACCAGGCCAAATTGAGGGAAAATCTTGTTAACTCTGTAGAAGCCGCATGTTTTGCTTCAGCGGCTTGAAATTTGTTCAGAATATTGAGCTGAATGATATCTAGGCCAAGTTCAAATATGGGTCATATTGGATCAGAAACTAGGTCACTAGGCCAAATTGAGGGAAAATCTTGTTAACTCTGTAAAAGCTGCATTTTTTGCTTCAGCAATTTGAAATTTGGTCAGAATGTTTGTATAAATGATATCTAGGCCAAGTTCGGATATGGGTCATGCCGGGTTAAAAACTAGGTCACTAGACCAAATTGAAGGGTAATCATGTTAACACTCTGGATACTGCATTTTTAATTTCAGCATGATAAAACTTTATCAGAATGTTTTTCTTGATGATATGTAGGCCAAGTTTGAATATGGGTCATGCTGGATCAAAAACTAGGTCACTAGATCAAATTGAAGGAAAATCTTGTGAACACTTTGGATGCCGCATTGTTTGCTTCAGCAGCTTGAAATTTGGTCAGAATGTTTGTCTGAATTATATCTAGGTCAAGTTCAAATATGGGTCATATTGGATCAGAAACTAGGTCAATAAAGAAAAATATTGTTCAAACTCCGGAGGCCGCATTTTTACTTTGAGCAAGTTGAAACTTAGTCAGAATGTTGTCTTGATGATATCTAGTCCATGTTGGAATATGGGTCATATCAGGTAAAAAATATAGATCACTAGGCCAAATGAAGGAAAGTATTGTTAACACTGTGGAGGTTGCATTCAGAATAATTGTCTTGATGTGTTTTGCATTGCAGTACATTGTATAATTAAGGTGAGCGATCCAGGGCCATCATGGCCCTCTTGTTTGGTCATGGGACATCTGTCAAGGTCATAATTGTGCAGAACTTGACCTTTGTTAGGACTTAACCTCAAAACTTAACCTTTCTTATATCTCAGCAACCCCTGCTTGAATTTTTCTGAAACATTGTCAGATGTATTGTTTGGTCATGATACATCTGTCAACGTCATAATTTTCAGGGTCAAGGTCATAATTGTGCAGAACTTGACCCTTTCTTATATCTCGGCAACCCCTTCTGGAATTTTTCTGAAACTTTGTCAGATGTATTGTTTGGTTATGGGACATCTGTCAACGTCAAAATTTTCAGGGTCAAGGTCATAATTGTGCAGAACATGACCTTTGTTAGGTAACTTAACCTCAAAACTTAACCTTTCTTATATCTCGGCAACCTCTGCTTGAATTTTTCTGAAACTTGATATGTCATGTTGATAACAATGCATTGACAGACACTTACTTTTTCACATTTTATCAACTTTACTTTCTTTTTGCATAGTGATACCATTTAATATCTGATTTTCTTAGAAGGGCGAGACACCCTCAGCCCGAGGTCTTGTTACCCTTTTTGACGCTTATGCAGCAGACAACTTTAGAAAACATTTTGGCAGAAGTAGAAATTGTTCATTACGAGCAATTTCACCTTTTGACACAATGTTGTCAACTCTTTTCAATGATTATACTTTCTTTTATAGAGATGTTCCATATTTTTGTCACAATGTTTTCATGGGTCCTTTGCTTCAAAGGTGTCAAATGGCATCTGTATGAGTGAAAGTGTTAAACATGTGGAATATTGTATCGTAATTTTTATTACCCTTTTTGACGCTTATGCAGCAGACAACTTTAGAAAACATTTTGGCAGAAGTAGAAATTGTTCACTACGAGCAATTTCACCTTTTGACACAATGTTGTCAACTCTTTTCAATGATTATACTTTCTTTTATAGAGATGTTCCATATTTTTGCCTGAACCCTTTCCCTCATACGACAATTCTGCAGCAGACGACTTTGAACGTATTTTGTCAAAACATAGAAAATCTCTATAATTGAATGGATAACCTATTACAAAAAGTGGAAAACATTGTGGCAAAAGGAGAAATTGCACGTTCTGTGCAATTTCTTCTTTTGTCACTATGTTTTCAAAAAGCTGTCTGCTTCAGAGGCGTCAGAAAGCGTCTATATGAGGGAAAGGGTTAATGTTTCCAAACTTTGACCAAGTCGTCTGCTATTGACTTGTTGTATGTGGGAAAGGGGTACATGGTTCATTTCGTGTTTCAGGTCCATCCACAAGGTTGGTGTGTCCTGTCAAGAAACACAGATTCCACGGAGAAAGCAGAAGTAAGTATTAGATTAGGGTTTTCAGATTTTGAAATCGTTGTAAGTAAACACTTTCCCTCATATATACGCTTTCCGACGCCTCTGCAGCAGACGGCTTTTTGAAAACATAGTGACAAAAGAAGAAATTGCTCAAATTGAGCAATTTCTCCTTTTGCCACAATGTTTTCCACTTTTAGTCATAGGTTTTCCATTCAATTATAAAGATTTACTATTTGTTGACAAAATATGTTTAAGTTGTCTGCTGCAGAAAGGGTTAACTCACCTGAGAATTTGTCTCAACACAGATCTTCAGTGTGTCAAATAGGTATTTAAGAACATGGAAAATACATCTTGTCTTAACCCTTTCCCTCATACGACAATTCTTCAGCAGACGACTTTGAACATATTTTGTCAAAAAATAGAAAATCTCTATAATTGAATGGATAACCTATGACTATAAGTGGAAAACATGGTGGCAAAAGGAGAAATTGCTCGTTTCTTCTTTTGTCACTATGTTTTCAAAAAGCTGTCTGCTGCAGAGGCATCAGAAAGCGTCTATATGAGGGAAAGGGTTAAGCTATGCCATTGAGATTAAAATTTTACATCACTCGAATTTCATGATATTTTTGGAGACGATATGATGATATTTGAAAATGATGTTAAAACTATACAAATCCTTTGAGCACAGCCCACATGGTGATAAATCATTACGCGAGCATTTTCATGTTTTCCAACAAGTTTTTTATTTGGGACACTATATTTATAGTGTTCTTACGGTAATATTCTACTATTTTCTAGAATTACAATAATTTTGAAGAGTTTTAGAAGTTTTATATCAGGATAATTAACTCTTTCCATATTGCAAACACGTTTTGACACATCTGCTGCCTACAACCTTTCAAAACGTTGTGGCAAAAAGAGGACATCATTAGCAATATCTCCGTTTGCCACAATGATTTTAACTCGAATCAATACTAATTTATTGATTTTTGTTTCATTTTTTTGCTTAGATGTTTTCAAAGTCATCTGCTGCAGATTTGTTGTAAATGGGAAAGGGTTAACCCGTTCCCACATACAGACGCTTTCTGACGCTTCTGCAGCAGGCGACTTTAGAAAACAATGTGGCAAAAGGAGAAATCACTTAAAACGAGCAATTTCTCCATTTGCCACAGTGTTTTCAACTTTATTTAATTATGATACTATTATAATTTATAGGAATTTTTAAACATGCTGTAAATTGGAAAGGGTTAAAGGATAATTCAAGTTGGGGATTTAATCTTTTGAATCCTATGAAGGTCAACACATACAGCGGACACATTTAAAAAACTTTGTGGAAAAGGAAGAGATGGTGACCAATTTCGTCTTTTTCACAATGATTCAATTCTGTATATTCAAATTAGTTTTAATTTTCAACAAGTAACAGGCGTTTTCAAAGCAGACAACTTTTAGAAGTGACATGGATAGTATTGGTAAATTTTTAACGATAGTATTTCAAAGTTCTAATTTACCCAGAACTTAAGAATGTAATCTGAACTTTGACAAGGATCTGAAATTCACCTCTAAAGGCTTTTGATTTTGTTTTAATGTTTATTTTAGTGGACATGTGTTCATGATATACAAGATTACACAACAGAGAAGAAATCGGTACCCCACCCATGGGAACTGGAAGGGGTAACACCTCAGACATCCGCCGCACACAGCTCTTCCACTAATACACCAGCATTCTCCTCAGTCGCCCCCTCTCACCTGCGGGGAACTGCTCAAGTTAACAATGACTGTGTTCAGAATAACTCCAGAGGTCAACTAAGGTCAAGTAGCATGTCTTCATCCACGCAGGGCGTGAGAAATGGAGCAAACAGAACAGTTCAAAGTGCAGCAGGTGCTTCAGCTGAGTCCAGAACACCAATTACACAAACACCTGTAACACAGTCAGGACAAGAACAGGTCAACAGACCAACGGAACAATCAAGTCAAAGGTCACCAGGTGCCGTAGGGCAGAGTTTGAATAACTTTTATGTTCGACCCGAGCCCAATGTAGAAGGAAGCATGCAGGTTCATGATTCATTAATCCAGATAAGGCGAGGAGCTCGCAATAGAGACGGGCAATTTTCATTCTCTATATCAGTTCACACCGCAAGTGGAAGGACAATCGAATTCAATCAAGAAGATTTGGATTCAGCTGACGATGATGAATTTGTTGTTGAGCAAATATTAAGTAATTCAAACGAACCAGCTTCACAGAATATAACTGTTATAAGACAACAGGATCATACAAATGAAGGGAACAATCCTGAGAATTCTAACACTGGTGATACACAACATGCAAGACATTCATCAAGCTCGTCAAATGATTCAACTGATGCTGATAGTGGAACAAGTGAAATCATTAGTGTTCCTATCGAAACTTCAGATGGTGCAGAAAGACCTTTAGACAATACGAATGAGGGCATCGAAAACGCTGACATTCATAACAATGACCACAATCGTGATAGTGATGAAGATGAACGAGTAAATGTGGATGATACTGTGGATGAAGAAAGTGTTGATCTTAATGTTAGTGTTGATGACATACTTGGTGATGTTTTTGTTAACGATGACGAATATGAACGCTTATCAGATGACTCCGAAGATAGTGATGATGAAACATTAAATGCAAATAGAGATTTGTTTCGGGAGCAAGTGTTTCGAAGCGCATTTGGACCTCAATCAAACGACCAATTAGATAACTTTCGTAGCTTACGTTCTGCATATGAAGATTTTCGATATGCAAGACGTAATCATACCACAAATAGGAATGGCAATTCTGGTCAAGTTAATTCTGATCAAGTTAATTCTGATCAAGTTAATTCTGATGATCAAGTTAATTCTGATCAAGTTAATTCTGATCAAGTTGCATCTGCTGGAGGCGGTCAGAGGAATGAACAAATAAATGAAGATGAATTGGAAGACGAGAGGATGCGTCAACGCCGATCAGAATCATCTGGTAATCAGCCACGGCCTGCTTTATTTAATTCTGCTACTTCACAGCCAAGAAGCAATACATTCATGTTTGTTTTACAGTCAAACTCGGGTGACAGACGCAGACGGGTACTAAACCTCAGCTACATGGACAGTTATACTGAAAGAGAAAATTGTGTACTTCAAAAAAAGATTCATTCCAATAGAAATCGGCTTCTCGGCTATATGGAAGAATGCAATGTTGGACGTGGCTTTATCAAGGAAGTAGCTTTCAGTGCTGATGGTCGACTTATAAGCTCTCCTTTTGGGTTTGGACTCAGGATATTTGCGTTTAATTCAAGCTGTAATGAGCTGTGTGACAGTATACCTACCAGCCCTGTAAAGTTATATGAAGTGACTTGCTCCTTGGCACATGTGAACTGTGTTGTAGCTACAAAATTCTCGCCGACACACAACATGGTTGTTTCAGGATGTCTGGACGGAAAAATTGCTTTTCATCAGCCTATAATATAAGATACTTGACCTTGTAGCAAAATTTCCACTCTTCATTCAAAATAAGAAAAGCGCTGAAATTGTTGTCCCATTTATCCATTGACCTGTTTCCTGTATGACCTTTCGCCATATACAACGAATCAACAGCATACAACTCCACAACTATGGAGGCAAAAATATGGAAAAACTGTACATGAAAGTTTAATTATTGAATAGAGTTGTCAAATAGCTGTAGCTCGGACAGTAGCAGTAAAAGCTCTTAATCATATGTTGTGGGCTAGAATCCAAGCATCATTTTTCTTTTACGGGCTTCATGTAAAACAATTGTAACTAAATTTTGTTACAAGACGTATTAACAACTGCTTTGCATAACGCCATTTATTTTGCAATCAGTAACGCTCATGTTAAAAGAGCAGTTTCTCCTTTTTCCTTAACTCTTTCCCTCATACAACAATTCTGCAGCAGACGACTGAACGTATTTTGTCAAAACATAGAAAATCTCAATAATTAAATGGATAACCTATGACAAAAAGTGGAAAACATTGTGGCAAAAGGAGAAATTGCACGTTTTGTGCAATTTCTTCTTTTGTCACTATGTTTTCCAAAAGCCATCTGCTGCAGAGGCGTCAGAAAGCGTCTATATGAGGGAAAGGGTTAACTCTTTACCACATACAGCTGATCTGCAGCAGGAGATGCAGAAAACATTTACTGATTTAGTGGAAAAATCTCTATAAATGAAAGAACGATTTTTGAATAAAGTTGAAAACATGTGTCAAAATGAGATGTTGTTTATAATGGGCAGAGGCATCAGAAAGGTTCAGTATGAGGGTAAGGGTAAAGTTTCAGATTCTTTAAATACTTTTTTACAATTGAAATATGTCAAGTTATGGGTTGAAATAATGACTGTTTATAAATCATTTAACCCTCCCTTTCCTTTATAAAGACGCATTTTGACGCCTCTGTAGCAGACGACTTTTGAAAACGTTGTGACAAAAGGATGAATTGCTCAAAACAAGCAATTTCTCCTTTTGCCGCATGTTTTCAACTTTTTTCAGTCGTTTTACCTTCATTTAAAGAGATAGCCCATATTGTTGCCTAGATGCTTTCAAGTCATCATCTTGTGATATGTTGTATACATGTAGGTAAGAGTTGAATAGATCATGTGACATATTTTTGATTTTGATTTTTTTTAATTGACACTAGCAATCAAAACTTCAAGTCAAAAGCAGCTGTTATTCAAATTTCGGCTGCTTTCCCTTGTTATGTCTTATCAGTTAGAGGATTGGGTTGTCTGATAATATCTAGGATAAAATATTCATGTACATGTACAAACATCATTCATCATGTTTTTAATTGAAACCCCATCCAAAAACAAACCCATAATTCCTTTGAAATATTGCAATTAAATGTTTTATAAAAAGTGAAAACTTGAGTTTGCTTTATAGTTGATGTTTTGAGTTTGTAATACATTTATTCTTCATTTGATTATAGATTTGTATACACAATTGTTCAGCTGATAGTCATTTTCTTTTCTGCTTAGCACACTTTGTCTAAATCTGATATTATACATAGTGAGTTATACCGGTAAATAGAGAGAGGTGATAACTAGGACTTTATCATATCTGTTTAATCTGCCTGCCTACTTGAAATGCCCAAAGTGTAACAGAAAAAAATGTCAAGGGGGAAGGAACGACCACCAATTTTTAGGGTACCACCTACCAAATTTTAATTATTTTTTGGGCACTAATTTTAATTGTAATTAAAAAATACCACCTTGCCCACCAAATAAAAATAGCTCGCAGTTCCTCTTGCCCTAGACATTTTTTCCTAGACAGCCCTTAGACTTCGAAACATTAATACGTCGCAAAATTTAAAAAAAAAAAGCAAAAAATAAAACTGTTAACATAAGGGAGATAAATCGATATGTCTTTAACAAACGGAGAGTACACTTTAGAAAAAATTAAAATGAAAGCTGTTTGGAAAATATTAACTTGTAAAATTAACCTCGGAAACAATCTGTTTTGCCACATGATCCAAAAATAAATTATTCATGATTTATACCTGCAAACCACATGATTACCAAATTTCGCAGACTGAAATAATTTATGCAGACGGAATAATCTGTGATTCACAAAAATACTTCTGTCCCATCATGATATGGTTATTGTTTTAGTGCCACTTCCGTTTGTAAGCTAACATCTGCAAGAAAGTGCATTCAGTTGGATATCTATTAGTCACCAATTTACCCTTTCCCACATACAACAAATATTTAGAATTGAAAATAATTCTTATCAAAAGTTGTCTGCTGTAGTCGTCTATATGTGGGGAAGAGATAAAAGAAGGGCTTACAAGGACCACTTAAGGGCCTCTTGTTTTTGCATAATTTTTTGTGTTGTTTATATTATGTTTATATTGTTTACATTGGGCAGTTGATCTCCAAAACAGATTTCTAATTCTTTGTTAATGTCTGAATAGTTGTGTTTGATATTAACGTTACATACCACTGTGTCAAAAACTCGAACGGATCATTCAATTTTGATTATTCCAGGATTATTTGACATATGAGTGCAATTGTGTTAATCTTTCAGTTTATTTGCTTTGTTTTGTAACATTGTGTTGCATTATAGGTGAACATATCAATATTTATGTAGTTGATGCACTTTTGAGATAAGGGGTACATAGGAAATGTAATTGTGTAGTTTTTACATAATCCCTGGTATTCATTCTGTGGTAATAAAGATTTCATCTCGAATCCAAAGATCAGTGAAAATATATTCACATTTTATTCGTTTGTAGCTGAGGCATTATGATAACCCAACTTGTGTCATCGACAATTTCTTTAAAACAAAATCTTCGCTTAGTGTACTTGGCAAATTTCATTAAGCATAACAGGAATGTTCATATTGTGTTCCTTCGAAATGTTTCTTAAGATGACAACGTTTTGAAATTCATGTCCTCTGTAACTGCTAGTTTGATTTCAAGTTACTTCATAGAAATGTTGCCAAAGTGACTCTGTACAGCAGAGGTGAAACTGTATTTTATTTTTTTAAAAAAAGTTAAAATTTCTTTTACTCTGAAAGTGCTTGTCTGATTGCAAGTTATTTTTTACAGAAATGTTTATTTGGTGACCCTCTGCGGTATTTCTTCTCAGGATTTAATTTATTTGTTAAACAAGAGTTTTCCATGAAACACATATGTCACCTGCAAAAGTTGTATAATATGAGAGAAAATGGTTTGGAAAATTCCCTGAAAAGTAGAATTTTCTTTGCTTAGAAGTGTGTTTTGATTCCAAAATAATTCATATTTATTGAATGGTAATAAATGGGCTCTTAAGGGTTGGATTGGTTTCATTTATTTGTCAGTTTTGCAGATTCATTCTTTGTTGGAAAGGGCTAAAGTGCATTGCTAAGAATGATTGCATCTCCAGTTTATATTGATTTCGTTTAAAGGGACACATATTCAGTGGAGCAATCCAGGGACCTCATGGTACCCTTGTTTCGTAAATTTCTTAACGTAAGTGTTAATGGAAATTAAAAATTAGAAGAAATCAGCTATGTACTTATTGACATTTTTAGCTCGTCTGTTTTGCGAAGTAATAAAGCCGAGTTATTGTGGTACCCATGGCGTCGTCACCTGCCTCGTGTTCGTCACAAAACTGAGTATTGCCCGTTTTTCGACTTAGAAAATCGTAAATGAGCGTTGGCGTTTGTTCTGCTGCGCACTTGTTATTTCATCATTTCCACCAAGCAAAATTGTTTGTTTCCACTGCTTCAGACAATTTTGGCAAACCATGTAAAACCAATGCCAAAGAATAGTTATTGCTCAAAAGGTGAGCTCTCTCTTCCCAACATAATGTTTTCAACATTTTATCAAAATAGCTCTAGTTGTCTAGATCGTTCAGGTTTGTATTCCCCCCAAATCGGATGGTATTTTGCTTTCGTGTTGGATGGATTTGATTAAAACTTTACTGAAATGCTAACCACCACCGGGAAATGCAACACAGAATGCGTCAAATTTACATACATGTAGCAAATGTCGGCCACAATGTATTGAAAGTGCGTAGTTGTGTTGGTTGTGCAACATAATTGTTTTGGGTAAAACAGATTAATCTTGATTTAACAGACTGGTTTGTTTTCAAGAAATCTGGATATAACGGATCGTAAGAAACAACAGCTGGATAAAAGAGATATGGGTAGATCAGGCTGTTTGAAATCACTAAAAGGAACATACATTGACTACTATGTCTAGGCCAAGACTTAATGTATTATTGTTCTAGGACAGAACTTGTTAAAAATTGGATTGAAACTTATGAACTGGTCATGATGGATTAAGCAGGTACATGCTGCATATTCCAGGACGAAATGCCCGTCTTAAAAAGGCTAGAAATGTAGGTTCTATGTGCTAAACATCAATGTCTTTTAGGTCACCTAAGCTGATCTATTCTAATTAATCTATGTCTGTCGTTTACTTTTAGCTTTAAACATCATCACCTCTTAAATCACGGGCCAACTTTGGTGGTCCTCTTTCAAAATTTATAATTCCATAGTGAACGTTGGTTGCTGCGGCATCAGGAAGGTGGCAAATTTTGTAGAAATGTTCTTTCATTGATCCTCTACATACTTTGTCAAGCCATATTGATTAGTTGAAAGACATAGCAACCAAGTGGCATCATTAATTAAAACTAAAATTATTTTTTTCTTCAAATGACATCTCCATGTTCCTTTGGTGATCCTCTTTCAAAAGTATTCAAAGACTTGCATGATGTGTATAACTTTGGTTGCTTCGGCATAAGAAAGTGAGAAAAAATGCCCAAACTTTTAATTCGATTCCAAGATAATTTGGCAAATTTTTTCCCTTGAGTGATCCTCTACAAAAAACTGTTCAAGCCATATTGATGTATTGGAAGGCGGCATCAGATAAGGGCGAAAATGACTAAACTTTGTATTTCCATTCTTATGAAAGAAATGTTCCTTTACTGACCCTTTGCATAATTTATTCGGTTAAAATAGATAGCTGCTATGTGGCATCGGAAAAGGGGTTAATGAACATTTAGCTTAAAAAAACATCTCCTAAACCATTGGACTGATAGCAATCAAATTGCTCAGAAATGTTTCTTTGATGGTCCTCTTTCAAATTGTTGAAAGATTTAATCTAGTTATTTCACATGGCCTTTTACTGATAATAAGCTATTTCATTAACAGTGTTTCATTTGCACTACTGATCAACTTTTTCCAGATTTTTGCTACTAATTTACTATCATTCAGGTGGTCGATTTAGGGCCATATTGGCCCTCTTGTTTATTTGCATTATTAACTCACATGTGCACGAAGTGCTCAAGGTGAGCTATTTTGATCACATTTTGTCGGGCGTCGTCAAAAATTGCTTTGTAAACACTCTACAGGCTACAATGATTTGGTATATTCATAAAAGTTTATCAGAAGATTCATCTCCGTCAAATCTTGGACAAGTTCGAAACTGGGCCATATGAGGTCAAAAACTAGGTCACCAGGTCAAATTGAAGGGAGATTAACACTGGAGGCCACATTTTCAACTTGAGCATGTTGAAACTCTATCAGAATGTTTGTCTTGATAATATGTAGGTCAAGTTCAAACATGGGTCATGTCGGATCAAAAAGTAGGTCACTAGGTCAAATTGAAAGAAAACCTTGTTAACACTAGAGGCCGCCATTTTTGCTTCAGCAATCGGAAATTGTGTCAGAAGGTTTGTCTTAATGATATCTAGGTCAAGTTCGAATATGGGTCATATTGGCTACAAACTAGGTCGCAAGGCCAAATTGAAGGGAAATATTGCTATTGTTAACACTGTAGAAGCCGCAATGTTTGCTTCAGCAGCTTAACACTTGGTCAGAATGTTGGTCATGCCGGGTCTAAAACTAGGTCACTAGGCCCAATTGTTGGATCGAAAAGTAACACCCATTTTTACTTTGAGCAAGTTAAAACTTTGTCAGAATGTCTGCTTTGATGATATCTAATCCATGTTCGAATATGGGTCATATCAGGTAGAAAAAAAAGAAGGTCACTAGGCTAAATGAAATAAAGCGTGTTTTGCATTGAGATCACATTGCATAACTCAGGGGAGCGATCTAGGACCATCATGGCCCTCTTGTTTAATGTTAAAATGTATAGTAGTATGCAACTAAAAGAAGAACAATTAGTTACTGTCTTTAGCATTTGTTATGTCTGTCTCATACAATATTTTAAAGCCAATGATAAAGAGGAGAATAACGCCGGGGATCTTCTCAAAAATAGTGGGAATCCTGTTTTCTGTGTATTCGATTAGAAAATGTTGTCATAGCATTATATAATTAATAACCTCTACATAGGACTAATAAACAGATACGTAATTAAGATGTGCGTGAAGTTCGCCGGAACAGCCGGATTTCCGACTTCTCAGGCTGTATTAACCAGCCGGATCAGCCGGAGTTTCGATTACTACGGCTATTCTAACCAGCTGAAAAAGACATCGTTCTGGTTATTCCGGCCTGCCTGACAGTCGATTCGGACGAGCTTAAACCACATGCATTATGTGCAAACACATGGTCTGTACATTTTGAAATTGGCTGTTATTGATGCCGAATGATGAACCTCGCTAAAACGGTAACTAGTGAACTTAATATGCCTTGCATGGGTGCAAAATTGGATCGAACGGGAGCAATTATGTCGGGCCAACATGTTAAACTCCTTTTTTACTCAAACCGGACGGTTGCAAATTCGGGATTCCAACCATTATCAACCAGCCGGAACAGCAAAGGTTCCGACAACTCCAGCTGTATTTACTACCCATAAATGTCATCGTTTCGGCAATTCTGGCTAGTCTGAAATGTGTTTACGGACAAACATGAACCATATGAATTGTTTTCGAACGCATTGTCTGGAATTCTTGTCTGAATGTTGCACCTAGGGCGAATCGAAACCAAATGTGGACATCGGTTGCAAAACCCAGCCGGCTGAACTCTCTTATTCGAACAGGTGCACAGACGGGATTTTGTTGGCTCCGACCGTTGGCGAAAAACATGTCGGAGCGTCGGCTAATTGTTTAAACTCCAACAGGACGGGGGCAGATCCTATCCAGTATCACACATTGACATTGCATTGTTATATGGGGTTCAAACGTCAACGATTTCCCGTCTATGTACTACTGGAAGCACAAAAGAACGTCACATCAGCAGGATCAGGCTGACCCACTTACGGAACAGATTATTAGTACCGGATGTGACGGCCTCAAATACGAGAGGGATCCATAACAATAGGATCAGTGCACAAACTGTCGGGATTTTGGGCGTGCAAGCGTAATAATAGACTGTAGTCATTCTGCACTGTCGGTATTCACTTCGGATGCACGCAATTTTACGAATGATACTGTATATACTAACAGTCTACGTTAAGACCAGGGTCCAATTCCACCAACATTACTTAGCCTCAAGTAATACTTAAATACTTAGAAGCATATTTTTTGTTTCCCTAATATTTTGTAAAACACGAATGGTGGAATGTATTTAAGTGAATGAAGTTGATATAAATATTAAACTTGCTGACTAACAAGTTTTGTTTTAAACGAAATCTATTGGCTTATTTTTAGGAAAACAAAAATGGTGAAATATGCTTTTAGGTTTTTAAGTATTACTTAGCGCCAAGTATTGTTGTTGGAATTGGACTCTGGCTTTTAGTGCGCCTCAGCATGAAGTGCCCAGTATGAGCTATTGTGATTACATTGTGTCCGTCGTGCGTCGTCAACACTTGCCTTTGTCAGAATAATTGTTTAGATGATATCTAGGCTAACTTTATATATACAATGTAGTTCATTTCCGGACAAAAACCGAGATCACTTGGCCGAATTGAAGAATAATCTTGTTAATACTCTAATATTGGCTTACCCGACCGCAAAATGAGTTATTGTGCTTGACTATGTGGTTGGCATAACCAAGGGGGGCGATGAAGGAAAATAAGTTCATTTTTAACAATTTCTTCTTTCCCAACAATCTTTTCCAGAGTTGCCTTTATAAGATACTTAAACACCAAAGGAATGAGGTAACGTGTCAACATGACTCTTTTAAATCCCTGTTAAACGTTGAAAAATACTTATGTATAGACATATCTTTTTACTTTAGGAAATCTTTTGCGCGTTTTCGATGCTCTAGTCACAAACTAAATATTGAACTTGGAAGACATTATGGAATAGAAAGAGCAGACAGAACTTGTTTTTATTGTTTGTTAAATGGTAACCATCTTATTTTAGAAGACGAGTATCATGCATTTTTGCATTTGCCCCAAATATTCTCTTGTAAGGTAAAACTTACAAATTTAATTGGTATTGTGGAAGAACTGAATCGGTTGATTTTATTAACTTAATGAAAATTAAATAATTGTAAAACCTTAAAACATTTTATGATATTTATTACAAAACTTATGAGGGAGATTGATAATTTGTAGGAACATTTATTTCATAAGACATGAATTTTGTGTTTTCTGTAATATATTGTTTGTTTTGCATATAGCATATTTATACTTAACATATAGACATTGACATAACCTATTTTTCACATGATGTATTATTATTTGTAACATTTAATTATGTATTTTGGGCCGGTGGCCTTTGATTACGTAATAAATAAATTGAAATGTATATACACATATGTCTCTTGGTAGAAATAATATAATAAACCTGTGTATGCTATGGATGTGTGTACACCCGGTGTACATGTTTATCTCCCGCTCATTGAGATTGTTTGAGAATGTTATAAGAAAGCTGTCTATGCTATGAAGGTGTGTACACCTGGTGTACATGTTTATCTCCCGCTCATTGAGAATGTTATAAGAAAGCTGTCTATGCTATGAAAGTGTATACACCTGGTGTACATGTTTATCTCCCGCTCATTGAGATTGTTTGAGAATGTTATAAGAAAGCTGTCTATGCTATGAAAGTGTGTACACCTGTTGTACATGTTTATCTCCCGCTCATTGAGATTGTTTGAGAATGTTATAAGAAACATGTCTATGCTATGAAGGTGTGTACACCTGTTGTACATGTTTATCTCCCGCTCATTGAGATTGTTTGAGAATGTTATAAGAAACATGTCTATGCTATGAAGGTGTGTACATCCGGTGTACATATTTATATCCCGCTCATTGAGATTGTTTGAGAATGTTATAAGAAACATGTATATGCTATGAAGGTGTGTACATCCGGTGTACATGTTTATATCCCGCTCATTGAGAATGTTTGAGAATGTTATAAGAAACATGTATATGCTATGAGTGTGTACATCCGGTGTACATGTTTATATCCCGCTCATTGAGATTGTTTGAGAATGTTTTAAGAAACATGACTATGCTATGAAGGTGTGTACACCTGGTGTACATGTTTATCTCCTGCTCATTGAGAATGTTATAAGAAACATGTCTATGCTATGAAGGTGTGTACACCTGGTGTATATGTTTATCTCCTGCTCATTGAGAATGTTATAAGAAACATGTCTATGCTATGAAGGTGTGTTCTGATGTGTACACACAGTGTACATGTTTATCTCCCGCTCATTGAGAATGTTATAAGAAACATGTCTATGCTATGAAGGTGTGTTCTGATGTGTACAACCGGTGTACATGTTTATCTCCCGCTCATTGAGAATGTTATTATAAACATGTCTATGCTATGAAGGTGTGTTCTGATGTGTACAACCGGTGTACATGTTTATCTCCCGCTCATTGAGAATGTTATTATAAACATGTCTATGCTATGAAGGTGTGTTCTGGTGTGTACACACAGTGTACATGTTTATCTCCTGCTAATTTAGAATGTTATAAGAAACATGTCTATGCTATGAAGGTGAGTTCTGGTGCGTACACACAGTGTACATGTTTATCTCTAGCTTATTGAGAATGTTATAAGAAACATGTCTATGCTATGAAGGTGTGTTCTGGTGTGTACACACAGTGTACATGTTTATCTCCCGCTCATTTAGAATGTTATAAGAAACATGTCTATGCTATGAAGGTGAGTTCTGGTGTGTACACACAGTGTACATGTTTATCTCCCGCTCATTTAGAATGTTATAATAAACATGTCTATGCTATGAAGGTGAGTTCTGGTGTGTACACACAGTGTACATGTTTATCTCCCGCTCATTTAGAATGTTATAAGAAACATGTCTATGCTATGAAGGTGAGTTCTGATGTGTACACACAGTGTACATGTTTATCTCCCGCTCATTTAGAATGTTATAATAAACATGTCTATGCTATGAAGGTGAGTTCTGGTGTGTACACACAGTGTACATGTTTATCTCCCGCTCATTTAGAATGTTATAAGAAACATGTCTATGCTATGAAGGTGAGTTCTGGTGTGTACACACAGTGTACATGTTTATCTCCCGCTCATTTAGAATGTTATAATAAACATGTCTATGCTATGAAGGTGAGTTCTGGTGTGTACACACAGTGTACATGTTTATCTCCCGCTCATTTAGAATGTTATAATAAACATGTCTATGCTATGAAGGTGAGTTCTGGTGTGTACACACAGTGTACATGTTTATCTCCCGCTCATTTAGAATGTTATAATAAACATGTCTATGCTATGAAGGTGAGTTCTGGTATGTACACACAGTGTACATGTTTATCTCCCGCTCATTTAGAATATTATAAGAAACATGTATATGCTATGAAGGTGAGTTCTGGTGTGTACACACAGTGTACATGTTTATCTCCCGCTCATTTAGAATGTTATAAGAAACATGTCTATGCTATGAAAGTGAGTTCTGGTGTGTACACACAGTGTACATGTTTATCTCCCGCTCATTTAGAATGTTATAAGAAACATGTCTATGCTATGAAGGTGTGTTCTGGTGTGTACACACAGTGTACATGTTTATCTCCCGCTCATTTAGAATGTTATAAGAAACATGTCTATGCTATGAAGGTGTGTTCTGGTGTGTACACACAGTGTACATGTTTATCTCCCGCTCATTTAGAATGTTATAAGAAACATGTCTATGCTATGAAGGTGTGTTCTGATGTGTACACACAGTGTACATGTTTATCTCCCGCTCATTTAGAATGTTATAAGAAACATGTCTATGCTATAAAGATGAGTTCTGGTGTGTACACACAGTGTACATGTTTATCTCCCGCTCATTTAGAATGTTATAAGAAACATGTCTATGCTATGAAAGTGAGTTCTGGTGTGTACACACAGTGTACATGTTTATCTCCCGCTCATTTAGAATGTTATAAGAAACATGTCTATGCTATGAAGGTGTGTTCTGGTGTGTACACACAGTGTACATGTTTATCTCCCGCTAATTTAGAATGTTATAAGAAACAAGTCTATGCTATGAAGGTGTGTTCTGGTGTGTACACACAGTGTACATGTCTATCTCCCGCTCATTGAGAATGTCATAAGAAACATGTCTATGCTATGAAGGTGTGTATTGGTGCGTACACCTGGTGTACATGTTTATCTCTAGCTTATTGATAATGTCATAAGAAACATGTCTATGCTATGAAGGTGTGTTCTGGTGTGTACACACAGTGTATATGTTTATCTCCTGCTCATTGATATCGTTTGAGAATGTCATAAGAAACATGTCTATGCTATGAAGGTGTGTTTTCTGGTGTGTACACACAGTGTACATGTTTATCTCCTGCTCATTGAGATCGTTTGAGAATGTCATAAGAAACATGTCTATGCTATGAAGGTGCGTTCTGGTGTGTAAACCCGGTGTACATGTTTATCTCCTGCTCATTGAGATTGTTTGAGAATGTTATAAGAAACATGTATATACTATGAAGGTGCGTTCTGGTGTGTAAACCCGGTGTACATGTTTATCTCCGGCTCAATGAGATTGTTTGAGAATGTTATAAGAAACATGTCTATGCTATGAAGGTTTGTTCTGGTGTGTACACACAGTGTACATGTTTATCTCCTGCTCATTGAGATTGTTTGAGAATGCTATAAGAAACATGTCTATGCTATGAAGGTGCGTTCTGGAGTGTACCCCCTGTATACATGTTTATCTCCTGCTCATTGAGATTGTTTGAGAATGTTATAAGAAACATGTCTATGCTATGAAGGTGTGTTCTGGTGTGTATTTAAACGCGGTGTACATGTTTATCTCCGGCTTTAAATAAAATGAGATTGTTTGAGGAGCTGGCCCACTAGAAAATCGACCGACGAGACTTAAGCTACCATGCTAGGATCCAGATCAGCATGTACAATTTTAAACATAGATCAGCTCATTCGTTGTTTACACAATCGTCAAGGTATTCTTGAAACAGGTAAAATAAGAATTTGAACCTGAAGAAGATAGTGCTTTAATGAAGTTTTTCCCACATATAGAGTGCTTTAATTAACCTTTTCCTAAATATATACGCATTCGAACGCCTCTGCAACAGACGTTTTCTTTTTTAAAACAGTGTAACAAAAGAAGAAATTGCTCAAGATGAGCAATTACTCCTTTACCACAATGTTTTCAACCATATTTAATAATCAAAATATTATTTATAGAGATTTTCGTCGATATGATTTAATATTTGTTGTAAGTTAACCCTTTCCCTCATATAGACGCCTCTGCAGCAGACGGCTTTTTGAAGACATGTTGACAAAAGAAGAAATTGCTCAAAACGAGCAATTTCTGCATTTGTCACCATGTTTTCAACTCAATTCAATTAATGTACTTACATTGAAAGGGAGTTTCCAGTGTTCGGGTATGTTTCTCAATCGTCCGCTGCAGATGTGTTGTATGTGGAAAAGGATTAAAGGATTAAGATTTCAGTGGACAGGTTTCTTCGCGTATCTAAACGGAGGTCATTGGATAAGTATATCGGCAATGATAACTGATAGTAAGCCAATGACCTCTTTAAATAGCGTTATGATATGTTCACAGTCTGTATGTATCTAGGGCATATTTGATACACACACAAATACACTCCAGGTTAGCAGACATATTTAACTATGGCTTTCCTACTGCACATTTCATTCATCTTTTTATATTTATGGATATCGGTTTCGAATGCATCGGAAGCTGAGGATGTCAATGTCATGGTCACATGTGGGGCCGGGACCTTTATTGGCAACGTGAAAACCATGGACATATACAAGGACAGGTACAAGGTAATGCGTGTTAAGTTTTGTTTGGGTATATGTATTTGTTCATGTGTGTAGTGTTTACGTCGAATTTCATCACGACGTTTTCTAGGTAAATTACTAGTGACTTTTACCGGAAAAAAGGACCATTTCACCAATCGTAATGCGTGCTCAGAGTTTTGACTGACTGTCCAAGAAGGACGAACTAGCAGTACCTATATGTGTCACTTGTCTGCAATGATTCTCTAAGGTCATATTTATATCGCCGCGATAACCTCTTGAAGACTTACGGTCATTACATACTCTTGATAGTTCTACTGTATCAGTGGTGTAATGGTAGAGCGTCCGCATTGGGTGCGGGAGGTCGTGGGTGCGGGAGGTATTTGGTTCGATCCCTGGGCGGTTCATTCCTTCAAATACTGATAAATGGACCAGTAGTACTGGTAACTTGCCATAGAAACGCCGTGTTATAACTAAAACAATGTTGAATGAATGCGGTAACTTGCCATGGAAACGCCGTGATATAACTGAAACAATGTTGAATGCGGCATAAAACGCCATAAAAACAAATCTACTGCATCGTCATTGGCGGAAAGTGAAAACAATCGCATAGCTTGAATGTTTGCTACGTCTTACTTATTAGGGTTAACACGTTGAAAAATACAGAGCCAATGTAATTGTTGAACTTTTACGTCACAACACTGGATATAGTGTTTTTGTAAACACACATAGGATGATGATATTAGTAAACTCCAAATCCAAATAATTAATATTTCACTGATCCTTTAGGTATGTTATAATTATATATTTCAATTATTGCAAGCACATGTAAAGAATCAAGAAGAATGCTACTAGTAATGGGAATTCAGCAGAACAATTCAAAATATGTTTATCACTATTTGCCTTCGTAACAATATGAACACATTCTGATGTCATACCAAATCCAAGGGCAATATGACCCGGAAGAATCAATCATATTGCATTTGCGGCCGGTAGATCCAGATTGACCTGCGCACCTGCACATATTAATATGACTCTGCAACGATCACCTATGATTTGCAGATGGTTTCAAGACACTTTCGATAGATTTTGTCCATTTTGACCATATTCATGAATACGCATCTATACTTTTATCTGGCATTTCCATACATATACTGACGATGGAATTGCTTGAACACAACTCATATTCAATATATCTTACCAGGTGAACCGATTCCTTGGGATACCATTTGCTGAACCACCGGTTGGTGAGAAACGCTTCAGAAAACCCGTGAAGAAATCCGCCCTGGTCGAGCCGTATGACGCAACAAAGTACGGGGCCTCATGTTATGGACTTTACATGGAAATGGAAGGGGCACGCAAGCCTGTACCGATCGAGAATTCTGAAGACTGTTTGTTTCTAAACATATTTACTCCAAGTAGAGACGACAATGACGAAAAGTTACCAGTTATGATGTTTATACATGGGGGTGGATTTAACCTTGGAACAGCTACTGTATATCCCGGTGAGGTATTAAGCGCTGTAGGAAACGTGATTCAAGTGACGATAAATTATAGATTAAATGCCTGGGGTTTTCTCAGTACCGGAGACAGCGAAGCGCCGGGCAACTACGGACTTTGGGACCAACATATGGCCATACAGTGGATCCACGACAACATAGAGGCTTTTGGTGGCGATCCTGAGCGGTTTACGATATTTGGCGATTCTGCCGGCGCCGCTAGCGTGATTTATCAATCGATGTATCATGGAAACGATGATCTGTTCCAACGAGTTATCGCAATGAGTGGATCGATCACAAGTCCATGGGCGTTTAACAGAGATCCAAAACGAGCTGTAATGAAGCTAGGTCCTACGTTAGGATGTGACATGCACGAAAGCAAAGAACTTGTGAATTGTATCAAATCGAAACCTGAAAAAGAACTAGCAACAGCTCTCGACAAAGATGAGGCTTTTATAGTATTCCCAATGGAGTTTGTCACGGTTGTTGATGGAGATTTTATCAAAGAACCACCAAAGGAACTGCTTAATGGGTATTCTGATGAAAAAGGAACCAGAGAAAGACAATTGCTAGCCGGACGCGACTTTATGACTGGAATAACGTCAAACGAGGGTCTTATGATGATAACGACGTTTGTCGGAGTCCACGGTATTGAGGATTTCACTATTAACAGAGACGAATTCATCAACACAGAAATTCCAAAGATTGCGAAGATAATGTTTGGTGACGATGCTACAGAAGTAGTCGAGCAGATCTTGTTGAACGAGTATTTCCCTTGGGAGGATCCGGATAACGATACGGCAATCCGTGAAGCATTTCTACGACTAAGTAGTGATTACACATTTGGCATTCAAGCTGTGCAATCAGCAAACGTGCATTCCCTACAGGAAAACCAAAGCACCTACTTCTACGTGTTTGATGCCAACCCCTCCCAGCACATGCTTCCGGCGCCTACATGGTCGGATAAACCCACACACTGCGACGATCTGACATTCCTGTTTGGATATGATACTGAGATCGGATACGGTTCATGGACGATGCCGTACTCGACAGATCCTCCTGCCGATTGGGAAGTTGAATTAAGTAAAGCTGAAATAACAATGTGGACCAACTTCGCTAGATCAGGGTAAGCAATTGATACATGATTTATGCACTTTATCCCAACAATGTTTCATTAAAACAATGAGATTTACCAACACAGTTTGTAAATTTATCCGGCTACCGGCACGTCAGTCGGGTTATGTTTCTGGCATTTATGCACAAAGGATATATCACACACATGTTGACTTTAATGATATCAAATTATCTTCACAACAGTTGCACTTTTAAACCTTTTTATATTGATTTTGAGCCAAAGTTGTCATATTTTCTGTTCAGTCATATCAATACAATTCGATAATGCATGCATTATCAAAACATAAAAATAAACGTTAATGCATGAGATGTCAATATTATCATAACAACATTGGAAGAGAATTACGAGAACATTTCGGTGCACTCATTTGAAAAATCTTACTTCATGTCGGTTTTGATTATGCTAAAGACACTACTTTTGATAATGCAACCAGTATGGAATTTTATTTATACCATGGCGGCTGTTAACACTGCACTACTCTATTGATAAGACGTTATTTGGTGTTCTCTTCCCTTATAGTATGTGTGAATAATTTATTTCAAACTCTTTGAAAGTCGCACTTAAAATCTATGTATAGAGTCTTATTGCTGACACATCCATACATTGTGAAAACATATTCAGTTGAACATTTACTAGAAGTAGATATTTCTCAGACAACCATATTCCGGACAGCAGCATATTGTTAAATGACCTTTCACAATCCAATAACATTATTACTATAAGTTCTTATATGATAAGACACGTTATATTTGACAGGAATCCAAACCTACCGAACGATATCCAGTGGTATACAAAATCAACATGGCCGAAGTTTACACATCACGGGCAGGAATACTTTCACATTTCACGCCAGATGACCCCACAGACGTCCGTTAGAAAGCGACCTCTGGCTAAGAGCGTGAAGCTCTGGAACACAACGATTCCATTTGTCATACAGGCTACCAAGAGTGCCGATGGTCAACAATATTGCCAAAGACCTGAAGATTGATACAGGTTTAATGGCGATAAGTGGTAATATTTGCGAAGCTCAATACTTTAAGCAACATCTTGGTGATTATCTTCTTTTGTAAGACTTAAAACTGAAATTACAATCAAAATTAAGCAAGATGAGATTTGTCCGCTTTTCATTGTATCAATATTTAGTATATATTCCATAAACATGTAAACTCTTGCTAAACACCATGGATGAAGACGAATACATTCTCAGCAACTCGATGGATGTATGGTTACTTTTAGCACGACCAAATTAGACATTGTGTGGGAACGGTGCGACATCACATCTATATATCAATATGTAACCGCCAGTGACTATGTTTGACACGTTACATATCCGAGTCAGACCTAAGTTTAGAATTATATAATATACCAGATCTCATCAGCAATTTGGTAAATTTTTTAACTGTAATATTTCATTGTAAAATTGGGATTGAACTCATTCCACTATAAGTGATCATCTGGTTTATGCTCATAAGCCACGAATGCATTTTAAATACATGTAAAAAACTGAAAATATTAAACATAGTTAGATTAATTAAAAAAAATAAACGAGACTTACCTTGGTAAGGTGAAGTTTGATTTTAATTCTTTGAGTAAAGAATTGAGTGAGGTATTAAATGAGATGTCATTGCGAATGCGCGGGCAGTCTTTAAAGTGTTTTGTCCACATTATTTGAAGAAATTTGGTATAATATTCTTATTTCCAAATCTTTTTAGTATTCAACAACTATTATTGATTCTGTCGGGTGGGAGGGAGGCATTTAATACCTCACTCAATTCTTTACTCAAAGAATTAAAATCAAACTTCACCTTACCATGGTAAGTCTCGTTTAATTTTTTTAATTCTTTTTCGTTTAAAGAATTTCGTTCACTCTTAAATGAGATTTTAAAGCTATAATGTGTGAAAAAAAAATCACAAGTTATTGTAGGACTCCTTCCTGGAATCTATCCGCACTGGACTCAATATTTCTATCATAGAATTTAGCAAAAGTCTTTACATTTGACCATCCAGCTTTCTGTAGAATGTCTTTCATAGGCACTGAATTTCCCCTAGCTTTTGATGTCGCAGCTGAACGGACAGTGTGTGATCCGTATTTCTGTATATCTAGGCCAGATCGCGACATTACAGTTTTAATCCATCGTGATATGGTATCTCGGGTAACATGTTTGTATGGTTTTACATAACTGATTAACAACCTATTATTATCTGTCCCAATGGAATTACGCACATACTGTGTGCGCAACAAATATTCTTTTAATACTGTATATATACAAAGCCTCCTATCTGGAGGGTAAGCCTTAAAGCATAGACTTGCTACTTGGCAATTAGGTCTGTTTTGCTTTAAGGAATCTGATAACTCAAAAACGAACTCTGATTTCAACTTTTTGTAACTAGTTAACACTAACGAATTGTAATGTTTAGACTCGTGCTGCTTGAGTTAAGGCCATAAGCATAGTCAATTTTAACGTCAAATCCTTAAGAGAAAGGTGACGTACCGGTGATAATTTTTGTAAATAACACAATACATGATTCAAGTCCCAAATGACAGTGTAACGCGGTTTTGGTGGTTTTAGTACAAATATTGCTTTCATATATCTTATAACTAAAGGATGACTCCCAACTTAAATCCATCGAAATTTAAACCATAATGTCATAAGCTTATCCATTTTGAAATTGTTGTGTTAAATATTCCATTACTTCTTCCAAAGTTGGAGAAAATGAAGAGATTTTCCTTTCAATACTGTATGAAAACCATCTCTTGATGAATACGTTATATTGTTTTTTAGTTCCTCGTTTCCAGGAGGACATGAGAATACTTGTAGTTTGTTTCGAAAAACCACGTTTTCTGAAATTACTCCAGACACTTTGCATGCCATAATTTTCATTCTGTCCATCAGAGGATGTTCCACATTCTGAAACGGCTCTTTCAATAATCCTTTCCTTCTGCGAATTATTACCGGCACTTCCACTAGAAGTTCCATTAGACGCGAAAACCATGGTTGTGTCGGCCATAATGGTGCTATGACTATGCCGCTCTTATTTTCTGCATGCACCGTCCCAGTATACTGGTCTGGTTTCCAAGAGCAGAATTTTTTTACTTGTGCATTCAACCTAGATGCAAATAAATCTACATCTGGTTCGCCCCATCGAGAACTTATCAAGTGAAATATTCTCGCATCTAATTTCCATTCAAGTTGGTCGTTGAAGCGCCTTGAAGCTTCGTCTGTTTCTACATTTTTAGAACCTGCGATATGGGCACAAGTTAACCACATACTATGTTTAATGCACCATTCCCAAATGTTTACACTCACTTGGCTACATTCAAAAGATTTAGTACCACCCATGTTATTGATATAACTGACTGCAGTGGTATTATCTGAAAAGATTTTAACATGATGTGACTGCACCTGTTCTTGGAAAGCTTTCAATGTATGAGAAATTGCCAGTAACTCAAGAACATTAATGTGATTTTTACTTTCGAAGTCGTTCCATCTACCTCCAATTTTGGAATCCCCTAATTTTGTACCCCAACCAGTTAGGGATGCATCTGTGTACATTGTTACTTTTGCATATTCCCTTACGATATGTCGTACTTGGACTGTGAGATTATCAATCCACCATTTTAACTCAATTTTCGTATGTTTTGTGATTTGCATCAACGCATCAAAGTTCCCATATTTAAGCTTTAGAGCTTGAATGTTTTCCCTTTCTAAATGCCTATAGTGTAATTTTCCATATTCAACTGCAGAAAAACTGGCAACAAGTAAGCCAATTACTTTTGCAACCTCTCTTATTGATGTTGTTGAGCTTTCTGCATTAGACAATAATTGATTCTTGTCTGCTTTCAGGTAAGAGAACTACCATTTGTTCGGAATCTATGATATTTCCTAAATACTGAATGCGAGTGGTTGGTATGAAAACCGATTTTTCCTTATTTAGAATAAATCCTACTCGAGTCATCAAATTGTCTGTCGCATTGACATTGTTGGTGCATTCATCAAAGGAATCACCACAAAGAAGGCTATCATCAATAAAACCTGAATTTATGAACCCCAAACTTCTTAATTTGGCGTATACAGGTTTCATAAGTTTTGTAAAAATTCTTCGGCCTTCACTGACTCCATTCACTAAGCATGTGAATTGATAAATCTTATCATTCCAAGTAAAACGGAAATATTTGTGTTGCTCTTCAGCAATTTGAATTGAGTAATATGCATGGCGTAAATCAACCGAAGCCATATAAGATCCCTTTGAAATAAGTGTCAATGCATTTTCAAATGTTTCCATTTTGAAATGCTTGTATGGAATGTACTCATTTAACTTTTTTAGATTTAAAACCATTCTGTATTCGCCATTTTTCTTTGGTTTTAGAAATATTGGTGAGAGAATTTGGTCATTACGAGGTTCCACTTTAACAATCACTTGTAAATCAAGCAATTTTTTGATATCTTTTCCAACAATATCCTGTTCGTTCTGACTGAAATTATATTGAACTCGTACATTTTCAACGAATTCATGTTCATTAAGTTCCAAATCAATATGGCAATGCTCAACAATATCTAAAATGTGGGTATCATTGGTTAATTTACGCCATTCATCTACATAATTTTTCAATCTTCCAGCAACAAAAGTTTCACTTACCGTATTTATTATTGGTAATTCCGCCCTCCCCGTCTTAGGAAGTTTTTTGACGCCAAACCACTTGTCAACGTGCCAGCGTGACGTCCATTTCACAATAGATGTCTCTATGTTCTGCATTTTCTTGTCAGTACTACGTGCTGTTGGAGACATAGCTTCCCAAATCATTTGATTTGTTTGTGTAATTACCAGCCCCTCACAATGTGTTGGGCGACCATTGTTTTCATCTTTAACTAACTCATTATATCGTTCTTCGTCAATGCCATTCCTGAACAATTCTGTGATATTCTCGGCCAACATAGTGTCAATTTCCTTATCACATGCCTCAGCTGACTTAAATCGTTTGGCCATTGATTTGAACCGACTATATTTATTCTCATCATCTACGGCCTTCCGTTTCATAGATCCAGAATTGGGATTTGATGGGCTTTCAGCACATGCAGTCTGCTCATTCTCATTAAGAGAGAAATCACGGTTATGACTTTCATCACACTCGTAATCGTAATCAAATTCCTCGCCTTCGCATTCTTCATACGAGGCTAATTTCGAAGTTAATTCCCTGAGTTGCTTATTTTGATCCTCGATCTGTTTTTCGTGATCCTCCATTCTCAAGGTTTGTTTTGTTATTGCTCCTTGCAAACTGTTAATTGCAGCTAGTAACTTATTTTCCGAAGTTTCAATAGCCGATTGCATCGACTGATTTGCAACTTTTTGCGTTGCAGCTTTTTGTTTCCCTTTTTGGGGTTGAGAACCACGATCTCCTATTGTTTCATTTGAGCCACGCTCAGACGTTTCTATCTTGTATTTGTCATTTGATGAACTACGTTCACCAGTCACTGAACCACGTTCAGTATCAGTATTCGCCATAATTCTAGAAAATTGTGCGACTGATTATCTGCCATTTTTGCAATAAACTGACCGCGCATGCGCAATGACATCTCATTTGAGAGTGAACGAAATTCTTTAAACGAAAAAGAATTCCTATATGTCACGTACATATTGAACGTTTTGTGTTTGAAGTTGACCTCGATTATCGTAGTTATGTACGATTGTAGACACATATAAACCTTTTCAAACATACACTATAATCAGGGACACTATATTACATCGTGTCCCTGCTATAATCTTGAAAACATATTTTGCTTTTATTTATAGTTTAGGATAAAACTCATATGTATTGTATTGAAGTAGCTATATCGGTATATTACTGTGTATTAGTCTGCTATCCCTTGTAGTTGTTTACTCTCTTTACCCAATGGATACTCATAAACGTTATATTAATTGCTATAATATTTTACATCACAGTTTGGTGTTTATTGGTTTATTTATTTTACATCGATTGCGAAACAATTACGCTAGATGTCTGCTTCCTGGATACTTAAACAGTACTCGCGCTGTTTGCGTGGAAAAATCCCAAAGTCAGGACCCGCTCGTCATGGGACTCGAACCAGGGACCTTTGATACGAGAGGCCGACGCTCTACCTCTGCACCACTGTCTTCCACGTTTGGTGTTTATTGTTAAAAGTATAAATAAGTAAATGAAATAGCACAATAAAATGTACCCTTCCATGTCGGTAGACTACGGAATCCCATTAGGGCCATCGTGGTTTCGCGCTGTAGCCCTAAGGGCGAAATCGCGAAAACACGATATATTGACGTAAAAACGCGATAAGAGAGCGCGAAACCACGATGCGAAAAGTTTCGCGTTTTCGTGCTATTAATATCGTGTTTTCGTGTTTTCGCCATACTGACCGCGAAGGCGAAAACACGATATTAATAGCACGAAAACGCGATATTTTTCGCATCGTGTTTTTGTGTTTTCGCCTTCGCGATCAGTAAGGCGAAAACACGAAAACGCGATATTTTTAATATCGCACTTTCGCCTTCCGGTTGAACATGCGTAAACATGGAAGACGAATTAGACTCGTGTATCAGGGAGTACTTTTCAGCCGGTTTTTCATTAACTGAAACGCTGACCTTACTAGAAGTTAAACAAAATATCATTATAAGGTAAGTTCTATACATCTAATGATCAAGGTGTAATTGAACCTCATGCATATATCACGTACCTTCTAAGCTGTTCACATGTTGTACACATGTTCGATATAGCGGTCCCGGGTTATCAGACCGGGTCCCGGCAGATATAACTCCATAATTTTTTGTTGTTGTTCATGCATATCCAACCGGAAAACGAAAGTGCGATATTTAAACTTCGTCTTTTCGCGTTTTCGCCTTCGCGTTTTCGAGCGAAAACGAGAAAACACGATAAGAGAGTGCGAAAACACGATGAGAAAAATATCGTGTCTTCACGCTTTTAATATCGTGTTTTCTCATTTTCGCTCTAAATCGCGAAGGCGAAAACGCGAAAACACAATGGTAGATCGAGGGCGAAAAAGCGAAAACACGATATAAATGGTGCGATAACGCGATATTTTCGCATCGTGTTTTCGTGATCTCTTATCGTGTTTTCGCTCTATCGCGGTCAAGTTTATCGTGTTTTCGCGTCAATGTATCGTGTTTTCGCGATTTCGTCCCTAGGGCGACAGTGCGTAACCACGATAGCCCTAACTGGATTCAGTAGTAGACGAAAGGCAACAAAGTGCAACACAAGAATAGAAAACAGAGTATGTACATTTATATATCTATATAATTATTTGTGCAGCGTATGCAAGAGTATTATATTATAATGAGTACATTTTTGTTGCTATGTTGATTTTCACTTCCGCCTTCGTATAACATAAACTGCCGTGGTGATGCAGTGGTATTTAGCGTCCGCCTCGAATGCGGGAGGTCGTGGGTTCGATCCACAGTCGGGTTATATCAAATACTTTAAAATTGGTAGTAATCGCTGTCCTTCACGGCGCTCAGGGTTGCGGGGTTAGCATTACGACTGACTGACTGGTGTCAGGATATATAGATCAGTAGTACTCGTTACTTTCTTAGGAAACGCCGTGATATAAATGAACAATTGCGGCGTAAAACACAAAACAATCAATCAACCAATCAATCGTGTAACATAGATGTGGTACATGGCGAACTGTAATGCGGAAACTGCTCGCCAAAGAGAAACTCTCCATGATCGACGGTTTCAAAACGGTCGGGAAGCCTACTTTGCTTTGTTCAGACCGTAGATATTTTTCAATTAATGTTATTCAAAATAGGGATATTTTTAGTGAATCCGTGTCAGGTTAGCGAAATAAATTCCAGTTTACGTTGCATACTGTCTGGAGAGATCTGTTTGTTCAATAAAAAGTATATTATTCTTAATTATTTAGACAAAAAATTAGCCATTTGATTTGCGAAAGTAGTCCGAAAACGCCGTGCTAATATTGGCTAGGTCTATAGCCGTAAATAGATGAGTTTGTCCGATTGATTGAGTCATAAATGTGAAAGTAAAAACAGTATTGAAGACACATCTATAAGTATAAATATGTGATGAGTTTATTTAAAACATAAAGGTAACACTATACATACACAAACATACCTGACAAAAATACATAATATGACATTGTATAAACCATAAAGCTCTTCGAAAACAACATTGTGCATGGGTTATGACTTGAATAATCCTTTTCCGGCAAAGCTTTTGCGACTATGCAGTAAACGAAGTTTTAAAACATTGTGGGAAAATAAAAACAGCAGGGGTGTTGTAGTCAATATTAGATGGGGGACTGATTCGGCTACGGATTTGAGACAAATTACATTATTTTAATTGTTGTCCATTCTATCATCATAGAAAGTCTGTCTGGATTACACTGTCTATTTTCCTAGAGGAAAACGGATGACATCGAATCCCTTTCAGTCACAGCAAAATAACCGAATGATTGTATACTCCTGATATAGCCATATGGTTAAATAAGAGGTTAGTGTTTCGAAACTTAGATTGAAACGTGCTTACGGTTAAACAATAATTAATTACACACTTAAGCACTTTTTTTACTGAATTAATAGATGAAAAAAACGATAAAGGTCTCGGACTATACCAAATGGTTTCCTTGTTTATTTAAATGTAAATTAATAAATGTTTGCTACAGTGTTACCACTATAATCCATCTTCCTAAGTGGCAGACAATTATCACTGAAAGGAATTAACCTGTCAGCGTGCGTGGAGAACATTCAATAAAAAGAGGCTTGTATCATAACAGAATGATCAATATGGACAACTCTTTTTCGCAACCCTATAGCATACTTTCACTTTGCGCATACGGGCTAACTCCCCAAAATAACCTCGAATAAAAACACTGTCACATCATCACATATATATATATATACATCGCATGTTGATTCACGTTCACATAGCCAATGCAATTTGCTAGAGACGCACTAGCATTTCAAGTCAGAAACTACGGAATTGTTGGTATTTTGGTACGTAGAATTTCTCATCTTCATAATATGACCTTCATTATACTATTAAGTCCTTATATTATGTTCACTATACCGAGCTAACAAAACATAACATACACCACAACACTTTATACTTAATGACACATATACACTTTTTCTATTAATACAACTCTTTCCTAAGCAAAGGAACCGGATTCTTTTTTTCTGATTTATTTGATGTATGCGTGAAAATCCGAATGCAAATATCATAACTTAGTGCATAACTCACAAAGCGCAGTTATATAGTTAATTATAACATATTTTATTTACCTTACTTAGAATACAAAACTACATGATACGTAATCAGTCCGTGGAAAAAGGTACAAGTTGGCATTTCTGAGCTATGTACATGTACGTTTAGATCAGCTTGTATCAGCTGCTCCGTCTTATCAGAATATACGCTTGTTTACACAATCGTTAAACGCGCCTATGACAATAATATGTGAACAGTGTAGACCTTGATCAGATTATACACATGTTCAAAGTATATTCTAACACTTTTATGACAGTAATATGTGAACAGTGTATATTTTGATCAGATTATACACCTGTTCAAAGTATATTCTAACACCTTTATGAACAGTGTAGATCAGATAATTTGACACGACAGGGCTTCGTTTAATGCGGAGCTCTACATATCAATGTTTGTGGCAAGACAGGCTTACCTTGAGGCATTCACAACAACCGCTCCTAGTATTGCAATTCATGCAGTATTAGAATTCCCTAAACACGCACACAGAATATGTCATGCCTAAATATAGGTATGAAACGATGCTTATCAAACCACGCCCTGGCGTGTCAAGGAAATTAATACCTTTAAAAAAATATCCATTTCTCACCTATTTAACGCATCTGACTTGAGACAGACGTATTTTGTCACACTGTTGTCAACTCTATTCAAAAATCATACTTTCGCGTATAGATATCTTCTCATAAATTTGCCGAAATGGTTTCAAAGTCGTCTGCTGTATGTGGGAAAACGTTAAGTAAGTAGGTCGTCTGTTTTGCATAGCTTTCATTATTATTGTTATCACGCTAGTTAGAATACAATTACACTATTTACTTGCTGAGGGATATGACACCGGTTTCGTTAGGAAATCCATCATACTCACTGTATGAACTATACTGTGTTGGTGTCTTATGCATTCACAGAAAAGATTAATTTAACTCTTTCAGCGCCGAATTGTTTAAAGTAGACTCTTCTATGTTCAAAATCGGGCTTTTCCAATTCTCAGGTAATAAAAGTTTGGACTATTTTGATAACTAAAAGGCAAACAATGCTGATTTCAGGTGAGACAGCTCGTTACGAGCTGACTCGCCTGAATCAGTATTGTTTGCAAAAACCTCAATATTGCCTTTGGCGCTGAAAGAGTTAAAAGAAACAAAAATCGTTGAAAATGTAGAAGGTATGATGTAAGTCTAGAAGGCAAACACCGTTCTTTTCCTGTAAAATAAAACCAGAATGTAAGTGGTATGTGATGCAGGGCAAATGAGGCTATCGCTAAAGAAATAGGAAAACGGAACTGCTGTCGATAAAGAACACGTTTTAAAGTTGGTAAAAGTATTGTCTTCTCGATTGCTACGCAAGTGGCAGCGATGTTTGTGCTACTAACACGACTTTGTACGCATTAAATCAATTTGCAGAGCAAGGGGGTTTGACTTCTAATGGAGCCATCAGCCAAAAGTACTTATGGGAATGCTGATATAAGAAATAGTCTTGCGAAGTTGAGTAGAAGGAAACAAAGTTCGATGGTTATTCGCATATAAAGGGCAATGATAATTGTGATCTATTGCACTCCTCGGACTTTGAAAATAAAACTCGGTGTTTATAATGTGATGGTTTCGAACCATCCATAACCTGTGTTACAAATGTCTGTTGAATTGATTACACTTATAACAGCAGTTCCGAAACATTACAATAATGTCAACGGCAACTAGACAAGGCAATCTCTGTGGTGTAGTGTTAGAGCGTCTGCCTCGTGTTCGGGTTCGATCCCCGGCTAGTCGATACCAAGACTTTAAAAATGGAAGTAATGGATGCCCTCTTTGGCGCTCAGGGTCGCGGGGCATTGCGACTGACTGGCTGGTGTCAGGATTAATGGACTAGAAGTACTGGTAAATTACCAGGAAACGCCGTGATATAACTGAAATAATGTTGAAAGCGGTGTTAAACGCATAACAATCAATCAGATAACAGTTCGCTGCTCAAAACTAGTTCAATGATCAAGCCGGCGAATTATTCCTTGTCACACAATGATAATCCAAACCTTGGCACGAGACCGCGTAAATGGGGCCATTTTTTCCGTTTCGGAATGTGTTTAAAATCAACAGGACGTGTCCTACATCTAGAGATTACTGCGAGAACTTCCGTCTGTGATCGTATTATTTCTTGAGGGACAGACGTAAATATGCCTAGGCTTGTCTCTGTCTTCTTTTGTGCAAAATGCATGTTTTTGTTCTACTCAACTCGAAAATGTTAAAGGATGTGTTCGAGTCAAGTAAATAAAACGTAAGAGGTCTGATTTGTTACCTCAAACTTGTAGATTATCCAGCCGCCTTCTTGGGAACTCCACGTTTCTGATTGGCTTTACGTTTACCACCACCTTTAGCACCAGGTCTGCCACCGGCTTTGCCACCAGCTTTGCCACCAGCTTTTCCACCAGCTTTGCCACCAGCTTTTCCACCAGCTTTGCGACCAGCTTTTCCACCAGCTTTGCCTCCAGCTTTACCTCTACCCCTACCACCACCTCTACCACCTCCTTCTCCACCACCACCCTCTCCTCCCATGGGTTCCTCAACTAAACCACCGCCAGGTTTCCCGCCTCGGCCGCCACCCCCCGGTGCGGTTGGATCAGGGACATCTGCGTCTAAAGCACCAAGTAAGGATAAAGTTCTTTGTAATTGTGTAGGTTGTTGTCGCGACACTTGATTCCCCATGTAACCTCCATAGCCTCCTCCCGTCATAGAGTCCATTAGAAGAAGGTCTCCGATCTCTGAAATGCAATTGTAGAAGATAGCCATGAATGAGTGTTTATATGTTTATAACATATGAGCAAAATCACAAATGAGTCGATTGTTAAATGTTTTTGGAATCTATACCTGAACGCTCACGATAGCTCAGGTACTTGTATTTTACTGACATATCAAAGTCCCCCATAGAAATATCTTGAAAAGAAAATCAATAACAAAAATCTGTACCGCCTCTTAAAATAGTTAAAACCCATTTCCTTCTGTCATGAGTATGACAAATGTTGAGGATATTCCTTACTGTTCCTCAACACATTTATCTTTTGTAGGCATGTCATACACACACAAAAAGAACACAAATGTCATATTATATGGTTTAACCTTTTCTTCTCGTATACAGTCTCATTTTAATGCAAATGCAGCAGTCGACCTAAGAAAACATTGTTGCAAACGGATGAAGTGCTCATAATTATAAATGTGTCCCTTTGCCAAAAATGTTTTTATCTGGATACAATAATTTCTCTTTTGAAATGATTTTCCATATTTTTTCCTCGTTGCTTTCAAAGTTGTCTGCAGCAGATGTTTTGTAAGTGGAGGGGAAGTGTTAATCCTTTCTTAATACAGAGGACGGTTGACATATATCATCTGTCTATTATACACGCGAATTACGACGTTTCTGCAGCCACGCGTCTTAAGACGTTTCTGCAGCAAATCGCTTTTTATCCACACACGATATGCAGTTTAACATTCTACAATAAGTGTGGATCATCCTGCCAGTACTTGTTTTACGCTGGTATTTGTGAGTGTTGATGATAGCCATGTCGTATTACACACATATGTATCAATCAGTGATTAAGTAGTGACTCCATGGATAACGGAATTAATGGCGCGAGTACTGGTTAAGCTTCCAGGAAGCAGACATCGATGGAGATTAATATAAGCTTAAAGCTTGTTTCGCAATCGATGTAAAATAAATAAGTTCAAACTTTTAAACGGAATTAATTTCAAACATGTCGAGATCTTTCTTTGCTCACAAAATGAATTTAAATACAAATCCGCGTTCGAAGATTATATTCTAAAGAAAACTATGCCAATATCTCGATATTCTTCGCAAGATTCTCATGGTAGACATGTATGTATCCATAAATTGAAATTCCGTCAAGTTCTTTCAAATTTGTGAGGAATCATACTCTAAACATTTCCATGTAAATCAGCGATTGCGGATTTTACAAATACCTTCACAGTATACACAAATGAACCACGTCTAGAGATTTAATGTCTTAACCCTCAATTAAATATAGACGATTTCTGACGCCTCTGCAGCAGACTACTATTGAAAACATTGTGACAAAAGTAGAAATTGCTCAAAACGAGCAATTTCTCCTTTTGCCACTACGTTTTCAACTTTTGTCAGTAAGTAAACCTTCACATATAGAGATTATTCGTGTTTTTGGTAAGATGAGTTCAAAGTCGTCTGCTGCAGATGTGTTGTA
>JASEVX010000004.1:44660399-44843250 GCA_031761405.1 Serripes groenlandicus
ACACCAGTACTCCACACAACAATCTTCCCAAGCTACTGGCTGCTTTTCCACATAGACTTAGCCGATTGGTAGAAGACGAATGACGCATGTCGCAATGACTTTTGTCAAACATCGGAAAGAAAGTTGGCCGAGCCGGGATTCGAACTCACAAACCATGGATTGACAGCCCGCGTCATTACCGACTTAGCTACCGGGACTCGACATCTATATGTGGAATTACGTCATCTTCGCAGGGTGACTTTTTTCTTAGATAAAACACACGAGGGTCTGTTTTCCTATGCCGTACGTCTTGTGATCTTCCATACTCGAAGTTGATCAATATTCATAGTTGTTAGGTATTGGGATCAAATAACGTTAATTGGATTGGATATACCATTCATAAGAATTCAATAGAACCTTTGAAAAAATGTATTTTGTCGAGTTTATAATTTATATATAACCCTTTACCCGACATAAAGTTAATTGGACGAAGTTCGATAACATGGTGATGAGGATAGATAATTACAAATAGTGAGTTATTTCCCTCCATTCCTTACAATGTTACGAACTCTTTTAGAAAAACTCACGTTTTCAGACATTCTTCATTTCAAACTGATCAAAGATTGCACGAAGGGATCATATAATCAACACGGTGAAATATCGATTTTGTTTTTACTGAGATAATGATTATCGGTATTTGAGAGCAGCTTTATTATTGCGGAGGGAGCATTGCAAGTCAAGGTTATTCAATATAATGGTGTATTTGGTTGTTTGTGTGTTATTTTTGCCGTTTCAACAGTTTTTCAATTATATCACGGCGTGTTCTTGGTAAGTGACCAGTACTTCTGGCACATTTAACCTGACACATCCAAGTCAGTCGGAACCCTGAGCACCAAGGAGGATAAGCCACTACTACCAGTTTTAAAGTCGGTGGTTTGCTTAAAACTATTTCTGTTGTGACATCAAATGTTGATATATATTAAATAGCATAGCTTTTCAACATGTAGGCGGGCATTTAATGCGCACACTTATCAGCGTTTTCACAGTTTGCAAATGCATTAAGTCCGATTTACCCTAGGGCGGTGTATTCGCATTGTGAAAACAGTAATATAACCTTTTTCACTTGCTCCAATTATTCATCAAAATTCCGAGCCACGCCACACTGATACAGACATTCACGAAGCTGTCACGATGTATAACTACAACAACCAAATTGCATACTTTTATAGTCCGTCTTTCGTCATGTCTGATAGCCGAAACCTTCTATGCTGATTGTAGGACGAGAAATCGATAAAGATGTCCCTGATCAGATTGCGGTTGTCGGAAAGTCCTGAAGGTATGATTTTGCATGACGTACCCAAATTTATATTAAAATAACACTTTATTTGTTGATATTTGCTAACGCAGTACACCCTAAATTCTATCTTTATATTATTCAAGATCCATATTATTTCAAGGGAGAAAGGTATTCAGATCAAACGAAATAATCAGATATTTCAGATATATATTATCAAATACTTTTGAAAAGGAGCAAAATTATCATAAAGAACACGTGTGACCTTTCACAAATTCTTACAAAATGTGTCTCCTGCAGATGCGTTAAATGCCGTCTGTATTTAATGATTAATTTTAAAACTGCCAGTATGCTTGTTTCGTTAATTGAAAATGTTCGACGTACATCAAATCTCTAAAAATCAAAATAAAATAATTGAATATAGTAAAGCACACACATACAAAAAGGAGAAAATTCTTATATTTTCAAATTCTACTTTTTCCACAACGTTTTCAATAGTCGTCTTCTGTGTATGAGTTCAATTGCATCTGCACGTGGCGCGGTAAATCGTTGTCCGACGTGGTTTATCGGATTACATCGTGACTTTATTTTATACTATTAATACTAGTTAATTAACCCTTTCCCACCTGCAGAAGGACTTTGACGCAATAACAGCAGACGACATTTGAAACATTGTGGCTAAAGTTTAAATTGCTCATGAGCAATTTCTCCTTTGGCCACAATGATTTTCAACTTTATTTAACAATTAAGCCATCCTTTATGGAGATTTTTCAGGTTTTTGTCACTATGTTTTCAAAGTAGTCTGCTGCATATTTGTTTTATACGGGAAAGAGTTAATCTATACCTTAACACTTGAAACGGTGGCTGTTTAAATTGAATGATTAAGTGTTTGATGTTTTACCACGCTTTCATTATTCTTTCAGTTACATCACGGCGTTTCCTGGTTAAGGTACCAGTACTACTGGTCCATTTATCCTGACACCAGTCAGACAGTCGTAGTGCTACGCAACGCTGAGAGCCGAGAGGGGAGCCATTACTTCAACTGTTTAAAATGAACTTGTCCAGCCTTGCATTTGTAACTATTATAAGCTAAGTGTAGGACTATCAAAATGGAAAGTATTGGGTTTAGGAGCTAACGGAAAAGATCAGATATCGCGGATGCGCCGGCTGGGCTGGCTCGATACTGGCAACAATGGCATCCCAAAGTCGAATTTAACAGTCTACAGATTAACCCCTTAACTATAACATTTTATATATTTGAGATAAGCGGGAATTGTACTTCAAAGTATGAAATGTTATCGACGTTTTCAATTGTGTAGGTCGCCTGCTGCAGATGCGTTACATAAGTACTAAGGATTTAACGAAATATTATATGTTTACTATCAAGTTTTCAGTATATCATGAACGTTATCCCATTCGCACATGCAACAAATATACAGTAGACGACTTTGAAAACAAAGGCAAAACTATGTAAATGAAGTCGTCTGCTATAGATGCGTCAAAATAGGTCTACAAATGAGAAGGTGTCAATCGATAGCATGGCGTGTTAATGATTGAACATTTCTGTAATGAACTAGTTTAAAGTCCATTGTAAATAGAAACTTTTAAATTACAGCCCTGTGTTCCATAGTCACAAAACTCAAAACCTGTTTTGCGAAACCTATATAGGTTTTGTCGATATACCGTTCCTTAGTCGGTTAACCAAACATGTTCTACCAGCCTTGTGTTCCACAGTAAACACAACATAAACAGTTTAAGCTATGCCTATCAAACGGAACGAAACCTACCTGTTTTATGAATGGAAAACAGGTAGAACATGTTTGGTTAACCGACTAAGGAACGGTATATCGACAAAACCTATATAGGTTTCGCAAAACAGGTTTTGTGTTTTGTGACTACTATGGAACACAGGGCTGTTTTCCATTCATAAAACAGGTAGGTTTTGTTCCGTTTGATAGGCATAGCTTAAACTGTTTATGTTGTGTTTACTATGGAACACACGGCTGCTACTCGTCGGAAGAAGAGATTGTGACAACGGTAGGAAAAGTGTGAGCTTGTAAAAACACTGCAGATAGAAAAAATACCTTTGCAAAATATATATATATACATAACTTAAACGTAAAAATATTTACGACACACTTAAAGCGTAAAATATCGAGGACCTTTAACATTCAAGCAACGTAAACTGTACAAATCAATATATTGTGTAAATAAACCGGGGTGATATTTATGGTGGGTTTAAAATTGAACAGTGTTTTTTTTATATCGTTGGATAGAAAGATATTTTGATCAAGTTAGGATAACCGAATTTGATCTTTCATTCTACATAAACGTGACGGTTTTGTGCATGTTACATCGTTTAACGGATAGGATACTATTTCTGGAGATGCCTGTAAGGAACATATCGAAGAAAAAAGGGTAACTTTTAGAAAATTGAATATTGAATGCTGATACAAAGATTAATACTCAATTCTATAAGAAGAGATTGAATGTTCTGACAGGTCGTCTGCTGTAAATACATCATCTGTTGTCTTTAACAGGGAAGCTTTTTACCATAACAGCCGCATTTTGACGCCACTGCAGCAGTAGTTTTGTGAAAACATTGTAACGAAAGAAGAAATTGCTCATAATGAGCAATTTTCCATTTTGCCACAATGCTTTTATTATACTTTCATTTACAGGGATATATTTTCCATATTTTAACAAGATATTATCAAAGTCGTCTGATGCAGATTTGTTGTATGTGGGAAAGTGTTAAACAAATACGAAATATAGTATAAATATATATCTTGTTACAAGTTGTATTTCAGTCTGTTTGGAATGAATGCATGTGTAATAACGAGGGTGTTAGCTCGTTTGATTTAGTGGTTATACATCTTTTCGAACGAATGGATCTATTTTGTGATTGAATAAGTTTCTTTTCAAACATAAACATCTAAGCTCAGTTCTCTTATTACAAAACGTGCTAGGGTGACATTAGGGAATATAGCAATCCGGTTACACTCTTGTTTTTGTAACACACTCCAACAATACGGTTACACTCTTGTTTTTGTAACACACTCCAACAATACGGTTACACTCTTGTTCTTGAAACGCACTCAGATCAGGGGATGTACGGTTGTAAAAGTGTTACCTTACCACACAAGCAATTGATTGATTGGTTAGGGTTTAACGCCGTTTTCAACATTTGTTCAGTCATATCACGGCGGCAAGTTCACCTACTCATGCGCTTCCTTTGCTTTCCTCACCATTACAATCCACAACATACTCTCTAAGCAAATTGCTGATTTTCCACATAGACTGTTAAACAGCCCATTGGTAAAAGACAAATGATGCATGTCACAGTGACATTTGTCAAAAGTTTGAAAGAATGTTGGCCGAGCTGGGATTCGAACTCACAATACCTGGATTGACAGCCCGCATCGCTACCGTCTGAGCTACCGGGGCTCGGCCCCACACAAGCAAACACATCGTTGAGAAATGTGTAAGACCTAGTACGCCTTTTGATTACAAGTAAGGAATTTACGAGGTCGCGATGTATTAAATAAAGATTTTCTTTTTTTATATACTTATATGAAATATACATTTCCTAGAACAAAACAACTTCAAGGTGAAATAGTTCAAGATAACTGAAATGCAATATTCCAAAAAGACGTGTATTTTCATCTCGCGAAACCACTTATATCTGGCAGAGGGATATAACTTTTTTATGTTTATGCTTACAGAACAACTTGAATCAGGACTTCACCTTTATTACGCCAAATAACACGAACAATTGAAATAACAAAAATGAGTTCGCGAAGAAGTAACAATGATAGGAAGTTCCAAAGTGATACTGATGAAAATGACGGTCATTCTACCGATATACTTGATGATGTGGTACTTTATATAAACGGTAAAAAGTTGAAAACAAACTCAACTCTTTTGGCACACAATTCACCAAAGTTCACCGATATGATACGTGAGGCGCGGAAGAAACAAATAGATGACGACACGGTGATATTGTACGAATCAACTACTGATAGGAAAAGAGGCGGACGTGAACATCACGTGGGGAACATTGGTGTTGTACAAATTGAACTGCCGGGCCAGAGTTATTCTGACATGAAACTGCTTGTAAAAGCGATAGAAAATCACAGGTTTAAACCTGACTCGCTAACAGGTAAGACTTTAATAATGGCTCTGTTATTATATATAGTAATCTGCCCTTCACCAAAAGAACACATTGTTTATTTGACGCATCAGGGTGGAATTTGTTGCGAATCTATGAATATTAATTTTAAAATTGAACAGGAATGTTCCGCAGACTATCCTAATACCCGCCCGTAGTACATGTAAGTCATGGTTGTCGGTGGTCATTAGATATGCAAGCACAATTACGAGTGATAATAACCAATCGTATAAATAGAAATCTGTTTTATCTTAACATCGATATTCAGATCCGTATCATGCTCCGACCTTATGTGTCAATATTCAGAGCAACTATTATACCAGGTGAATTACATCCCTAGTGGTATATGTTTGGTGTCTGGCTTTCTTGCTGAACACAGTGTATATGTAGATACATTTTTACTGCGACCGCATTCATATCTATTTCCGTGGTATTCATGCTCTGTCGAATTTATGTTATTGTAGTATAATAGGGTAAAATAGTTCAGTGTATCCGCCGACGTCAACAGTAAAAGATTAATCATACAATCCTGTACACATTTTTTTTCTTCCAGGTGAAATAGCTTTGAAGATACTTCCACTAACAGAACAATTCAAGATGAAACGACTAAAAAAGAAATGTGGGGAAGCTTTAGTCGCCGCGTTGAATCAACTCAAAAATAAACACGCACATGCGCAAGTGCCTATGTCCGAACTGTTCAAATATATGTCTGTAGCTGATAACTATAGACTTGTTGAAGTGAAGGAGATATGCCTTGATGAATGCTCTAAGAGTTACACTGCCTCGAATAGGGATTTACTCGTGAATGACGAGCACTTATCGGAAACATGTAAGACGCAGATTCTGAACATGATGTGTGAGAGAATGAGTGAGAACCACGAGAAGAATTTGAAGGAGATTCGACTAGAGATGGACAAAAGGTGCGAGGAGATTGATAGGAAGCGGCAGGAATTCATAGAAACCGTAAATGCTTGGAAAAAGGACCTCAAACAAGAAGTCGATGAGTTTGTTGAAGAAGTCAAGGCAGGCCACGATAAACTTCACCAGGAGTTCGATCAGAAACAAATAATAGAAAAAATGACTTACACTATCGAACAGAATTCAGAAAGCCTCCAATTGGAACTTCAACAACTTGAAAAAGAAATGAAAGAAATAGTTCACCGTCTCGAAGAAAACGACATAAATGAAGATCGAATTCCACCAGAGGATATCTGGGAAAAGCTAACTCAAGCTCACGAAACAGCTATGGGCAACCTTGCATCGATACCGGAACGTTTCAGAGGAACCATATCTAGGACATTGATTCATTGTAAAATAGAAAACTTACAATTAAATGTGAGTGAGAGTTTTACGTTACAACAAAGTCACGAAGATCTATCAACTGAACTCGCGTCCACTTTAAAAAGTCTGTCTGAGGCTGAAGCCAGGTTTCAACAAGAATTGTTGGACCATGAGAAGACGAAGGTTCAACTAATGAGATACCAGAAACGGGAACACAGCATTAACACGTGGATCAAATGGGCTAAACCACCGAGTGACAAGGACGATATGTGTACCTGTTTCAGGCACACCAGAGAACGACAGCCTTTTAGCCGAACAGAACAGAACAGAACACACGTTTATTAACAGCACAAGCATATAGCATATAAGCTCACTGTACATTTCATATATAACAATGAAATAGGTGTCAACAATTTACTTTTACATAGTTATATATAGATACATTAATGATTAGCATACACGAATGAGACACTATTTGGTAAAAATATATCTTTAAGATTACTAATTCAGATGGTGAGAAAGAATAATTTCAATAAAAATGATATAACCCCTGCCCTACGTTTCTTAAAATGATGGTTTAAAGTGTTCGATTCCATTGATTTTTCACATAAATTCAAAAATAGAAACATACTAGATTTTAACTAGATTTGCAATTTTTCCCAAATTGCCTTTACCAACGAAATGTTAACTTGGAACACGGCTGACATGACCTCGCACTCCCAAAACTTTATTCAACAAAAAGACAATCATTCTTAAGAGTTTTTGCCTAGATGTTTCCAAAGTCGTCTGACGCAGATTTGTTGCATACGGGAAATCGTTGTTAGAATAAGCCTTGCATATATACAAATACAAATACAAATACAAATACAACTATTTTATTCAGTAAGGTAAGGCCTCCGGCACATTATACATAATTTACTTTTACATAATAAATTCATATGAGTGACATCATAAAGCTTTATAGAAGTAATTAGTATACGGCACATGTTTTATTATTTAATTTGAGACCTGTTCATCTAAAAGTAATTTTCTGGTTTTAAATGCCACAATTAGATTTTACATAAGTTGGTCTACATTCACTCATTATGTCATAAATCACCCTTGTAGTTGGGTTAGCATTTGACCAGACTTCTTAATACCACGATTAGCAATGCCTAGCATTTCCATACTTCTTCATTTTTGTGTATGTCTCAGTAAACTTATCTTCCTTTAAAAATGAATCATTCAAAAACAAGCATTTATCTTGAGTTTCCCCAAAACGAATTGAGAAGGGAGACAACTCGTTTATTACTCTAGTGTTTGTGACGTGCGTTTGTTATGCTTCTTTATCTTCGTAAGCTTTTGAAACAATTTATAATGTAGTTCATATATTTTTCTTTGTTAATACTGTAACAAATAATGTCCTTTTCTTTTATAAACATTATAAATATTAAAATTGTATATTGTTGTATAAGATAAATAGTTATATATGCGGATATTCGAGAAAATAAATAGGATTTACCTTTTATCCGTTTGTCGGATCTAATCTGTTTTAACATATACGGGGAAACGTAACATACAGTAAAATGTGGTAAAGAGCTTAAACCAGAGTTTGTAAAGGAGGAATTGATCTTTCCACAATGTTTTAAAAGTCATCTGCTTCAAAGGCGTTCGCAACATTCTGTATCTGGGAAAGGGCTTCGGAAACTATCGGAAACTATCACGCTTCCCTTTTCACAGCCTCTTTGATGCAGTGATAACTTACGAACGATATCATTTCTCGAGGTTCCGGACTTCGCTAAGAAGATGCTTGAGACGTTAAAGGAGTGATTTTGAAGTCGCTTCAGAGAGAGCATAATTACAGTGGTAAGATAAAGCAAGGTGCACCGATGTCACGACAAATGTGCTGGTAGTACGAGCAAGGTTTATTAAGTCGATTTAATTTCCTAATATATATTGTTAAGAGCTGAAAGCGGCATTGTGTGCTAACAAAGACAACCGTTCCCGAGGAAGTTGTTTTGGGAGTTATTCATATGTGAGTAGCAAAGGTATATGTATAAGGGGACACTTATATTGCCTTGCTATTGAGCCAGCTGATATATCGACGTGGTAGAGCGTTCGCTTTCGGATCGAAAGGTCCATGGTTCTAGCCCTCGTCAGGTCGGATCTTTGAGGACTTTAACATGTGTATGTAGTTAGGAATGTATGATGCCGAACTCTTAATATCTATCTTATCTAGTATCCGGAGACAAAGTCGCCCGAGTAGATGTTTGGAATGGTACTGCTGGTATTTGACTAACTGATCTTGTCGTTAAGAAGTAGTATGATACCAAACAAACCCGTTTTCCAAATTGTTGTATTCTTAATTATATTTATTTTAAAAGTGACTTATAGGCACATGGAGCCGGTGTTATTTATTACCTTTTTTTGTAGTATTGTTGTGTTGATGTATATACAGAGTCATGTCCCTATAATAAAATATTTACTAACTTACTAACCGAGCAGAATTAAGTTAAATGTACATTTGAAATAAAGGGTTCAACATGTCGTCTGATTGAAGAAAACATAATGTTATGTGTTTGTTTGTTAGGGTTTTACGCCGTTTTCAACATTATTCTCAGTTGTATCAAGGTGACAGTTCACTTAGTTACAAACTTAACACACACAGAAGAGCGTACACTGATTTGTCAGTGATAACAATTCGCTATAAACTGATCTGTTATGTATCCACCATGCGTCAGTTTAATTTAGACATACTTTAACTGACCTCAATACGTAATGCATTTATATAGCTCATTTCACGTTAATATGATAGAAAGAACTAGTTAATCACCACACTTTTATGAGACCATTTCCTTAAGGGCCATTACATCCTTTACCTTATAGGAGGTCGATTCAGGTTTTATAAGCAAACAATATGGTATACAAAATGAACGTACCGTGTATTCAAACAGTTGGAGAACCAGACGTTCCTGTATATAAAGTTACATATACGAAGGATTTATCATGTTTCGAAATCGTTATTTAAACCTTAAAACCTATGTTGTGAGTACTCAAACTAATTGCCTCACGTGGACAATTGTTTTGAATACCGACAACAAAGGGTTTGGTTGAACAATAAGGGAAAGATAATGTAGTGAAAACGATAGTGTACCCCAATCTTACCCGTAATCTACGACACAGGTTGAAAATAAATTGATTCTAGCCGTTAATGTCGTCATAGACATATATATATATATATAGATTAAACAGAGGTAGACGTTCTGAAGGAACACACTATATATAGAGCATGTACACATTTCAAGGGAATGGATGTAACGTAATATTCCCTGATATTTAGTATATAGTGACCTCTACTATATACTCCTATTGTTAACATTATGGGAAAGGAAGATATTTCGATAAAAAGGATTCCATGTTCGTTTTTGAATACGTAAACACGCTGCCCGTGTTTTAAAACCTTGTGGAATGCCGAAGCGAAAAGACACTTCTGGAAAGCAACACCACCATTGATAACAACAACAGAAACCAAAGGGCAATGTTGTCCGTTCTGGAGAAGGCGATAGAGGAGCGAGCGGATGCGTTTAGTTTTATAATAGCGATAATGATACAATATCGATTAAAGCTAAATGTCTTTCATAGTAAACATAAAAAACATAAGAGCCACGTCTGGCGATCTTGTTCTTGTCGCATCTACACAAGATGAACCTATGTACAGTTTCAACAGCATCTTCACTGTCCGCTTGCATGAAGTCCAGACCGGTCTAGCGAAAATATACTAGAATTGTTGTCCCATGATAGGCGTGACTGTCACATTTCTGTATGTGATCTAGTTATCGAGAGCCAATGGAGTTTTCACCGTGCGCTGGCATGTAGTTCACTGATTTAAAAAACTATTTCTAACATACTATAATTTAGTTCAATGCGAGTGACTGCCATCTATCTGCACGTGATCCAGTTACGGAGAATCAATCAGACACAACAACGACGTCCGAACCACAGTGTAGGGTGTATGTATGATGAACTTATTTGGTCCTCCTTCATTGTGCTTATACACCGTTTCAACCGTTATATTATGGCAGCTAGATCAACTACGCATGTCGTTCCTAGCTTCCACACAATTAAATTCTGTATTACATACATTGAAATAGGTTTTAAAAAAATCCTCGAAACCTGGCGGTTATAATTTTTAATTTAAAAATCGGCCAGTATGAGAATACATATTTATACATGTATTTATCAATTGATTGAATGGGGTTTATCGCCGTTTTTTAACAATTTCTCAGTTATATCACGGCGGCCAGTTCACCAACTCATGTTTTTCCTGGTTTTCTCACACCAGTACTCAACACAACAATCTTCCCAAGCGAATGTATTTATCAAAGAGTGTCGCATGTGTAATGTACACATGTAATGCGACATTCAATTTCATATTCTGTCCAATTTTAAATAAAGAATTGTGTCGAAAAAGAAATCAATGTCAAAGGTATTGTCGTAAATATTTTCATGTTGTAATATGTCAACACTATTGTCGTATCAATCAAAACATTTTATAGATCATATTTTCTAGTTATAAATTATGTTTACATTATTTTGAGAGGTATGTTTGTCTAGACTCGTTTGAAAAATATTTTCAAGCTCTATGCCGACAAACTTGTAGAAACCTTTTTAACTCTTACCTGAAATCTGCATTGTTTATTTTTTAGTTATCAAAATATTTCAAAATTCATCCTACATGTAAACAAGATTCTACTTTACGAAATTCGGCGCAGAAAATGTTAATGTTATATCTCGAGATAGTTGTCTCGGAAATATATTTATGTTTTCTGTCAATACTAGGTTAAATAAACATAAAGTACACCTGTCTTTTCGAGAGTTTTTTGTAGATACATATCACAGCTTTAATATGAATCAACATCAACATGTTAGACTACATGCATTTATTTCCGTAGAAGCACAAACTAGGAAGCCAGACAGTCGTGCCTTACTTGTTTGTCGTATAACGTAATTGTCGCTGAAACATGTTATAATATCACGAGCCTTCATATTTAATCGAACATATATACCTCAGCTGTATACAGTTATAATTCGGGGAAATTAACATTTTTCGGGACAGACATCTATTCCCTTTTCTTTCTTAGCATTCATTTTGATCTAGGTAGTAACGCATACTTCCATATAATCCTTATCAATTCTAATACAGATTTAGAATGTTATAGCAGACCGGGCATGGAGTTAACCATCATCCTACACTATGTAAAACCGACATGTACTAATCTTAGTAAACACGGTTTCAATCAGGATTGCAAACAATGAAGACTAAGATCAGAAATCTCATCTGTGCATCATAATCTACGTCTTCATTGCTAGCTTCACATTTGAAATATTTGCAGTAACAACTATTCTATAGATATAATTATACAAGAACGTGTTAATATCGACAATTGTGTGACTGATTGTAGAAATTTGACAGATTGAGGAATAATGAACTGTGAAGCATGAAACATCGGGTACGGTTCTAGGCCATTTCCAAATATATCTGCGAAAACACCGTTACTTAACGGCTGTATAGAAAACCTAACTAATTACAATTGGGAATATCACATATGTTAACTAATGAGTAGTTTGAAATTCCGACCGCAACAAGTTGTATTCCAATACGGGCGTGAAATTAACAATTGTGTTCAAAGGAACAAGAGTGTTCTGGGAAACACATGTGTCGGCTACATGAACATTTGCCAGATAACTGTAACCAATTAAGACCAAATGTGACGGACAGTCTGTAGAACAAGTGATCCGCTAGTGTTTGTCTGTCTCAGAAGTGGAACAAGACTACGACATAAAAAGTGTATAGTTGATTGGAGTACTTTTATACAACTATTCTATTTCGCTTTCTTGATTCCTACCAATATGACCGTTTTTAGAGTGGGTGTATAATTCAGTGTTTTATTATCACGAACTCACAGTATTCAAGTGGAATCTAAATATTTGAAAGCCCAACACAATTGTTCCTTAGTTTAGGTGAAAATATTTAAAACGCTTTTTTTAAAGTATTTTCACCAAAGATTTCAACACAGAATGCTAGGTTTACAGTTATTTAGCCAATGAACATTATGCTATATATTACATTTACACCAAAGAAGTAGATCAGCATGATGATTCCCACAGGTTGATATATGTATGTACACGTATTGTTAGCCTTTTCTAATAAAAGCTAAAGCTTAGCATAATCATTTCACAAATATGGTAGCAACACTGAATTATGCCCTACAAATTTGACAGCATGATTTAAGAAGGAAATGACATACCCGTATAGTGTAAGAAAGATATAAAGACAGTCCATAGAGGAAAATTAGTTACACAAGATACTCTATATAACTACACTATTCTATTCTTCGGTCGTTAATCACAATATTTCCATTAACGATTACGAACTGCAAATTGATAAAATGTCCCACCGAGATAATAATGTTGAAGGAAGGAAACTGCAATAATTGACGTATTGTAGGTAAACAGTGTTGCCGATTTGCTTGTATTGGTACCATTCACGTCATACTTACCGTTCTATTAGAGTCGTCACGCACTCACATTTTGCGACAGATATGCGATTTTTTCCAATATCTTAAACCATTTCCCATATACAGACGCTTTCTGACGCATTTACAGCAGACTTCTTTTTAATCTTTTGGGCGATAGGTGAAATAGCTCATAATTAGCAATTTCCCCTTTTGCCACAATGTTTTCAACTCTTATTAAAAATATCCTTCAGCTGCATATTTGTTTTAAGTAGGAAAGTGATCAGAAATATCTATTGCATCAATTTTGTTTATAAACAATGCACTCGTATTTCTGTATGCATTTTTAAAAATACGTAACAATTTAATATAATAGACATAAATATGTAAACGGTAGGTTGCTTTATCCGACTTTCGCTTACACGATACATGACCATGCAAATTATGAATTAAGATTTGAACACGAAATATCTTTTGTTCACACATTTATGTTGATCGATTTACCCATGCGCACAGGGATTCTTTTTACGTCAATTATGAATCATGGTCCACAAGACGAATTGGCGGAAACTCCAAAATATTGAACTCATACGTTTTCGAAATTTCTTAACAGGGTCTATAAGGTTTTTTACCAAGAGGTTCCGATCAGGCACCTAAAGCTTCGAAACAAGAGGTTCGAACTTGGGACCTAAATCTTTGGAACAAACGGTTCGAAGCAGAGGCTTAAAACATCGGAACAATATATTCGAACAAGTGAGAAAGAGCTTTAATACATGATGTTCGCACCAGGCCTTAAGATTGGGAAGAAAAAGATCGAACCAGGTCTAAGTTTGGGAACAAAATGATCGAAACAGGACTAAGTTTGGTGACACAATGATGGAATCAGGTCTAAGATTGGTAACACAATGATCGAATCAGGTCTAAGTTTGGGAACTAACGGATCGAACCAGGTCTAAGTTTGAGAACAAAAGGATCGAACCAGGTCTAATATTGGTAACACAATGATCGAATCAGGTCTAAATTTGGGAACTAAAGGATCGAATCAGGTCTAAGTTTGGGAACTAAAGGATCGAACCAGGTCTAAGTTTGGGAACTAAAGGCTCGAACCAGGTCTAAGTTTGTGAACTAAAGGATCGAACCAGGTTTACATTTGGGAACTAAAGGATCGAATCAGGTCTAAGATTGGTAACATAATGATCGAATCAGGTCTAAGTTTGAGAACTTAAGGATCGAACCAGGTCTAAGTTTGGGAACTAAATGATCGAATCAGGTCTAAATTTGGGAACTAAAGGATCGAATCAGGTCTAAATTTGGTAACACAATGATCGAATCAGGTCTACATTTTGGAACTAAAGGATCGAACCAGGTCTACATTTGGGAACAAAATGATCGAACCAGGTCTAAGTTTGGGAACAAAATGATCGAACCAGGTCTACTATTGGTAACACAATGATCAAACCAGTTCTAAGTTTGGTAAAATGATCAAACCAGGTCTAAGGTTAGGAACTAAAGGATCGAACCAGGTCTAAGTTTGGGAACAAAAGGATCGAACTAGGTCTACATTTGGGAACAAAAGGATCGAACCAGGTCTACATTTGGGAACAAAAGGATCGATCCAGATATACGTCTGGGAACAAAAGGATCGAACCAGGTCTACATTTGGGAAAAAAAGGCTCGAACCAGATATAAGTCTGGGAACAAAAGAATCGAACCAGATCTAAGTTTGGGAACTAAAGGATCGAACCAGGTCTAAGTTTCGGAACAAAAGGATAGAAACAGATCTTATTTTTTTTTTGGTGGGGGGAACAAAAGAATTGAAGGCAAATAACGTTCGAACTAGGGATCTAAAGCTTGAGGACAAAAGGATCGAACCAGGGACCTAACGTTTTGGAATACATGTAAGACACATGTGCCGTGTCCATTTCCTGATTACAGTTCAATTATTAATGAACAGTATCTAGATATAGCCAATCGCACGTAACAGCGTTCTGCGCAACCGTAAGATAATTAACTGACACGTGCCAGACTGCAAATAATAAACCTGTTCTAATTGGCAAATAATTTGAATGAACGATGCTAGTAAATCGTCTTGTCTTCGGCATTTGATCAAATATGATATATCGTAGATGATATTGCCGATATCCGAGTATTGTTGTCACCAGGTCTTTCGTTTATTGATGGACGCGTGGTGTGTGCAATTATAAGAAATAAAGGCACTGCACTGTCATCAATCAGTTACTTGTTATTTTCAAATTTTAGCTTTTACTCACACAATGGAAATGGATTGATCATTCCCGTGGTGAAGAATTACGTCTTATGAATCTCTAGCTGACGGCGTTTAATAACAATGGGTGAGATACTGTGGGATGTGTCTGACATGCTCTGTTCTGTGTGCGCATGTATATAAAGAATATGTCCTGCTCTGTTCTGTGTGCGCATGTAGATAAAGAATCTGTCCTGCTCTGTTCTGTTATACATATATATTGGAATCTCAATTGAAAGTAATTAATTTATTGTCAATTTGATTTTTGTTATATTGTACATTAGTTTGATGATTTACAAAAGTTCCCCCTTGATATGGGTTATATTTCTTAAGAATTTTGCTCACTACAAAGTATAATTGTAATGTTGATATGTTTATACAATATGTTTATTGTAACAAAATAAAATGTAAAGTGTACGTGTAATAAAACATCTGTTCTGTTCTGTGTTTGTGAAAAAAATGTTTTCGTGTTCTTGTAATGTTTTCTATTTGTAATATTTTTAACATCAGAGCTTCAGTTATTTGGTAGAGCTTTAGGATACACAATTTGCTAAAACTCGAATATGTATAGTAAAGTAGTAGTACATAGAAAGTAACCGCACACATATATACATGTATTGTAACACACGGACAAACAATTTCAAAAATAAAACAACTTATATTAGCATCACGACGGTATTAGATGAATCCACAAGCTGGTCCCACCCACCAAGATAGTCAATGCAGTGACGTTTGAACACAGAAGCCAGCGTACCTGTTACCTACTACTCATACTGATGCGTGGATTAAAGCCGATGCGATTTTTTAAAAAATGTCAGCCAACTCTAAGCGAAAAGTTGCATCCTTATCTAAATTGCAAGAAAGCAAAGGTGCATTAATTAAGTCAGTTGATCTCAATATTGTTTGATGTTGCCATGAAGAGCTCCAGAGCTTAACACAAGCTGCAATGTACGATGATATATAGAATCAGTCCTGCAATCAATCAACGGACATTCAAAACGAACAATATTTCGTGACCTCTGTTTCAGTCACCGACCTTGTTTCACTGTAACGAATTCAGAATGTGTGTATAACGGCTTTTGTTGCATCTTTTGAACGCATGCATATGATTTACAACATCTTTTGATAGTGTATTGCCTGATTTAGCGGAAATGTGACCTTGAAAACAGATGCATTTTGTTATACCTTTATATATGAGCCCGTCCATGGGAAAAGATACAAATTGGCTAATTTAAGCAGTGTAGAATCAAATTAGTTTGCAAGTCCGCAAAGTATGATCAAGATCAACACTCTCAGCTTGTTTATATTCTAAAAAGACTACGGCGATGTACAGGCCGATGTGAACAGTGTTCAACCATTTTACATTTCCCACGGACGTGATCATATTTTAAATGGTTTGAACGTGATCGGGTTTGATCATTATCATAGAAAATCAATTTATTTTGCGGTGATCTACTGGTACAGATGCAAACCTTTTGACAAAGAACTGGATTTTTCGATTATTTGTATCGAGATTGAAAGCAAGGCGTAAGCTTAAGATATAAATTGATAAATAATTCTGAAAAAAATATTCACGAGTCAACACACTCACTGTTCTTTTTGACGTTTATTTAGCCTCAAATGAGGCCAGAACGTTACCTTATTTGTATGGTCTGTATATTATTTCCACAGTAAAGGAGAAGCGTCGTAAATGCGTCTTCAAACTTACAAGTGTAATGAATGTTACCGACATAAACCACTCCTTTTCTACATTCTCTGTTTTTCTCTGGGATTAAACTAAACAAGTCTGCGAGCGGATTGATAGTTATTCCGAGTCAGTAGACAATGTTATATCACAGCGAAGTAATAATTGGTTATAACATAATTCAGATGCGTTGGTCGATTCCTTAAATGTCCATTAATTCATCGCCTCTTTCTGACGTTTAACCTGACAATTTATATTTGAAAATCATGAAAACAAAATGAATCGCAGAGTCTTGATAAGTTAAGATCTGCAACTTTCAACAGTTACATGCAGTTGTAGGTAGTTGCTCTTCCAAGTTTCCATTTTTGATAAGTGAAAGGTATGCACATAATATGCATTGAGAAAACATGTGTCTTCGCAGCAAAAAGTGACAACCCATCCTTGCACGATACACTAGAAGATAATACTGTCTAATTCCCAAAGTGATATGATATTTTCATTTACAAGTGTTCCCATAAGATATGTAATTGTGTTACATTATTTATTTAATCATTTTCAATTTGATTTGTAAGGTGTTAACGTGTATCTATAAACAATTATTTACTGTTACATTAACTTAATACTTTGATATTGTTTCTTCTTGTTCTCTTATGAAAACAGTGCAGTATCTGTTGATATTTCACACATTGATATTTAAACAATAATCTTATTCATGTCTCTTTATACAGCTATATATTTTTCGACTTTTTTTTAGCTTGTTTTGTTTATTTATACCGGTGGAGTTTATACTGTGTATAATCATTCAGTCACTGGAAAGATAGGTAGAAACAGAACTTGCGTGAATGTTTCTGTGCTGTTTTACATAGAGAGAGTGTCTGATACGAACATTAACGGCGGTACGAAGTCGACCTCTTTTTACAGTGTATTTTACAGACTGAATTATTACCGCCTCGGTAGTCTAGTGATACAGCGTTCGCCTCGGATGCGAGAGGTAGCGGGTTCGATTCCTGACAGGGTCTTATAAAATACATTACAACATGGTAGTAATGGCTGCCCCCTCGGGCATAAGGGTTGCTTGGTTAGCATTACAACTGATTGGCTGTTGTCAGGGTAAATTGACCAGTAGTACTGGGGATTTAATTAGGAAACGCCGTAAGCTAACTGAAACATTGTTGAAAACGGCGTTTAGCACCACCAAATTGTGTAAATGGTGAACTCCTAGTTCGCGGTCAAGTTATTTCCAAAGAAACTTTTTAAACACTAATGTATTGATATATGTTTTCATTACGATAGCATATTATCTAAAAGCAATATTTAGAGCCCGTAAAATGGTCTAATCAGCCACTAGTTTGACACATCCTTGATGATTGTAAAAATAAAATTATATGCTAAGTACCTATAGTTCAGATGTGTTTTCAGATTGGTCGTTAAAAGCGGTTTTATGTTCAATCTTTTTGGTATTGATTGATTTAAGCACGAACGGATGAATCGACACAAATACAAACATATACACACAACTGCCATTGTGACAACTATGTCTCGCTAATTGAAAACGGACTGGACAACAAATGAACTGTTGATTTTCCAACTGGACCTGGTCACCACAAACAATCCTTGATGTAGTTATATCACTAGAAAAAAGTCTGAACATAGTCAATTTCGCACTATGAAAATATCAATCAATCTTAATTTATATTGGATGAAAAGGTCCGTATGGACTAGTTATATGCTAAGAATATCTGTATTCATTACAATGTCTGTTTTTTCCGGACGCTTGCTTTGTCCGCATTAATAATTAATTTTCTTCATATTTCTATGTATTATATGTCTGTATTTACCAGACACTTGTTTAACCTTTGGAAATAAAAGTCATGCAATGTCTGCAGTTGCTTACTCAGTTTTTGACGGTTTTCTTTATCCGTATCTTGCAATTTGCTAATTTTACATGAACAGTTTATTAAGTTAAGTGTTGTTTAATGCTACTATCAATATTATTGAAGCCGATATTTGAAGACTACATTACCGTTACTGCAGATTCGTTAATGCTTACACACGGTTGATCATCAGAGTGTCACAATTGGCATTAACTACAACAAGGACTATTATTAACATACGTTTTATGTTGTGCTTTTAAAGTAGTAACCAAACAAAACGACAACAACATTTACCTCTCAATCGAATAATACATATGTAATAGTTTGGGGCACCCGCATCATTATCAGGTGACCTGGGCTCTACCTCAAGTAGAGTCATGCAAACGACTTAAACAATTGTAGCAGTGTAGTCCCTTCTTGGCACTTAGAGTTGCGTGCATACCATTACGACTGATTAGCAGGTGGCAAGATATGATTAACAGGCAGTACTGGATATATACTTGTACCAAGAGAACGTATTGACATGAATAAAATACTCTTGGAATCGGTTAAAACACGGTAAAAAAAACACACCACACACACACACAAATAACACACGAATATACTGAAGGTGTAAGAACATGGCTCTTAAAAATGCTATATTTCTGCTAAAACGCAAATAGATCAAGCTAGTATAGCGGTTACCGGGAAAACATTCCGTTTTTACCATCTCAGCCAAGTGTGCCTAATGATTTATGTAAGAGGTTAGTGCTTTGCAAAGCGTGTGGTAGAGTTATGAAAGAAACTATATGACATTAGCATTACTTTACACACATCTAAGGGAGTCTGACAACCGTCGAATGGATTGGATGTATATTTCTTAACATGCATTTACTTATATTTCACTACACTTTGTTCTATATGTTGGTATTTGATTATACTAAGGTACATATGGAAACATAACACGTATTGCAGTATAATATTCCAATAGCATTTTAAAATGATATTTCACCCTCCATTAAAGAATTGGTTTCATCTAGATTATAAAAGGATTTCTTCTGAATATGCATCATATTTTTCGACGGTTTTTATTGCATTTATTCCTATTCATAATCACATATCAAAATAAATCACTGTTTGGTCTTGGATCAGCTTATTTACAGTCAGGTTGATATATGTATTAATATTCTGGGAAATGGAATTGGTTTTTCGGAGGACACCATAAGCCTGTATATAACAAGTGAGAGTCCAATCCTTACACGTGTAATGGATTGAAATAATATTTTAAACGACTATCAAAGTATAAGCTACAGACAGTCCACATTCATTGCTTTCATTGCCCGTTAAACAAACTGAGTACACGTTTTACATTACAAGACATGGACTTGTCCTATACAAACTGGTAATAAATCAACAAGGTTGTATTGCATAGTTTGAGTACCGTCACTTATAATTCATTCCAGAGACTGAATTATGTAATTCTTAAACAGATGTTTCCACAATCCGTTATTCTGAATTCTCATTGCATATGACTTCCTGAATACACATAAATTAAATAATCCTTTGATCGCTTTTCTCCATATGTTATACACAGCAGTTTGACCAGTAAACCAGAAGGATTCGTATCTATATGTATATTTTACTTGTTTAGTTTGTATATGCATGATGGACAGGACCGTCTTTTGTTTGCCAATATTCTTTGAAACTTATAATGTTTCAATTGTAGGACGATGTCGTGTTATACATTTGATATCCTCTATACCCATCCTATTTAAGGCCCTCCGGTATGATTATATTTTACATTGTACACATACAGATAGCGATGCATGCCTTTAACTGATTGTGAAATATCATTTTGCTGGCATTCAATTATAACACTGATGGAAATAACACCATAGATTAAAGTATTTGTGTCTATGTAAAAATCTGAAGGCTTTTTAAATTTACAGCTCTCTAAATGCTAGACTGAAGTTGTTTAAAGATTCATTTGCATGTGTTTCCATCATGTCTGATCAAGGCGGTGTTCAAAGTAGATAAAAACCCAGGTTTTAGTAAAAAATAAAACAATGCGAACAAGGATATATTGCTTATCAAGAGGAATTTAGCCCCTTTTCTCGCTTTTTCTGACAGGTGATCGGCTGGAGTTGCAGGAAATTGCATGTATGTGAGAGAAAGGTTAAGTACCTGGCAAAAATGTTGCTGAATGTGTGGCTGGGTTGACAGCCCAAGAGTTCCAGGTAATCATTCTAGCATTATATCCCCTGCCTGACAGAGAACAACAACAACAACAATAACATTGATTGAACCCCGATTTACATAATCTGAACTTCTGTCAGCTTTCTACATAACCAAAGAGTACCAACAATGATAAAATAATACCGAAACTGAATTCTTACTTCAGGTCAGATGGAAGCAATTCATTTTCCATAGGCGACCATTATAGCGTTTTGGGCTATGGCTCTTTCCCAACAGCCGAAATAACACAGAAGCCTATAATCAAATAAAGTTTATTATCCAAACTACCAAAAAAGCTATAAAATCTCACATGTTATTCTACTTTTTTTTTAGTTATGACGTCAAATTAGAGGTCATTCTTATTCCGCAGTGGATTTTGTCTTTCAATTTCAGGAAATAATACATGTTGTTCTGAAAATTGCTCCTAAGCTGTCAATAAAGCTAGAAGCAACAATGTTATGATTAAAAAGCAGTCAGAGGGTATTCAACTTTACTTAAAACACTTTCAACTTTCAACAACGTCATTATTGTCCAATGGGAGACCACTTCAGCCTTATGAATTCATCTGAAATCCCCTGGACAAAATTGTCTGCCCGGCATTCTAATCTGAATTGCTTCCCTTTGACCAAGTATTGGCACAAATAATGTTATCCTAAACGATTTCTATCCCTGTGCTCAACCAGACAAGGGTAATGGGAAAATTCCCCCAGATTATAATTGTCTTTGAAAACTAGCTCAGCTTTTACTGAAAAGAATAAGTTAACTTTCTACTAGATGTACACACATTCAAGTCATTTGTGACTGTCTTGTAACAGCTGTTTTCGACCTTTGAAGTTGTATATTTGATTAATCCGGATGACTTTTTACAAACAAACACGTTATAATGAATTGTGTGTAAATATATGAGCATCAATGTGCTATTGTTCGTTAATCTGTATCTTTGTAAATATGTCCAACTTTGTAAATAAAGATTTAGAACATAAACATGAAACTACTGAGAACAGCTCTGTACAATTGTTATTATCTGTGCCTGGGTTGAGGATACTACACAACGTCTACAGACATTTTCCCTGCAGGAAGGTGAAGAATACTACTATAGTAAGGTAATGTATTTTTCACGAGGACCTCCCAGTCATTAAATACACGTTCACTTTATTTTAATTTCAGAAATCGTTTAAATTCGAAAGTGTAAGATCGCATTCAAATGTTGAAATCAAGAACTGACAGAGTTCAAGTATTATTTCCGCACTCAGAAATTCAGCAAATGAGTCTTCTTTGTGATATCTGAACAGATCATATTCACCACTCTCGCAATATAGTTCCTTAGAATGCAACATTGTTTAAATTATGAATGTATCTAAAATATTCCAACCTGTTGACGTATTTGTATCGACGGTCTAGTTTCAGATCAAAAAAGATCTTATGAAATTGCTATGTGAATCGAACAATCAAATTTTAGCTTTCCACTAAACATATATCCGAGACTTTCTCTGGTCAATCTGAGTACACACCAAAATAGACATAACTTGCGGCCACATTTTCGGTACTTAAAATTTCTAGTTCGATGCAATTGCTCACCAACGAAAGGTTTACATATATTAGCAATTAAATTATTTTAATTGTTTTTAAACAATGTCATGTCGCTGGCACTTTCATTTGGCGCAGTGTTTCTTAGACTATCAAGTGATACAACATAAAATACCTATATTGAGAAATCGAAAGACTACGATCTATATTGATTGGTGTAATTTAAATAAATATCTCGATTGAGAATGTCTACGAATAAATAATGTTCTTTTTATTGTAGTGGTAATGGTAGTAAAATAACTCATCATCAGGGAAAGTCGTACTTTTATTCTAAAGTGCATGTGTGTCTCTTGAGTGGAGATGGTTGAATCTTTACATAAAACTCTCGAATCTTTAGTGTCAACAACTAAACTAAACCAGAGACATATAAACACAGTGTATATGTCTCTGACTAAAAAAAAACACAGAAGAAAACAAGAAGAGCATGATAATGGGTAAATGCAAAAAATGTAAATAGAAAGACCCGCAAAAGACTTATACATGTATTGTAAAATACGGACAAAAGATTGGAAAAAAACTTATCATGTTTTACTCTGAACTGATCTATCTCAAAGAAGAATTCATATGTTGGCACCACGACGGTATTAGACGAATCCACAAGCTGGTTACACAAACCAAGATCTGCACTGTACGATATCAGACCAGCAATCAATCAATGGACATTCAAAACGAAACATGTTTCGTGAAAACTGTTCCAGTAACCGACCTCGTTTCACGGTACGAAGTCGGAAAGCGTGAATAACGGATTTTGTTGTGTCTTTTGAACGCATGCATATAATCTACTACATTTTTCGATAGTGTATTGCTTGATTTAGCGGACATTTGATGTTGAAAACAGATGCATGTGTTATACATTATATGAGCCTGCCCATGGGAAAATATACAAATTGGTAGTATATAATTAAACTAGTCTGCGAGTCCGCAAAATAGGATCGAGATCTTTCAGCTTGTTTATATTCGAAAAGGACTACGGAGATGTACAGGCCGATCTGAACAGTGTTCAACAATGTAACATTTCCCACGGACGTGATCATATTTTAAATTGTTTCAACGTGATCAGGGTTGATCATAATCATAGAAAGTCATAATTTGTTTAGCGGTGATCTACTGATACAGATGCAAACATCTTGAAAATGTACTGGATTTTTCGATTATTTGTATCGATTGTAAGCAAGTCGTAAGCTTAAGATATAAATTGATTAATACTTCTGAAAAAAAACGATTCACGAGCTAACAAACTAACTATTCTATTTAACGTTTATTTAGCTTCAAATGAGGCAAGAACGTTACCTTATTTGTATGGTCTGTATATTATTTCCATAGTAAAGGAGAACCGTCGTAAATGCATCTTCAAACTTACAAGTGTAATGAACGTTATCGACATAAACCACTCCTTTTCTAAATTCTCTGTTTTTCTCTGGGATTAAACTAAACAAGTCTGCGACCGGATTGATAGTTATTCCGAGTCAGTAGACAAGGTTATATCATGGCGAAATAATAATTGGTTTTAACATAATTCAGATGCGTTGGTCGATTCCTTAGATGTCCATTAATTCATCGCCTCTTTCTGACGTTTAACTTGGTAATATATATTTGGAAATCTTGAAAACAAAATGAATCACAGACTCTAGATTAGTTCATATATGCAACTTTGGACAGTTACGTGTAAGTAGTTGCTCTTCTGATAAGTTAACGTATGCACATAAAATGTTTTGAGACAACATGTGTCTTTGCAGCAAGAAGTGACAACGGTGAACCCATCCTTGCACGATACACTAGAAGATAATACTGTCTAATTCCCAAAGTGATATGACATTTTCATTAACAATTGTTTCCATTAGATAACTAGTTGTGTTACATTATTCATTTTCGAATTTGATTTGTAAGGTATTACCGTGTATCTGTCGAAATATATTTACTGAAGCCTTAACTTAATACTTTGATATTGTTTCTTCTTTTTTCTCCCGTATGATAACAATGCGGTAGTATAGGTTATTGACCCTGTACTGTGAAATCAGCATTGGACCGAGTTCTTGGGTTGACGTTGCCGAGCTTATAATTGTATTGTCGTGTGGCGTAACTCATGTTATCATTGAAAATTAAATTTCGGCAAATTATATTAACTTTTTCTTTTATTTGGTAGTGTATTTTACTGTGGCAATACATTGACTGAGGCTCTAGGAAAATATAATCATTCGGTCGAATGCACTGGAAAGATAGGTAGAAACGGCACTTGTGTGAATAGTTCTGTGTTAGTTTACATAGAGAGACTGTGTGATACGAACATAAACGGCGGTACGGTGTCTACCTCTTTTTCCTGTATATTTGACTGAATGAATACCGCCCCGGTGGTCTAGTGTTAGAGCGTCCGCCTCGGATACGGGGGGTCGCGGGTTCAATCCTCGGCCGGGTCATACAAAATACTTTAAAATGATAGTAATGGCTGATCTCATTGGCGCTCAGGGTGCGGGGTTACCATCACGCCTGACTGACTTGTGTCAGTAGTACTGGTAACTGACCCAGGAAGTTATATCCCGGTATGGTTTCTATATGTGTGGATTTGTCATTTGAAATAAAATCACTCCGGATCTGCCCGCGATACACTGTATCTTCGAAAAACATCATTATGCCATGTTATTTTAAAAGTACATCATTGCATTTCGAAGTTATAACACGTTCATAGTATTTTACATGTAGCGTTTTAATTTTGACACTTAGTGTGACTTAGCCGTTTGAGTAGCTAGTAGGTCTGACCCACGACACGCCGTTTAAACATGGGAAACAAGTAAACCAAGCTATTTGATGCTCGTTTCATCCCAGTCGAACAGTATATCATCTGCTTGTTATATTTGACCTTAAAGAGTGACCATGCCTTTCTGTCCACACTGCTGGGTCTTGTAAGAAACTTATCGTGTCTCGAAGATCACCAACTGTGAAAATCTGCACATAATTGATTGATAGCACAGACGGTCGAATCGACACAAACACAAACATATACACACAACTGCCGTTGTGACAACTATGTCTCGCTAATTGAAAATGGACTGGACAACATATAAAAGGTTGATGTTTCAACTAGACCTGGTCACCACAAACAATGATTGATGTAGTTATACAACTAGAAAATAGTCGGAAAATAAGCAATTTCGCTCTATGAAAATATCAAACAATCTTAATTTATATTGGATGAACAGGTCCGTATGGACTAGTTATATCTGTATGTATTACATGTCTGTATTTCCCAGACGCTTGCTTTGCCGCATCAATAATCAATGTTCTTCATATTTTTATTTATTATATGTCTTTATAAATCAGACACTTGTTTTACCGTTATAATTAAAAGCCATACAAAGTCTGCACGTGCTTACTCTGCTTTTGACGATTTTTTTTATCCGATTCTTGAAATTTGCATATTTTACATGAACAGTTAATTAACTTAAGTATTGTTTCATGCTGCTTTCAATATTATTGCAGCCATATAACGGTATTTGAAGACTACATTACCGTAACTGCATATTCGTTAATTCTTACACACGGTTGATCATCAGAGTAGCATTAACTATAACAAGGACTATTTTTTACATACGTTTTATGGTGTGCTTTTAAAGAAGGTACAACACGAAGCTACGACTAAATGAAACCTCTCAAATAAAAATGAAATATAACCCTTTCGGTGTTGTTATAGTTGAGGAATCCGCATAATTAGCAAGTGACATGGGCTCTATCCCCAGTAGGGTCATGCAAACGAATTCACAATTGTAAAAAGTCGAGTCCCTACTTGGCACTTAGAGTTGCTTGAAAAGCAATACAACCGATTCGCTGGTAGCAAGATAAGATTACCAGTAGTACTGGATATATACTTTTACCAAGGGAATAATTAACATGATAGAAATAATCTTTGAATATGTACTGAAAGTGTAGGAACATGGCTCTTAAAAATGTAACATTGCTACTAAATCGCAAATAAATCAAGCATATATAGCGGTTGCAGGGCCAATCATTTCGTTTTTACCATCTCAGCCAAGTGTGCTGATTTATGTAGGAGGTTACTGCTTTGCATAGCGTGTGTTAGTGTTATGAAAGAAACTATATGTGATTTGCATTGCTTTACGCACGTCTAGGGGAATCTTATGATTGGATTGGATGTATATTTTGTAACATGCATTCACTTATATTTCACTATACTTTGTTCTATCCGTGTTATTTGATTAAGGTACATATGGACACATAACAAGTATTGCAGTATATCATTCCAACAGCAATTTAAAAGAATTAAGAATTGGTTTCTTCAAGATTATAAAAAGATTTCTTCTGAATATGCATCATATATTTTCACAATTTCTATTGCATTTGTTCCTGTTCATAATCACATATCGAAATAAATCATTTTTCGAATCACTGTTAGGTCTAGGTTCAGCTTATTTACAGTCAGGTTGATATATGTATTAAGATCTGGGAAATGGAATTGGATTTTCGAAGGACACCATAAGCCTGTATATGACAAGTGAGAGTCCAATCCTTACACGAGTAATGGTTTGACATAATCTTTTAAACGGCTATCGAAATTTAAGCTACATTCATTACTTTTATTCCCACGTTAAACAATCCGAGTACACGTTTTATATTAAAAGACATGGAATCTCCCCATCAAAACGGGTATTAAATCAACAAGGTTGTATTGAATAGTTTGAGTACCGTCACTTATAAATCATTCCAGAGACTGAATTATGTAACTCTTAAACAGATGTTTCCATAATCCGTTATTCTGAATTCTCATTTATATGCATGACGGAGTCACAACCTAAATACACATACAATAAATAATCCTTTGATCGCTTTTCTCCACATGTAATACACAGCAGTTTGACCAGGAAACCGGAAATATTTTTATCTATAGCATATGTATGTATATGTTACTTGTTTAGATTGTATATGCATGATGGACAGTACTGTCTTTTGTTTGCCAATATACTTTGAAACTTATAATGTTTCTATTGTCCGACGATGTCGTGTTATACGTTCGATATCCTCTATACCCATCCTATTTAATGCCCTCCAGTATGGTTGTAGTTTAAATTGTATATACAGCTATGCATGCCTTATTACCATAGACTATATATTAACTACCTGTAAAACAATAATACAACAAATCAAACTCTGAAAACTTACCGCAATTTGTTTATCACACACTCCATGGACGTTTTAATTTAAATTTGGATGAATTTTGATAAATATAAAACTAATCTGTCGTAAATACGTTTATTTGGCTCTTGTCTGCAAAGTTGACGACAAAAGTACTATACTTAGTTAAGTCATTGCTCTTTTTATTCAGTTCATAACGTATCAATATAAATACACTGAACTTTACAGCTTTCTATACATTTAACAATAACAGTTGAAAACTATAAGGTTTTTACAAATTTATTCTGTCATAGTGTATTAGCTTGATACCCACTTTGAATCGGTCGCAAATTGGAGTAAACCTAGATCGGCCAGACTTCTATTTTTTTGTTAGAATTGAGATATGATTACAGTTTAAATATCTTTGTACATGTTCAAGGCTTGATTCCCATAGGGAGTCTGGGTATAATACATGTTCGTGTCGACCTTTTATCGAAATCAGTGCCTCGAATGGTTTATTCCCGAATCTTTGGTCAATAAATTGCCAATGATACAATAGGTAAAGAAAACTTACAAGTAGGGGACATGCAATAAGCAGTGAATACTATATGTTCGAAAATTCCAAGTATTTGCACGAATAATGTTATCCTGAACCATTTATATCCCAGTGCTAAACAAGACAAGGGTAATGGGAAAATTCCCCGAGATTATAATTGTCTTTGAAAATTAGCTCAGCTTTTACTGAAAAGAAAAAGTTAACTTTTTACTAGTTGTACACACATTCAAATCATTTGTGACTGTCTTGTAACAGCTGTTCACGACTTTTGAAATTGTATTTCTGGCAGCAAAACATATGTATTTGATTAATACGGATGAGTATTTACAGAAATACACGTTATAATCAATTGTGTGTAAATATTCGAGCACAAATATGCTATTGTTTGTTAATTTGTATCTTTGTAAATATGTTCAACTTTGTAAAAAATGATTAAGGCTAAGACTTCAAACATACAAATACTGAGAAAAGCTCTGTAAAATTGTTACTTTCTGTGCCTGGGTGGAGGATACTACTCAACGTCTACAGACGTTTTCCCTGCAGGAAGGTGAAAACAACTACTACTACTATGGTAAAGTAATGTATTTTTCAAAAGGACGTCCAAGGCAATAAATACACGTTCACTTTATGTTATTTTCAAAAATGATTTAAACTCGAAAGCGTAAGACCGCATTCAAATGTTGAAAAATCAAGAATTGACAGAGTTCAAGTTCAAGTTCAATTTTTTTATTTTCGCACTCAGAAATTCAGCAAATGAGTCTTCTTTGTGATATCTGAGCAAATCGCGAAAAATAGATAAAAACAAGAGAACCAAGGATGGGTGCTGAACGCTCTTCTGTTTTTTCAGTCTACGCTTTACTTTTTATTTATAAAAAAGTATTTTAATTCGACATGAATATTTAAGTTTTATAAAAATCTCATATACATGTAGTTGCTAAATTTGTTAAAGTTTAAAAACAAGACTTACAATTTGGAAATGCAAGCAAGTTCATATATACGATGAGGAAGATCCCAAAGTCGAAAATATGCTTCATCTGTGCGTGTGTGATATATACATCCCTCCCGAATATTCTACCTATACACACTATACATAACAAATGAGGCTACTTACTACATGTAAAATGCAACGACCTATTTTTAGTATATTACCGGTCTTTTTTTGTAGTTTTAGTAATAGTGTCCTATACCTTTATACACCGAGCCCGAAACACAATCCCACATAATGTTTTCGTAAAATAGTTACTGCACACTAAGTTTGGTCACATTAATTCAACTACAACTTAAGATATTTCTTTTGTCTATTTTCTATTTAAAGATAAATTTCTTCACCTTTACCCCATGAACCTCAATGAAAAGTATTTTTAAATATATGTACCACACTTAATGATTACGTTACATTATGTCAACTGTAACTACAAATATTGAATATAATATCGTTGTTCTATTTTAAGTAACAGTGACCTTGACATTGACCTTAGCCCCCCCCTAAATTACAATTAAAGATTATTAAACACCTACTATAAACAAAATGTGGATTGAATATATATATATTATCGGTTTTCTATTCTTAGTTACAGTAACATTGACCTTTATTTACTGAGCCCCAAATAAAAGCACACTGCAACTAAATCTCTTAATAAATACTTTCTTTACACTATGTTTGGTTGCATTATGGTCATTGTGTGTCATTAGTGAGTTTGACATTTTTTAAGTTAAGAAGAGGAAATAATCCAGTCAAAATACATAACAGGGTTATGTAACTTGTAAGACAAACTCTGCCTTCATTATAGTGGTCATTTGATAGAGATCAAGTATCAAAGTTTCAAAGTGATTTTGTATGTAATATACCAAAACGCAAAACTTATTCCACGCCGAATCGATTCCGGTGACGACACCGACGAAAACGACTATCAAGCGTCGACAAAAAAGAAGATGATCAATTCCGGTATTTACATAAATAACATCTAAAATAGAATTGGTAAAATCTTATCGTAAACAATATAGACTTAAATACGTTAAACTTCAAATCGTGAACAAGAAGATCGTATCTTTTGTTATTTGAAGAAATTGAATACCATTCTCTTGAGAGAAAAACATAGACATCGAATGTTGTCGTTTACGTGAAATTGCTTGTTTTGCAATTAGTCCTCTTCTCGAATAAAATAGTCTAAACTGCTGATGCGGTGAAATAGTCTCCCAAATACAATAAAGCAGATCTGTGCATCTGACATAGAGATAAAAAGGTGATGTGCAAAAACTATTTAATGACTAGAGATGCCTGATTGTGAAGTAACTGGAGAATTTCACAGAGCTAGAATAAAGAATGCATTTTATATGTTCAAAACCGTCAAGCTATTTCAAACAAGTCGGAATGGTAAGTCCTCAATAACAGTATCATAACAGAAGAATAATATTAGACAATAATTGCACTAGGTTCAAAGTATATTTATGTAAACGGATTAAGAACGGATGTTTGACCACAATAAAAAAAACATTTGAATAAAACAAGTGTTTAAAAGAATGTACAGCTATTGATAAACCATCAAGCTTTGAACAGATAGCATAACTGTCAAGGGAAAAACATATGATGCATAACTCGGCGAGAATTATTTCCCTTATTCAGTGACGTCACTCGATGACTGCACATTATGGAATAGTCTGTCTCCACGCAAATGTGTACTTTCCTGTAATGTTTTTCAGATACGTGTAGTAATAGCGTTGATGCATGTACATGCAGGCTAATCCTCTAGCTTGAATGACTAATACAGATCATGATTGTTGATAATTGTGCTTTTATGGCTATACTCAAGAGTTCATATCATGTTTTGAAGAGAGGAAGACAAGGGAATGACACTTGATTGTCACATTTACACTTTGTCATGTTTGCAAGCATATACACTGTAAACAAAGATAATACTATTGAATATTTAATAAGTCCGTTTAGGAAAAAACATACATGCACCGGGTCGACACCATCGATATTAATTTCTTTACTTCGCCTATTAACACTATCAGACATGATTTAGTTTGCAAAAGCTTTTCTAATGATTTCCTTAATGATTTCCATATAGGAAAATGGCATTATGCAATGAATCCACACTATCAACGTTAGACAAAGTTCCGTCGATAGTCTACGCTAAGAACTGGGAGAATATATATATAGTGCCAAAACATTATTTATACCGACCGTACTTACATACAGTTGATTATTGCGCCGTGTAGTAAAAGGTGACTTATGATCTTTGCCATGGAGGAGCAAGTGACTTTTCCCGCAGTTTCTACTATTTTTTCCATGAAAGTGGAACCTATCTTCACGGACGTGGAACCTGTGTTTTCGCTCATTTTTTGGAGTAGGGTTTCTAGAAAAACCGAATAAACAGATATTAACCAAAATACATTTCAAATGTATGGTTTACTTTATTTCAGTGTATATTTTCTCATTTTATACATTTGTTTGGTTAATATAATTATACAAATATTATCATTATTAAAGGGTTATTTGGAACTTAAACGACTGAGTTGCCCGGTAGTGTCAATCCAGAGGTATGGGGTTCAAATCCTAGTCCGGATCTGGATTTGTATGAATGTTTTAAGTTTTTCCCACTCAACTAGAGGTCACAAACTCATCCTTTCCAGGAACAAATGCCTCCCGTGTATCGCTGCTATACACCGAAAACGTTAAAGAACTAAGTCGTCCCCTCTGGAAGAGCTAGGGTTAGTATCTTACTCTGTCTCTTGAACTGCTTGTACATGATACAGTGTATACTATCAGATTGAACTTAATATACCAAAATGCTTCTGCTCAATCAGAGCAATTGGTCTCTATAATTACATTACATTACAAAACCGATGCTGAAATAGACACACGGTAGTGCGCCCCAGCGATAACAAACCAAAATACAACCTAAATCTAACAATAAACTGTTCAGCATGGTGGTCGAGATTATTTTTATTGTTATGATAAAGAATGATTACCATCATTATTGTGAATTGAATCTAAGTGCTTATTATAAGCTGAATCTATGTTGCTAATGTTAAACAGAATGTACATGGAACAATTATTCGTGATAATGGTTCTAAATTAAGATAGTGAGACAAACAGTTAAATACAAAGTCCAATTTGAAACAGGCTGTACACACATATAGTAATTAGCTTTATATGCAGCACACATAGTTGCAAATACCATGATCATTGGTTCGAATCCCTGAAACTGAATGTCTTTTAATCTCATTACCATTTTAAAATAATACTATTTTCGTGTTATTTGAAAATTCTCTTCTGCCTTTTTAAATAAAATTTTAAAATTTCAATCTATTGTTTCGGATTAACCATTTGAAATAAAAGCTATATGCCGATGTATGATAGGTTGTAACTTTCAGGCCAATATTACATACTCATTAAACAAATGCACCCGAAAGGAATCTATGATTGACTTAATGAAATTGTCAAGAAAGAGAAGAGATGATCGAATATAAGTTAGATAAAAGTTCAATAAAGGAAAGCGATCTTTGGCAGAGTGGACGTTTGATATGGTTTCCTTGCAGGTCTTAATAAGACGTTCTTTTTATGTCGTGTACTTATTTGTTTACTTGTTAACAATGTATGTCCATTTAAAAAGAACTTTCGTGCATGACGCCCAGTTGTGTGTAACTCTGATTTAAGGGGCTCCGTAATGGAGAATAACTAAATCGGCACCCATTTTGAAACTGTTTACACCAAAGCGGATTAAAATCATTCACAACAAAAATAAACTATTTGCTTCAGTATATCATTGAAATGTCTTATATCTCGAGAAAAGCAAAAGGCTATATATTTTCCCGTGGCTATGTTTCTTTATTTTTAGCAAGAGGCTCATAAGAGCCAATTGCTATAGTAGGCGAAATACGAAGACACTCATCATTTTGAGACCGAAATCTAGACTAGTGTTTTACAATACCGGTATTATTAATCGGTATCTGTCTTTCTATATCAGCTCCACCATCTCTGGTTCATGAAGATGTCTTGATAGTTGCATATCGTATATAATGTCAATGAAAGTGGATGAACTGTAGAATATTTGTTAAGAATGAATGGACTGTTGCCAGCTAATACCAAAGTCGTTCCTTTCAAACCGCCAAATAGTTAAAGTCTAAAATGAAAATGCGGTAACGTGTTGGCATATGAAGCCGGAAAACGGATTTGACTCGACATCACTTACCAAAAAGAAAAAACTCGACAGAAATTTTATGTTAAAATATACGAATTAAATGATTACAAAAATATGTATTTCTACACTTTCAACAGGACTTGATCACGCGACATGCATAGAGAAAGTAAAGCGGTATATGCATTCTTTCTTCAGGTGTCATCCACAAACTGAACACATTAAAGCAGTATGTGCATACTTTCCGAGGTGTAATTATGATTGCGATTTCATAATTACATTTGAAAGGGGAGAGTGTTATGTATATTGTCTTAACTAATTAACTCATTAATGAAAGTATATCCACGAGAAGCCACGCCTCTTAGTGTAACATATTTCTATATGACCCATATAGTCCATGTTAATCTGTGTAGTATTAAATATTCTGCTAAGCTATATGGATGTTCCTTCATTTATTGTTGTACACATACGCAACACGTTGGGATTTTGTACCGCTATAAATGATAATGATTGTGTTAATTGAGTTCATCTTGGTCATTGGAACTTAATGGCTAATCATAATCGGAACAAATTTAAGCAGTATGTGCATACGTTCATAAGGTGTATTATGATTGTGATTTCAAAATAATTTGAGTTGATGAGTTTACATTGGAAGGGGAACAGTGTTGTGTATATTGTTTTAACAAATGAACTCATGAATGAAAGTGTCTCCACTCAAAGCGACACCTTTTAGTGTAACACATTTTTTATAAACCCATGCATTTCATGTTAATCTTTGTAGTATTAAATATTCTACTAAGCTATTCTGCTGTTCCTTCATTTAATGTTTTACATATACACAACACGGCCCTTATGTTTATAATTGAAAGATGTATTCGCATGTGGTGCACACTTGCTAGGATTAATATCAATAGAAATTGTGTATCGTGATAAACACTACAGAGTAAAAAGTACCACCGACCGATCGATAAGTACCATCAGATCAATAACTTCTACAACCTGCTCATTGAACATTCACACATTTTGAGAATTTGAAAGATTAAAAAAAAGTGCATGTATTTGTTCACCTATGTTATGGAAAAATGACTTGTTCAGTTGTTTTGAGGCAGCTGCGACTGTGAGTGTATAAAGCCATGCTATACTGACCCCGTAACATTTGGATTATTTGTAGTTTACTGTAAAATAATCTCCAGGCACGGAGCATGCATTATTGTTCTATTATAGCACAGTGTAAATACTATTTTGTTTATAAAATGAATCATGTTAATTTTAAAAGTGTTACATAAGTTATTTCAAACAAGGTAAAACAAATATGCCACCATCTTTTGTTGTGAGTAACCAGCAAATGTAGATACAGATTGTTTATTTTTTGCCTTGATATTTTAATAAGAATTTCAATTTCAATATAGTTATCATTGTAATGCAGCATTCTTTTGATTTTGATATAGCATGCATTGTGAATAATGCATCAATGGGTGTTTAAACTATGCAACGACCTCTGTGAAATACCTTCGGTCAAATTTAAAAAAAATGCGATAGACCCCCATTCTGTGTATACAATAGTGTGCATTCAACTCAAATATTATTCAGTTAACGGACATAAGGTCTTCTTGTGAAGTGTATGTGATGAAAAGAAAGATCGGTAAATCCTTGTCCTAATTTGATTCATATAACACTTTGCTTTGCTTGCAATGAAATAATCGGTGAAATACTGAAATAAATAATTGAATTTTTATTTGGTATAACTTGTTGTTATTATATCCTTTATAAACTACTAAATATACCTCCATAATAGGATATATATAGAGAATGAATTAATACATGATGTTTTATGGCGCACCGATAGAGGAGGTCATTTAGCAGGCATATTGAATAAAATGATTCAAATCCCACATATATGTTGTCTAATATCGGATTAGGTGAAATAAAGTACCAGAAGCAAAATATTTGTGATAGGAATACAATTAATGATCTAGTAAAGTTTGATATGACCGTTCCAAGAAAATCAACATTGTGGACTGTAATGTTTCGACTCAGATCAACCTGCGCAGTCCGCAGAGGCTAATTCGGGCTAATTATCAGGGGGATAGAGGAAAAGAGCAATGATACATGAAACAGAAAATCCATAGACAGTGAAAATTGTCTGTCCGGATTGTCCTGCGCGGCATGCTTAGGTCCACAATGTTGATTTTCTCGTAATTCGTCTCATATATATGCGTATTAAATGAAATTGAATGTAAATTGTACCACATTTTAGTGTAAAGTACATTCTACTTTAAAAAAGAAATAGCATGTTTTGGGACAGTGTCGAATACATTTTGAAGACTATCGAAACTGTTGTATGTAGAACGCATTGGTACAACGTGAATGGAATCGATAAGTTGTTCTTGAGTGCCAAATTCGGCAACAGTATATACTAACCTCTACTGAACGAATGAACCTGTAATCGGAGTTTAACTAGTCAAGAATTGGTTTGATTTTATTCAATTTTGTGAATATATCAGTATCCCTTTTGGATTGCTACGAATAGTGTACATAGTAAACATTAGAAGGTTTAAAATCAGAATATGGACAGTTTAAGTGCGATATCGGGAAAGATATCGCCAACTTGGCATTTGTATCCGCTTTCTCGTTACTTTTAATCCCTTTTTTCTTTTCCATTTGATTATATCTTCAATCAGACATATTGAACAATATCTTTCACAAAGCCTTTTGTTACTTAAAAAAATGCCTATATCGTGTCATAGTGAATTTGTATTAAATGACATTTGTCTTGCAACGAACAATTCAGCTGAAGCGTAATGGATAGTGAATTTTCTTTATCTGTTAGGAGATAGTTAAAGAATGAATTATGTTGTGATTTCGATTGCTTTACCAGACGGAAAATCTAGTCTGTTTTTTAAATATCTGTTAGCTATTACAGGAAATGATGATAACATCATACGCCTTAAAATGTCTTGCAGTCATGAATATATTTTGAATATCTAATGCAAATATACACGCGTCCTGTAAATATTTATTACTTTTGTACACCCACTAACCATTTAAGTTCACAATATCTTGAAATTCTGCGGTTTATTCCATCAGAATTCCTGAATGATCATTAATTGTTTTATCTTCATTTCAAATTCGCTGTCGAATAAAGCCATGGAGAACTTTCTAAAAGCTCTGCATAACACATGTTATCAATTTCTTGTCAAAAAATAAAGTATTCGTAGCTTATATATTATGAGGTGCTTTACAGAAAATTTAAATTCCTAGAATCATGATTATATGATGTTACAAGTACCGAGCACATTCAACTGAATCTTTTAATTGTTCTGTATATGATATGATTTAACGTCTCTAATTAAAATTTACCCCCACCCCTCCAAAAAAGAAAAAACCCACACAAAAAAAGAAAAAAACAAAAAAAAAACCAGCCTATTCCATTTATTTTAAATACGACATTTATATATATTTTTAGACCGTAATCTTCAATTCTCCCAGGTGTTTCTCTTTCAGAGTCAATTCTCCACTGATATGTTCACCTTATTTGAAAACGATGACCTTTGTCAATAAAACTATTATTATCCGTTTAGCTTCAAATAAAATCCTTCGGTAACATTTTATTATGGCGGGCAATTTATGTTTTCCTATATCCCACATTTTAACATTAATTTGTAGCCTTTGTCAGACAAATCTGTCGGTATTCTGCCATCGGGATATTTGACGGTTTTGTACTAGGAAGCCGCTAATATCGGAGCATAGCCAGTAACGGATCATAGCCGGAAGCGACATACGTAGGAATAACATATTAAAATGAAGCAAAACTGATATTGATTGTGTTTGTAAGTAAACAGAGCACATTCAATGAGAATAATTTATTTAATGTTAAATAATGAGATACTGAGTTCTATCAATCCATATCACCCAAACTGTGAGTGATATAGCTATGACGTCAAAGGGACTAACGTGACGTCATTTTCCTAGTATTCGGTCATGTTATACTACACACATTATATATATATAAAGAAATACGTAATGGGTATTTATTGTATGCCTATCGATGGATTATAGAGATATCTCATGAGAATATTTTTTTTTTCTTCACTCGATGAAATAAAAATCGATCTTTCACTGAAACAAACAAATATCCTCCATATTATTTTTTCGTCATCAATTATCATTATAAAAGAAAAATGTTTGTTTTGAGTGGATATGGAATATATTTCAACTCGAAGTGATACAGTTTTAACATTTTCAATTGTATCACTTCTCAATGAGATATATTCCATATCCACTCAAAATAAACAAATTTTCTTTTTATTTAATGATAATTGATGACGAAAAAAATAATATAGAGGATATTTGTTTGTAGAGAATATCCTCTATGTATTGCCGATATATTAAAAAGTACAGTTAATAAGATGTGTTGTGTAAATTAACGGTCGATTTACAAATGATAATGCTTCTCGTGTAGTCTGAATTCATGACTGTTTGAAAAAGTGCAAGTAGAAATCTTGCTATTTTATTAATCTGCAGAAAATTGGCAATCAAGAAGGACTGCTTTTGTAAGCTAGCTTGATGTATTGGGTTGTGGTAATATCATGCTGCAGGGACACGGTGATTGAAATGTACATCGTAAAATGCGATTTAATTTAATTGCACATTGTTTCATTGATGGATAATGTGTCAGAAATAAAAGGCAAATTTTTAAAACACGTTTATCAACTCCAAACTGTAGGCAATTATATACATTGTATTTATATTCAAATTGTTTAAGATCATTAATAATTATTTGTTGTTTCCGATTTCATTACGAATTGCACATTGTGTCATTAATGGATAACGTGTCCAAACTGTAGACAATTATATACATTGTATTTATATTCACATCGTTTAAGATCATTAATAATTATTTGTTGTTTCAGATTTCATAACGAAACCAAGTTAGAGATCAAACGCATTATACAAGTTCGGTCCAATTACTGTTGTTTCAAATATTATTATTATCATTATTATTATCATATATCACATTTATATAGCACTTTAATCATACAATACATACGTTCAAACGTGGTTAACAATCAAGTATACTTAATGATAAAATGTATCACTAAAGCAGTATGGACGGTGGTATATCTACAGAATGCTAAAACCTAACAGAAACTATTAAAACCCCATATAAAACTGACAAATTAAAGCTTGTGTTTATAATGACAATTAGTTCCAATAAATCTCAATAAAGACGTGTGTCTTCAGAGCTCTTTTAAAGAAGCAAACGTGTCACAGTGCCTCATACCTGATGGAAGATAAATCCATAGCTTCGGGGCAACAGTCACATAACTTCTGTCACCATACATTGCGGTCCCACTTTGTGGTATAGGTATAGAGTTATAATTACCCAAGAGACGTGACATTTTCCCCGAAGTTTGTCCTCACAATAGCATTTGTCGCGTTACAATATTCTCCAGGGCTCAATTTTGTGAAACATTACTTGTGCATCTGTCAAAGCACGTACCGTAACCCAACATCTTGTAACTGTATAAAAAGTGTAAACGAAGTCGACTATGTATACTTAGGACTCAAATACATTGCATTACAATTGGTTACAGATACGGAAACACACTGGTGCTTTTCTTTTCGCAAGTTCAGTCATACATGTCTTTAACTATTTCCCACATACACAGGACTCCAAACCTATCTGAAGCAATATTTTCGTCAAACAAATTTGAAAAGGAGAAGCTGTTCATATAGGTTAACTTTACCTTTACCAACACATTTTCTTTATCTGTCGAAAAGTAAAATGTAATTGTACTTATTTTAACAATTACTTCTGTAGACATTTTAATGAAAGAGGGAGGTCAAGCCGCGATGCTTAATTGATAGCGACAATGGTATGAATGCAAGTTGGTGAGTTTGAGTTAGAGTCCACGGGTTCTTACCGATAATTGATTATTAAATAGCCATTATGACTTGCATCATTCGTTGTCCACTAATAATTAATTCGTTGATTGATTGGGGTTTAACGTCGTTTTAAACAATTGTTCAGTCATATCACGGCGGCCAGTTCTCCTACTCATATGTTTCTTGGCTTTCTTACACCAGTACTTCATACAACATTCCTTCCAAGCAACTAGCTGCTTTTCCACAGTCCATCAATGAGCTTAACATTGTATATGTGTAAAGAATGCTGTGGCGATTGGGGAATAGTGGTGCGAAAAGTCATAGAACAGATGGTAAGATGAAATGTTATTCATGATAAACTGTTTAAACATTCCCTAATTCTGACTAGGCCAACCTGCGTTACAATCCAATAAATCAGAGGTTAGTATATGAATCTTTAAATAATTTGTGATTATCTATGAATTAATGTAAATGTCAACTCTTGACGGATAGATATATATGATACGGAAACTATACCATCCAATTTATGAATTATTCTTGTGTTCGACCATCCTCGCGAGCCGCCAGGGGTAATTTGCTGATTATATTACCGTATTTATGGGAATGTTAATGTACGAAGCGAAGATGGTCTTCCACCAGTGGAAGGAGATAATACCGTGATAGAGCATTATAGAGGAATCACACGTTAACACAGAACTTATTTCTTAAATTTTATTTTAGAAAAAGGTAGGTAATGTGTACATATAACATTCCGCACCTATACATACTTTCTACGATGCTCAGGTGACATTAAATCCCGATGTCCTAAGACACATTTACCTGCATGATGGAAACGGCCGAATACTTAAACGGAAACATCCGATTGTTTGACGTGAGCTGGGGTCTTATGTCTTTCTTGTATGCATACTTAAGGTGGACTACATACATAGATATTCGCGTGAAAGCGTTTTATAATGTTCATCGTCCCCCTTTTCCGATGAGTTTGATGATTCAGGAGACGAAGACATGAAGAATTGTGCATTTTGTCTTACCAGTTCAAACTATAAGGTTCGGCTAGGAAATGACGGCGATACCTCACAGGTTTACAGGTTTTCAGTAAATGATTGATTTAATATATTGTAACGCATCCACTTGAAAAGTTTGACCTTTTTTAAGTAACTGCTTCATTCCTGACCCTTATGAATATTTAGTATTACCCTCTCCAAACCCACACACACCATTTCATTTAAAAGCTAGAACAAATGTTTCTTATTGTTGGAATTTAGATCAAAGATAAGTTTGAAGCATACTTGTCATGTTTGCCAGACGATCACAATAATCTCATTTGATTCGGTATTGTTCTTATGATCACAGTTGAATCAATGTTGAATGTTTACTGTATCTATATTAGCACACTCGAATATTAATCTTATAAAAACAGAAATCATCTATTGTCACACATGATATCTGATAATACGTATGATGTAAATCATACAGCGATACTAGGTCTTCAATACGTTAATTTATGATTAGTTTAAACTTATTTATTTTACATCGATTGCGAAACAAGCCTTTGGCTGATATTAATCACTCTCGATGTTTGCTTCCTGGAGACTTAACCAGTACTCGCGCCATTTGTGTGGAAAAATCCCTAAGTCAGGACCCGCTCATCACGGGACTCGAACCAGGGACCTTTGATATGAGAGGCCGACGCTCTACCTCTGCACCACTGTCTCCCACAAATTAATTTATAGATCGTGTAAGAAGGGAAAATAGAACGTAGTTCTTCAAATTCAGAAGGTTTAACGAATAAGCGTGATCCGTTCAGAACTCGATAACCTTGATATAGCACTTCTGATAGTAACGAGGGATTATTTACAAATGTTTTATATAGAGTTTACATCGCGTCTCTGATGACTGTTTTTAATGTCAATTTTCAGGAAAAACGGCAGCATAACAGAATATATCTCACACTCGGGAATTGTATCGCTCCCAATCTAAATAGTAAAGAAATTTGAGTTTAGCTTTTAAAACGTTGCAACTGAAACTTACTGCTGAGCGTAAAACGTTCTGACACTTTTGTCGTCTATCCACAAGGGACACAGCACCAACACTATCATTCTCTCTTTGTATGAATCTGTGGCTGCAGTTTTACTTATCTGCAGAATATTATAATCTTTGAAGTACATGATTAAAGTTTCAATGTGATCGAAAGTCGTCCAAATTGTATTTTGTCTCGCGAGGTCCAGTTCTCGGCATGGCGGGACCAATATTGTGTTGGTCTTTGTGGTGAGTAAAGCCAACCCACCTTCATTTGATCTGTACTGTGAATTCTATTGACACTTTCATTAAATATGATTTTGGAATTCACGTACCTTGTCAATGTTAAACATTTCAAACGCAAAGGTAAAGCCAATTACATATGAGGTCGCGCCATTGTTAAAGTGAACTTATAATAGTGTTATTAAGAGGGATCTGATTGGCTGTTTGGTGAAGTACAACATTGTACTGCATCCAATCAGAAGCAATATTGGCTATCTCTCATAACGCTAGAACGATAGTTAAAAAATCCCACGGATGATGTTGTAGCATAGCGGAGTCAACAACTGTGAGTGTCTGACGATGTTTATAATTTTGCAATTCTAAACGTTCACAAAATGGATGTTCATTGAATTGTATCACGATATCATTGAATTAATAATGCATTAATTGCAAAACATTTGATATGTAAGCCTCTGATATCCGATATCAGTTGAGATACAATTAATGAACGCTTATAGCTACACCGGGTTTTCCTGTCAACTATGTCTAAGTGTCATGTAAACCATCTAGTTATATAATGCCATACACAACCGCCATTACGGACAATTCATGTAGGCATAAAGACTTGAGTTTTTAAACGCTTAATCAGTACACATTGATACCTTTGATATAAGCTACATTGTATATTAAGTGAGATATAAAACCTAATTAGGAATACAGAAAGACAGTAAGACACAAACCATTACTTGAAATATTATGAGTTTGAAGGGCGTAAAGATGTTATTCCGATAATACGCGAAGTGTGATATTTCTTTTCATCTTATATTCTTATACTCAATCGGTGCTGTGTTCGTGTTAACGACCATATGATTGCAAATAGAATAAACCTTTAATTTAATCCCTAAAATAACGACTTATTTGTTATATTAGTCGATTGAGCTGCTGTTTTATTTAGGGGAGTTGTTTTTGTCGTTTATTAATATAATATTGTTACTTGTAAGACAAAGACATTTCTATACAACCTCTTTCCGTATATCATATTTATTGTTTTAACCTAATGAACTATCATGAACGTCATAGTCAGAGTTTATGCTTTAACATTTTTCATTTAAATTAAGAAATGCATGAGTACAATAGAGACACAAAATAAACATTACAATGTGAACTATATTGTAGTTTTTCATAAAGCATGTCTGAAATGCATGTATGTAAAACTAATCTAAAACACCATAACAGATGACCATTCCAATACAAATGGTATTTTTTACAATATTGATTAAACTTATTTTTGATTTGTGTACGGAGCAAATCATCACGGTATGGTATTACAATTCAGATCTCGATGTATCCTAAATATTTCATAAACAATAAATTTACAGCATTGCAGCTTTACATGGTACATACACTATTTCCAAACAGAGATTCACTAACACAATTTCATGAACAATATTTATAGGATGTTTACATGTTATTTTTCTATCCTGAACACACTTGATTACAAGCGAATATTACACTGGAGCTAGCTGTTATAGTTACGTGGTAGAGTGTTCGCCTTCGGATTCAATTGTCCAAGGTTCGAGCCCTGGTCAGGTCGGATCTCTCATGTATGTTACAATGGCACCCAACATGGGTCTACATATGAACAATCTCGTGAACGTTGCACAACATTCGCAGAATCAGGAAACTCGAGGCCGAATTTCAAATATGTAGGGGGTGTATGTAGCAAGGGTATATGTATAAGGGGACACTTATACTGCCTTTCTATTGAGTTAGCTTTTATAGCAAAATGGTAGAGCGTTCGCCTTCAGATCGAAAGGTCCAAGGTTCGAGCCGTCGTCAGGTCGGATCTTTGAGGATTTTTACATGTGTATGTAGGTAGGAATGTATTATACCGAGCTCTTACTATATACCTTATCTAGTTTCCGGAGACACACTCAGCTTAACTGATGTTGTCGTTATGAAGTAGTACGATACCAAAGCAAACTCGTTTTCTTAATTTTATTTATTTTTAAAGTGACTTATAGGCCCATGGTTTGTATTATTGATTTGTTTATATACACAGTCATGTCACTATATATAATAAGATATTTACTAAATTACTTACTTACTGACTAGAATTAAGCTGAATGTACATTTGAAATAGATTTGAACAAACATTATGTGGTTTTCCTTTGTTTTGGGAGGGGGGGGGGGGGGGGGGGTCGCCGTTTTCAACATCATTTCAGTTATATCACGGTGACAGTTCACTTATTCACAAACGTAACACACAAATAAAATCGGACAATGATATCATTAAATCACCGTGTAAATAAACAAGTCACGATTGGTCAGTGATCACATTTCGCTATAAACTGTTCTGTTTATGTATCCACCATACGTCACTTTAATTACGATTTTATATAGCTCATTTCACGTTAAAACGATAGAAAAGAACTAGTTAATCACCACTCTTTTATTATACCATTCTCTTAAGCGCCTTTACACTATAGGAGGTTGATTCGGGATTTATAAGCAAACACTATGGCATACAAATTGAAACTACCGTGTATTAAAACAGTTGGAGAAACAGACGTGCCTGTGCACAGAGCTCCGGATACGAAGCAGGTATCATGTTCAAAATCGTTATTTGAACCATAAAACCTATGTTGTGAGTACATGTACTTAAATTAATTGGCTCACGTGGACAACAACAAAGGGCTTGGTTCAACCAGAGGTAAACGTTCCGAAAGAAAAAAACTAAATATAGAGCATGTACACATTTCAACGGAATGGGTGTACTGTGAGGAATAAAATGAATGGTTTTTAACCACCACTTTATAGCTAGTAAAGTGACCTATACTATATACTTCGGTAGTAAACATCATGGGAAAAGAAGATATTTCGATAAAGAAGATTCCATTTTCGTTTTTGATTACGTATAAACTCGATGCCCGTGTTTTAACACCTATTAGGATGTCAAAGCGCAAAGACACTTCTGGAAAGCAACACCTCCATTGATAACAACAGCAGAAACCAAAGGGCAAAGTTATCTGCTTTCCTTAAAAGTGTAATTAAAAGAGAATTCGTAACAGAATCCGGAGAAGGCGATAGAGGAGCGAACGGATGCTTTTAGCTTCATAATAGCGATAATGATACAATATCGATTAAAACTAAATGGTTTTCATGGTAAACATAAATACATAAGAGCCACGTCTAGCGATCTTGGTCCTGTCACATCTACGCATTATGAAATCCCAGATGATCCTATGTACAGTTTCAACAGCATCTTCATTGTCCGCTTACATGAAGTCCAGACCGATTTGTAACATTTTGCGTAAATATACTAGAATTGTTGTCACATGATGGGCGTGACTGTCATATTTGTGTATGATATCTAGCTATCGAGACTCACCGAGTCATCACTGTGTGCTTGCATGAAAGTCAAGACCGATTTGTAACATCTTTAGCAAATATATTAGAAGTGTTGTCCCATGATGGAAGTGACTGTCATAGTTGTGTATGCGATCTAGTTATCGAGATTCAACGCAGTCGTCCCCATCCGCATGCATGTAGTTGTCATTGATTTGAAACTTCTTCCTAACATACTAGAAGATTAGTCCCATGGGAGTGACTACCATCTATCTGCATGTGATCCAGTTACGGAGAAGCAATTAGACACAACAACTACTTAACTACAAGGACGTCCGAACTACAGTGTCGGGTGTATGTATGATGAACTTATTTGTTCCTCCTTCATTGTCCTTATACACCGTTTCAACAGTTTTATAATGCCAGCAGATCAACTGTGAATGTGTTTTCTAGCTTCCACTCAAATAAATTCTGGATTACATACATTAAAACAGATTTTAAAAAAATCTTCGAAACTTGGCGGTTATTACTTTTAATTTAAAAAACGGTATGAAAATACATATTTATACATGTATTTATCAAAGAGTGTCGCTTTTGTAATGTACACATGTATTGCGACATTTAATTTCATATCCTGTCTAGTTTTGTATATATAATATTGTCGAAAAGGAAATCAGTGCCAAAGGTATTGTCATACATATGTTCATGTTGTAATATGTCAACACTATTGTCGTATCAATCGAAACATTTTATAGATCATATTTTCTAGTTATAAATTATGTTTAAATTATTTTGAGAGGTATATTTGTCTAGACTCGTTTGCAAAATATTTGTTAAGCTCTATGCCGACATTCTGATCGAAACTATCTTATCTGTTTCAGCGTCAATGGCAATATTGAGGCTTTCGCAAACAGTACAGATTCAGGTGAGGCAGCTTGTAACGAACTGTCTGACCTGAAATCAATATTGTTTGCCTTTTAGTTATTAAACTATTCCAAAACTCATCTTACATGTAAAATAGAGTCGCCTGCTTTTGAATATGGAAGAGTCTACTTTAGGAAATACGAGGCAAAACATGTTAATGTTATATCTCGAGATACTTGTCTCGGAAATATATTCATGTTATCTGTCAAAACTAGGTAAAATAAAACACCAAACACACCTTCCTTTTCGAGAGTTCTTTGTAGATACATATTACAGCTTTAATATGAATCAATATCCACATGTTAGACTACAGGCATTTATTTCCGTAGAAGCACAAACTAGGAAGCCAGACAGCTGTGCCTTACTTGTTTGTCACATAAAGTAATTGTTGCTGAAACATGTTATCATCTCATGAGCCTTCACATTTAATTGAACATATTTACCTCTAATTACAGTTATAATTCGTGGGAAACATTAACATTTTTCTGGATCAAAATATATTCCCTTTTCTTTCTTAGCATTCATTTTAATCTAGGTACTAACGCATACTGCCATATAAACCTTTTATAGATATTTCGAAAACAGATTTAGAATTTCATAGTAGACAAGGAATGGAGTTAACCATCATCCTACACTATGTTCTAGGCCATTTCCAAAATCTATCTGCGAAAACACCGGTACGTAGCGGCTGTATAGAGTACCTAACTAATTACAATTGGAAATATCCCATATGTTATTTAATGAGTAGTTTGAAATTCCGACTATTCTAATACTGGCGTGAAATTAACAATATTGTTCAAAGGAACAAGAGTGTTCTGGGGAACACATGTGTCGGCTACATGAATTTATGCCAGATGGTTTAACCGATTAAGACAGAATGTGATGGACAGTCCCTGGAGAAAGTGATCCCCTTGTGTCTCCCTATCGCAGAAATGGAACAAGAATACGACACATAAAGTGTATAATTGATTGGAGTAGTTTTATATAACTATTCGTAATTTTCACTCTAATGATTTTATCCAATATGCCTGTTTTTGGAGTGGAGGAATTATTCAATATTTGTTATCACGAGATCACCATATTCAAGTGGAATATATTGAAAGCCCAATAAAATTGTTCCTTAGTTCAGTTAGGTGAAAATATTTCAAACGATTTGTTTAAAGTATTTTCACCAAAGATTTCAACACAAAATTCTAGGTTTACAGTTATTTAGCTAATGAACATTATACTATATATTACAATTACACTTATGATTAAGATCAGCCTACAGTTTGACATATGTATGTACACGTATTGTATTTAATAAAAGCTAAAGCTTAGCATAATCATTTCATAAATATGGCAGCAACATTGAATTATGCCCTATAAATTTGACAGCATGATTTAAGAAGGAAACGACTTAGACTTATAGTATAAGAAAGCTATAAAGACAGTTCATAGAAGAATATTGGTTACACACTATTTATATTCACAATACTCTATCTAACTACACTATTCAATTCTTCTGTCGTTATTCACAATATTTCCATTAACGATCACGAACTGAAAATTGATCAAATATCCCACTGAGAAAATAATTTTGAAGGAAGTAAACTGTAATGATTGACGTATCATAGGTAAACAGTGCTGCCAATTTGCTTGTATTGGTACCGTTCACGTCATACTTACAGTTTTACAAGAGAAAGTTGATGCAACGCATCAATGTCGCCGGAAATCCATACTGCAGTTATGCATAACACTTATATTAAATTAGTGAAAAAAAACAGTCATCAACTGAGGGGCATATTGGAACATCATTTTCTCTTGACGCCAGCCCTGATTAACTTGATTTTTTTGTCAACGAAGTGAATGTCCTTCATTGAAATAAAATTGAAGCCTTTCATTGTTTATGATCAATCTCCATTCTAAGGTAGGTTGTCCATACACACAGCCAACTACTCATTATTGATCATGAACAGTAATGGAAATGAGTAATCTTGCCAATCATTAGTCTTAGTATGTATACAGTGCTTCATTAAGGAATAATTATAAGATTTGTGAATTCCACATACACTTTTCAAGATGTTTTGCAGAGTATTTGAATTTTATTAATTATCAATACAACCTCAAAACAGACAATTTAGGATTTGCATACAATAGCACGTCATTTTACCTTTCCCCTATTAAAGTCAACATTGGACACCTTTGCAGCAATCTACTTTTAAAACAACGAGAAAAGGGTTTAATCACTGAATACATGAGTTTTTCTCTTTTTCTCAAAATCATATTAGCTTGGCATCCTAATTATATCATACTTTGACAAATATTAAAATGTCGTCCAATATTTATAAATTAAACCACCCTCGAAATATAATTTCAGTTAAACAGTTAAATTTCATTGAAATTGGTGTATAATTTCAAACTTAATTTCGAACATAAACTGAACCCTACAACATGTTAATTTATTGTAATTCTTTCCTTCCTTTTTTATAATGAAAATAACAAACTACTCATGTTTTAAAATTATACTATGATGAGCGCCCTTGTGTCTATGATGCATAACAATATGCAGATCCCGAGGCAAAATGCCTGTAGGAAATATAATGACACTTTTAAAATTGTCAAGGACGAAATAGTTTTGTACGAAAGACACGATTCGTGAACCATTTATTATTCGCAGAGTTGTCGTTCTTTACTCTATCTTTATATGCAGAGAGTGTTCATTTAAAGTAATTTTTCTATTAAAACCAGTTTAATCTCATTTTGTTCTTTTCTTCATTTGTTTCGAACCAAATAAACATTTTAAATCAACTATGATAATCTTTCTTTCTCCTACATTCGGCCGTTGCACTCGTTCCGTGACGAATAAGAAATCAATTTTTCGAGCGACATTTCTTTGCTGCATAACTCGTCAATGCCATGGAAGAGCTTTTCTAAGTTTACATTTTACTTACGGTTACTTCCCTTTTTATTTATGCAATATGAAACTAGGTCACGAACTAAGGAGAAAGCGTTTTGACGTTCACGACAACAGGCATATATTTGAGACATATTTTCAAAATATTTCTTATTTTTATTTATGTTACCAGTTTATGTTGATACTTATTTAAAATTTCCCACCTATAAACACATTTTGAAACATCTACAGCCCGGCGACCAATAATTTTGAACACTCGCTTCTTCATATCGAAATGCGCATGCCCGAAAATCGATGTTGAAGGTCACGAAACTAGGACACGACAGCATAAGTATTTGTAAGTGAGTGTAAAGAACGGCTCTCTGCAAAGGGGATTGATCTACGCAGTCAGTATTGGCTAGTTACGTGATCAACAGTTTGAGCTTAGAAACTGTTCATATTTTAGATATACATGGATAAACATTATTAAATGCATTCTTCACAAATCAAGACATCTCTTTGAACATGAAAATAACATTCAGTAAGTTAAAATTGCTATGAAAAGGAGAATTCGACGTCATTTCAATCTCGATATTGACACATAACAGTCTGCTGCAAGTCTAATAGGGACTGTTTTGTCTTCATTAATAAAACAAAAAAACATAAATGCGAGTCAAATAAAGAAAATGCAAGTACCTTAAATATCGGAATATTTATTTCATTTTAGATGTGTCATATCTTAGTGTTTTTAAACAAACGCAATTTTAATATGTTCAAGACATACAAATTAGTTTTTTTCTAGTAAAAACTCGTCCTCCCATGTCATTTCCGAAAACCTATTAAAAGTATAAGTCGCGGCTTCTGCCCGGCGACTAATTAGTGTCGTCACGCACTCGAAAATTGTGACAGATATGCGATCATCTCCAATAGCTTAAGCATTTCCCACATACAGAACCAGATCCAAATTTGGGGACACAGGATCGAACCAGGTTTAAGTTTAGGAACAAAAGGATCGAACCAGGTCTAAGTTTGAGAACAAAAGGATCGAACCAGGTCTAAGTTTGGTAACAAAATGATCAAACCAGGTCTAAGAATGGTAACACAATGATCGAATCAGCTCTAAGTTTGGAAACAAAATGATGAAACCAGGTCTAAGAATGGTAACACAATGATCGAACCAGGTCTAAGTTCGGTAACAAAATGATCAAACCAGGTCTAAGTTTGGGAACTAAAACATCGAACCAGGTCTAAGTTTGGTAACAAGATGATCAAACCAGGTCTAAGTTTGGGAACTAAAGGATCGAAACAGATCTTAGTTTCGGAACGAAAGGATCGAACCAGATTGTATTTTGGGAACATGGGAACAAAAGAATCGAAGGAAAATAACGTTTGAACTAGGGACCTAAAGCTTGGGAACAAAATGATCGAACCAGTGTCCATTTCCTGATTAAAATGCAATATTTAATGAACAGTATCTAGATATAGCCAACCGCACGTAACATCGTTATGTGCAACCTTTAGCTCATTAACTGACAAGTACCAGACTGCAAATTATTAAGCCTGTTCTGATTGGCAAGTAATTTGAATGAACGATGCTAGTAAATCGTCTTATCTTCGGCATTTGATAAAATATGATATATCGTAGATGATATTGCCGATATCCGAGTATTATTGTCACCAGATCTTTCGTTTATTGATGGACGCGTGGTGTGTGCAATTATAAGAAATAAACCATCAGTTATTTGTTATTTTCAAATTTTAGCTTTTACTCGCACAATGGAGATGGATTGATCATTTCCGTGGTGAAGAATTACGTCTTATGAATCTCTAACTGACGGCGTTTAATAACAACGGGTGAGATCATTTGGGATGTGTCTGACATGCTCTGTTCTGTGTGCGCATTTAGATAAAGAATCTGTCCTGCTCTGTTCTGTTATTTATATATATTGGAATCGCAATTGATAGCAATTCATATATTGTCAATTTGATTATTATATTGTACTTTAGTTTGATGATTTACAAAGTTCATCCTTTATATGAGTTATATTTCGTAAGAATAGCGCTCACTACAAAGGATAACTGTAATGTTGATATGTTTATAATAAATGTTTATTGTAACACAACAAACTGTAAAGTTTACGTGTAATACAACATCTGTTCTGTGTTTTTTGGAAAAAAATGTTTTCGTGTTCTTGTAAGTATTTTTATCATCAGAGCTTCAGTACTTGCTAGAGCTTTTGAATACCAAACTTGGTAAAACCCGAATAATATTATGTAAGCTTTAAATGAAAGTTCCTTTACATTGATACATATAGGTTCGACAGGTCAATCCCCCCAGCTGGGCGGGGGGTTAGAAATAGCCCAGCTGTCGCACTACAGTGTGGTAGAAATCCACCACTGTGCCTGCTCGTTTGCCGTGAGCTGCAACCCGTGTCGCCTGATGATGGGATCCTGGTAGTTGAGTAGGGTCGGAGTATGGCAATTTTAAACTCGGATTCTGCAATACACTGCTTTGGCCTTGAGTTGGGTTAAACGGGAGGTCAGGAATGCCCGCCCTGATCAATCGGCTGGTCATGTTTAGCCCTGATACCCTTTATTTAGTTACATTTTCTTTTTCGTTATATTAACTTTTTACGAAATATGTTATTTCATAAATATTTGTACCCGTTTACATTTGAGACAAGGTTTATCAGAAGGCAGTGGCTTCAGGGTCAATCGGCTAAAAGAGATGTTTATTTGACAATCTTTCAATTTCATATGGTAGTCCATGCTTGGTCGGATACCACATGAAATATCAGTTTTATCAATTTAGTCTGTTCTAGACGAGTATGCCGGTGGTGTAACTTTGGCGTAGACCGAGATGGATATCCCCGGAATACGTCCCCTTGTTGGGCTCCGTGGCGGGTGAAGGACACCACCGATGAAATAATCAAAACTGACAAGGCCAACCCCAAAAAAGCCAAGCATACCCAGTCTGATGTTTCAGATGATTCCGGTGACGAAAGTCACCGTTTTAATAGTTCTACTTTTCCCTGTTTTTTAGTTATTAAATCTACAGATGAAAACAAAACCATTTCAACGCTCTCTCCATTTGTGATTGAGAAACAATTATCATCTATTATTGGAACTCCAAAATCAGTCAAAAGTTAAAAAGACGGTACTTTACTTGTTGAAATTTCCTCAAAAACTCAATCTGAAAATCTCTTAAATAAAAAAGTATTTTTTGAAGTACCTGTTAACATATATGCTCACCCTTTCCTAAATTCATCAAAGGGTGTCATAAGATGCAGGGAACTTGCAAATTGTCAAACAACTGAAGAAATTACTGAAAATTTAAAATGTCAAGGTGTTACAGATGTGAAACGTATCAAATTATACAGAGATGGGTCTGAAATATTGATCAACACTTACATTTTTACTTTTGATACGCCAAATTTACCAAAAGAAATCAAAATTGGTTACCAAATAGTCAAGGTTGATTGTTACGTACCCAATCCCTTGCGCTGTTATCGATGTCAAAAGTTCGGTCACCACGAGAGTAAATGTAATGGTTCCTTTGTCTGTAGTAATTGTACTTTTGTTGGAAATGATCACCAGTTGTCTACCTGTACTAATACTGTTAAATGTGCGAACTGTGGCCTGAATCATGCTGCAAGTTCGAAGGAATGTTCTTTTTGGCTTACACAGAAAGAAATACTTAATGTTAAGTATAAACAAAATGCTAGTTTTGTGGAGGCCAAGAGGCTTGTTGCTCAACAACAAGACATTGCAGCTAGATTTAATGGTGACAACAGTTTCGCATCTAAAACTAGACCAACTATCAGCTATCAGGCCTGTAGTCAATACACCGCCACCCTCACAAGAATGTACTACATGCCATCGCCTTTTGAAGGTTTTATCTCAAAGATTTCCCGACATCAGTTTACAGTTAAAAGCAATTATGTCAAATGAACAGCCCTCTACTTCTGCCCATTCTTCATTACCATCAATTAACAAAGAAACCTCTGGCAGTGCTGCATCATCTTCGAAAGAAAATGAGTCTTCTTCTAAACAAATTGAGTCTTCTTCTAAACAAATTGAGTCTTATTCTAAAGAAATTAAATCATCTTCTGGAAAAATTGAGTCTTCTCCTAGAGAAGTTGAGTATACTCCTAAAGAAGTTCAGTCTTCTTCCAAGGAAATTGATTCTTCAAAAGGAAAGGAATCTTCTAAAGTTATAAAAAATAATTCAAAACATACAAGTAAATCACCTGATACGAAAAAATCTTCAATTATTTCACTTAAACCAAACCAACAAAATAAACCTAAGTCAAAATCACACTCAAAGCCCGATTCTGAAGGTTTGGAGAAACAAAAACCTAGAAAAATTAAGGTCCAATTAAATAGAGCTAGTGACTCTCAACCTAAAATTACTAATCGTTTTCAGACATTGGATAACATGGAGACACAGAAAACTGAGTCTCCTAGTCCATGGTCGGATGAGAAAGATGACTGGAATCAAAACATTGACACCTGGCATACTTCGATACCTAAAATCAAAATTTGTGAACCTGTATTCCAAGGCAATTTGAAATGAATTCCATAATCCAGTGGAACTGTCGTGGATTTAAAGCCGATGCAAGTGCTCGAGCTTGTGGTGGGGTGGCAATTTGTGTTAACAACTCTGTTCCCCATAGCTTAGTCTCACTTACTACAACTCTGCAGGCAACTGCGGTGAGAATTTCATTGAGCAAAACAATTACCATATGTTCTTTGTATCTTCCGCCAAGTCAGCCTCTTGATAACGAGCTTGTCAATCAGCTTCCAACACCTTTTATGATAGTTGGTGACTTCAATTCACACAATAAGTTGTGGGGATGTAGAGACACCAATAACAAAGTCCAAATATTAGAAGATTTTATTTTTAAACATGACCTTTGTATTTTGAATAATAAATCTCACACCTATCTGCATCCTGCTACTGGTTCTTACTCATCTCTTGATCTTTCTATTTGTAGTCCTGATATATTTGTTGACCTTAAGTGGAAGGTGGAAGACGACCTTCATGGAAGTGATCATTTTCCTATAATTATCACTGAAACTGGACCATCTGTCCAGGGGCGCCCGAGACGATGAAGGCTCCACAAAGCGAACTGGAATTTATTCCAGATGCGATGTGAACGTTCCATTAATCCGGATGCTTTCTTGGAATGTGATGACCCTACACAACTATTTACTTCTTTAATGTATCAAGCTGCTAAAGAAGCAATTCCCCAAACTTCGACAAATCCAAAGCACCCTCACAAACCTTGGTTTGATGAGGATTGCAAAAAGGCTATAGGAACACGCAAATCTGCTCTCAGGCAATTTAACCTGAGGCCAACCCATCAAAATCATGTATACTTTAAAATATCTAGAGCAAAAGCTCGTAAAACAATTAAGCACAGTAAACGTGCGTCTTGGAGACAGTATGTATCTAGATTAAATTCTAGATCATCTGTCAAAAAGACATGGGACATGATAAGGAAAATAAAAGGAAAGAGCAGTTCGCTTAGTGTGAATCATCTGAACACCTCAGACGGTATCAATACCTTAAAGAAGGATATTGCCAACACGTTGGCAGATTCCTTTGCACAAAAGTCGTCCTCTTCAAACTATTCTCCAAAGTTTCAAAAATGTCAACAGCAGAAGGAGAAACGGAAAATTAACTTTAAATCGAAAAATGAAGAGGCCTACAATAAAGCTTTTACGTTAAAATAATTAAAATCGGCTCTCAGGAAGTGCCATGATACCGTTGCGGGTTCAGATGATATACACTATCAACTGATTAAGCATTTACCTTTTCTGTCCCTTTCTTGTTTACTTGACGTTTATAATCAGGTTTGGCGAACTGGAAATCTCCCGAGATCTTGGAAAGAGGCCATCGTTATTCCAATTCCCAAGCCTGGTAAAGATACAACTAATCCTGGGAATTATCGTCCTATAGCCTTAACTAGCTGTATATGTAAAAACATGGAAAGAATGGTGAACGACAGACTTGTTTGGTTTCTCGAAAAGAACAAACTTATTACTACTTTCCAGTCTGGTTTTCGTAAACATAGAAGCACAGTGGATTATTTGATCCTTTTTGAAACTGTTATCAGAGAAGCATTCATTAAAAAGGAGCACGTTGTCTCCGTCTTCTTTGACTAAGAAAGTGCATATGACACTACCTAGAAATATGGTATTATGAATGACCTCTATGATTTTGGCTTAAGAGGTCGTCTTGCTTATTTCATTTCTGCTTTTTAAATGAACGTCAGTTTAAAGTTCGTGTTGGTGATACTTTGTCTGATCCACATCAACAGGAAATGGGTGTTCCCCAGGGATGCATTCTTTCTGTAACACTTTTTAGTGTGAAGATTAATAACATTAACAAATCTGTTAACCCTGGAGTTGAATGTTTTCTATATGTTGATGATTTTTGTATTTGCTACAGATCAAAACATATGCATACAATTGAAAGACAATTGCAACAAGTTTTGAATAATTTGCAAAAATGGTCAAACTAAAATGGCTTTAAATTCTCTATGCACTTTTGTCAACTTCGTAAACACCATCTAAATCCAGATTTAACACTAGATGGCACTCGTATTGAAGTTGTGCCTGAATTTAAATTCCTTGGTCTATTGTTTGACCCAAAACTGACATTTATTCCACACATTAAATATCTTAGAAATAAATGCCAGAAAGCATTAAATCTTTTACGCGTTGTATCCCATATGGATTGTGGAGCTGACCGTAAAGTCCTCTTGAGACTTTACAGGTCATTAAACCGATCTAAATTAGACTACGCATGTATTATTTATGGCTCAGCACGAAAGTCATACATTGCAACACTTGATACCATTCACCACCAGGGTTTACGGCTAGCCCTGGGCGCTTTTCGAACATCGCCCGTGAAAAGTCTCTATGCAGAAGCCAATGCACCATCATTATATTTGCGCCGTCAAAAACTAGCTATGCAGTATTTTTTAAAACTTAAGTCTAATCCTTCAAATCCCACTCATAGAGTTGTTTTTAACCCTTTATACAAGGAATTATTTTTAAAGAAGGAACGGCTAATTCCACCTTTTGGTATCCGTTACGGCCCAGAAGTAGCAAAGCTTGATGTTAATCTTGAGGACATCGCGAGGCAGGAGATTTCATATTCTCTACCTTGGACTCTAAATAGTCCATCATTCATTTATGATCTTGCGACCGATAAAAAGGCATGCACAGATCCTATTGTTTTTAAATCCAAGTATATTGAAATTAAAAATACATATTGTGGATTTATACGGATGGTTCTAAGGATGGCGAAAAGGCTGCTGCCGCCGCAGTTGCTGATGGCGATGTGATAACATTTCGGTTGCCAAATAATGCTTCTGTATTTTCTGCCAAGTTAAAGGCAATTCATTTGGCTTTGGATTATATTGAATCCGAAGGTTATTGGCGATATATTATTTTAACTGACTCATTGTCTGCTATGCAGACACTTCAGAATGACAAAATAGATAACCCTATTATTGTTAACCTCCTTTCTAAGTTATCGCGTATTTGTGCAACAGCACATGTAGTATTTTGCTGGATCCCCAGTCATATGGGCATTCACGGTAACAAACATGCTAACTTGGCAGCAAAGTCTGCTCTTTCACAAGATATTTTACCTTTTAAAATACCTTATTCCGATTTTAAACCTTTAATAAATGTTTTACTTTACGATAAGTGGCAAAGTGATTGGAATGAGCAAGTCAATAATAAACTGCACTCAATCAAGTCAGTACTTGGTGAGTGGCTGCCAGCTTTTAGACCCTGTCGCCGAGAAGAAATTGTCCTTGCTCGTTTACGCATTGGGCACACAGGGTTAACTCATGCATACTTACTGAAAGGTGAGGAAGCACCTCAATGTATTCCATGTTTTACACAACTTTCAGTACAGCACATTCTTCTGGAATGTGCTGATTTCGCTCCAATGCGTGATATATTTTTCAAGGCTCAAAGTATGCGTCAGCTCTTTGAGTCTGTCAAACCTGAACTTGTATTTGATTTCCTATTAATATTTTTAATAAGATATGATTATTTCTTAAATCGTGCTTTTGCACATGCATTACTTTTACAGATCCTGTTCCACATGTTCTCAGATATTGTTTATCTTTATGTTAAGTATTACATAGTAGTAACTTGTTTGCCTAAATTCTGTTCTACATTGGCTTACATGTCGTTTTATATTAATGTTAAGTATCGCATACATCATGTTTGATTGTTTTGTCTAATAAACTGGTTAGTTATATTTCAATTTTAATTATTAAGCGCCCAAAATGACCTTAGTTGTCGACGGGCCTTAAAACACCATTCATTAATTCATTCGACAGGTCAATTATCAGTTATCGAGCATTCTTTTATAAGTCATATAGCGTAAATTCAAACCTATTTGAAATTGCGAGACCGATTATAGAATGGAAGAATACCAAATCCAATAAATTAACAACTCATCTAAGAAAGAATTTTCAAAACGAAAGTAAGTGGAACTGATGTTAAATATCAGTACTGTCTTTATGCCATCTTCTCAAACGCGCCAACGGTGAAGATTGTACTTTAATTTTACAATGCAATTGTGTCTCTCGAGTGGAGATGGTCGAATTCTAACCTATTATTCTGGAAGCTGAAGTGTCAACAACTAAACAGACCACACAGGTATTTGAAGAAAACAAGAAAAGGATGATAATTGGTAAATGCAAAAACCGAAAATAGAAAGTAACCGCACACAAATATAAATGTATTGTAACACATGGACAAACAATTGCAAATAAAAAAAAAATAACATGTTTTAATCTGAACAGGTTTATATCAAGAAATATAAATCAATATATTAGCACCACGAAGGTATAAGACGAATACACAAGCTAGTCCCACACACAAAGATAGTCAATGCAGTGCCTTTTGAACAAAGAAGCCAGAGTACCTGTGACATACTACTCATACTGATGAAGCCGATGCGATTTTTAAAAAATGTTAGCCAACTCCAAGCGAAAAGTTGCATCCTTATCTAAAGCACTAGAAAGCAAAGGTGGACTAATTAAGTCAGTTGATCTCAATAGTGTTTGATGTTGCCATGAAGAGCTCGAGAGCTCCAGAGCTTAACATAATCTGCACTGTACGATGATATATAAAATCAGTCCTGCGATGGACATTCAAAACGAAACAGTTTCGTGAAAACTGTTTCAGTAACAGACCTTGTTTCACTGTAACGAAGTCATGCGTGTTTAACGGCTTTTGTTGGGTCTTTTGAACGCATGCATATGATCTACAACATTATTTGATAGTGTATTGCTTTATTTAGCGGATATTTGATATTTAAAACAGATGCATTTGTTAACTAACTATTCTATTTGACGTGTATTTAGCTTCAAATGAGGCGAGAACGTTACTTTATTTTTATGGTCTGTATATATCCATAGGAAAGGAGAACCGTCGTAAATTTGTCTTCAAACTTACAAGTGTAATGAACTTTATCGACATAAACCTCTCCTTCTCTACATTCTCTATTTTTCTCTGGGATTAAACTAAACAAGTCTGCGAGCGGATTGATAGTTATTCCGAGTCAGTAGACAAGGTTATATCATGGCGAAGTAATAATTGGTTATAACAGAATTTAGATGCGTTGGTTGATTCCTTAATTGTCCATTAATTCATCGCCTCTTTCTGATGTTTAACTTTGTAATATTTATTTGGAAATCTTGAAAATAAAATGAATTGCAGACTCTAGATTAATCAATATTTGCAAATTTCAACAGTTATGTGCATTTGTAAATGTAGCTCCTCCAAGTTACCTCTCCTGATATGTGAAACGTAAGCTCATACAATGCTTTACGACAACCTGTGTCTTTGCAGCAAAGAAGTGATAACCCATCCTTGCACAATACACTAGAAGATGATTCTGTCTAATTCCAAAAGAGATATTATGTTTTCATTAACAGGTTTTCCCATTAGATAACTAATTGTGTTACTGAATTCATTTTCGAATTTGATTTGTAAGGTATTAACGCGTATCTGTCAACAATTATTTACTGAAACTGAAACTGAAAAACTTAATACTTTTATATTGTTTCTTCTTTTCCATATGAAAACAATGCAGTATCTGTTGATATTGCACACATTGATATTTCAACAATATGTTTTATTCATATCTATTTATAGCTATATATTTTTGCTGTCGTGGGACGTGACTCATTTAAATTTTTAGTGATGGAAACGGTACTTTGCATGAATGTTTCTGTCTTGTTTTACATAGAGAGAATGTGTGATACGAACATAAACGGCGATAAAGTGTCCACCTCTTTTTCCTGTATATTTGACTAAATGAATACCGCCTCGGTGGTCTAGTGTTAGAGCGTCCGCCTCGGGTGCGAGAGGTCGCGGGTTCGATCCCCGACCGGGTCATACAAAGTACAAGAAAACGTGGTAGTAATGGCTGCCCTCCTTGGGCATTAGGGTTGCTTGGTTAGCATTACGACTGATTGGCTGTTGTCAGGGAAAATGAGTCAGTACTACTTGTGATTTACCCAGGAAAGGCCGCCATACGAGGGTCAGTCGTAAACCCGGACTGTTCTCATAACATACGCATCTTTTATTTGATAGTATTAATACTCGGAAATATTAAAATATGATGTGTTATAGTCATGTATAGAAAAACTTACATGCATTTAATTCATATAAATATTTTAGCATTCATATTCAATGATGCAATTTATGTGGTACGAAGCAGTTTGACATTATACATACATGTATTTAGGAACCAATCTAGATGTATTCTTTCTCAAATCTTCAGAATTTGGCGCTTTAACGCCATGATTTTAGACACGTTGTCATAATCATATCTGTCGAATACTTCTTGGAACTTTTGACATCATATATGTCGTAATAAGTATTGACTCGCAAGTTGATGATTGCTACCCTTCAATAGGCGCAATCGTTACAACGTCAACGTCATTTGGCACGGAGCAGCGTTCAGTGATAAAATATTGCGCAAATGCAGGAATGACTTCTACAGAGACTTTTAAACTCATGGAACGGGACCCGAACAGAAAGATCAGCCGAACAATAGTGTTTAATTGGCATCGACGGTTCAAGGACGCCAGAGAAGAACTTGAAAACAGATCTCGAGTCGGTTATTTGAACTGAACATGAATAAAGTGTGTTCGATAAGTGGATGGAGAGACACCGGAAATGCGTTAATGCATGTGGTGAATACTTTGAAAAGGCCTGAAGTTAGATGTGTCGTCGCGATATGTTGTGTTTACAAAGTGCTCCTTGCGGTTGATGGTTGGGTGTATCAACGTGTTGATATTTAATGGTATACACTTTGTGTACTGTTAAATGTGCTACATCACTTCAGTAAATATCTATCTTTCAGACTTTTGGTTTATTTTAGTATTAAAACAAGTAGTATCAAAATGGTTCGCAGAGTCAGAGAACTTTACGACTGACCCTCGTATAACTGGAGAATTGTTCAAACCAATTGTCTGAATTGTGTATTCCTAGTCCGCGGTAAAAAAAAAATCCAAACAAACTTTCTAAACACTAATGTATTAATATAAGTTATCATAACGCTAGCATATTATCTAAAAGCAATATGTAGATCCCGTAAAATGGTCCAATCAACCACAAGTTTGACACATTATTGATGTTTGTAAAAGTGAAAATCTGTGCTATAACCCTAGTAATAGACCTTGATCACTTGACTTCAGAGGTGTTTTCAGATTGGTGGTGGTAAGAAGCTATTTTACGTTCAATCTTCTTTGTTGGGTAAATCTGGTATATTTTCAGATATATAAAGCTTTTTACTGTCACAAGCTTACTTAGTGTGTTAGAACACTCCGAATACACCTATGGATACACTGCAGTTTTCGGGATTGCACGTGACACGCCTTTTATTTAATAATATGCAATATACAAAAACAATTCAACTAGGCTTCTTTGTAATATCCCGGAATTGTATCTATATGTGTGGACTTGTCATTTGAAACAGAATCACTCCGGTTCTGCATGCGATACACTGTTTCTTCGAAATACGTCATTATGTCGAAATTATACAACGATGATAGTATATTACATCTTGTTTTAACCTTAGCACGAAGTGAATGACAAGCTATTTGACGTTTGTTAGACCCCAGTCGAACAGTATATCACATGCTTGTTACATTTGACCTTGACGGGTGACCATGCCTTTTTGTCCACAATGATGGGTTTTGTAAGCGACTTACCATGTCTCAACGATCACCAATTGTAAATATGCACATACTTGATTGATTTAAGCACGAACGGAAAAAGCGACACAAAAACAAACATATACACACAGCTGGCATGTTGACAACTATGTCTCGCTTATTGAAAATTAACTGGACAATATATGAATGTTTATTCAACTAGACCCGGTCAGCACAAACACTTCCTGATGTAGTCATACAACCATAAAAATGTCTGAAAATAGTCAATTTCGCACTATGAAAATATCAATCAATCTTAATATATATTGGATGAATAGGTCCGTATGGGATTATTATATACTAAGAATATTTGTATTTATTACATGTCTGTATTTCCCAGACGCTTGCTTTGTCCGCATTAATAAGTAATTTTCTTCATATTTGTATTTATTATATGTCTGTATTTACCAGACACTTGTTTTGCCGTTGGAAATCAAAATCATGCAATCTCTACATTTGCATACTCAGCGTTTGACGGTTTTCTTTATCCGTATCTGGAAGTTTACTTATTTAACATGAACGGTTAATTAATTTAAGTATCGTTTAATGCTGCTACCAATATTAGTGCAGCCATATGACAAAATTTGTAGACTACACTGCAGATTCGTTAATCCTTACACACGGTTGATCATCAGAGTGTCACAATTGGCATTAACTACAACAAGCACTATTGTTTACATACGTGTTATGTTGTGCTTTTAGAGAAAGGTACCAATCAAGGCGACAACACAATTAAACCTATAAATCGAATAATACATATGAAATATAACCACGTCGGTAGTGTACTAGTTTTAGGGCATCCGCATCATAAGCAGGTGATATGGGCTTTATCCCCAGTGGGGTCTTGCAAACGACTTTAACATTGTAGCAGTTGAGTCCATTATTGGCACTTAGAGTTGCATGAATAGCATTACCACCGATTCGCTGGTGGCAAGTAAGAGTACCAGCAGTACTGGTGGATACATACTTGAACCAAGAGAAGTATTATTTTACTTTCCGTTTTAGAATTGGTTGCTTCTAGATTATAAAAAGTATTCTTCTGAATATGCATCATATTCTTTCTAACAATTTCTATTGCATGTGTTCCTGATCATAATCACATATCGAAATAAATCACTTTTCGAATCACTGTTTGGTGTAGGTTCGTCTTATTTACAGTCAGGTTGATATATGTATTAAGATTCTGGGAAATGGAATTGGATTTTCGGAGGACACCATAAGCCTGTATATGACAAGTGAGGGTCCAATCCTTACACGAGTAATGTATTGACATAATCTTTTAAACGGCTATCGAAATTTAAGTTACATTCATTACTTACATTCCCCGATAAGCAAACTGAATACACGTTTTATATTACAAGACATGGAATCTTCCCATAAAAACGGGTAATAAATCAACAAGGTTGTATTGAATAGTTTGTGTACCGTTACTTATAAAGAATTATAGATACTGAATTATGTAATTCTTAAACAGATGTTTCCACAATCTGTTATTCTGAATTCTCATTTATATGCAATAATACTTATAAATGAAATGATCCTTTGATCGTTTTTCTCCATATGTCATACACAACAGTTTGACCAGGAAACCGGAAAGATTGTTATCTATAGCATAGTTGTATGTATATATGTTACTTGTTTAGTTTGTATATGCATGAAGGACAGTACACTTTCCTTTGTTTGCCAATACACTTTGTAACTTATACTGTTTCTGATGTCAGGCGATATCCTCTATACCCTTCCTATTTAAGGCCACCCAGTATGATTATATTTTAAATTGTACATACAGCTATGCATGCCTTACTACTGATTGTAAAATATAACTTTGCTGGCATTTAATTATAACACTGATGGAAAGAACACCACATTGACGACAACAACTCTATACTTACATAAGGTCATTGCTCTCTTTATTCAGATCATTACGTATAACAACAGTACACTTTGGGATGTATTTCACTGCTTTTTATGCATTTTAAAACAATAGTTGAAAACTAAACGTTATTACAAAGTTATGCCGCCATAAAGAACAGTGTGCGGCCTAACTTATAATACTTTGTATGAAAGAAGCTATGATATTTTTTTAAATACCTTTGTTTACTTTCTACCAAGTACATCTACCAATCATTTGCGACTGTCTTGAAATGTTTATGTTGCTACATTAGTTTATGTCTGTATGTATTCTTAATGCAACCAATATCTACGGCCGTTTACGACTTTTGACATCTATATTTGATTAATACGGATGATTATTTAATATATCTCAAATTATAGGTATAATGACTTGTGTGAAGATATTTGAAAGACAATTTGAATGCTTTATTCTTCTGTATCCTTGAACATTTGCCAAATGTAATGTATTTTCCACTGTGACAATTCATGCATGAAATACCCATTCGCTTTATTTCATTTTCAAAAATGGTTTAAAATACAGCATATATTCCAAAATGTTAGACAGTATTTAAATGCTGATATCAATAATTCACAGCGTTCACGTACCATTTTTGCACCCAGAAATTCAGAAAATAAGTCATCTTCGTGATATCTGAACAAGTCATATTCACCACTCTAGCAATATAGTTCCTAAGAAGGCAACCTGTTTTAAATTATGTACGTATCTAAATTATTCCAACATGTTGACGTTCCGTTCCTGTAACGACGATCTAGTTTCAGAACAGAAAATATACACGAAGATATATGAAATTGTTAGCTGAATCGACCGATAAAATTACATACATCCGAGACTTTCTCAGCTAAATCAGAGTACACGCTAAAACAAACAAAATGAATTCGACATGAATATTTAAGTATTATAACAATTTCATATAGTTGCTATTTTTAAAAGTTTCAAAACAAGACTTACCATTTGGAAATCAAAGCAAGTTCATATATACGATGAGGAAGATCTTTAAGTCGGAAAACACTATACATAACAAATGAGGCTCCTAAATGTAAAATGCAGCGAAACATTTATGGTATATATCCGGTATTTTTTGTAGTTTAAGTAACAGTGTCCTAGATCTTTATATACCTGAGCACAAAATACAATCCCACATAATGTTTTCGACAAATAATTACTGCACACTAAGTTTGGTCACAATAATTCAACTGCACTTTAAGATATTGTATTTTTTTCTATTTTCTATTTTAAAAATAAATTCCTTCACCTGAACCATTGACCCCAATAAATAGTATTTATACATATGTACCGCACTTATTTATTAGGTTACATTATGTCAACTATAACTACAGATATTGAATATTATATCGTTGTTCTATCTTTACTTACAGTGACCTTGACCTTGACCTAAGGAGCCCCAAAAATAAAATACCAATAAAGATATTCTTAAAAACCTACTACAAACACAATTTGGTTACATTGTGCCAATACTAACTAAAGCTATTGAATATATATGGAGCCTCAAAGCACAATCCAATTAAAGCTCTTAATAAATACGTTCTTTACACTAAGTTTGGTTGCATTATGGTCAATGTTACAAAACAATTGTGTATCATTAGTGAGTTTGACATTTTCTAAGTTAAGAAGCGGAAATAAACCAGTCAAAATACATGTAACTTGTAAAACAAACTCTTCCTTCATCATAGGGTTCATTTGATAGTGAACACGTATCACAGTTTTCAAAGTGATAGCTTTGATAGTTTTCATGTAATACATCTAAACACAGAACTTATTCCACGCCGCACCGAAGAAAACGACAATCATGCTTCGACAAAAAAGTAGATGATCCATACCGGTATTTACATAAATAACATTTAAATAAATTCGGTAAAATATTATCCTAAACAATATGCACTTAAATATGTATAAACTTCCAATCGGAACAAGACGATCGTATCTTTTATAATTTGAAGAAATTGAATACCATTCTCTGTGGAGAAGAACATATACATCGAATGTTTTCGGTTTCGTGAAATTGCTTGTAATATGGCACACTGCTCTTCATGCAATAAAGAAGGGAGACAATATACCACTGTTTAAGCCGGACATTTACGTAACATTCGGTATGTATACATCGATAGTGATGCAGGAGGGCAGTATAGAGATACACAGGATACTTAACATGGGATCAAAGGGTAAGATTTCGATATGTTTTAATCAATTTATAAAACAATACGCTAGCCATTTTTTTAAGCCAATCAGTACGCCTTTATCAGTTTCATAATACATTGTTACCGCCATAGAGCCCGGTGTTGTTTTGTTTTTCATAAAGAAATAATAAAGTTAGTATGTTATATAGAGGATATTATATGAGTGGTCATTCAATACATTTTATTAAACGAGTTTAATAAAATTTTATATTGAATGACCACGAATTATTTATATTATAAATTCCAATTCGACGATTATTAGCGCAAAATATATATAACGTCGCTATATAGCGCGGTCATTTTCAATGCTTTTCATTATGACGTTACGTAACAGTGTTATTACACTAGTTGAATATGCAATTTATTCAATGGTTTTATTACACTCCCGGCGACGTCATTTATGATATAAATAGAGAATATTACGTCCCTGACGTAAGATATGAACTTTATCTGACGAGGTTGGGAGAATTGATAATTGGCGAGCCTTTGGCGAGACAATTATCCTTTCTCACAGCCGAGTCTGATAAAGTTCATATCTTACGTCAGGGACGTAATATTCTATTTATCTTGCATGTAAAATAAGGGTTTCAGGTAAATCTACATTGATTTTAACTAGTTTTAATAAATAACATACAAAATTACAAAAGCCCATTCATGAATGACCTCACCTAAAATAGAATGACGTCACGCGCGTGCATAAATCTGCGCCGAATTACATTGTGTACACACGACATACGGAAGCTAAAGAGTTCCGACTTCAACTCCATATTTCTCGATTATTACTACTTAATTTGTATATCTGGTGTGACGTAATACCTTAAAATGCCAATATTAACTCGAACATATTCTTAGTAGAAGTGTAAGTATTGCGGATTGGCCGTCGCTTCAGTACACACGATAGGTCAACATGTATGTCAACCGCCGTGTTTTGAAAATGAATAGTTGTGTTGGATCTGAAAGTCAATGTATAAAGTTAGTTCAGGCTAAGGAAGTTCAAGTAACACTCAAAGTTTAAATACAGATGACTATATTCAAGACAAGTGTGATGCTCAGGCTTAGTCGTCGTTTAAATTGGAGACATTCATTTTTGGAAAAGGATACCATCACTGTTGTGGGTAGACATGTCGAAGACACGTTACGAAACTTTTAGTTTTAAGAATCATGTAAACACTAGCTGTACGTAAATGATAAGTTATTTAACTAGAAGAAACATTTTCTGGATATCTCGCCTAAACGTAAAATGATTTTCTGTCGGAACTGCTGTATGGAAGAGGAATCCGTGGGTAGATGAGGATCGATGTTCGTGAACCCTTTCTCGTGGTAAAACACAGACTGACGATAGAAATTAAACATTTGTCGTTTAACGTGGAGTCATTTAAGTGCATTAAAATGACTTTTGGAAACATAGATATGCTTCTCATTATAGGACATTACTCGCTTCAGATTGTATTTAAACAAGGTTACCTATGAACTGATCACGTGAGAATAAACAGGTCTATGTATGCGACATTTTCAACGAAGAAAGACAGTTCATCAAGTAAGACTGAACATGCAGATCCCGTGTGATTTATATAACGATATTCTTTTCGATTTGTATTTGCATTGTAAAATGTGTTTAAATGTAATTAAAACAATAATAACTTTATTTCTGATTGTTATTTTATGTTTGTTCATTGCTTTGACTGTTATACTATCAACATAATTGAGCCGTTCCACGATAAAAAACAACATTATGGATTCTGCGTAATGTATCAATCAAGATCAGCCTGCGCAGGCTAATCCGGTCCGACACATTCCGTCTCAGGGGGATAGAGGTATTGAGCAATGATTCCTTAAACAGAAAATCCACAGGAGTCGAAACGTGTCTGACCGGGTTAGCCTGCGCGGCATGCTGAGGCTGATCCGGTTCGATAATTTTCTGGTGGAACGGCTCATTTATATTTCAGAAAAAGTAGTTCCAGCGATTACGTCAATTCTAAAAATAAGTAGACTGATAAAGATAAAAGTTTATCATACCAGTAGACATGTAAACAAAAGGTTTATCATACCAGTGTTATACGTCACGTAATCTGCTCATTGCATGATAAATATAATTATTTTGTCCTCGATAAGCGTGATGACTCTTTGCAATAGAGAGCATCAATTAATAAATTAGATCCATCAGTTATTGTTTATTTTCTTAAAAAAAGAGTCGAAAACAATTTAAAAATAGTTCAAATGACTTGTAACGAGCAATCTCATCTATTCTAACACTGTTTTTAAATGTGCGTGAGCTCTTGTATACATATATATATATAAATAGAATTAAATACAGTAAAGAACTAGGCATATATCTATATACTAAATATCAGGTAGATATACTTAGTTCGTTTAATTTGAGTTGAAGTCAGGGACGCTTAATTCATTTGGCATTTCCGAGAAATGGCATTCCCGAGAACTGTCTCGATCATCTTGTACTCCGCGGTCTTAAGATTCCATTAATCACAAGTCAGTTTCTGGTACCTTCTTCTGTTTCTTGTAATACCAGGTAAATATTCGAGTTCCATTATTTTTCTGATTCAAAGGGCAATATTGGTTTCGTCATGTTTATTTGTTTTATTATATCGTTCGTTTTTTCTAACCTTTGTTGGAAAAGTTTGCTAACGTTCCATAATGGCTAACGAAGAAGGGAACATGGTACAATAGCACGTGCAAGTATGGCATAATATTGTTTGATTGGTAGCCCTCTCTTTTTTTCAGTCCTATTTCATAAAACTGCGAAATGAATCTATGTACCGTAGCAAACATCGATTCTTCACTGTAGACCTGTGTTTCTTTGTCAATTAATAAATTGTTAAACATTGAAGAATAATTGTTAATTGCCTTTTTTATTATTAACAATCGAACACCCATAAGTTACATAATTAATCAGAGACATACGTTTTTGTGAAAGAATCTATCAGGAAATGTCAATCGTCGGAATTGAGAAAGCTGACCTTCGGCGCAGATGTATTTTCTACAGTATCGGTAATTTTTCATAATCGTGTTGAAAAATATAGACTGTGAACAATTAGACGATTGACGGACATTAGCCCCTCCAAACATTATCCCCTTCGTAAAAAAGTGCATAGGCAAACATTAACATCTTCACATAATTGATGAAAGCGGACATTATCCCCTTCGTATACGGACATTATCCCCTTCACAGAATTGCTTAAAGCAGATATTATCTTCTTCAACATACATTAGCCCCTTCGATAATTATAAAGAACATCTATTTAATATGCACTGGATTAACCATTTCCCTTTCCCACATACAACAAGACGACATTGACTGCATCAAAGCAATAGTATGGAAAGTCCCTATTCTAAGTAGAGAGAATAGAAGAAAATATTGAGAGTAAAGGTGATATTGCTTATCTGTTTTAAGTCTGAATATCAATGAAATTAATTCATTTAATTGTTCAATGACCGTCGGCCTATTATAGGCAAACTGTTAAACACAACATTTGTAGATTTAAATATATTTTTTATGAAAATGTCTGCATATGTAGTTTTTAACGAAGGGGATAATATCCGGAGGGGATAATGTCCGGTTGACACATTACACAGACAACAAACCAATTAACATATGTCCCAGTATAAATATTCCGATAACGCTCAGTAATCATCAGGAGCTTTCGCTAGCAGTCGTGGAAACCTATGTTTACGCTAAAAAGTTAGTAGTACTTGTAGAATACTGTTAAAAAGGACCAACATTTTATTACTGTTCTTATATATGCCAAATAAAAGTTAATTGATTTTCCTATATTATACCATAAGTGCATTTTAAAAATTTTACTTTTAAATAAAAGATATTCACTGAAGAACATGTAGGGAGGGTTAGGGTTAGAATCGAACATGAGTAATGTAGGGTCAAACAGTAGGTCACTAGTTGAAATTGAAGGAAAATCTTGTTAAGACTTAAGAGGCCGCAATTTTTGGTTCAGCATTTTTTTTGAAATTTTGTCAGAATGTTTGTAATGAAAATGTCTAGGTCAAGTTTGAATATGGGTCATACTGGGTCAGAAACTAGGTCACAAGGCCAAATTGAAGGGCAATCTTGTTAACATTTTAAAAGCATGTTTTGCTTCAGCAGCTTGAAATTTGGTCATAATGTTGAACTGAATAATATCTAGGCCAAATTGAAGGGTAATCTTGTTAACACTCTAGAGACCACATTTTCAGTTTGAGCATGTTAAAACTGTATCAGAATGTTTGTCTTGATAATATGTGGGTCATGTTGGGTCAAAATGTAGGTCACAATGCCAAATTGAAGGGCAATCTTGTTAACACTGTAGAAGCCGAATTTTTGGCTACAGCAGCTTGACATTTAGTCAGAATGTTTATCTAAATGATATCTAGGCCAAGTCCGAATATGGTTTATGCCGGGTTAAAAACTAGGTCACTAGGCCAAATTAAAGGGAAATATTGTTAACACTCTGGACACTGCATTTTTAACTTGAGCATGATGAAACTTTATCAGAATGTTTGTCTTGGTGATATGTAAGTCGAGCGCAAACATGGGTCATGTTAGGTAAAAGAGTAGGTCAATAGGTGACTAGGCAAATCTTGTAAACAATCTAGAGGCCGTAATTTTTGTTTTAGCAGTTTGAAATTTTGTTTGAATGTTTGTCTTAAAGATATCTAGGTCAAGTTCGAAAACAGATAACTAGGTCAAATTAAGGAAAATCTTGTTAACACTGTGGAGGTTGCATTTAGAATAATTGACTTGATGCGTTTTGCATTGCAGTACATTGAATAATTAAGGTGAGCGAACTAGGGCCATTATGGCCCCTTTGTTTGTATTTATGGTGTTAGCTCAAAGGTACATGTACCTATCCAATTGGTTTGTATTATGATATTGACGTGTATGCTTATCTAAACATTATATAATCTTTCCAGTGACTAATAATCTTATAAATACAGCTGAATCAATCAATATCTTATGCGGTGAAATTGACTTCCAGATACAATGAAGCCGATCTGTGCATCTGACATAGAGATAAAAAGGTGATGTGCAAAACCTATTTAATGACTAGAGATGCCTGATTGAGAAATTACAGGAGAAGTTCAAAGAGCTAGAATAACTGATGCATGTTGTATGCTGAAAAAAACGTCAAGCTATTTCAAAGAAGTCCTCAATAACAGTTTCATAACAGAATAATAATATTAGACAATAATTGCAGAAGTTTCAAAGTATATTTCATTGCGTTAATTGTCAGTGATATTGCGATTATTTGCCACAGGTAAATCGGAATGATTCGGGTTTTTCAAAAAGACACAAATCAAGGTAAAACTTTGACGCATGGGATTAATGGTCATTACCTGTTGATAACAGGATTCACAGGCAGTGCAATCTGCTGTGCAAATATTACCGCAGTGAAAAAATCCGCACCATTCCGAAAATTCTTTAAATGGGCATTTTTAAATGGTTTGACGGTTTGGCATTGCCGGGAAAATAATCACAATATAACTGACAATTACCGCAACGAAAAAAACAGAACAATTCCGAAATGTCGCTGGCAGGTACTTTCGCTTCTGGTCCAGATTGTTGTCCTTCTTGCGGATTCGCGAATATTTCAAAGGAATAAACATACATAGGGAGAACATTTTTTTACGATATTTTGGTATTTTGACCACAAAGAACACCAACTTGGATAAAACAAGTGATTACAAGAATGTACAGCTATTGATAAACCATCATGCTTTGAACAGATTGTATAACTGTCAAGGGGAAAAACAAATGCATAACTCGGCGAGCATTATTTCCCTTATTCAGTGACGTCACTCGATATGTGCACATTATGGCATATTTTATCTATACGCAGATGTGTCCTCTAACTTAAATAACTAATACAGATCACGATTGCTGATAATATCGTGCTTGTATAGCTATAATCAAAAGTGTTCAAATCATGTTGTGAAGGGAGGAAGACAAGGGAATGACGCTTGATTGCCACATTTACACAATTCATGTTTGCAAGCGTATATACTGTAAACAAAGATAATACTATTGAATATTTAATAAGGCCGTTAAGAACAAATATACATTCAGCGAGTCAACCCGTCGATATTCATTTCTTTACTTCGCCGATTAACGATATCAGACGTGATTTAGTTTGCAAATGCTTTTCTAATAATTCACTATAATATATTGGAAAATTACATTATGCATAGTGTCAAAACATAATACCCTCTAGAAAAACCGAATCACATAGATATGAACCGAAATACACTTCAAATGTATGGTTTACTATATTTCAGTGTATATTTAATTATTTACTCATTTTATACGTTTGTTTGGATAATAACATTATACAAATAATTATCATTATAGTTAAGAACATCGTGAAATAGACAAATTTACCGTACACGTTCCAATCCACTCTTAAAGCGTTCAGTCGTTCGAATCATTGTGATTGCTTTGTCCGTTCCGATCATATTGATCGTTTTCTTACGCACACTGGGAACGCTTTTCTTTCGATCAAAAGTAGTTTCGTAACATAATTAGAGAGTGAATTGTTGCAACCGCTCAAAGAGCGAAGCATTCATGTGATAGTATTTTTTTTTATTCATAATGATTGTTTCGTCCAGAGCGCAAAATTCCGTTCCGATTTTAAAGCGATCCAACTTAGTTCCAATCACGCTCACGATCTTATCACGTTTCGCTCAAATTATCAATTTCATGATGCTCTTAACTGTAACTAACTCTGCCTCTTTAAGTTATCTCCACCTGTCAGGTGCTTGCACATGCTAAAGGGTATACTATCAGATTGACCTAAAGATACTAAATAGCATATGCTCAATGAGAGCAATTGGTCTCTATAGTTACATTACATAACAAACCCGATGCTGAAATAGACACACGGTAGTGCACCCCCAGCGGGATTAAACTGAATATGTGAAAATACCAAAATGCATCCTAAATCTAACTATAAACTGTTCAGCATGGTGGTCGATATCTTTTAATTTTTATGATAAAGAATATTTACCATTAGTATTATGAATTGAATCAAAATGCTAATGTTAAACAGAATTTACATGCTAGTCATAATTCATACATAGTTGCCAATACCATGATCATAGGTGCCAATCCCTGAAACGGAATGTCTTTTCATGTTATGACCTTTTTAAAATGATACTGTTCTCGTGTTGTTTGAAAGTTCTGTTATCTCTTTTGAAATATTAAAGAATCGGTAGGTAGTCAAATTAATCATTTTTATTCTATATTTCCGGATTTACCATATAAAAGAAAATATATGCGCATGAATAATAGGTTGTAACTGTTCGGCCAATAATGCATACACATTGGTAAAATGAAGGCGAAAGGGATCAATGATCGACTAAATGAAATTTCTTGAAAGAAAAGAGATGATCGAATATAAGTAAGATAACTATTCAATAAAGGAAATCCAAAGCTTTGACAGAGAGGACGTTATATATTGTGACCTTATATTATGACGCCCAGTGTTGTACAATTTTGTTTATTGGGCTCCATAATATGCACACATTTTGTAACTGTTTACACCAAAGCTCATTTAAATCAGTCACAACAATAATAAACTATTGACTTCAGTGTATTATTGAAATGTCTTTCATCTCGAGAAAAGCAAATGGCTTTATTTATCCAGTGGCATGTTTTCTAAAACTCTTTGCTTTGCTTGCAATTAAGTAACCGATGAGATACTGAAACAAAAAATATAATATTTATTTGGTATAACTTTTTCCTTAGGAAAATACAACATATACCTCCATACTAGTTTAAATCGGGTATACATGAATGAATGATGTCTTATGGTGCACCGATAGCTTAGGTTATTTAGCACGCATATTAAATAACATGATTTAAAACCCCCATGTATGTTGTCAAATATTAGATGAGGTGAAATGAAGTACCAGAGCCAAAACCGTGTGTAATACAAATAATGATGTAGTAAAGTTGGATATGCTTCTCGTGTAGTCTGAATTTATGACTGTCTGAAAAAGTACAAGTAGAAATCTTGCTATTTTATTAATCTGCAGAAAATTTGCAATCAAGAAGGACTGCTTTTGTAAGCTAGGTTGATGTATTGGGTTGTGGTAATATCATGCCCCAGGGACATGGTGATTGAAAGGTACATCGTAAAATACGATTTAATTTAATTGCACATTGTGTCATTGATGGATAACGTGTCAGAACTAACAGGCAATCTCAGCAGTGACTGCTGAACCATCGAATTGTTAAAACACGCTTATCAACTCCAAACTGTAGACAATTATATACATTGTATTTATATTCGTTTAAGATCATTAATAATTATTTGTTGTTTCAGATTTCATAACGAAACCAAGTTAGAGATCAAACGCATTATACAAGTTCGGTCCTATTACTATTGTTTCAAATATTATTATTATCATTATTATTATTATATACCACGTTTATATGGCACTTAAATTATACAATACACACGTTCAAACGTGGTTAACAATCAAGTATACTTAATGATAAAATATATCACTAAAGCAGTACGGACGGTGGTATATCTACCGAATACTAAAATCTTATAGAAACTATTAAAAACCCGTATACAACTGACAAATAAGGCTTGTGTTTATAATGACAATAAGTTCCAATATATCTCAATAAAGATGTGTGTCTTCAGGGCTCTTTTAAAGAAGCAAACGTGTAAAAGTCCATCATACCTGAGGGAAGATAATTTCACAGCTTCGGCGCAACAGTCACATCTTCTGTCACCATACATTGCAGTCCGACTTCTTGGTATAGGTAAAGAGTTATTATTTTGATCCTTTCAAATGTTTTTGACATATTCCGAAGATTGGTCATGAAAGGTTTTCTATGTAAGAGTTAGTGTTTTGAACTCTTCTTTGCATGTTCTTTATCAGGGTCTTAGGCATGTCAGTCAGCAGCACATTTCAGTAGTCGAGTCTTGAGGTGAATAGAGAGTTTAGCAGAGGTTTCGTGGGGTCACTAGCAAGGCAATACAGTAGTCGAGTCTTGATATGACTAGAGAGTTTAAAAGATATTTCGTGGCGTCACTAGTAAGGCATCGTTACAGTAGTCAAGTATTGATATGACTAGTAAGGCATCGTCTGATACGACCTATCTGCCGTAATTGCCCATAGCAAGTTCGACAAACTGAGTTCGAATGCTGTTCCATGTCCATCCTCGCTCCAAGATTTTGTAAGCAAGTAGTTGGCGTTATTTAAGAAATTTGAGCATTCACAGATATATCAGAAATGAAATTGGCATTGTGTTTGATGTAAACAGTATTGTTTCTAATTCGTCAGCGTTCCGATTTACCATGTTACCGTGCATCCAAGACACAATATCACAGGCCTCAACACGACGAAATGCCTCAACATGGGAATCCACGTATGTTGGTTCAAAAGATAATTAATGTCTGCATAAACATTATGCTTGAGGCAATGAGTTCTACAAGCTTCACCAACTGGGTTGATATACATGATACAGTTTTGGACTCCTAAAACCGTTCCTTGAGGCACGCTGTATTTCATCAGAACTGATTTTGACACTTCACCGTCAATACAAACAGTCTGGTAACGATCACTATGATATGATGACATCCATGCGAGCGGTTTACCTGCAATTCCAAAGGGGCGCTTTGAGCGATTTGAAATAGTGTTGTGATCGATGGTGTCAACAGTTGACAACAAGGCGAGTAACACAAGTACTGGGATTTTGTTTTGGTCAATTTTGTTCAGTGCCAGAAGCTGTTCTAGACGCACGTCAACTACCTTTTCCAGAACCTAATAAATAAATGGTAGGTTTGAAACAGATCTGTGATTCTTGAATGTGTTTTGATCAAGTACAGGCTTTTTGAAAGAAAGAGGTCCTCTGAAGCCACTTTTCACGCGTAACTCGAACATTAGCATTACTTACGTTGTTGATACATTTGACATACAGGCGACTGTTGACTCGATGCTGGCAGGCATCTTTTCAAAGCATTAAATGAGGAGTAAACAATGCTCGTAATGTGCAAGTTCTTATTCTCACATTATACTTTCAACTCTAACAGTGTTCTCTTTTGGAAAAGTCTTCACATTGCCGATGATGTATTATAATGTATATGTGTACGCTTATGTATTTATCATTAGGATCGTATAGACACAACAATATCCCTTTCATACATTCATTCACTCACACATGCACTTACTGACTCACTCACATACAGACAGAAATTGTCAATAATTCGCTAGTGTCATTGTTTATCATAGTTTTTAACTTTGTTTGATTTATACACATGACGACAAGATCTTTACAACTCGTTTATATAAAGGTATTTTAGTCATATATTCCTTATTTTTATGTGAAGTGGTGGACACCAAAATACCTCCTTTTTCTTAAAATCAAAATACAATAGCCTCACTGTCAAACATAAATACTCATATTGTACATTTATTCTTTAGACACAGTGGGAAAATGTTTCAGTTAATGTTTTCACCTCTTTGCTGACGAGATCTCAATCATAGGTATATGTACTTATATTGACTTTTAATTTCTACCTTCTGTTCAATGATCACATGGCGGTCATACCTGGTTAAGTTGCATTTTACCCGAGTGTCAATATTATTCTCTCTCTAGTTGAAAATATTATGTCATTGAATGTGTGTTCACGTGAAAATATAATGTTTGAATACAATGCATGAAGAAGAACGCAAATATCATTATTATAATGCATTAAGCTTTAATAATATTTATACCATGGTCTGCTTCAGAGGATTAAATGTTACATGTTGGTGAATTTCTCGGAAACTAGTATTACACGTGAGTAGTCCCGCGAGAAAACCATCATTGTGGACTCTGCAGAAAGTATCGACCCGGATCGGCCTAGGCATGCCGCGCAGAATTACCCGGATAGACACCTTTCGCCTCCTGTGGATTTTTTTGTTTCAGGAATCATTACGCAATACCTCTATCCACCTGAAACGGAATGTGTTGGCCCGGACTGCGCAGGCTGATCTAGATCGAAACATTACGCATAGGCCAAACATTTCGTTTTCTCGGGGTACGGCTCACTTTAGAAAGATTCATAAGAGCTGTAATGAAATCATGCAATTACGCATGTCAGTGTTTAATATTGAAGGAAATGTTGGAGATATGAAACTATTTATTGAAGTAACAGATCCACGACACCACAGTGGGGACAAATTAAATATGGCAATAACCAGTTATGTCAGCAAATTGAAGAAGCCTTTCTTCCTGATTTAATATTCCGAAATTTAACTAATTTGAATGCTGTTAGAGCCGAGTTAGTATCGAGATTTTCCACTTACTGTTGAACTAATTGAAGTATAACGTGAGTATCAGTAGATATAAGAATTTGCTTCATATTCGATATGAAATAATTTTCAACTGAACTAAAATCTCCGACTTTACACCATGAAATAGTTAATTATTTATGCGATATACTCGCTCAGCACATTTATTAACTATTCTTCCAGTGAAACTAGAACTATAACATATGTTATTGGCTAATATATGCAAAATGAATAACGTATTGAAGGCTTGAAAAGGAATGCATTTGCATTTTAATAACATCGACCTATATTATGAGAACATCCTGCTCTGTTACCTTACGAGCATATTCGTTAAAATAATTATGTTTTAATTGAAAATGATGCAGATGCCTCAAGGAAACGGACACAAAAGGAGAAGAAAGCATCATTAGCGAAACGCACGTTGAATAGAATCCCCCCTAGGTTTTGATGCAGGTTTTATACACCAACGTGACGGACCGTCTTCAGCCAAAACACACGCTATTACTCTCATATAATTACCCAAGAGACGTGACATTTTTCCCGAAGTTTGTCCTCACAATAGAATTTGTCGCGTTACAATATTCTCCCGGGCTCAATTTTGTGAGACAATAATTGTGCATCTGTCAAAGCACGTACCGTAATCCAACAAACAGAGTAAACGAGTCGGCTCTGTATACTTAGGACTCAAATACATAGCATTACATTGGATAAAGATACAGAAACACAGCGGTAATTTTCTTTTTGCAAGCTCAGTCATACGGGTCTTTAACTCTTTCCCACATACATAGGACTCTAAACCTATCTGAAGCAATATCTTTGCTAAACACATTTGAAAAGGAGAAGATGTTCATATAGGGCAACTTTACCTTTACCAACAACGTTTCTTTAACTGTCGAAAAGTTAAATTTAATTTTGCTTACTTTAACAGTTAGTTCTGTAGACATTTAAATGGAAGAGGTCGAGCCGCGATGTCTTAGTCGATAGCGACAAGAGTATGAGTACAGGCTTAGTGAATTCGAGTTGGGATCCACGGATTCTCATCGATAATTGATTGTTAAATAGCCATTACAGTCTGTAACTTGGCCCCAGAAATTTCCTCAAAATTGATCAGAGCTGTTTTCGCACCTCCAAATCACCATGAAGCGATTAGGGGTCTAAATGGCTATTTCACAGCATGCAACCCAGCTGTTAATTCCTGACCATTATCTGGTAACTGTAAAGAGGATTTTCCTCCTCACTTTAGATCAGTTATATAGCAGACAGACAATATTTGAAATCTTGTGCATTATATTTTAATTTTTAAGAAAAGAAATCAATATGAAAGTTTTATCATTTATATTTGGATTTGTAATATTTATTTAACCCTTTCCCACACACAACTATTCTGCAACGGACTTCATTTAGAAAAAAACAATAACAATCTTTATTATTGAATGTATAATTATTGAATTAACTTGAAAACATTGTGACAAAAACATGCTCATCCTGAGCAATTGCACCTCCTGTTACAATGTTTTCAATAGCCGCCTGTTTCTATCTGTGGGAAAGGTATATAACATAGGATATATGTCACAGCACAGTTATGGCAAATTTTTAATATATTTACCAGTTTGCAATGTTTGTATTAACTAACCCTTTCCCACATACAGCAATTCTACCGGAGACGACTTGGAACATACTTTGTCAAAAAGTAGGAAATCTTAATAATTGAATAGATAACCCATGACTCAAAGTGGAAAACATCATGGCAAACGGAGAAATTGCTCGTTTTGTCACTAATTGCTCAGTAGGATTTCAGTCAAAATGGCCTACTTCAGAAAGGTTTGATCAACTCATGTCAAACCACAATTCCACTTGATCAGTACATAGCACTTGGCCTATCATATCTTCCAAAATCCATATCAAATACAATGAAACTTTGTACTGTAGAATTTGCTGGGATGAAGTTTAAAGTTGGTAATGTAAAGTCTGGTCAGGAATACCTTCGAGTTGTCGAAAAAAATGTTGAATGGATTGGCAAATAATGCAAATGTTTCAAAACTCATTATTTGTGAGGAAAAGTACAGTTTCACTCCAGATGATTTCAAAGCTTATACTCGGGAACAACGCAAGCCAAAGCCAGACAAAGATGTTAGGCATCTTAAAACGGATGATCACATTCTTAGTGACATTGTTTACGACAAAGATGTAATCACTAAAACCGCCGCTGGAAAAAAACTAATAAGCACCTACCTTGCAAGAAACATTAAGAATTTAACTATGAACAGATCTGTAGAAATTATTGTGGACAGTGAATTGGTCCTTAACAAGACATGTTCCTGTATGCAAAAGTGTCAGTGTGCTCACCAGTATAGCACTCCCATACTTTGCAAGTTTGATGCTGAAAAAAATGACCATCACATTTCTGATATGGCCGAAATTAAACAAAACAAAGGGGAAGCAGAAATGTCCGTTGTTGATTGGCTTATTCATTATCAAAATGATCTGAAGGCAGGTGACATTGCAGTGTGCTACGTAACATCGGCAGATATCGATGCAGTGTTCTTGCACTTATTCGCTGTAAGCAAATACTGGCAAAGACACGACGATGGAACTTATAAAAATGACATGCATGTTGTATTACAAAAGGCCGGTGGCAAAATAGAACAGAACAGAAATTTTATTTTCAACTTAAGCATAAACAGCTCATGGTTGATATTCACAAATATACATACAGAAATGGTTAAGACAATGAAATAGTTGAGAAATAGTACTTAACTAAGTTTAAATTAAATAAGTTTAAAATCAAGTTTATATGCATATGTATAAATACACACACATACACACGCAATTGTATATATATATATATTAATTTCACTATGAAATGAATTATGTCAAGAAAGAAAATGGGACTGTTAACGCCCGTCTAATAAGGATGCTTTTTATTTTCAAATAGAGAGATTTCTCATCTCAAAAGCCTTGAGACAAAATAATGCAAGATTACATAAATATTTTTTTCTTTCAGTGTTTAAGAGTTCTATGAACTTGTACATACTTGGACGTTGTGCGTAATAGCGCGGTATGAGTTGTTTTCTTAATGTTTCATAGAACGGACAAACTAATACAAAATGGAACTCATCCTCCAAATCATTCAAATTACATTAGGTACAAATTCTTTGATTCCTTTCAATGCTTTCATGACGACCAGTTTCAATTATTAATTTATGGGATGTCAACCTTAGCTTAGATATAATGTTTCTATACTTTGGAAAATATAGATGTATACAACATGACCGCCATGTTGTCTTTATTTGAACGCACATTCACGCATACAGATATTGGTATGAAGATTGCATTCACATTATGCCTTGGTGGAAATGACTTTATACCAAAATTTCATGCGATATCACATGACAGTGTATTGAAATATTTTATCCACAATGCACACTTGAGGCACAGCCTTTACACAATGGTTGATGAAAAGTTTATTGTGAATAAAGTCATTTTCGTCAATTTGATAAAAGAGATGTTGACTCCAAAAAGACTCCAACATTCAAATATTTTCTTTCATGACATTCGGGCTATCACTATACGCAAAAAAGAAGATGCCAGTCAAAAGGGAGGCTTCAAAACGTCAAATCCAAAGAAATGGCTACCACCTCATTCAGTTATTGAGAGACTATGTGACCTATTTCAATTACAAATAGATTACATAGAAACTACCGGGAACCATGACAGTGTGCTTCCAAACTTTGTTGGAAGCGGAATTGTCAAACGAAATAGTGGTGGTGAAATCGAATATGACTTTGGCCCTGAAGCGCACTTTGGGTCATTAGGTGATCTTCCAGAATGTCGTCAAAGGAAAACAAAACGAATGCTTGATGATACACCACAGCATGGAACTCGTCGGAAGAGACTACTTACATCAACTCCCAAATCAAAATCAAGTGAAAACTGACCCGATACAAGCTTACTACAAATGGTCTAAAAGTTAATATCAATGTTAAACTATTCCCATTTCTGACGCCTTAATAGCAGACGTCGTTTGGAAACATTGTGGCTCGCTGTGTGATTACTTTGTTCATGGCTATATTATGTTGTTTGCCAGCTGTATGTGAATATGACCTTACCTTTTCGTTTCGGTAAAGGCTTTTTAAACGTACATGTTATTTTAATCACTCTACTACACAGTTTATTTTGTATCCGTGCTACGTCTCCTTTAAAGGAAAGGGCGTGATTAGCAGTTGTAACATTAAAACATACAGTATGCAGTGAATGATAAAACTACCTGTATAAAAATGCTTTGTTCAATTATGTGTTTCTTTAATATTATATGATCATAGAATTGGGTTATATCAAGTAAGTCGATTCGCTTTTGAAAATACATAAAATAGTTGAGCGCATGTAGCACTTATGACCGACCATTAATTGTATTTAGACTTATGTCTGCAGCAGACGGCTTTTGAAAACATAGTGACAAAAGAAAAAATTGCACAAAGCGTGCAATTTCTGTTTTTGCCACAATGTTTTCAACTTTTTGTCATATGTTATCTATTCATTTATAGAGATTTTCTATATTTTGACAAAATATGTTCAGAATTGTCGTAGGAAAAGGGTTAAAATCCTTACAAATAGACGAAATTATCAGAAATAATTGATGTCTCCGTTCAGGGATGCAATAACTGCATATTGTACAATATGTAGCGTCGCCATCAAAATAATTATAGATGTCTATATATGTATAGTAAGACTACCTGTACCACATATTAATAAGAATTAGTGAGTTTAGGTACACAGACATTACCTTTGTATATAGTGACATATAGGCCCAAGCTAGGGGCCGGGTGTTTTTCCAACAAACTTTGTTTTATGTTTTATTATATGTTATACAAAAAAAAAAGTCAGGTCACTTTAATCAAAGATTTACTTACTTACTGATTATTACTTGTATACCAAAGTATTAAGCAACTTTTGTTAACTGATCAATTACATATCTTTATTGTATTTGCTTAACTTTTTGTTCAGTCGCAATGGCATTACATATCATCAACTTAAGTCCGATATTTATTGTTATGTGGGTGCTGGATAAAATTATATCTCCTGTATGCGTACATGATATTGTGTATGTATGAATTATAACAAATGGGCAATATTGTCATATTGCCTGGTCATACAAAAACAGTATCTGCAGCCAAAGGACATGTCTTGTTAGTTAACCAACGGCTTCCTTTCACAATTAATGAATACTGTGGTTATACAGTAGCAATTATTGTTGAATATATTGAACAATCAATACACATTTTTGATAAATTAAGTCAAAGCATTTGTTTAACCCTTTCCCTCATACGACATTTCTTCGGCTGACGACTTTATACATTTTATCAAAACATAGCAAATCTCTATAATTGAATGGATGACCTGTAACTTTAAGTAGAAAACATTGTGGCAAAAGGAGAAATTGCACTATGTTTTCAAAAAAACCCGTCTGCTGCAGAGGCGTCAGAAAGCGTCTATATGAGAGAAAGGGTTGACAATATGTATACAATTGGCTCAATACATAATTAAACACTGACTGTTTAACATCCAGTCAAATATGTTTGATCATGTATATAAATAAGAATTTAGAGGCAAGAATATTCTTTGAAACAACAGTTACTGTTTCCCACATAAAACAAATCTGCAGCAGAAGACTTGAAAACAATTAGCCAAAAATATGGAAACTGTCATCAAATAAAAGAAAATATTTTGAATGAACAAAACATTGTAACAAAAGGCAAAATTTCTTATTTATCATTTTTGCCTAAATGTTTTTTTCAAATGTTGTTTGCTGCAGCCCACCAGAAGAGGTTTTTTATGAGGGAAATAGATATGTTAACATGATAAAATCATCCTTTTTTAGATTTTTTTCTGTTAAATGATCAGAATATTTTCATGTCGAATATATGGTTAATAAAACATATTGATTAATACAACTTGTTGAATTTATAATATTTCCACTAGCTCGATCAAGGTAGATTGAGAACTCACTTGTCTAGGCTTCTTAACGGTTTATTACCTGATGAGGGAATTACCATGAAGAAATTTAGGGCCATTAAAGGTCACACCAGGGTGTTAATTACAGACCCTGCTGAGATAACCAGATAGCCCATTTCTATGAATTCTCGGGAAATGTGGGGCTAAGTTACAGACTGATTATGACTTGCATCATTTGTTTTCAACCAATGATCTTAACCGTGTATATGTGTAAAGAATGCTGTGGCGACTGGGGAGTACTGGTGTGAAAAGCCATAGAACAGATGGTAAGATGATATGCTATTCATGATAAACTGTCAAAACAATTCCTAACCCTGACTAGGCCAAACGGCGTTACAATCCAATAAATCAGCGGTTAATGTATGAATCGTTCCATAATTTGTGATTATCTATTAAACAATATTAATGTCAACTCTTGTTGGAATATATATATATAATATGGAAACTATACCATTCCATCTATGAATTATTTTTGTCTTCCACCATCTTTGCAAGCCAAGGGTAATTTGCCCATTACATTACCGTACGTATGGGAATGTTAATGTACGATGTAGCCATGGCTAGCGAAGATGGTCTTCCACCAGTGGAAGTAGGGAATACCATGATAGAGGAATCACACGTATACATTGTACACAGAACATATTTCTTAAATTTTTATTTTAGAAAAAGGTAGTTAATAAGTACATATAACATTCCGCACCTATACATACTTTCTACGGTGCTCAGGTGAGATTAAATTCCTGATTTTCCTAAGACAAATTTACCTGCATGATGGAAACGGTCGAATACTTAAACGGAAACATCCGATTGTGTGACGTGAACTGTGGTCTTATGTCTTTCTTGTATGAATACTTAAGGTGGACTACGTACATAGATATTCGAGTGAAAGCGAACTAGAATGTTCATCGTCCCCAATTTCCGATGAGTTTAATGATTCAGGAGACGAAGACATCGTTCATGAATAATAGTGGTAATAGAGTAATAGAAATCGGACCAAGAAGACGGCGATAAATCACAGCTTCACAGGTTATCCATTATTGATAATTTAAACATTTTGTAGCCTCAACCCTTTACACAGTTTGACCTTCTTTATGTAACTGCTTCGTATCATTATTGATGCGATTTTGCCCCTTATGAATATATTTTATCAGCCTCCCTTCTCCCACACACCATCAAAACCTAGAATAAATGTTTGTAAATGTTGAAATTCTAGATCAGAGATAATGTTGTATCATTATGCTCATGTTTACAAGACGATCACGGTAATCTCAACTTTTTTATTTGTATCGTTTAATCCGGTATGGCAAGTCTTTCAAATGCTAATGTGATTGTTAGCTAGAATCCGCTTGTTCCGAAAATACCTCTAAAATGATTTTAAGCTTGTTCAATCAATCTCTCTCCTGTAAGATCTTCCTGAATGTATGAATCTGTTAAATTTTGAACCAAATGTATTCCTCTTTTAATGTGTAAATGCTTCTTTTTGTGGGTCTGCTTTTTGGCAGTTAAAGATGCAATTGTACCGACCTGTAAAGTGAGGGCTACATACTTAAAATGTCGCTGATGTCACGAAATAGAGGTAGCAAAAATAAATTGTAGTATGCAGTGTGAAATGAAAAGGTATTGATTGCTAACAAAAGTGTTTACTTTTTTTAAAACCTCGGATGGCTAGAATTATATCACAATGTTCATGTTAATTGGACATCACGTCACCCCATCCTAAATCCAACTTACCCTCTGTTTTTACTGTTTGGACCCTCATTCTGAACGGTTCAGAAGTTTTAACAAATTACGTGATCCGTTCAAAACACGATTATCTTGATATAGAACTTCTGATACTAACGAGGGATTATTACCAAATGTTTTATATAGAGATTACATCGCGTCTCTGATGAATGTTTTTAATGTCGATTTTCAGGGGAAACGCCAGCATAACAGAATATATTTCACACTCGGGAATTGTATCGTTTCCAATCTAAATAGTAAAGAAAGTTGAGTTAGCTTTTACAACGCTGCATCTGAAACTTACTGCTAAGCGTAAAACGTTCTGACACTTCTTTCGTCTATACACCAGGGACACAGCACCAACCAATACTAACCTTCTCTGTCGAATATTAATATGTGTCTGCACTTTTACTTATCTGCAGAATATTATAATTTTTGAAGTACATTATTAAAGTTTCAATGTGATCGAAAGTCGTCCAAATTGTGTTTTGTCTCGCGAGGTCCAGTTCTCAGCATGGCGGGACCAATATTGTGTTGGTCTTTGTGGTGAGTAAAGCCAACCCGCCTTCATTTGATCTGTACTGTGGATTCTAATTTCGCGTTTGATCTTTTCATTAAATATGATTTCGGAACTCACGTACCATGTCAATGTTAAACACTTCAAACGCCAAGGTAAAGTCAATTTCAAATGAGGTCGCCATTGTTAAAGTGAACCTATAATAATCGTATTACGAGGGATCTGATTGGCTGTTTGGCGCAGTACAACATTGTACTGCATCCAATCAGAAACAATATTGGCTATCTCTTATAACGGTAAAACGATAGTTAAAAAGTTCCACGGATGATGTTGTAGCATATCGGAGCACAACCGCGGGTGTACGACGATGCTTATAATTTTGCAATTCTAAACTTTCACAAAATGAATTTTTAACTTTCAGTATAAATTGAATTGTATTATGATATCAAAACGCATGTTTTTATGCATTTGAAATGTTAAATTTTGATATTCTATCAATATAACACGGTTTTACACTTCAAACCAAGACAATCAATCTTATTTTGATTATTGAAAGAGGAGGGGTATTTGATACTGATTATTGTGAAACTTTATTTCAATGAATTCTGTTATTTCAGTTTAATATTTCAAAATAATAAACCTTATACAATCGTTAGACAAAAGCTAAACGATTGATCAGTCTCTGATATCCGATATCAGTTGAGATACAATTAATGAACGCTTGTAACTAAATCGGATTTTCCTGTCCACTTTGTCTAAGTGTCATGTAAAACATATAGTTATATAATGCCATACAAAACCGCCATTACGGAACATTTATGTAGGCATAAATACTTGAATTTTATAACGATTAATCAGTACACATTGATACCTTTGATATAAGCTACATTGTATATTAAGTGAGATACATAACCTAATTATGACTACAGAAATACAGTAAGAAACGAACCATTACTTGAAATATTATAAGTTTGAAGGGCGTAAAGAAATGTTTACCTCAATATTATTCCGAGAATATGCGAAGTGTGATATTATTCTTATACTCAATCGATGCTGTGTTCGTGTTAATATTATATTGTTACTTGTCAGACAAAGGCAATTCTATACAACTTCTTTCCGTATATCATATTTTATGTTTTAACCTGATGAGCTATCATGAATGTCATAGTCGGAGTTTATGCTTTAACATGTTTCATTTAAATTAAGAATTGAACGAGCACAGTAGAGACAAAAACATTACAATTTGAACTATAGTGTAGTTTACCATATAGTATGTCTGACATGCATATATGTACAACTAATTGAAAACAACATAACATATGACCATTTAAATGCAAATGGTATTTTACAACATTGATTAAAGTTAGCTTTGATTTGTATACGGAGCAAATAAACAAATCAGTACGGTATTATAATTCAAAATTCGATGTATCCTACATATTTAACAAACAATAAGTTTACGGCATTGTAACTTTACATTGTACATACACTGTTTCCTAACAGAGATTCACTAACACAATTTCATGAACAATATTTTTATGGTTTTTACAAGATTTCTTATTTGAACAAACCTTTTGTAATGCGATTATTACACTGGACTATCTTAACATTATTTTTAGTTTATTGCCCAAATGTATTGGCTTCATCAATAATTTCATCCTAGAAAACCTATGTTATATTAATGGAACATGCGATACAATTCACACGGACTCATTACTATTTTAAAATTATTTCAAGATTATGATGTTGAACTAAAATATCTATAAGATGGGATGAAATTGAATAGCCAACAGTGTGCAATATATTATACGAAATGTCAAGATTTGACACACTGGGATGTGAAAATACGTCATATATTTAGAGATGTCACAGTTTTACCAGGATCACGTTTTTAATCACTATTTAACTCGTCAGTATCAAGTTCACTTCTAGGTTTCGACAAACATGTTTAAGTTTCACAAAAGGGAACATGTAACAAATTAATTCGTCCAGTTGAATATTATTTCATGTATGCTCACTTAGAATATTACCATTACGTCCGATAAGTGTAATGTAACATTTGAGACCATTCATATGTGCTGTTCCAATCGCGTTAACACCAAGAAAACCACTAATTGTCTTCCTATGTCTCACGCGTATACCCCTATTTGGGCACTAATGAGTATATTTTTTCAGTTTTTTTATATTTCTGATACAAATTGATTGGCGGTTATTCAGATACAATTAGTGTACACACAAATAATAGTTCGGGGGGAAAGCTGGATTTTGCATACTGGTATCATTCCAAGGAGTCAATCAAGTTGAACATTCAAACGCACACATGATTCTGAAAGGAAACAGTCTTAAAATTGCCATACATTTTGGAGACAAAAAGCCAATACATGCACATGTACCGTATGTTTGATCAGTTGTTGTGTAAATAGATAACACCGAAATGTATGACACTAATTTAACGTTGTAAATACACGAAAGTTGAGCGCAAATACATACATGTAATTATGATTTGTAATATTTCGCAGGCATTTTGAAGACGTTTGGATCTTTCGTCGAGATATCTAAAAAAAGATATTGCTATGTCAAAATTGCTTCCCTTATATATATCTGAAAATTACAAGTTGGCGTACTTCTATCGAATGTTTTCTATGTTGAATTTGACATCAATTGCTCTGAATTAAATACTGATAAACATTCATGCACGCGTTTTGATTGTTGAAATTGTTTTGTTCCTACAGATACAACATATGGTTTGATAATTGCAAAAACAATGTACGCATTCAACTCGATGGAGAGTCAATCTGTGAAAACACTATGCTCTACATATAACGTATAACAAATAATATATTTATTATAATGTTTCGTGAAAGAATATTGATATAAATGCCATGTCTTGTAAATGGATCTAGTTTCGTGCCAACGTGAAGAGATCGTAATATTATTTCTGAAATGAAGCATGGTACAGATAATGCATGACAGATGCATTACGCAGTATTATTGACGTGTTTTGTTTCTGCATGACAAAAACACAATGTACTCAAATAATGGCAGGGTGAACAAACTCCCATAAAAACAATGTTGGTTGTTGCGATCATTCAAATCAGATCAACAATAATAGTTTATAGATTCTATAGTAAATCATGACCTTTAACTCTACAAATCAACACTGCAAATATTCTCCTAATTGGAAACATGTGTACCAAGCTTGATTATCCTCCGTTTTACGGTTTTATCTAAATCGTGCTCTCACATTACCCACTGAGAGACATACAGGTACACAGATGTACGGCAGTAACGCCTTTCATTGATATTACAAAATCCAATCCATTGATATAAAACTCCGTATTGGTTTCGCTTGGCATTGATGCAAATGAGAATTCCGAGTAAGCACATTTGTCCATCTAAAAAAATAACCCCATGCGAACTCATTTGCAATTCCCATGCAATTACATTGAAACATGTCGTAGCAAAAGTTTGCATGTGTAATTGATTCTGATCAGTTACAATGCCATCACGAATGACTCGATTCTATTGGGACATTTTAATCAATATTTGTTAGATTCTAATATGGCTGATAACTAATAGGCTTCATTATTTATAGCAGTCAGTCTAATTTAGTCTTACTAACAGAAATAATCGGCTTTCTAGAAATAAATGCTGCTGTATTGATGTGCGGCTTAGCAACCTCTTGTCAACACACATGCAATGCAATTTTAATGATACACGAATGCATGTAATTGGATTTGAGAAACAGCTTCTTTTCGATTTAATCTAACCGTCTCATTAGAGCATGGAATTAGTTGGTTTTGTTTATTTCGTTTACGCAAAATATAATGTTCGTAAAAATAATGGTTATACCTCGAAAACGACATCATCTTATTTCGACGAACATTTATCGTTCAAAAAGTGGTAGTTTTTTCGACAAGATTTGAGAAACATGCCAATTCAAGGAAATTATTTCAAGAACATTTCGTCCCATCAGCGCAAAAAGTTTGTAACTCACTTTTTCCACGAAAGAACTTTTTGCAAAAAAAATTACTTACATCCATATAGACACATCATATTCAAATTTGGGATTCATATTCTTATTCTAAATTCTGTACATCTGAACCTGCAAAACTTGGGAAAAGCTTCTAACAAGCTTAATATGTATGTAATATGTAAAAAGTATAGATCTTGATCAGATTGTGCAGATCTGCATGCTAATATGGACCTTCACTGTTCACAAAAGACAATTTTAACCATTTCCCATAGACAGATGTCACTTGTATATACATAGCATTTATGACATAATTGTACCTTGAATAGAGGAAAATCGTTCCTTTCTCACCATGTCTGCAACCTCTTTCTATGTTGGCTAATTTATATTTACAGGATGTAGTAGATCAGTGCCTGGAAAATCTTGGTCACGATCCCAAAATCTCTTGTGGGCTTGGAATGAGATTCCCCTCGATAGAGTTTATCTCATTAAAACAGCTTTCAATCTCCCCTGTTTTTCCCTACTTTACAATTCTTTCATTATTTCAAATGGGTTGACATGAAGCTTGATCTTTTCTTAGCCTTTACCTGCCTTTCTTTCTGAATCTCTATGCAGTGATAAGAACCTTCAGTCTAGATGGAATTGCTTTACAGAGTTGTATGATTCCTCTCTTTTCGACTGCACTTGCATTCATGGACTGGTTCCTTAAATAACCCTTTCCCACCTGTAGATGCATTTAAACGCATGCAGAAGACGAATTTTAAAAACATTATGATGTTGATGTCATCTTGGGAGATTTTACATAGTTTTGCCTTGCTGTCGTCTGTTGCAAATTTGTTGTATGAGGAAAAGCCTTATAAATACCATTAATTCCATTTCTAAGTTTTGACTTCGTGCTTGTAAGGAACTAGACTGGGTTAAGTTGGTTTATGATTGATCGCTGGTCCAGTTAGGAAAGTCTGCTAGATTTTTATCCTCTTTAATTAATTCCAAATTATGATTGTTAATTTTCGACCAAGAAACTATCTGTCATCTTTCATTAGAGGTAGATCATTGTTTTCTTTGACCGGTTTGATGTCACACAATCACGACCTGAAGATTGTAGAGAGGAGCACCATGCCTCAAGGAAGGTAATTCTCCTTCATTATTTGTTTGCATAGCCAGACTTTTCACCTTGCCCAGTTCAGTTGTAAAATAAAATTACCTTTGCTTGGGTCAATACTAAATATACTCTCCTGCAACTCCAAGAAACCATCTTTAGAATCAACATCATCTTTCACAGGACTTTATCTGGTCAGAAAACATACAGAAGCTGAGAAACCTCTAGCACTGTGGTTGGACACCTGACTAGACATCTCCTACATCTCACAAGATATAACATTGCCTTCCTCTTGACCTCCCCCCTGCCGGTGGGGGTTAGAATACGCCGGCTGTCCGTCCTACAAGGGGTAGAAGTCCCCTAATGGACCCGCCTGTTTGCCGTGGGTGGATACTCGTAAGCAGGAAACGAGGATCCTGGCAGTTGAGGGAAGCGCAGGGATCTCCGGCTTTCCAACACACTGTTTTGGCCTCTGCTTCGGTATAAACGGGAGCCTAGATGGGCCCGGTCTAGTGCAAACGGCTGGTCATATATAAGATTTAGGCACACTTTTTCTTTTCTTACAAATACATGTATATTAACTGTAATGGTGTTAAAATGTCATAAATATCTGTGCATGTATCTACGTATAAGTTTTTTTTTCACTTGAAAATATTCCATCCGATCGTTTCTTTCATTTCATATACACCAACTTTATATTATATGTGTCATATTTAATTTGCATAAAGTTTACAGTTTATTGTGCCTCGTCTTGTATAGGCTAATGGGCTAATTGGGTGTCGCGGATGTTTTGGTCGGGGGCACTGACTTGCATGGCGGATCCCTGATATGGGGGACACATCCATGTTCTTCCTTGTCGCGCTAACTTATTCGCGGTATCTAGTTATACCATCTGTGGACCCCTGACACGAGGAGCTGGATTTCCGCTCCATATATCGTGTTCCCTTGTTGGACTCCGTGGCGGGTGGGGGCCGCGGTTGACGAAAAATAAAAACTTGGATATGGATCCTCAAACCAAAAAACGCACACGTACTGAAATGGACTCGGACTCCGATATCGACAAACCAAATGGCAACACTTCAAACCCTTCATTCCCCCGATTCTTATTGATTGAATCAAATTTACCCGAACAGCCTATATCTTCCCTTTCACCTTTCGTTATACAGAAATGCCTTCTTTCTCTTGCTGGTTCACCTAAGTCTGTTAAAAAATTGAAATCAGGTGCTCTCCTCATTGAAGTTGAGAAGAAAGCACATGCAGACAACCTCTTAAAATTAAAAACCTTTTTCAATATCTCTGCCAAATGCTCTGCCCATAATACTCTTAATACGTCAAAAGGAATTATAAGATGCCCAGATCTTGCAGGAGTTTCTGAGGAGGAAATTGCTTCTGAACTGGCCGGCCAACTGGTCGTCCATGTCAGAAGGATGACTTCCTACAGGGACAGTATCAAGAGACCAACAAACACCTTGGTGCTAACATTCAATACAGCTATTTTGCCAAGATCCCTTAAAGTTGGATACTTGAATGTCCCTGTTGACATGTACATCCCTAACCCATTGCAATGTTACACCTGTTATAAGTATGGCCATCATGAATCAAAATGCCGAAAAACTACAGAAGAAAAGGTTTGCCGTCGTTGCACTGCATTATGTTCAGAACATGATGCAGATGTAAATGAATGCAAAAATACACTTAAATGTTCAAACTGTGGTGGTGAGCATTATTCTACCTCCCGCTCCTGCCTTGTGTGGAAACGGGAGAAGGAGATTGTTACCGTCAAGTGTAAAGAAGGTCTTTCTTTTCCTGAGGCGAAGAAAATTGTTGAAACCCGATTCAATTTGACTGTTTCATATGCTAATGTCACCAAAAACAACTCCAGACCAACTACTATCAGGCCTGTTGTCAATACACCGCCACCCTCACAAGAATGTACTACATGCCATCGCCTTTTGAAGGTTCTATCTCAAAAGTTTCCTGACATCAGTTTACAGTTAAAAGCAATTATGTCAAATGAACAACCCTCTACTTCTATCCTTTCTTCATTACCATCAATGAACAAAGACACCTGTAGCAATACTGCATCTTCTTCGAAAGAAAATGAGTCTTCTTCTAAACAAATTGAGTCTTCTTCTAAAGAAATTAGGTCACCTTCTCCTGGAGAAGTTGAGTCTTCTCCTAGAGAAATTAAATTATCTTCTTCTGGAGAGATTGAGTCTTCTCCTGGAGGGGTTGGGTCCTCTTCCAAGGAAGTTGATTCTTCAAAAGGAAAGGAATCTTCTAAAGTTGTAAAAAATAATTCAAACCATACAAGTAAATCACCTGATACGAAAAAATCTTCAATTATTTCACTTAAACCAAACCAACAAAACAAACCAAAGTTAAAATTACACTCAAAGCCCGATTCTGAAGGCTTCGAGAAACAAAAAACTAGAAAAAATAAGGTCCAATTAGATAGAGCTAGTGACTCTAAACCTAAAATCACTAATCGTTATCAGACATTGGATGACATGGAGACACAGGAAACTGAGCCTCCTAATCCATGGTCGGGTACAACAGATGACTGGAATCAAAACATTGATTCCTGGCATACTGCGATAGCCGAGATCAAAATTTGTGAACCTATATCGAAATGAATTCCATAATCCAGTGGAACTGTCGTGGATTTAAAGCCAATTTTGAAGAATTGTCTCTTCTAGTTAATGAAAAGAAACCAGTAGCTATATGCTTACAAGAAACATTTTTAAAAGATATTGATAGTCTTTCTCTTAAATATCATTCATGTTATCATAAAACTTGCGATGCAAGTGCTCGAGCTTGTGGTGGTGTAGCAATATTTGTTAACAACTCTGTTCCCCATAGCTTAGTCTCACTTACTACAACTCTGCAGGCGACTTCGGTAAGAATTTCATTGAGCAAAACAATTACCCTATGTTCTTTGTATCTTCCGCCAAGTCAACCTCTTGATACAGACAAGCTCGTTGAGCTTGTCAGTCAGCTTCCAACACCTTTTATGATAGTTGGTGACTTCAATTCACACAATAAGTTGTGGGGATGTAGTGACACCAATAACAAAGGCCAAATATTAGAAGATTTTATTTTTAAACATGACCTTTGTATTTTGAATAATAAATCTCACACCTATCTGCATCCTGCTACTGGTTCTTACTCATCTCTTGATCTTTCTATTTGTAGTCCTGATATATTTGTTGACTTTAAGTGGAAGGTGGAAGACGACCTTCATGGAAGTGATCATTTCCCTATAATTATCACTGAAACTGGGCCATCTGTCCAGGGGCGTCCGAGGCGATGGAGGCTCCACAAAGCGAACTGGAATTTATTCCAGATGCGATGTGAACGTTCCATTAATCCGGATGCTTTCTTGGAATGTGATGACCCTACACAACTATTTACATATTTAATGTATCAGGCTGCTAAAGAGGCAATTCCCCAAACTTCGACAAATCCAAAGCACCCTCGCAAACCTTGGTTTGATGAGGATTGCAAAAAGGCTATAGGAACACGCAAATCGGCTTTAAGGCAGTTTAACCTGAGGCCAACCCATCAAAATCATGTATACTTTAAAATAGCTAGAGCAAAAGCTCGTAAAACAATTAAGCACAGTAAACGTGCGTCTTGGAGACAGTATGTATCTAGATTAAATTCTAGATCATCTGTCAAAAAGACATGGGACATGATAAGGAAAATAAAAGGAAAGAGCAGTTCGCTTAGTGTTAATCATCTGAACACCTCAGACGGTGTTGCTACTTCAAAGAAGGATATTGCCGATACGTTGGCAGATTCCTTTGCACAAAAATCGTCCTCTTCAAACTATTCTCCAAAGTTTCAAAAATTTCAACAGCAGAGGGAGAAACGGAAAATTAACTTTAAATCGAAAAATGAAGAGGCCTACAATAAAGCATTTACGTTAAACGAATTAAAATCGGCTCTCAAGAAGTGCCATGATACCGCTGCGGGTTCAGATGATATACACTATCAACTGATTAAGCATTTACCTTTCCGATCCCTTTCTTGTTTACTTGACGTCTATAATCAGGTTTGGCGAACGGGAAATCTCCCGAGGTCTTGGAAAGAGGCCATCGTTATTCCAATTCCCAAGCCTGGTAAAGATACAACTAATCCTGGGAATTATCGTCCTATAGCCTTAACTAGCTGTATATGTAAAACCATGGAAAGAATGGTGAACGACAGACTTGTTTGGTTTCTCGAAAAGAACAAACTTATTACTACTTTCCAGTCTGGTTTTCGTAAACATAGAAGCACAGTGGATCATTTGATCCGTTTTGAAACTTTTATCAGAGAAGCATTCATTAAAAAGGAACACGTTGTCTCCGTCTTCTTTGACTTAGAAAGTGCATATGACACTACCTGGAAATATGGTATTATGAATGACCTCTATGATTATGGCATAAGAGGTCGCCTTGCTTTTTTCATTTCTGCTTTTTTAAATGAACGTCAGTTTAAAGTTCGTGTTGGTGATACTTTGTCTGATCCACATGAACAGGAAATGGGTGTTCCCCAGGGATGCATTCTTTCTGTAACATTTTTTAGCGTGAAGATTAATAACATTATCAAATCTGTTAACCCAGGAGTTGAATGTTTTCTATATGTTGATGATTTCTGTATTTGCTACAGATCAAAGCATATGCATACAATTGAAAGACAACTGCAACAAGTTTTGAATAATTTGCAAAAATGGTCAAACGAAAATGGCTTTAAATTCTCTAAAAGCAAGACCAAATGTATGCACTTTTGTCAACTTCGTAAACACCACCTAGATCCTGATTTAACACTAGATGGCACCCGTATTGAAGTTGTGCCGGAATTTAAATTCCTTGGTCTATTGTTTGACCCAAAACTGACTTTTGTTCTTCATATTAAATATCTTAGAAATAAATGCCAGAAAGCATTAAATCTTTTACGCGTTGTATCCCACATGGATTGGGGTGCTGACCGTAAAGTCCTCTTGAGACTTTACAGGTCATTAATACGATCTAAATTAGACTACGCATGTATTGTTTATGGCTCGGCACGAAAATCATACATTGCAACACTTGATTCCATTCACCATCAGGGTTTACGGCTAGCCCTGGGCGCTTTTCGAACTTCGCCCGTCAAAAGTCTCTATGGAGAAGCCAATGAACCACCCTTATATTTACGTCGACAAAAACTAGCTATGCAGTATCTTTTAAAACTCAAGTCTAACCCTTCAAATCCCACTCATAGAGTTGTTTTTAAACCTTTATACAAGGAATTATTTTTAAAGAAGGAACGGGTAATACCGCCTTTTGGTATCCGTTACTGTCCCGAAGTCGCTAAGCTTGATGTTGATCTTGAGGACATCGCGAGGCAGGAGATTTCAGATTCTCCACCTTGGACTCGAAATAGTCCATCATTCATTTATGATCTTGCGACTGATAAAAAGGCCTGCACAGATCCTATTGTTTTTAAGTCCAAGTATATGGAAATTAAAAATACATATTATAACTTTGAGCATATTTATACAGATGGTTCTAAGGACGGAAAAAAGGCTGCTGCCGCTGCAGTTCATGATGGCGATGTGATAACATTTCGGTTGCCAAATAATGCTTCTATATTTTCTGCCGAGTTAAAGGCAATTAATTTGGCTTTGGACCATATTGAATCCGACGGTTATTGGCGATATATTATTTTTACTGACTCATTGTCTGCTATGCAGGCACTTCAGAATGACAAAATAGATAACCCTATTATTGTTGACCTCCTTTCTAAGTTATCGCGTATTTGTGCAACAGCACATGTAGTATTTTGCTGGATCCCCAGTCATATGGGCATTCACGGTAATGAACATGCTGACTTGGCAGCAAAGTCTGCTCTTTTACAAGATATTTTACCTTTTAAAATACCTTATACCGATTTTAAACCTTTAATAAATGTTTTACTTCACGATAAGTGGCAAAGTGATTGGATTGAGCAAGTAAATAATAAACTGCACTCAATCAAGTCAGTACTTGGTGAGTGCCTGCCAGCTTTTAGATCCTGTCGCCGAGAAGAAATTGTCCTTGCTCGTTTACGCATTGGGCACACATATGTGTCAAGGAAAGTGTTTCATTTTTACAATTTAAATTGATAAGTTCACACTTATGCATATTTGTTATGATTTTCTTTTAATGTTGAAAAGAAAGTATGTGAGTTGCAACCTTCTTGCACCCCAAAAATAATAAAGAATGACGTCATTTGAGTGCAAGAAGGTTGTAATTGGACACATCCACTTAAAATTATTTTTCAATGTTAGAGTTGTAAAGCCTCCTGAAATGTATTTTTAAAACAAATATCAAACGGATGTTCTTTGTTATGTTTTCTCTCCAAAATAGGATAGCTTTTTGCTTCTCCTGTAAAACAAATGAAAAACGGAGTTACAACCTTCTTGCACTTAAGTGACGATGTGTATGTGCCCCTTTCACCTTATTAGGAGCTTCTTTATTGACCAACACCTGAAGATAATCATTTACACGTTATTGTGATTACACAGAGAAGTGTGAAAACGTACATTGACTAGTACATACTTGCCAGTTTTCACATACGGCTATCTTGATTGTACTTCGGATAACGACACTGAATTTGTTTTCAAAATCATAGATAAATTCATTTGTACGATCAGAAAATACGTTTTCCTTATTTGACGCATCAATATAATGATGTTTCACTTACAAGTGATATTGCGCTGCTTAACACACATGCCAGGTAGTTCAGAAGCACACATATTAGATATGTCCCTTCTTTCTGGACATCATGGATAGCCGACTATTGATATTGTGCCTGTGGTGTCAGTAGTATATAACGACTCGCGATAGTTTGCAACTCTAGACTGAATGTTCAAAGTCCTGCGACCCGGTACATTGTAGGTCGCTTACGTATGACAACATATATTAACAGGATGACTGACCTACGTAATCATTTTAACTAGAAACGATAACTGCTCGGCGTTATCGGGTTCATGCATAATTGGTCATGAATCTGTTGAGTCGGAAATTGCATTCCAACGCAACAAGTGGCGACCGATACGTTTAAACATTTTGTCCAAGATAATTGTCAAACATGCAGATGACAGATAACACACCAATCGCCGTAGAAATCAAAGCGCCAATGGTACTGTAGTGGCGATCGTTTGGGAAATCATGCAAAGTAACAAGCAGTATATCGGTGTAGGGCTTGCGATTTTCAATAATAGTGCACTCTGGTGCGGGTAAATTCGAGAATGTATCAACCCTGCATCTTTTGACAGTAGAAAAGTGTTAGTTTGCCAGAATGTTGTCTCGGTGATTTTTTTAGTTACGTTCTGAAACTGGTCATGATGTGTTAAAAATGATGCCATTCTAAATTCATGACAAATCTAGTTGGTACTCGATAGACTACCGTTTTAGCTCATTAGAATGGCTATTTGTAATCTAAATTGTTCGGGTAATCACATGTTCATCACCAGGTCGCTGGGCCATATTAAGATAAAATATGTTGTACACTTTAGAAATGACAACATTATCAAGAAAGGAGAGAAAACAGTATCCATTAGTTTGGTGTTTGTTTCAATGATGTCCGATATTAAACAGGTCTGTCCAATTTAGTCCCTTCACATTGCATGATTGAGGGTTGTCAGAGACATATAAACACAGTGTATTTATATGTCTCCGAGGTCGTTAAACTGCTTCGAAAAATTTGAGTGCAATAACAAACAAAAAACATGCACAAAAAGCACAATTTCACTATTTGCCAAACTGTTCAGTTTATAAAAATATAGGCATATATTATAATGCTCGATCTCCAAACTAAATTAGGCTACACTTTCAGTATTGATTGCTAATTGGCTCTAGAACGTGCAGACGTGTACAGTTTTATTTAATGTGATATTTTTTTTTGTATACATAACGTGTGTACACACTGACATTGTGATTCCTTTACACCTTTGTAAACCAGTCTTATCATCTAGACGCTTTCATATATTAAACAACTACAACATAAAGCGTTTATAATATTGAGATTTAAGGACACCAGTCTCGCGAGCTATTTATAGAACCGTTTGGAATTTCCAGATTTGAGTATCATCCGAGTTATTTGCAAGGCAGATAGAACGCGCAATGATATTTATTATCTGCCCAATCATGACGAAGATAATATTTACATATTTTAACTCTATGTAAATAATGTCTCGATAAAACTCAAATATTAGTAACGATCTGGTACCAAAGTAGCACTGACATAATAATCGCGTCTCTGCATCAATGACGGAACTATAACGGATGTGAGTTAATTGGTTTGCAGTAAGGAAAATAAATATCAATGGGCTTTTCAAAACCTACTATGTACATATTTTTCGTTGTTGTTGTTTCTGCTAGCATTGTGGCGATTGTAAAACCAATCGCCACAAAAAACAACATACTTGTAGATTAATGTATTCGACAGAGTCAGATTGTGTGAAGGCAGTTGCATGGTTTGGGTTGAATAATTGGATATTGGTAAGCTGATCTCGGTATTATCTAAGGACACATCAATGTTCAAGGATCTACGAATGCTTTACACATTACAATCTAACCATTTATACAAAATAACAGACATTTACCTTAACAGCATGATAGTGCAAGCTTTCAAACACGTAGCGTATTAGCACAAACTTTCTTTTCAAACATCTAGTTTGTTTTTCCTGACCCGCTGTATCCCCCGAGCTGGAAACCTGTATAACTCAAATGGGAAGATTTAGGACTTTCGGCTCGTGCCAAATATCATTTGGATACCATAAATGATATCCGAAATGTATTTTCGTTAGAATTTCGTAAACTACACACATACATTGATATTAAATCATCGGTTTGATGAAATAGAAAACCACCTCCGAATATATATTTTTCAACACATGTTTTAGTTTTGGGTCAGTGTAGTTTTTGCCAATTTCTAAGAAAACATATATATAAATACTATTTTATGTTGTCGGTTTTTCTTGTTTCAGCGTAAATGATAATTAAAATTACATCTGTTCAAAACTATCTTTTTCAAAAGATCTACCTGGCATGAAGCTCTTTTTCTTTTCCCATTTAACAAACCCCCTAAGACATCCAATATTACGTCACGCTCTCGTTAAAATCTACTTTATTACCAGATTATTTAAATCCCATCAGGCCGTAATTGTAACGGTCTTATGGAAACTCAAGGAGTGTTCCCGAATTAAATTCTTCATAGACAAAACAGTTCTAGCAACCTCACTGCATAGTAGCATACATGAAACAAAGACAAACACTTAATCAAGGTATGTCTGCGTACTTTAATTCAACCGGTTGATGTTACTAGTGTTTATTTCTATTGCCCTAACTCTTTTTAAGTAATATACCCATATAAAATATGTTCTCTGTGCAATCAGGAGTAAATGGGGTCATATGTACATATTGTCTAAAATTAGTTGAACTCATCTGGTAAGCGTTCTTGGAAACGGAAAATACATGTTTACTTACCCTAACCACTCCCCATATACAAACACATGTTGACATATCTACAGCGCCAAATTTTTGAAATGTTGACGCAAATGGGGAAATTGTTCTTAATGCTAATTTTCTGTATTTACCAACTATTTTGAATCATCTTATTTACATTTAAAGATAATTCTTATACTGTTATCAGGATGTTTCCAAGCTGCTGCAGATGTATTGCATAGCACAAATGGTTATATCATTGATTGTAGATGTCGTGCATGTTGTCTTGATTGTAGTTGTTTTGAATAATACTCTTTATGATTGTTACAGAAGTAATCACTTCCAAAGAAAACGTTTTACTAAAATAAATTCAATTTTGAGATTTGCGACACGATCACGCTGTTTATAACGTGGCAATCATCATGTCGTTATTTCTGAAAACATGTTTATGTTTATGGTAGATAGTGCGACATTGTCAAACGAGTCTACATAATTCATAAAATGGCATATTTTAACGGTATTCTGTTCTCATGTTTATCAACATAGATCAGAGATCACATTTGAAATAATATTGAATCTAGAGGCGACACGAGTGTATTTTGGTACTATCTGATTGGTTAAGGTTGTCAGTGTTATTTTGTGACGTATTTATTCTTCCTTTTTAAATGACAGCTATCATTTCAGACACTATTTAATGTCCATCTGACGCAATGGCGTAATGGTAATATTGAGCGTCTATTATTTCTTTAGGCGGAAATCTTTGTTTTTCGAGTTATAACAAATACTTTTTAAGATAATGTTTATAACTTCATTTTTTGACGTTCAGGCTAACAGGAACAAAAACAAACTGTAATAACCGCGTCAGGGTAAATCTAGTGGTATTATACCCCATAACACCAGAAATACTGTTACAAACATCCACCTCTTTTTGTATGGAAATATGTTTAGACCACATCTACACCTTCAAACAATATATGAACTTTTTAACATTGAAATCATATGAATAAATCATAAAGTGTTATTGAAAAAAAATATATATCATATTACAAGGGGCATTTGGATATTCGGAACTGGGCGTCCACAGTTTGACCCCAGGTGCAGCGGTCATGGTGTATTTTTTGTTTGGCAATACACGTTTCAAAGCCTAGTATAGGTTTGTTTGCCTAGGGAGCACGAATAAGTGCTATTACTGAACATAATGTTGAAAACGGTGTTAAATAGGATTTAAATAATTTACCATAGGAAAAACCTTAGAAATTGTATTTTCTTTTTACATCACTGGAACAAATATAATGTGTATTTTAAACCTTATATACTTACAAAGAGTTACTAATACCATATGTTTTATAAGGTATGAAGTACTCTTTCAGCGCCAGGATATATAGGCTTGTTTTTGCAAACAGCAGAGATACAGATGAGTCAACTCTTTACGAGCTGTTTGACTTATAAATCAGCATTGCTTGCGTTTTAGTTTAAAAATATACCAACAATATTTGATAACATGAACTAGGTGTTCCCCGTTTATACGCAAGGAATATTCTATTTTAGGAAATTCGTTGCCGATATGGTAAATAATTAATTTCGCATCTAACGTTTTTATCTTAGATAATAAAATGTAAAATTGAGTGCGGCTTATATCGCATAACAATTACCGTATTAATTCCGTGTATTTCACAGGATTCAACTCCAAATTGGAATTAAAATCTGTAACTTCAAGGTTTTAATTTGCAAATGTAAATGTAAATTGTATTGATTTCTGTGTTCGTTTCACCCAGTGTCGAAGTGGTAACAGTTGTTGTAAATAGGCAAATGAATGTGCCTAACATGTAAAGACTGTTTTCGTCTTGTGTATTTATATAAATTAAAGTTTCGAATATTCAACATATCAGCTGTTTCTACGAACACCAATGGTAAGTTATTAGAAACCAGTGAATAGCCAGATCAGCCAACGCATTCGCACAGTCAGATTTGGCTCTACACCGTTCTACCGAACTACTTCTTTTACAGTGTAAAGTGTTGTTTTACGAAATGTAAGTTATCCATGTAAATGACCTGCCTTCCGTGTAGACATTCGCGTTATTGCAGCAATGTCAGCAATTGTGGTCACAGGTATTAATAAAAGTAATGGAGATGTTTTTTTAAAATAGCCTCTGATACAAACGATTTGAAGCGTCCACAGATTTCTGTGCATGATAAGAGAAAAGATGGAATTTGTCCTCAGATCGAACACTTTCTGAGGTTAGCACATTTGTCTCCGCTCCAAATCATACATGTAAAAGTTTAAATTGTTCTCATATGCTAAACTGGAAAGAACCAACCATAGGACTTTAGTCAACTATGAAGAAATAACAAACACCTGCCAGAAAACGAATATGGATGTTAAGTAATTTAAAATACTGGCATCGAGATTAAAATTATCATTATTGTCAAATAATTTAAAGTATACCGTGACAATGGAACATAAAAGAGCAACGTTGTGATCGTCCCATTGTGCAATTAATCCTAATAATATGTTTGTCAGTTTGATTGTCGCTCCTGTTTTTAAGCACACATTGACTATGTCCTATGTATACGTAACAGTTCTACCAGTAAGATTATCAAGACACACATACATCAATCACACATTTGTAATACAGCAATACAGGAGTAAATGGACGTAAGTGACGTAAGATAAACTGAACAGAAATGAATAATAATTCCTTAATACGCGACAACACAGAAAAAACAGCAATCCAAGGAATCGTTGCGTGTTTGTATAAAGCAAATTAAAATAGACGTAACTGCGATAAAATAGTACCTAAGCAGGTTATCAACAAGTGAAACGTCTTGGATTACACAGTACCACTTAGTCGTGTGTGTGTGTGTGTGTGTGTGTGTCTGTTCTGATTGATCACATGCATATCAATATCTAATAAAGAAATTACCTAACCTAATGGAATCGAGACCTAAACTTCGCTGCAGTAGCAAACGCTCTTATATGACACATACACGAGATAAAGAGGCGCCTATTGCAGAGTGCTTCGATTGTATAACACATTTAAATGCATGGCCTCAATTCAGTACGACTTTTCATATTTTCCAATTTGATTAAAGCTGAAATAAGTCGTTTCCAACGTTTTCGAAAACGATGTTGTCCTCCCTTGAATGAAATATGTGATGATGCCATATTTCGTTATATTATATAGTTTTCAGTTAAGATTGAACTATCAAATGATAAATACATTACACGATCAGCTTTCAAAGAATTACATAGTTTTCACTGGCATAGCAGTCACCGGGATAAGTCAATTTAAACATAAAATAACAAAACATAATGAAGATGCTCTCAGCTTCAATGTACATAAATACGTGGTGCAAATATAAGCCGATCGTAAGGATTAATGTTACCAACTTGTGTTAGGTATTTAAGATACAGCAGAAGTCTGAAAAGCTACCCTGTCTGTTTTGTTTTCTTAGGTTGACAAAAGAGGACACACTTATGGATGAATACTAGGTACATTACACACGCCTTTCGCAACGGGTATATGACATCGGTATTACAGGTAATCATAAAACTTCGGTGATTATGTTATGGTTAAAAATACACGATTCTCGACCAGACAAATTACACAAAACAAAAGTTTATACGAGCGTAGGTGAATTATGGCTGTAAATTATCTTTTCTCCGTTTATTTCCGTTTTCGCAAGGAACGTAAAAATGACTTCCTTTCCAGACTTTTTAAGTCTTAATTGCCCTATAAATGTGACACCAATCGCACGCAATTGAAACATAATTCACGTTGGCGTAGTTAAATGCAATGAACTTAAATAATTCCTCTTTATGCCAAGTGATCATATACTACCCAGAATGTATTACGGAGTTTTATTCAATCATTTTACATCCTCTATGTTTTCCTCAAAATTGTGCAGATATTACTGACCAGGAATTCGCATTAGTTTGACTGATGAGCCAACCTCACCATTAAGTGCTCAAGATGAAATATTATGATTTCAATGAGTAAGATGACAACAATTTATAAACTCAGATTTGCCCTGAAAATGATTTCAACTTCACTTGATGGAAAAGCCTTCTTTGCTCATTTACCATAGCGTTAAGCAAATGTTTGACATTTTGTGTCACAAATGAGACATAACGTTAACATTATTTCAGGTGCTTCCGAGGTTCTGGTTTTAAGAAAGACCGGCCAGAGTGCTTTATTATTCGAACCTGTAAAGAAACTGTTCCAACCATATTATATGGTTGAAAAGGATTTCCAGGATGTCAGATTAATTTCCCTTATAAACTTTAGCTTTCGACCTGTTTTGGCATGGACTGCAATAAGTAATATCTCGGAAATTGTTTTCTTGCGGACCCCTAAACAGCAAAGCATGACACAGTTTTGGATTTAAAAAAAAAATGAAATGTATTCCAATAGATGTGATTCTTACTATGTCAGCTCTTGTGAATAATATAGATGATGACGAACAGTTCGAATTATTTTATAAATGTTCTACCAAGAGATGAAAGTTTGCTAGAAGACATATTTCATTAAAAAATAAGGGACGACTGCTTATGGAAAAACACTTAAAAAAGAACCTCCGGTTTAACTCAAAGGAAGATAAAACTGCAAATGAAAATATTCACTGTTTCTGATTGAATACATAATACGTTGATAAAACCGTATATGTCATTGTTAAAATATTATATAAATATATAACGCCGAGGTCAACATTATTTTTCGAAGGTTTACAATTTTCAATAGCGCCTTCACAGGAATGTGATACTTATTTTATTATACCGAAAAAACAAACATTTGTCTTAGTCTTTTACTTCCAACAAAAGTTTCAATTCTTCGTCAGAAAGCGCTGCGAAGGGATGAGAAGTCAGTTTTGTTTGCAAACAACTATTTTGTCGGCTGTATCATCGGGTATTCGAATTTCGTGAGTGTAAGGATTCAAAGATTTAACATGCAGAAGGCTTAGTGAATGATACGAAATTGCATGTCTTACTTGAAAGATTTATTTATTTCCTCCAAATTTCGAACAAAAAATCCTTTGAAAACTTGTAATTCATAAAAAAAAAAAATCTTGAATACACATGTGTACAACTAGTCCGAAGCTTGCTATCCTATTTTCGTGACGTCATTATTTGGGAACTTTTCAGTTTATAAAAAGGCAACAAACAAATTAATTTGAAATAATCCTTGATTTAAATATGAACTTTTTTTTTTTTAATACCTCAAGTTTGAATTTTCGTTATACTCATTTTCCCTTCTTATTTGTTAACCCACTGTGTCAACCTGAAGGGTCTGCATGGATATTTGGTACTCCGTAAGTATTTTATATTTATATCATCACAAAGATCAAAACAGATTTTTAAAATTGCCATAATTTTAATGGGTTAAAAATGTCTAGTAATTTTACATCTCTTTGCATAAGCACCTAATTAGGTCAAACAAATCACATGACCCTGGCCGATATTTTGTAAGCAACAAAGGACCCTTCTCACGGTAAATTTTCATGTCCGATTTTTCTTCGTTTAGGGGGTTTAAACTGTTCATTAATTTTGGTATATAAAATATAAGGGTATTTTGGCTATTCATCCTAAGACAACAAATAATAAAACTGTTTAAGATGCATTTTATTGTTGAAATATGTCAGCAAATAGTTTGGCCATCGGGAAACAATTTTGCAATTCCAAATTGGCTAAGTCACGTGATATCAGCGGGAGAATAATGACGTCACGAATATAGGATGCTCACGAATTTGGAAGATCCTACGATATTATTTACGACCTTCACCTTGTCAAACGAATTTCGGAAGTTTAAAACGAGGACTTTGCGGCTTTATTTTTGCCGAAGCGTGCGCCGGTCACTATTACCGGGCACAATTGAAAATTAGTGACTGATCGGGAATGGGGAATTTACAAAGAGAATTTTAACTGAGGTATAATAAAATAAAATTAGACATTGCATGTTTTTCTCTTCTTTATTCAGAGAAAAAAACAACAATCAATGTACAGTCGGGAATTCTATCTTACTTAATCTTAATGGAATAATGGCAGCATGTAACCGCTTGTAACATCAGAAAGCATTCATTACTAAACAGGATTGATGTTTGGAATAACAACTATCAAAGACTTTGTAAATGCATCCTCAGTAACCAACGATCCTCCTTACTGTAAATACAATGACTACCCATTCACGCTGAATGTAGTGTCAGCAAAATAATCCACTGTGTTCTCCCCAACGATGCAACAGTAATCCAACGCTACTACTGTTAACATATAGCCTACTTTTAAATAGTGTTCCGTATTTGTAAATGTGATTCTAATATATAATATTACCCTCTTGCAAGCTTCCTACTACAAGATTGGGGAGGGGGGGGGGGGTTATATTTGTTGTTTCAAGATGACAGACATGAAAGTAGCCCGCCTACTTTGATGGATTAATTAACAGAAGCACTAAAAAGTTAAAAGATAAAAGATCGTAGCAGTAAATGTCTGAAGGAAATATTGAAGACTGCACTGTACCTCGACAATGTCCTTATGGGGATCGTCCAAAGTGCTATGCAATTAGGCGCCGTTTTTTAAATTGAAGCGATACCATCAACATAATAGGAATCTAAAATGTCTTTATATTCCATCCAGTGAGATAAAATGCAGCCATTATCCTCTAACTTAAACACAGTTAAACAATTCATTTTTTAAAAACTTTTAACAGCTTATTTAGTTCAAAAGAAATATGTTACATAGATCACGATAAAACAAATGCAAATATTTGTCGTGAATGCATCTAGCCAGAAAATACAGTGGGGCGGTCACCTCGGCAAGCATCTTTTTAGGTGGGCATCTTTATATTGCTCAATGAATGCTTTGTATTGACAATGCTGACATATAACTATGAGACACAATCAATACCACAGCATTGACCGATGTTGTTAATCTGTTCAAAGTTATAGTCTTATAGTTGTATAAACTGCTTAATCATGGTGTGTAAATAGTTCCGACAACCTTTGAAATGATTATATTATCAAGGAACGTTAATTATCTTTATCAATGGAAAATTATAGTTTTGAACTACTAAATAGGTGAATATGGTTTTATCGTAACTTCTATGTGGTTAATATTCAATTGTCACTCGTTTCATGTGACTAGTTTTCCTTCGTATTACCGTTTAATGCGTCCATTAGGGAACATATTAGATCGTCCGTTTCTTTTTGAGATAACGTTCCAATAAAAAACCAAGAGAACATTTTAAAGTATTAAATCCTCGTGCAATCATACCATGCATACCATTCAGCTACAACATGTTGGACCTATCTAAGTAATGTTTGTTTACGAAGTTACTACTTTATATTACAACGACAACAATTTTACAACTGTCGAATTACCTACATTAAGATTAAATATCCTGTCTGATAAACACCCTTTAACATACATTTATCATTGAGAACTGTTCCATGCAACATAACAAAGTACCAAACTTAAAACATCGTCATCGGTATACAAAGCAATACTGGGCTATGAAATCATTTTATCCATACTACAACCATCAATTGTCGTCCAAGGAACACGGACATTGGATGAAAGACTGGCAATCATTGCAACGTACGTTATGTCTCCTGTGATATTATGACTGAGTGCACGATGTTTAAGCAGTCGGTTAATCGTCCATCGTTGTGGAGTTCATGAAAATAACAAGAGGGCCACGATGGCCCTAGATCGCTTGCATGAATTAAGCAATGTGCTTTCTAATGCGAATCAAATCAAGAGAATTATTCTGACAAAGATTCAAAATGCAACCTCCGGAGTGTTGACAAGATGTTTCTTCATTTGGCTTAGTGACCGTTTTTGTTTACCTGATATGACTAATATTCAAACATGGACTAGATATCATATAGACAAACATTCTGACAAAGTTTCAACTTGCTCAAAGGAAAAATGCGGCCTCCAGAGTTAAAACAATATCTTCCTTCAATTTGGCCTAGTGACCTCGTTTTCGACCTGGCATTACCCATATTCGACCTTGGCCTAGATATTATTAAGATAAACATTCTGATACAATTTTAAGCGGCTTCTACAGTGTTAGCAAGAATTTCCTTCAATTTGGTTTTGTGACTTAGTTTCTGACCCAATATGACCAATATTCATACTTGACCTAGATATCTTTGAGAAAATCATTCTGACAAAATGTTAAACTGCTGAAGCAAAAATTGCGGCATCTACAATGTGATCAAGACTTTCCTTCAATTTCACCTAGTGACCTACTTTTTGACCCGACATAACCACTAGTCAAAATTGACCTACATATCATCTAGACAAATGTTCTGATAACGTTTGAACATGCTCAAGTTAAACATGCAGCATCCAGAATGTTTATAATATTTCCCTTCAATTTGGCCTAGATATTATTCAGACGAACAAACTGACAAAATTTCAAGCTGCTGAAGCAAAATATGAGGCCTCCGAGTGTTAACTTTGGCCTAGTGACATAGTTTCTGACCCAATATGACCCATATTCAAACTCGACCTAGATATCATAAGGACAAACATTCCAACAAAAGTTCAAGCGGCTGAAGCAGTAATTGCGGCTATATTTTTAACAGGATTTTTCTTCAATTTGACCTAATGACCTACTTCACATGATCCATATTCGAGTTTGACCTTTATGTCATGAAGACAAACATTCTGATAAAGTTTCAACATGTTCATAAGAAAAATACGGACTCCAGAGTGTTAATATCAATTTCATTCAATTTGACCTAGTGACCTTTTTTGACCCAGTATGACCTATATTCAAACTTGACCTAGAAATGTTTATTACAAAAATTATGATAACATTTTAAAAAAACCTGCTGAAGCAAAATTTGCGGCCTCTGAAGTCTTAACAAGATTTACCTTTAATTTGACCTATTGCCCTACTGTTTGACCCTACATTACCCATGTTCATGAACTTGACTTACATATCATTAAGACAAACATTCTGATAAAGTTTCAACTTGCTTTAGTTGAAAAAGTGGCCTCCAGAGTGTTAACAAGATTTCCCCTCAATTTGACATAGTGACCTAGTTTTTGATCTCATATGGCCCAATTTCGAACTTGTTCAAGATTTGATGGAGATGAATGATCTGATAAAGTTTCATGAATAATCGGATGCAAAATGTAGACTGTAGAGTGTTAACAAGGCAATTGTTGACGACGGACGAAGGAATACGGACGACGCACACTGCACAACGCACAACGCACGGACGCCGGACAAAATGTGTTCACAATAGCTCACATTGAGCATTTCGTGCACAGGTGAGCTTAAAGAAACCAACGACTGTTTTAATCGTAGATAAATACCATTCTAACGTGGATAGCAACCAGTATGTTTCGTACTTTTTACATTTCGAGAGTTTACTATCTGTAGTTCATATGAACTGAAATGTAGGGATTTAAGACCAGGATTATGATAATGCAATACATTTTTAGACTATAACAAACTACTCAGGATTAAATAAGATCTTTTTGAAACATCCTTTAATTTTCTACAACCATTGACATTGCATATATTTGGTTATGTTATGAACATCATTAATGCGGCGGACCGTTGATACCAATACACATATCAGACACATATACTTCATTACAAATCACCCAGACGTCGACAATATTTGAAGGATATTTCTGTCGGTTGGTAACATTATTTTGGACTAACTGACAGAAACATATCCGCCGCGTCTGACGATTAATGCTCTAAGTGTGAAACAAAATTAACTGAATATTGACAATTATCATTTTCCAAAGCTGCCTTCCATACAACACTGTCCATGTTTGCTTTGTACTTTCAACATCTTTGAACATATAAAGCTTTGGTTTTTATGTAAACCCGACTTCAATACTTTGAGTAATATGATTATTGTTTGCTCCATTCTTATTTATTTACTTTATCAAAGGCAAGGTGTTGAGAACGGAATTCAATAGAGTCCAAGAATTTGATGTAAGGATATACCAACAACTATATGTAATTTTACTTTTGTCATTTCTCTAAGGACGTATCGCCCGGATTTCCTTCAGACAGAAGCCAGAAATTAATGTCTCCCGATGTAATCTATCAAAACATCTGATTCCCGCCGCAATCAATTGTTACCGAGAATATATATATAAAGCTGACAGCTAAGGCGTAATAACGACCACTTCTCCCACAATGCTGTATAATTCAGTCCTATAGAGAGTCACTAGCTGTGATAGAGGACTAAAGTTCAATGCCAAAATATCCAGTTTAATACATTATATGTGTGTTTGTTTATTTATATGGAGTTTTACGCCGCAATTGACAATTTGTCAATTATATCTCGGCGTTACCTGGGTAAATTACTAGTTCCTATAGTCAGTTTAACCGGAAAACAGAGAGTCAATCGTAATGCTAATCCCAAAACCCTCAGTCCCAATGAGATAATACCAGTATTTTATGGCGGCTGGGTTTCGAGCCCACAACCTCCCGAACCCAAGGCGGCATTATATATGAAGATATCTCTAAAAACAATAAGGTGTAAATCAGTTTATTCTTAACATGGCAGGAAATAAGTCATGAAAAACACCAATTACTAAATATTTTGTCCATTATTTCGCAATTAAACTTAACGTGAAAAATATATTTAAATGTCAGTAATGCGCTTACATCAATCAGATAAAAATTAAAAGTCCATTTTGATGAATTGAATTCTTAGCTTTGTAATAACAATTCCTTCGTGTTCATTTTTAAGTAAACCATTCATTGCCGATGAAACTACATAACCTACCTCTCACATAACGTAATCAATTAATCAAACGTGACAGTGGGAGGTTGAATTCACAAATAATATTAACTGCTTCTGTAAGATTATAATTTAGTATACCTATCACATGAATTGAAATCGACCATGTTTTAAAAATCAATTGTTGCCAAAATAAGGTATAGGTCCATTGTATCCATTTATGTGTTTCTTCCTTCAACATTCAAAGTACACACTATTTTAATAAAGCGAAAGTACTAACCAGATGAGCCCAGTGCTATGATATAAACAAGACATTACCTGCAGTGACTTAATAACGATGCACACAGACCAGTCCTGCGTTAAATGACAGTTTATGGTAGCAAACGCTTGGCTATCTACCAATCACGTTGCTACTTTTCACCTCTGGAACCAACTGTTACTAACCGTTATATTATTATATTAGCTACCGGACTGCTACACTGGACGAATGACTGGTTTAACAATGCGGCGTGTCTTAAGTTGTTAAACTGATTGGTGCATATATACACATTATAAAATACCATGATTAAAGTATAGAACCTTTCTGTAAATGTAACTGTGATCTATTGTTTTGAGTTGCATCAATTTGAACAAAAGGAGACTACTTTTTACGTGCAGTTTCTCACTTTACCAGAATAATGCCAAAAATAATGCGTAAGCAAGTATTAATAAAACACAGTTCATATACTCTTAAGTATATTGCATTAGGAACTGTAAACTGTAGCCAAAGTAAACACACAGGGAGATCAGAGATGAAAACAAAGAATAACTGTTAAAGCTAAATTTGTTAAGTTATCGAGTACATACCACTTTTTCACGTCTTTTGAACTTTAAACTTAACCTGGCTCCTGATAACATGGGTCAATATTGTACTACCCTAGACTCTGACAAATCAATATAGATGGTTCCTTTATTCTTCCCTAGATGAAAGGTTTTGGTTTAAAATCATTTTTGTTCGCGGGATGTAGTCATCGAAGTTTATTGCCAGCATCCGTTAGATCTATTGCAACACTTTCGGTATTTAAAAGGGAAATTATGGACCATTTTCTCTGAGCTTAAGTTTATTGTTTGCAATTAGTCTGTGCTTTATGGAACGCATCAGTATTAGGTTTTCACTCTGTCTTAATTATTAGTTTAATGTACTTACGAAACACTCACATTTTACATTTTTCGATATTTTTTAAAACGTTCAGTCGTCCATTAAGATACAGTATTGAATATAGTTTGTAACTAGTCATTGTAACCGCGTTTCTATGCTAGGCCATCATCAAGAAGGACCACAATGGAACGAAAGGATTAATTTGTCCTTGTTTGTTTTATCATTTGTGTTTAAATGTGACTGACAACGTTCATTAGTAATGGACATTTTCATCGTAAATATACGCCTTGTCATACTGTACTTAATTTTATTGTAGAGCATGTACCGAAATAAATAATATATATTACTATTAATAATATTATTATTATTATTATTATTATCTTCATCATTATTATTATTATCATTATTATTATTATAATTATTATAACTATTATATTTAAAATAAATGACATGACCACAACGGATCGGAATCTGTCGGAGCAGGTCTCTCGCCAAGTGTTAATTCTGTCTACGAAACGGAATGTCTTAACGGAAGGCAGATCATTAACATGAATAACTTAAATTTAGTACAACAACACTATACACTGTAAAAGAAATAGTTCTGTAGAAAAGTGTAGAGACAAATCTGACCGCGCGAAAGCGTTGGCTGATCTGGCTATTCACTTATTTCAAATAACTTACCATTCGTTTTCGTAGAAGCAGCTCATATGTTGAATATTCGAAATTCTAATTTATAGAAATACACAAGAGGCAAACAGTCTTTACTCTACATGTTGGGCACATTCATTTGCCTAATAACAACATCTTTCACCACTTCGATGCTGGATGAAACGAACACAGAAGTCAATACAATTTCAATTTACATTTGCAAATTAAAACCTTGAAGTAACAGATTTTAATTCCAGTTTGGAGTTGAATCCGGTGAAATACAGGGAATTAATCAGGTTGTAACGCGATATAGGCCGCACTTAATTTTTCTTTTTACTATCCAAGATAAAAAAGTTCTATGCAAAAGGCGATATTAATTATTTTTTTAAGTAGAACATTCCTTGTGTATAAACGGGGAATTCCATTGTCCATGTAATTAAATAATTTTGGTATATTTTTAAACAAAAAGGCAAACACTGTTGATTAATAAGTCAAACAGCTCGTGGCGAGTTGACTCATCTGATTATGTGCTGTTTGCAAAAAAAGTCTATATATCGCTATTGGCGCTGCAAGAGTTTTTGATACCTTACAACAACTATGGTAATAGTAACTCTGTTATAGTATATAAGGTAAAAAGAAAATACAATTTGTAAGGTCTTTCCTATGGTGAATTTTTTAAATCCATTTAACACCGTTTTCAACATTTTGTTCAGTAATATCATGAATTCATGCCCCGTGGGCAAACACACCTGTACTAGGCTTTGAAACGTGTCTTGCCAAAAGAACAATCCACCATGACCGCTGCACCTGGGGTCGGAACTGGGGACGCCCGGTTCCATATATACGAATGCCACGTGTAATATGATAGGTTTATTTTCACTAACACTTCATGATTTATTTATATGATTTCAATGTTGATAAGTTCATATATTATTTGAAGGTGTAATATGTGGTCTAAAAACATTTCCTTAAAAAAAGATGTGGAAGTTTGTAACAATATTTCTGGTGTTATGGGGTAAATTACCATTGCAATTACCCTAACGCGGTTATTACAGTTTATATTTGTTCACGTTAGCTTCAACGCCGTTACCAACACTGTCTTAAAAAGTGTTATAACTCGAAAAACCAAGATTCCCGCCAAACAAAATGATGAATGCCCTTACCCCTACACCATTCCGTCAGTTGGACATTAACTAGTGTATGAAATATTCAGCATTGATTTGAAAAGGAGGAAGAACAACATCACAAAATGACACTGACCAATCAGATATTTTCAAAATCCTCTCTTTTCGCCTCTAGGTTCAATATTATTCCAAATGTGATCTATGATCTATGTTCATAACCATGAGACCAGATTACCGTTTAGATATGACATTTTATGTATTATATACACTCATTTGACAATGTTGCTCCCATAAACAGAAATATGTTTTCAGAAATAACGATAAGATGATTGCCCCGTTATGAACGTCGTTATCGTGACTCGTATTTTAAAATTGAACTGATTTTTGTGAAACGTTTACTTTGAAAGTGATTATTTCTGTTACCATCTTAAATAGCATTACTTAAAATTATTACAATCAAGGCAATACCAAAGACACGATAAACCAATTATTTAATCATTTTCACAATACAATTCATCTGCAGCAGCTTGAAAATATCCTGATAAAAGTATAAACAAATCATTAAAATCAAAATACAAAATTATAAGTAATTCTGTATTAATCGTTAATATCTTATTCCATTTTAAAAGATGAACACTCATTTTAAAATCTTAATACATTTTTAGAAATAACCATCGACAGCTATGACAAAACCTTCAATTTCCAGGTAAAATACTCCTAACAGAAAAGTTTGAACGGAAATCTAGTCACTGATGCTGCAATTGAGACGATATTTTAAGTAATATTGTTACTGCATGTGCAAGTCCTTGACCAGATGTTCAATCAACAGAGCTTTCAGGGATGAAGTGCTCACGGCGAGTTATTGTGAACGCCCATAGTCCGTCGTGCGTCGTGCGTCGTCCGTCAACATCGTCTTATCTGTAACCAGAAGGGCAATTGGAACGAAACTTCACAGAAAGCATCCCCTCAAAGTCCTCACCAGAATTCTTTCAAATATTTTTGATCCATGTATAATTCTGGTTTCCATGAAAGCCAAAAGAAAACAAAATTATATTTAAAAACTCCCCCTTAACAAGTTGGCTGCTTTTCAAATAGTTTTGTAGAAATGTTCCTTTGGTGACCCTTTTTCATTTTCTTCAAGCCATGTTGATTGGTCTAAAAACATGGCCGTCAGGGAGCGGGGCTGTTTTCTCTTGTATGACTAAAGTGAAAACTTTAAAATATTTTTCTTCAAATATTTCTGTCCGATTACCAAATTATTTTGCAGATATATCCATTGGGTGTCCCTCCTCTATAAGAGTCCTTCAAGCCATGTTATTTAATTCAAAAACATGTCCGCCAGAGGGCGGGGTTGTTTTACCTGATATGTCATTAATGTAAACTTTAAAAATTGTCTTCTCCAAAAGTATCCGTCCAATTTCCATGTACTTTCGTAGAATGTCCATCTAGCCATGTTAATTGGTTGAAAAACTGTAGGAGGGGCTGGTTTGCCTTATGTGGATATAGTGATTTCTTGTTTAAAAATCTCCAACGGTATCTTGCCAATTTCCAAATAATTGTGTACAAATGTTCCTTGTTTGACCCTCTATCAAATTCCTTCATGCCATATCAATTAGATGAAAAACATGCCCGCAAGATGATTGGGCTGTTTCAATTTATATGGGCAATAATGGCTATAGTGAAACATTTACAAATCTTTTCCCCCGAAGAATCTGGCTGCTTTTCAAATCATTTTGTAAAGATTTTCCTTGGCTAACTTTTTCACTGATTCCTTCAAGCCACTTTGATTGGTCGAATAATGTGGTCGCCTGTACTCGAATGTCGATTCAGTGAGATTGTGATAATTATCACCATAAAATAAAAACCTTAGACCGCACGATTGCAAAACAAATACAAATGAGCGTTCGAGATATGTACTCAAATAACTAAATTGAACTCGGGCGAAAAGCCGTTTAAAGCCACGAAGTACATCTGGCTCGAAACAAATATGTTTCATCATTTAACACAAATGTCTATGTAAGTTCATAGGATAATAACATTTCAAATTAAGGTTTTCATTTAAACACATCTTGATTCCATTGCTTATGTCCCTTCATGGCTTTTGATACATTGGTACATTTCAGACACATTTCGAATTAAGGTTTTAATTCATACACATCTTTATTCGATTATTTCTGTCCCTTCATGGCTTGTGTTACATTGGTATATGTCAGACACATTTCGAATTAAAATGTTCATTCATACATACACATCTTTATTCTATTACTAATGTCCCTGCATAGTATTTGTAAAATTCATTGTTGCAAGAGTTATTGTAGAAATGTTTCCTAATGTTCTACTCAGAATTTAATTTGTGTGATTAAAGTGCTTTCGCCTTAAATTAAACATACAATTTGAAACATTAAATTGAAAAGTAATGTTTCAAAACTGTATACACCCTCCGTCTTATAACTAAACAGTATGCCGTGCAATCTAATAAAGCTTTTCAACAATGAGCTTTAATCAAGCGCTCTCATTTATATGTAAGCTGAACGGTAACGCATTACTTTCATTTGTTTACTATTTGAGTTTAACTATTAATTATGGGAAAACTAAACCCATATCATTCAAATAAGTTCGATAATATACATTCTTTATATCATACAACCTGAATAGTTATTAAATGATGGATAATCCGAAACCGATTGATATTTTAATTTGTACTGCCAGTGTATTTGTATTAATGTCTAAACTTATGGAGAATGTTTGCTTCCGTACATACTGTATACATGTACTTTAATACAGTAATAACCGTCCCCATCACATGATGCATTGGAACATGTCAGACACATCCTTTTTTACATGACCATGCGATCTTATCTTCAACACAAGTCAATGATCTTTTCTGGAATTTGGTATGAAATTGCTGATATAATAAAAGTCTAAATACTACCACTTAATCAGTATAGTCAATGTCATTATATACGAACGGCATTTATCCTTGCATACAACTAAACATTTGAAATATAATATCGAACAATTAGCACACTACTATTTAATTAATAGAAAATATTGATAGTTCATACATGTGAGCTTCCACGGATAAATGCCAGAAAAGTACATAAAACACTGAAAGCTTTACATTAAAAATGTGTCAGAGCTTAAACTCTTTCAGCGCCAATGACAATTGTATTGCAAAGTTTTTTGAAACACTACTTATTCAGGTGAGTTAACTCGTAATTATCAACATATTCCAACACTCTTATAACATGAAACATGGAGTCGACTGATTTTTAACCCGATATAATCTACTTAAGGAAATTTGCCGCTGAAAGAATTAAAAACATAAATACTGTCAAGGTATCACATCACGTTTGTAAATGCACAACCTATAGGCGGAGAAATGACAAAACTCGATAAAAAAAACCTACATAAAATGAAGAAAAGTACAATCGTCTAAAGTCTTAAAGTGAAATGGAATTGAAATCGTTACTAGAAATGCCTCTCAATCACAAGAACGTTCATGCAGAACGCATCTGTCGCCTACAGGAAGTTAATATTAAGCGAAAAATTAGTCGGTCAAAAAAAAGCACACATGGCTATGAATCAAATAAATAATATGCTAAATAATTCGAATAACCTTTGATATGCACATATTAATTTGTTAAAGGATGACTGACATACACATTTAGAACGCCTTTTTTAAATTGACTCACTTAGTATGCTACTTAAATTGTATGTAGAATATAGATAACAATGATATTCTGAGGTGCAATACAAATCACAGCTAAAACAAAATATGATCGTCTTGAATATCAACCTTGATGTGAAAAGCTATGGTGTAAACGAATTAATAGTTTGATGCATGTTGTTGTTTGGTACATACTGCTATTAGAGTTAACTATTCCTTCATATGTTACTACATTTTCTACTGAATGTGTGACTTTCCCAATTGTCCTAAGGAACAATCGACGAATCATTACCTTATCAAAATAGAGGTTAATTCAATCCGATATTGTATAAATGCTGTGAACAAGATAAGCCCTTGGGTATGATACCAGTATGCTGGCATTGTTGGTGAAATAGTACAATTCCTTCAAGAGTAACTCGATGACATTCGGTGTGATACTATCATAAGAGATTGGCTGCAAGAAAACTTACCTTCCGTATTTGAAACCATTAAATACCATGATTTTACTAACAGTCTGATAAGCGGTTTTCTGGTTATCAATTTAGTCGATCAGGCGATTTTGAACTTACTTAAAATTGATAAAAGACAGGATAAAAATATGATATATGTATGCTAATCCAGTTTCGTAGCGAGACCTAGCTAAAACTTAAAAATGAATAAAAAGGTGAAAGCACCTTGTTCCAAGTAACTAGCTTTAGTTGAATAGTTGTAACCAGCAGTAGTACATAAACGTTAAAACTTTCAAGAATATCAAATATTATTTTATCGTTCTAGCTGTAAAAAATGACAGTTTAGAACATTACAAAACAAATATTCTCTTAAATAACAAATAAAAACTGATTTATTGAGCATATCTGTATATCATACGGCCCATAAAATGTAGAAACCGCTAAAATAGCTGATGTAAAGCTCACATTATTCTTCTCGATAAAATAGGGTTCGTTATTTCAAACTGAATTTATTGAAGTCTGTGTATTACAGAAACACAACAAAATACAAAGTTATATCCTGTTTAAAACTACAGGATTTTGTCCGCACTCGTACACTACCTATGATAATATACACTACAGTGAGACATATACACTTTACAGCGTGTATCAACTTTACTTTGCAAGGGTCGTTTAATTTTAGGTACTGCTCACATCATGTTTTGACTTCCTTTATGACGTTAACAAGGTGTTTCACACTCAACAAGTTTTTGAAAAACGTCTGATATTAGACTGCGGTATTACAGAATATGTATAGTTTATTTGTCTTTATAGCATGATATGTACATAGGTTTATATGTATGCAAATAATGGTGATTTATTGGCCGAATGGACCGGGTGTGATTATCATTTTGTTTTTATATCGTAGTGTTAACGAAATATATTTCACAATTGTCACTTTAATGTAAAAAACTATTACATTTACTTATCTTATCTTATATAATGCACAACAGTCGGTGATCTTAAAAATCACCACTTATCGGTTCGTTCTTCATCCAAGTTGTCGAGTCTCAATAGAGGATTCCTGAACAAATGAGTGTAGCTACTTCGTTTACCCTTACCTACTTGTAGCCGCATATTGACGTCTCTGTAGCAAACAATCAAAACTTCTATCATATACACATATCGATTTGCATTATTCAATTTCTTTGTAGTGTTCATGTGTTTATTAAAATCACTTGTGTACAATTCCACGTATTGCCTTTTACGTGACCGAATGATGCAGAATTGTTTAATAGGTAATTTTATTCAAATACTTTCTATATGTATGCGATGCTCTGCCAACACCTATTTAAGGGCATAAGCTAGAATTGAAGATCAAGATTATCCGGCGAGTTGTGCTGTCTAACTTTAATCTGCAGTGTTCGCAGTGCACGCACAGAGGGTTTTAGTAAATTCCTGACCTACAATATACATGATCTCTATCGACATATGTCCCACCTACGCAAATGTTGTTTTTCCTTAAGTACGGTTCATATATAGTTATAAGCATGATGTGTAAAATTGGACGAATGAACAATACGAAATTAAGCCCTGTCTTAATTGTATTTATATAACAGATCCTATTCAAAGACCGGATCTTAATATGTTGTGCGCTTGTCTCTTACATATTGGTTCTCTGCGAAATCAGCCTAGCGGCCTTTGCGACCACTGTATATCCAGGTAAGCCTACGCATCCGAGCTATCTTTTTATTACTAATAAGACATTAACGGTTTCAAGAACGTCTGAAAAAATAGGAAGTAATAGGATGGAACAGAAGTCAGGTACATGAATCCGTTTACAGGTGTAATAACTACGCCAAGGTTTGTTTTTACAGGAGTACCGTTTAATAACCTTGTATTATTACGCATAGGATTGTAGTATAAACAAAACAACTGGAGGTATGGCTTCGTGTGACATATTAGGTAATGACATTTTCTGGATCTGACAGTTTGAATACGGAAAAGAAATTGACAAACAAATCGCAGTCGAATTAATTCCATTTTAGGTTATTTTGCATCGATGTTTGTTTTGTACCTCATATTTATAAGATCGTAAGACAAATGATAAATGATAAGATGAACGTGAGTATAGTGTATGCTATATAACTGACTATCCGAAAATGTTTAAAGTAAAAACAAAAGAGTATCTCAAATCAGCCATTCCATGATTCATTTGAAAATGCATGTATAGAAAATAAACTTATCATTATTTGACAACGAAATTCGAATGTAATCTCCCATATTCTTTAATATATGTTACAAACTATAACTATACACACAACATTCAAGAATACAAGCTTTTTTCGTTTTGATGAAATGGAATTGTGTGAAAGAAAGAAGGACGAAGGCAACATATTAGTCTGGGAAAATAATGGCATTTAATTGGATACCGATATCGCTAAATATTGACTATTTTTTATTTACAGCAAGCATAATCATTAATATGAGGCAGACGGATTGTGAAAGCAGTTCGACAAAAGAAGTGAACTGCTTATAATGAGCATTTTTTTTTTGTTACAATATTTTGGACACTCTTTTTAATAATTTGTTTATATTAATAGAAGATCTGCCATATATGTACCAGGATACTTTAAAGGTTGTCTGCTGCAGACATGTTGTATGAGGGAAAGGTTTAATGTATTACCATTACAGATATCGCGACTGTCAAACTATTCTTTTCATATAATAAACAAGAACTAATATCATAATTATGATTCCTTTGGACATGGTGCTCATCTGATGAGGTGAAACGATAACTATTAACTACTTGTCATATGTTTAATACAACACAGTTGCAGAAAATGGCTTTGAACTCGACTAGGTAAAACAATTATTGAGAAGCTCTATCAACGAAAATAAAGATATAGAACTAAGTTGAATACATTGTGGTCAATTGAAAAAAAACCTAACCCTGCGTTCAAGGGTTATCTTTTGATGATACGTTTAAATGGGTCTGCAAGTGTGAGAGGGTTCACGCTCATATGAAAGAACGATAATCCAGTGATTTACTTAACGAACTTATTTTATGTGTGATGTAACATGGTATCTATAATATATAACCGCATGTTATATAGCGAGAACATAATTTATATAAAAGTCAGCCGGAATCTGCTTTTACCATACATACAGCAGTAGCAAAATTCATTAAACCCTAGGAATGGACACTTTCTGTGGTTGGCACATTCGTCTCCGTCCCCGTCCCAAATCATACATGCTCTAATTAACATTGTTTTCAGGTTCTAAACTGGAAAGAACAAACCATAGGACGTCAGTCAACACTGCAGGAATAACAAACACCTTCACGGAAAGGAATATGGGTGTAAAGCTATTTAAAATACTGGCATCTCGTTTAAGTGTCATAATTGTCAAATTATTCAAAATATACCGTGACAATGGAACATAAAAGAGCAAAGTTGTGATCTTCCCATTGTGCAATTAATCTAAAAAATATGTGTATCCATTTGATTGTCGTTCCTGGTTCTAAACACACATTGACTATCTCCTTTGTATAAGTAACTGTTCTACCAGTAAGATTATCAAGACACACATACATCAGTCACAAATTTGTAAGACAGCAATACAGGAGTCAATGGACGTTTTAAAGTCTATGTTAAGTGACATCAAATAACCCGAACAGACATGCATCATTCCTATACACGAGACAACAAAAATAGTTGCATGTTTATATAAAGCAAAGAAAAATAGACGTAACTGAGACATATAGTACCTAAGTTGGTTACCAAAGCAACACTCGTCTTAGATTACAAAGTGTCACTTAGTCGTGTGTGTGAATTGTGTACAAATTGATCACATGTATATCAATATATAATTAAGAATTTACCTAACCTAATGGAATCGAGACGTAAACTTCGCTACAATAGCAGATTGACCTAATTATCTAGGTATTAACAATGGTGATGATACATGAACGAGATTGGCGATTATTGCAGAGTGTTTCGATTGTACAGCACATTTAAATGCATTGGCTCAATTCAATACGACCTTTTATATTTTCCAATTTGATTGCTGTTAAAATAAGTCGTATCCAACGCTTTTAAAAACGGTGTAGTCCTCCCCTGAATGAAAACTAGGATAATGCTACGTTTCCTTTCGCTATATAATACAATATTCTGTTAAGATTGAACTATCGAATTATAAATACATTACACGATCAGCTTTCAAAGAATTACAAAGTTTTCACTGGCAAAGATGTCACTGGGATAATTTAAACTAGAAATACCAAAATATATAAATATACTCAGAGCTTCAATGTACATATATAAGTAGTGTTAATATAAGCCGATAGTAAGGATAATATAACAAACTTTTGTTAGGTATTTAAGATACAGGAGAGCCTAAAACAACTACCCTGTCTGTTTTGTTTTCCTAGGTTGAAAAAAGAGGACACACATGTGGAAGAATAATATGTAAAATACACAACAATTTCAATATTTGGTTGATTATGTTTAAACATATTCGATTCGCGACGAGACAAGTTAAAAAGAAACAGAAATATATACGTGCGTAGGTGATTTATAGCTACAAATTATCTTTTCTTCGTTCATTTCCGTTTTCGTAAGGAACATGGCAATTACTTACTTTCCAGCCGTTTTAAGTCTTAATTGCCCTATAAATGTGAGACCAATTGCACGCAATTGAAACATACTTCACGTACATGTAGGCGTAGTAAAATGCAATGAACGTCAATACTTCCTCTTTATGCCAAGTGATCATATCCTACCTAAATTGTATTACGGAGTTTTATTCAATCAATTTTCATTCTCTATGTTTACCACATAATTGTGCATAATTTTGCAGATATTACTGACCAGGAATGCGCATTATTTTGACTCATGAACAAGATTGCCAGGAAGTCGGATTAACATCCCTAATATACTTTAGCTGTTGATATATTTTGCATGGACTGCATTAAGTTATATCACTGAAATTATTTTCTTGTGAGCACCTAAAAAGAAGTGCGTAATACAGGTACTACTGTACCAATGTATTGGATTTTTGGAAAATTCGAGATTTATTCAAATAGAAGTTATTCTTACTTTGTTAGTTCATGTGAATAATCATCACTCTGTTATATTGCTTTATTACGCATGCTTTCTATTTAGTTACTGGGTAAGTTATAACTGTTCTGCTAAGAGATGATAGTTTGCTTAGAGATAGGATTGACACAGTTTCATTAAAACAATAAGGGACGGCTGTCTGTGGAAATACATTGAAAAAAGTACCTCCGGTATAACTCAAACAAAGATAGTATCATCTATGAAAATATTCACTGTGTCAGATTGAATACATAAACATTGGTATAAGCGTATATTTTATTGTTAGAATATAATAAAAATAGAAATTGCAAGTTGTTCTCTTCTTTTCTCAGAGAAGAAAAAAACAATCTATGTACAGTCGGAAATTCTATCTTACTTAATCTTAATTGAGTAATGGCAGCATGTAACCGCTTGTGACCTCCAAAAGCCTTCATTGCTAAACAAGATTGATGTTTAAAATAACAACTATCATTTACTTTGTTATTGCATCCTCATCAACCAACGATCCTCCTTACTGTAAACACGATGAATACCCATGGGTGCTTAATGTAGTGTCAGCAAAATAAACCATTGTGTTCTCCCCAATGATGCTACTACTGTTAACATATTAGCTACTTTTAAATCGGTATGATCATATAAATATATTTTAACTATTGTTCCGTATTTGTAAATGAGATTCTAATACTTCCTAAAATTGCACTCTTGCAAGCACTTCTACAAGTATCTGGAGGAATTATAGTCATATATTGGGATAGACTGCTTACTCATTATGTGCAAATAGTTCCCACAGACGCACCTTTAAAATGATTATATCATCAGCTGACGTTAAATATCTTTATTAATGGGAAATAAGAGTTTTGAACTACTGAAAAGCTGTATATGGTTTTATCGTAACTTCTAGGTGGTTAATATTCAATCGTCCCTCGTTTCATGGGACTAGTCCTCCTTCGTATTACCGTTTCATTGCGTCGAGAAGGGAACCGATTAGATCGTCTGTGACTTTGGGAGATAACGTTCCAATTAAAACCAAGAGTAGATTTTAAGATATTGAATACTCATGCCATCATACCGTTCAGCCTACATGTAGGACCTTTCAAAAAAATGTTTGTTTACAAAGGGACTTCTGCATATTACCACGACAACAGTTCTACAACTGTATAATTACCTACATCGTTTAGTTATTTATAGTTTACAAACTTTGCATTTGTAAGATTGAATATCCAGTCTGATAAACACCCTTTAACATACATTTATCATTAAGACCTTGCCCATGCAACATAACAAAGTACCAAGTTTAAAACATCGCAATGGTTATACAAAGCAGTACTATGCTAAGAAATCCATTTATCAATACTACAAACATCGAACGTCGTCCAAGGAATAATCTTTAATTTTCTACAACCTTTGACATTGCCTATATTGGCTATGTTATGCACAGCGTTATTGCGTGAATGTATATCGGCAGACATGCAGACCTATGATACCAATATCTGACTCCTATACTTCATTCCATTAACAAAACAAATCACCCAGACGTCGACGATATTTGAAGGATATTTCTGTTTATTGGTTGGTAACATTTCTTTGGACTAACTGACAAAAGCACGGTTAATGCTCTTAGTGACTCTCTATGAAATAATAATATCATGTTTAATTGAAGTAAAGCAAATTGGGCTACGTATTGTTTTCAAAAGACGCAAAGATATGCAGCTGTTGAGCGAGAACTGACTTGATGAAATTTAATTGTTTACTCCTTTATAGAGTCATATAAAGACATGCATTATGGAAAACGCCACGAGCATTTTTTTCGTTTCCTTTAATGTACCCACAATCCATTTCGACTAAATACTCTATTTTCCCATAACTACTGATAATAGAATGGAAAATTCTTCGTTGTTTTATTTCATTGAAATATAAACGTATACAAGAATACAGAAGCAATCAGCTCCGAAATAATCAAACTATTATCTGTAATCAAACACTCCTTAAGTACATTATATTCTCAAAATTGACATATCACTAGTATTCATTTGTGAGTACAGAGTCCTTTTTGAAACTTTCAGGTCCAAATATCTTTAGTCGGGTTCAATTGCAAAGCCCTTTAACCGAGTATTGCGGTCGTACCTATTTCAACGTATGTTGAACGTACAGCATAAAAAAAAGTGTGCACACTGTAAACAAATCAACAAGTCATTCAGCGGAGTAAAGCGAAATCGATGTTCGACGTGTGTAACACAAAAACACTATTGTGTAAAATGGCACCGGCAGATGTATATATTTAAGACCCCAAACAAAATCAAAATACATTTCTATTAATAAGAAACAACTTCTTTATTCATACTGTTTGCAGTTAATGTGTAAATAAAACCAAATTAACTTAATAGTGACCATTCTCATTGTTCATAACCGCCTTTGATACACCACTGTCCATATTCGCTTTGTACTTTCAACATCTTTGAACACATAACAGTTTGGGTTTGTACTTGAACCCGACTTTCAGTACTCTGAGTTCTTAGAAATGGTTTGCTCTGTTCTGTTTATTTACTTTATAAAGGCATAGTGGAAAACGGAATTATATAGCGTCCAAGAATTTGATGTAGGGATATACCAACAATTATTTGTAATTTTACTTTTGTCATTTCTCTAAGGACGTATCGCCCGGATTTATTTCCTACAGACAGAAGCCAGAAATTAATGTCTCCCGATGTAATCTATCAAAACATCTAATTCCCGCCGCAATCAATTGTCACCGAGAATATATATATAAAGCTGACAGCTAAGGCGGAATAACGACCACTTCAAACACAATTGTGTATAATTCAGTCCTTTAGAGAGTCACTAGCTTTGAAAGAGGACTAAAGTTCACTGCCAAAATATCCAGTATAATACATTATATGTGTGTTTGCTTATGTGTATGGAGTTTTACGTCGCAATTAACAATTTGTCAATTAAATGACGGCGTTACCCGGGTAAATTACTAGTTCTTATAGTCAATTCGTCCTGACAATAGAGAGCCAGTTGTCAAGCTAATCCCACAATCCTCAACCCCAAGGAGAGAATACCAGTATTTAGTACGACCCGGCTTGGTATCGAATCTGCAACCTCCCGAACCTATGGCGGTATTATATATAAAGTTATCTTTGAAAAAAATAATGTGTCGATCAGTTTATTCTTACCATTGAAGGAAATACGTCATGAAAATCACCAGTTACTAAATATTTTGTCCATTATTTCGCAATTAAAGTTAACGTGCACAAACGTATTTCTATGTCAGTAATTTGCTGTCATCAATCAGATAAAGATTAAAAGTTTGTATTTGCCATTTTGATGAATAGAATTCTAAACTCTGTAATAACTATTTCTTCGTTTTTTTTTTTAAATAAACCATTTATTTCCGATGAAACTACGTAACTTACCTCTCACATAGCGTAATAAATTAATCAAACGTGACAGTGGGAGGTCAGTTGTATTCACAAATAACAGTAACTGCTTTTGTGAGAGTTGTATGCAGGTTATAATTTAGTATGCCTATTACATCAATTGTAATCTATCATGTCTTAAAGAACAGTTTTTGCCAAAAAAGATATTGGTCCATTGTATCTATTTATGTGTTTCTTCCTTCAACATTTAAAGTACACTCTATTTTAATAAAGCGAATTGACTAACCAGATGATACAAACACGACATTACCTGCAGTGATTTAATAACGATGCACACATAACGTTAAATGACATTTTATGGTAGCAAACGCTTGGCTATCTACCAATCACATTACTGCTTTTCACCTCTCGAACGAACCGTTACAAACCGTTAGCTACCGACCTGCTACAAGATTGGTTTAACAATGCGGCATGTGTCGTTAGTTGTTAAACTGCATGGTGCAAGCGGAATGTATATTCCACTGTATTTTAGTTATATCGCAGCTACTAGTTCAGCTATCGGGTCTCAGTTTCTTTTCTTACACGTGTATAGTCTACACAATATTCTTCCAAGTTAATTATCGCAGCTTGCCTTATAAAAGGTATGGGACAAACTAATAAAGTGAAGAGTGACTAAGTAAAATAACGTATGATACATGACTATTTTTTATCCTGTTACTTACTGTCAAATTTGAGAAAAACGTAGACCGGTATACACATTACAAAATACCATGATTAAAATATAGAACATTTTTATAAATGAAACTATGATCTATTGTTTCGAGTTGAGTCAATTTGAACAAAATGAAACCTTTTTTAACGTGCAACTTCTCACTTTACCACAATAATGCCAAAACGCGTACGCAGCAGATGCGTAAGCAAGTGTTAATAAAACTCATTCATATACTCTTAAGTTGATTTAGGAACTGTAGCCAAAGTAAACACACAGGTAGATCAGAGTTGAAAACAAAGAATAACTGATAAAGCTTTAAATTGGTAAACTGTTAGTAATCGAGTAAATACCACTTTGTCAGGTCTTTAAACCTAACCTGGCTCCTGATTACATTGGTCATTATTTTACTACCCTAGATTCTAAGAAACAAGATAGATGAATCCTTTATGCTTCCCAAGATAAGGAGTTCTTGTTTAAAATCATTTTTGTTCTCGGGATGTAAGCATTGAAGTATATTGCCAGCATCCAGATCTATTGCAACACTTTCGGTATTTAAAAGGGAAATTGAGGACCATTTTCTCCGAGCTTAAGTTTGTCGTTTGCAATTAGTGTGTGCTTGATGAGACGCATCAAATTTTGGTTTTCACTTTGACTTAATTATTAGTTTAATATACTTCTGAAATACTCATATTTACATTTCTCGCTATTAGTTTGAAAAGATCAGTAGTCCATTAAGATACAGTATTAATATAGTTAATAACAATGCATTGTTCCATGTTTCTATGCTAGGACATCATCATCAAGGACTACAATGTAAATGAGGGATGCATTTCCCTTGTTTGTTTTATCATTGGTGTTTGATGTGACTGACACAGTTCATAAGTAATGGTCATCGACATTTTCATTGTAAATATATGCATTGTCTTACTGTGCTTGAATTAATTGTAGAGCATATACCGAAACAAATAATATATATTATTATTATTATTATTATTATCATCATTATTATGATTAGCATTATTATCATGAACATTATTATTATTATAATTACTTTTACTATTATCATTAATATAAATAACATTTATCGTTATTTTACATGAACGTTAACTCTTTTACACTTGCAGACTCATTTAAACGTATCCTCAAAAGATAACCCTTGAAATCAGTGTTATTTTCTTTTTTCGATTTTCCACAATGTATTCAACTTAATTCTATATTTATGTTTTCGTTGATAGAGCTTGTCCCTAATTGTTTTACCTAGACGTGTTCAAAGACATTTTCTACAGCTTTTTTTGTAATAAACATATGACAACTATTTGATGGTTATTGTCTCATCTCATCAGATGAACACCATGTCCAAGGGAATCATATTCATGATAGTAGTCCTTGTTTATTCAAAAAGGATAGTTGATATGTAAGGGCAATACATTAAACCTTTCCCACATACAACATGTCTGCATCAGATGACTTTAAAGGTAGCCTGGTAAATATATGGCAGCACTGCCATTAATAAGACTGTCTTAGTAATAAGAATAATTATTAAAAAACGAAAATTGCTAATTATTAGCAGCTTACTTCTTTTGTCGAACTGCTTTAAAATATGTCTGCCTCATATGCGCTAGGAAGCGTCTGCAACTGGAAAAGAGTCAATGATTATGCTTGCTGCAAAGAAAGCTAGATATTTAGCGATATTGTTATCAAATTAAATGTCATTATTTTTCCCAGACTAATATGCTGCCTTCGTCCTTCTTATTTTCAACCAAATCCATTTCATCAAAACGGAAAAGCTTTTGTCCTTGAATTTAATGTGTACAGTTATAGTTTGTAACATATATTAAACAATGTCGGAGATATCATTCGAATTTCTTAGTCAAGAAATGCTAAGTCCTAATTCTACTTTCTGTACATGCATTTTCAAATGAATCATGGAATGGCTGATTTGATTTAATCTTTTGTTCTGTTTACTCCGAACATATTCGGACAGTCATTTATACAGCAAACAATATATTCACGTCCATCTTATCATATATCATTTGTCTAACCCTCTTATAAATATGAGATACAAAACAAACATCGATGCAAAATAACCTAAAATGGAATTAATTCGACTGCGATTTGTTTGTCAATTTCTTTTCCGTATTCAAACTGTCAGATCCAGAAAATGTCATTACCTAATATGTCACACGAAGCCATATCTCCAGTTGTTTTGTTTATACTTTAAGTCCTATGCGCAATAATACAGAGTAATTGAACGGTGCTCCTGTAAAAACAAACCTTGGCGTAATTATTACATCTGTAAACAGATTCATGTTCTTGTTTCGCTTCCATCTTATTATAACCCAATTGTCTCAGACGTTTCTTGATACCGTTATTGAGTTATTGGCAATAAAAACATAGCAATATTAAATCGCTCGGTGCGTCGGCTGACCTGGATCTTCAGTTGCCGCAAAAGCCGCAAGACTGATTTCGCAGAGAACCACTATGTAAGAGTCAAGCGCACATCATATTAAATTCTGGTATTTGAATAGGAGCTGGGATATAAAAACAATTAAGACATTGGCCAAATAAATATTGTTCTCATTCGTCCAATTTTACACATCATGCTCATTACTATATATATGAATCGTGCTAAATGAAAAACAACCTTTGCGTAGTTGGGACATATGTAGATAGAGATCAGTCCATGAAGCTATACGGTCTAATTCCAATATAAACCTTAGATCAGGTATTTATTATAAGCATCTGTGCGTGCTCAGTGCAGATTCAGATTAGACTGCATAAATCTCCGGATAATCTTGATCTTCACTTCTGGCTTATGCCCTAAGATAGGTGTTAGCAAAGCATTGCACACATATAGATATTATTTGAATGAAATTACCTATTAAACATTTCTACATTCGGTCATGTAAAAGGTAATACGTGGAACTATACACAAGTGATTCTAATATTCACATGAACAATACTGAGACTTTTAATGATGCAACAAGATATGTGTATATGATAGAAATTTTGATAGTTTGCTACATTAACGTCAAAATACGTTTACAAGAGGGTAAGGGTTAGCGAAGTAGCTGCAATCCTTTTGCACGAATAGCTTGTTGAGACTTGACAACTTGGATGAAGAACACATCCGATATTAGTGATGGTGATTTTAAGATCACCGAATCTTGTGTAGTGTATAAGATTAGAAAAAAACATAAATTGTTCATCAACGTCACATATGTGAAAAATATCCTTGTTTACAGTACTTTATAAAAACAAAAAATTACCACACCCGGCCCTTCCGGCCTAAAGGTCACCATTATTTTCACATATATTAACCTATTTACAAATCATGTTATAAAGACAAATAAACTTTACATAATCTGTAATCGCGCAGTCTAATATCAGCCGTTTTTAAAACTTACCGAGCGTGGACACCTTGAAACGTCATATAGGGAGTCAAAACAGTATGTGAGCAGTGACTACAATTAAACGATCCTTGCAAAGTAAAATTAATAATACTGCAAACTATACACGTCTCACTTTAGTGTACATGAGCATAGTGTGTGGAAGTCCTGTAGCTTTAAACAGGAAAGAGAAGTGTATGTTCTTGTATTCCTGTAATACACAGACATTATGCGACTGCAGTCAATTCATTGTTAAATAACACAACTTCATTTATCGAGAAGAATAATGATAGCTTTACATCAGCTATCTAAAGCTAATATGTTATGACCCGTATGATATACAGCTATGCTCAATAGATCTTTTTATATTTGGTATACAAGAGAATATTTTTTTAAATGTCGTTCATATATAATATTCTTTTAAGTTATAACATTTATGTACTATTGCTGGTAACGACTGTACAACCATAGCTAGTTTAGCTTTGATTAATATAGTCCCTTATAAATAGTATTGTTATCAATACTTTACATACGTCCGACCAATTTTTCGCTTATCTAGAAAATTCCTGTAGGCGACACATGCGTTATGCAGTAACGTTCATGTGACTGAAAGGAGTTTCTAGTAGCGATATTAATTCCATTTCATTTTAAGACTTTAAACGATTGTATTTCTCTTTATTTTGTCTAGTTTTCTTTATCGAGTTTTGTTATTTCTCCGCCTATAGGTTGTGCATTTACAAACGTGATGTGACACCATGACAATATTTATGTTTTTATCTCTTTCAGCGGCAAATTTCTTTAAGTAGATTATATAAGGTTAAAAATCAGTCGACTCCATGTTTCATGTTATAAGAGTATTGGAATATGTTGATCATTACAAGCTAACTCACCTGAATCTGTAGTGTTTGCAATAACTTGTCAATACAATTGTCATTGGCGCTGAAGGAGTTACAGCTCTGGCACATTTTTTAGTTTAAGCTTTCAGTGTCTTATGTACTTTTCTGGCCTTTATTCGTGGAAGTTCACATGTCAATATTTTTTGGTGATTAAATAGTAGTGTGCTAATTGTTCGACATTATATTCAAATTGTTAAGTTGTAAGCACAAAGTAAATGACATTCGTATATAACGACCTTGAATAAACTGATTTAGTGGTAGTATTTAAACTTTTATTCTATCAGCAATTTCTAACAAAATTCCAGAAAAGATCATTGACGTGTGTGGATAAGTTCGCATAAACCAGGGAGTCATATAAATCAGGATGTGCCTGACATGTACCAATGCATCATATGATAGCGTCGGTTATTCCTGTATTATATTACATGTATACAGTATGTACGGTGATGCAAAACAGAAGGAATACATTTTCCATATAAGTATAGACATTAATAAAACTGAACTAGAAGTTTAGTTCATGAGTTTCGGATTATCCATCATTAAATAATTATTCAGGGTGTATTATATAAAGAATATATTTCATCTAACTTATTTGAATGATATGGGTTTCTTTTTCCCATAATAAAACGTCCAACTTAAAGGTTAAAACAATGAAGGTAATGTGTTACCGCGCAGCTTACACAAAACATGAGAGCGCTTGAATAAAGCTCAATGTTGATAAGACAATGTTAAATAACATAGTAATGCCAGTAAGTAATAAGACGGAATGATGTATTAAGTTTTGAAACATTACTTTTCAATTTAATGTTTGAAATTGTATGTTTAATTTAAGGCAAAAGCACTTTAATCACAAACATGCAATTCTGAGTATTTAATCAGTAGGAAACATTTCTGTAATAACTCTTTCAACAATGAATCTTACAAAAGCCATGAACGAATCAACATGTGTATGGATTCAAACCTTAATTCAAAACGTTATCATCCTATGGACTTACATAAATATTTTTGATCCAAATGTACTTTGTGGTTTTAAACGACTTTTCGTCCGTGTAAAACTTAATTATTTGAGTAGATATCTCGAACGCTCATTTGTATTTGAATCTTTCCGTCCAGCTATATTCCTTTGTTCAACATACAATTGCTTTCTTCTACTTCGACTCTAGGGCGAAAAGAACACCCACTTTATAGTGTCGACAATGTCATTTATTATTAAAAACGTAAGCAAATTGAAATTTATTAAAACATGTCTATAAATATAACTCAAGAATTCAGATGATAGAGAGTCACAAAAGGAATATTTCTAAAACAAAAAACGGAAATTGGAAAGATACTTTTGGAGAATTCAAAAAAGACAAAATCACTGTATCCGAATAAGGTAAACCAGCCCACCCCCTTGTAGCCATGTTTATCACGCAATCAACAAGGCTGGATGGATATTATACGAAATTACTTGGAAATAGGACAGATATTTTTTGGAAAAGTCGACTTTTAAAGTTTGCATAAATGCCATATCAGTCAAATCAACCCTGCCCTCTGGCGGCCATGTTGTTCAACTAATTGTCACCCAATGCACATTTCTACAAAATAAGTTTTTACATTAAGTCATACAAGGCCCGCACCCTGAAGGCAATGTTTTTTATACTCATCGCCATGGCTTGAAAGAATTTGAAAGAAGCTCACCCAAGGAACATTTCTACAAAATTATTTGAAAATCAGCCAACTGGTTTAGGAGGAGTTTTTATATAAGTTTTGTTTCTGTTGGTTGCAATGGAAACCAGATTTATACTTGTTTCTAGACTACATATCACACCTTCAAACAATATATGTACTTATTTACATTAAAAAAACGTACATATATCATATTACAAAGGGTAATAGGATATTTTAAACCGGGCGACCTAAATCCGATCCCAGGTGCAGAGGTCATGGTAGATTGCTTTCTTGACAATACACGTTGCATGTGTGTTTACACAGGAAGCATGAATAAGTGATATAACTTAAATTAATGTTGAAAACGGTGTTTAACAGGATTTAAATAATATACAATAGGAAAAGGCTTAGAAATTGTATTTTCTTTTTATATCACTGGCAGATATATCATGTGTATTATAAACCGTATATACTAACAAAGAGTTACTTATACCATATTAATTTCAGCTTTTTTGTAAACAACAGAGATTCGGATGAGTCAACTCGTCACGAGCTGTTTCACTTGAAATAAGCATTGCATGCCTTTTAGTTTAAATATATAACAAAATATTTGATTACATGGACACTGGAATTCCCCGGTTATAAACATGGAAAGGGTCTACTTTTGGAAATTCGTTGCCGAAAGGGTAAATAATTAATATTGCCTTTCGCATATAACGTTTTTATCTTGGATAATAAAAAGTAAAATTAAGTGCGGCCTATATCGCGTAACAACCTGATTAATTCCGTGTTTTCACAGGATTCAACTCCAAATTGGAATTAAAATCTGTTACTTCAAGGTTTTAATTTGCAAATGTAAATTGAAATTGTATTGATTTCTGTGTTCGTTTCATCCAGTATCGAAGTGGTAAAAGTTGTTGTTATTAGGCATAACATGTAAGGACTGTTTGCGTCTTGTGTATTTCTATGATTTAGAGTTTCGAATATTTAACATATGAGCTGCTTCTGCGAACACCAATGGTAAGTTATTAGAAACCAGTGAACAGCCAGATCAGCCAACTGCAAAGTCAGATTTGGCTCTACACAGTTCTACTAAACTAGTTATTTTACATTGTATAGTGTTGTTGTTATAAATTTAAGTTATTCATGCCTTCCGTTTAGACATTCGTTTTCGTGCAGTAATGTTAGCAATAGTGGTCACTTGCATTAAGAAAAGTAATAGGGGTGTGTTTTAAAATGGCCTCTGATACAGACGATTTGAAGCGTCTAAAGATGTCTGCACATGATAAGAAAAAAAGGGAATTGGTCAACAGAACGAACTCTTTCAAAGGTTGGCACATTCGTCTCCGTCCCAAATCATACATGCACTAGTTCACATTTTTTTCAGGTTCTAAACTTGAAAGAACCAACCATAGGACGTCAGTCAACTATGAAGGAATAACAAACACCTGCCTGGAAAGGAATATGGATGTTACGTTATTTGAAATACTGGCATCTCGTGTAAAAGTGTCATAATTCTCAAATTATACAAAATATATCGTGACAATGGAACATAAAAGAGGTAAATAATTTGTCAGTTTAATTGTCATTCCTGGTTTTGAATACATATTGACTATCTCCTTTGTTAAGTAACTGTTTTATCAGTAAGATTTTGAAGACACACAAACATCAGTCACACAATTGTAATACAGCAATGCGGGAGTCAATGGACATTTTAAATTCTATGTTAAGTGACATAAGATAACCTTAACATAAATGCATCACCCCTTAACATGCGACAACAAAGACAAAACAGCAATCCAAGGAATGGCTGCATGTTTGTATAAATCAAAGTAAAACAGACGTAACTGAGACATATAGTACCTAACTTCGTTACCAAAATAAGACATGTCTTGATTACACATTGCCACTACGTCGTGTGAGTGTGGGGTTTGTTCTTAATGGTCACTTGCACATCAATATCTAATTAGGAATTAACCAAACCTAATGCAATCCAGACATTAACTTCGCTGCAGTAGCAAACGTTCGTATATATCTGATTGTGGCTATAATATGTTGTCTCAGATAGACGTTGACGTCAGCCTTTTCAATTGTAAACTATATATGAGATATTAAGGCGATTACTGAAGAGTGTATCGATTGTATAGCACGTTTAAATGGATTGGCTCAATTCAATACGACATTTTTATATTTTCCAATTTGATTGCTATTAAAATAAGTCGTATCCAACGGTGTATTCCTCCCCTGAATGAAGAATGTTATGTCTACTTTTCCTTACGTTATATAAAATAGTATTCTGTTAAGATTGAACTATTGAATTATAAATACATTACATTGTCAGTTTTCAAAGAATTAAATAGTTTTCACTGGCATATCAGTCACTTGGATATTTAAATTTAAACAGGAAATACCCAAATATATGAAGATACTCACAGTGTCGATGTTCATAGATAAGTAGTGTAAATATAAGCCTATACTAAGTATAATGTTACGAACTTTTGCTAGGTTTATTAGATACAGGAGAAGTCTAAAAAACAACCTTGTCTGTTTTGTTTTCTTATGTTGACACAGGAGGACATACAACTGTATGAATACTATAAGAATTACACTCCCCTTTCGACATCGGGTAGATGATATCTGATTAAAAATATACGATTCTCGACGAGACAAGCTACAAGAGACAGACATGTGTACGAGAGTAGGCGATCTATGGCTGCAACTTATCTTTTCTCAGTTCATTTCCGTTTTCGTAAGGATCACGAAAATGACTTCCTTTCCAGCCGTTTTTCTCCTGCGTTGTTTGGTGCTAACAGCAATTGGCAGGCTGCCAACTTTGTTTATGATTAATTTTAGGGCGCACGGGCCCTACGGCCCCCTCCCCCTGGTTAATCCGCCACTGTATGTTTCACGTGACTTCTTTCTTTTCTTAAACTTAAGTTTCTAATTTCTAAAGCATTTCTTAAACTTATATTGGAGTACTCACGCCTTAAGTTTTTCACTGATGTTCCAACGACATTGAAATGATATTTATGGGGGAGATTATAACCTTTTAAATGCAGTTTTGTTCATCCATGATGAACTATTTTTCTCGCGCAGTTTCTCATGCGTTGTTTGGTGCTAACAGCAATTGGCAGGCTGCCAACTCAGAAAAAAATGGTATTACTACTATGACCAGGGGCTAAAGCCCCAATCCAAAAAACAGATTTGCCCTGAACATGATTTCAACTTCACTTGATGGAAATGCCTTCTTTGTGATCCTGTACACAAATGCTCATACCATAGCGGTAATGCAATTGTTTGTAATTCATGGCCGACAAATGACATCAAAACGTGAAAAGTATTTCCTCTGATTCTGAAATTTGTATTGAGGAAGACCGGACAGAATGCTTTATTATTCGAACATGTACAGAAACTCTTACAACCTTATTATATGGTTGAAAAAGATTGCCAGGAGGTCGGATTCATTTCCATTCAATTATTTTCATGCGACCCAACTAAGCATGACACACTACTGTACCAATGTATTGGACTTTTGGACAAATTTATTGCGTTCTTACTTTAGATGAAGACGATGTAACGCATGCTTTCTATTTAAAAATCTTCAGTTCGAATATGGGTTATTTTATGACTGTTCTACCAAGAGATGAAAAGTTTGCTAGGATATAGGATCGACACATTTTCATTAAGAAATATGGTACGGCTGTCTGTGGAAAAACACTGAAAATAAATCTCCGGTATAACTCAAACAAAGATAGCATCACCAATGAAAATATTCATTGTTTCAGATTGAATATACAAAACGTTAATACAACCGTGTATTTCATTGTTAAAATATAATAACAATAGACATTGTAAGTTTTTATCTTGTTTTCTCAGAGAAAAAATAAATAATCTATATACAGTCGGGAATTCTATCTTACTTGATCTTAATGGAGTAATGGCAGCATGCAACCGGGTGTGACCTCCGAAAGCCTTCATTGCTAAACAAGATTGCTGTGTAAGATAACAACTATCACTGACTTTGTTATTGCTTACTCAGAAAACACTTGACAAAATGACTACCCATGGGTGATGGATGTAGTGTCAGCAAAATAATCCACTGTGTTTCTCCCAACAGTGCAACAGTAATATAATGCTAATACTGTTAGCACATAGCCTGTTTTTAATTCAGAGTGATCATATAAATAAAATAATTAAAAAGTATTCCGTTTTTGTAAATGTGATTGTAATACTTCCTAAAATGGCCCTCTCGCAAGCTAGCTTCTACAAGGATCGGGAGGAATTATATTTGTTGTTTCAAGATAGACAGACATGAAAGTAGCCAACCTTCTTTGATGGATTAATTAACAGAAGCCCTAAACGGTTAAAAGATAAAAGATCGTAGCAGTTAATGTCAGAAAGAAATATTAAAGACTGCACTGTACCTCGACAATGTCCTTATGGGGATCGTCCAAAGTGCTATGCAATTAGGCGCCGTGTTTTAAATTGAAGCGATACCATCAACATACTAGGAATTTAAAATGTCTGTTCATCCTATCGAGAGAAATAAAACACAGCTATTCTCATTACACTTAAACACAGTTAAACAATTCATTTTGTAACTTTTAGCTTATTTTGTTTAATAGAAATATGTTACACAAATCGCAAGTCATAACACCACATATTTGTCTAGCCAGACTTAAAGTTGGGCACTCACCTCGGCAAGCATCTTTAGGTGTGGAACTTTATATTGCTCAATAAATGCTGTGTATTGATAATACTAACGTAGAACTATGAAACACAATCAATATAGGACTGATAGTGACCACAACATCGGTCAATGTTGTTAATCTGTTCAAATTTGCTGTCGTATATTGGTATACACTGTGTAAATAGTTCCGACAGACGCACCTTTAAAATGATTATATTATCAACGAACGTTAATTATCTTTATCAATGGAAAATTAGAGTTTTGAACTACTAAAAAGCTGAATATTGTTTTATCGTACCTTCTATCTTGTTAATATTCAATTGTCAATCTCTTTATAAGACTAGTTTGTCTTCGTATTACCGTTTCATTGCGTCCATACGGGAAAAGATGAGATCGTACGTTGCAATTAAAATCAAGAGTAGATTTGTTAAATATTGTAACCTCGTGCAATCAAGCCATGCAGCCTACATGTAGGACTTAACTAAAACATGTTTGTTTACGAAGTGACTTCTTCATATTACAACAACAAAAGTTCGACAACTGTCAATTACCTGCATCGTTTAGAGAGTAATTGGAAGCTTCCTGTAGGACTGCCTCGAATTTTAGCACAAGAAGATATTTAGACCTGCCAGTGTGACCACATATCGGGATTTCTCTTTTTCCTTACTAAGAATATTAATTTAAGGTAAATGACGTTTAAAACACCCTTTTTACACTCTATATACATGTGTTAGTTTTACAAATTAAAGAAAAAGACAAAGGCCCGTATATTAATTTAATGTATGTACATTTTTAGATAAGCGGAATTCATACTGTATCTAGTCTAAACAGTAAAATAGAGAACCATTCTACTGAATTGGTTACCTGTCTCATACGCGTTATTACTTAAATAGTATCTCAAACCGGGAACCAAAACATTTACGCTAAATGTAGTCTGGTACCTTACATCATATGATGTATAACGCGGTAATTAGATGAAGAAGCCAGGACCCGTATTCACCAAACTTTTGAATTAAGATTTTTGACTAAACTTCTTGAATTATAATCTTATAAAATGAGTACTGTCAGAAATAAAGACGACTTCTGACAACATTGCCAAATTTATCGATTTTCTAGATAATTTCAGACAAATTATTATTAAAAGTCAGTAACTCATAATCATACAAACGGTTACAAAATGAACCTTTCCAAAGTACAACAATTCTGCTGCAGGCAACTTTGAAACTGTCCAGGCAAAAACATTGAAAAGCTCTTTAAATGATAGCAATATAATTGAATTGTGTTGATACTCTGTAGCAAAATAAGAAATTGCCCATGTTGAGCAATTGCTCCCTTTGTCACAATGTTTTCAACAGTCATCAGTTGTCGATGTATCTGAAGGCCAGGTAAAAAAGGCTTACGATTAATGTTTTAGTAATAAGACATCTAAATAAAATTTTATTGAATTAATTTAAAATATTTGTTCAAGCACTGTTTCTCAATAAAGATTGAAACTAGTTTGAGTGTAACCCTTTCCTACAAACAGACACGTTCAGGCACCTCTGCAGCAAATATGTTTTGAAAACATTGTCGCAAAAGTAGAATTGTTTTCAACTTTATTTAATTATAATTATGATTGTTATTTCAATTATAGAGAGTGTTGAAATGTGAAAGTATACAAGAATAAAGAAGAAATCAGGCTAAACAATTATGAAACTATACACTTTCATACTATACACTGTCATACTATACACTGTCATACTATACACTGTCATACTATACACTTATACACTGTCATACTATACACTGTCATACTATCCTCAAGTGCACTCAAGTACACGATATTTAATGTATTTGGATCAACACTCTAACAAATTATTCAGACACTTCAAAACAACCTACTTATTATAGATAACTGGTGTCAGACAATCTCAATTATACCTAATCCACAAAAACAAAGGCTATTACAATTCCACCAACACATACTACTCATAGTGTAATCAGTTGAAGCAATACTAATAAACTTACCTTGTTAACAGAAGACGTTGAATTGTCTAAAGTTGAAACATTGCTAGGTATTCAAGTTGACAACAAACTATACTGGAAAAGACACATTGAGCAAGTACTTTAAAAATGTAACCCTTTATTGTACCTCCTACTTAGAATTAGACAATGTCTTGATATACACACAAGACAAATGTTTTACAATGCATACATCCTTCCTCATCTTGATTACTGTTGTTCAATTTGGGGCAATGACTGGCAAGCTCTTACAAAGTGAATGTATAGCGTGCTGCTAGAATCATTTTTGAAAAAACATATTATTCACCTAGTGAACAACCTTTTCGAGAACTAAACTGATTAAAATTTCGAGACCAAATTGTAATACACAATAATGTATTTCCAGAGTACATGTCCATCCTACTTACAAACTCAGCAAATACAAATCTAAGATCAAGCACTTTGCATCCTAAAACCACGAATCGGATGTTTTAGGAAATCACTAGCCCAGTCTTGACTAAAACTTTGGAACCTTATTACATTGCATATCCGACATCTAAAACATTACAGAAAATATAAAAGTGCATAAAACAACATGGTGGCACTCTGTCCGAAAGAATAATCTTACAACTATATTATGCAGTGCAACTTTTCATGTTATTTACAAATGAAAACGGAAGTTTTTTCTTTTCTTTTGACACAAATATTTCCCTTTCTGAATAGTATCTTTAAATAAAGTTTGTATTATTATTATTATTATTTTTATTATTACTTATCTGTAAGTTGTTTGGCTGAGTGGTGCAAGTGGATCGCACATTTAACTGTAGATCAGTTACATCTGTAAGTCTAAATTGAAGCATCAAGTTCATTTCTGAGCGCAGAGAACATTTAAAAAGTTTCGGGTCCAAATCATTTTAGTCGGGTTGAATTTAAATGATTAGTGCAGTCGTACTTCCAACTGATGTTGACAGTACAGCCGTCAAAAAAAGTGTGTGCACTGTTAAATAGTTGAACAATTCCTACTGAATACTCAAAAAAGACGAATGCCATATGTGAATATTTCAGTGGTGAAAGTTTTTTACTTCGCCTTTTGAACGAAATTCGGCTACATCCGTAAGATGGCCGGAGACACCAAAGTCAAACATGTTATCTTGATCAATATTGTCGAATGATCTTTCTTACGCTCTCACTCTCAAATAAGGAAATGACCCCCGTAACAATCGGGAAAAAAAAAGAAATTTGCAAGAGAAATTTAGTTACATTTATGCAGACATTCAAACATATGGAGTTCTAAGTCTTTTAGAGGAGTAAATCGATTTCAATTTTCGGGGCAAAGGTGTACGACGTGTGTCATGCAGATACACTATTTTATAAAATGGTATTACAAGAAACAATTTCTATTTTCATTCTGATTTCAGTTAATGTGTAAATGAAACACAATTAACTGAATATTGACCATTATCATTGTTGTGGCCCTTCATACACGACTGTCTATGTTTTCCTTGTACTTTCAACATCTTTGAACATATTAAAACTTTGGTTTTCATGTAAACCCGACTCAATACGAATAGCGTTTGCGCCATTCTTATGTATTTACTTTATGAAATGCAAGTTGAACGGAATTCAATAGAGTCCAAGCAATTGATATAGCAACAATGATTTGGAATTTTTCTTTGTCATTTCTATAAGGACGTATAGCCCGGATTTCTGTCAGACAGAAGCCAGAAATGAATGTCTCCCGATGTAATCTATCAAAACATATAATTCCCGCCGCAATCAATTGTCACCGAAAATAGGTATATAAAGCTGACAGATAAGGCGGAATAACGACAACTTCGCACACAATTGTGTATAATTCAGTCCAAAGAAACACTAGCTGTGATAGAGGACTAAAGTTCACTGCCAAAATATCCAGTATAATACATTATATGTGTGTTTGTTTACTTAAATGGAGTTTTACGCTCCAATTGACAATTTGTCAATCATATCACGGCGTTACCTGAGTGAATTACTAGTGACAGAGAGTCACACGTCATGCTAATCCAAACATCCTCAGCCCCAATGAGAAAATACCAGTATTTAGTACGACTCGGTTGGGTTTCGAACCCGCAAATTCCTAAACCCAAGGCGGGATTATATATATAACGATATCTTCAAATACAATAATGTGTCATTTAGTTTATTCTTACTATGGCAGGAAACACGTCATGAAAAACACCAGTTATTAGATATTCTGTCCATTATTTCGCAAATTAAACTTAACGTGCAAAAACATATTCCATATCAGTAGTGCGCTTACATCAATCAGATGAAAATAAATAGTCTGTTTTCTCCATTTTGATGAATTGAATTCTATGCTTTGTTATGACTATTCATTCGTGTTCATTTTTAAATAAACCATTTGTTTCCGATGAAACTACGTAACCTACCTCTCACATAACGTAATAAATTAATCATACGTGACAGTGGAGGTCAGTTGTATTCACAAATATCATTCACTGCTTCTGTAAGATTTGTATGAAGATTATAATTTAGTATACCTATCGCATCAATTGAAATCGATCATGCCTAAAAGAATATTTTTTGCCAAATAAGGTATTGGTCCAATGTATCAATTTATGTGTTTCTTCCTTCAAGATTTAAAGTAAACTTTATTTTAAAGGCATACGCTGAATTTGCCACTGCGCATCACAGCTGCGCAACTTTGACAGTATGAGTTATCTCCCTTAGATTAAGACTGTAGATGCCCATGGATTGATTTGGGTTTAACGCCGTTTTTAACAATTTCTCAGTTATATCACGGCGGCCAGTTTACCTACTCATGCATTTCCTGGTTTTTCACACCAGTACTCCACACAAAAAACTTCCCAAGCAAAGATGCCCATAGAACATACAGTTATGTATTGATTGTGTATGAATGCACTATATTTTGCCGAAAATGCCGATGTTTGAATAATGGGAATAGGGTTGTACAATAACGCTTATTTCTTTTAAACCCATGGAAACCTATCCTTTTTTGGCTCTTTTTACCTCAGTTATGGAGAAATGTTTATAAATCATTTAGTTTAAATTAGCAACGGTCAATCTTTTTATTACCCAAAAAGTGGAAACAATTGCTCCAAAAGGCACCCTAAAAATTATGGCCAGTCTGAATTGTTGGCATCATAATTTATATTTATATAGTATTCTGTACGCGTATTGATGCCTTTCCAGCTGCAAATACATAGAACACCAAATTGAACAGGAATAATCTCCAGAAATGACTCGAAGGTATGCATCAAGCCAACTTGATATTATTTAGACTTCCAATAAAATGCTCAAAAATTTGACTAAAGTTAACTAAATCGCCGTTTTTCGAAATTACTCTACACAAAAATATATCTCGGTGACCTTTATATTTGTTTGCATATTATTTGTCTGCATTTGGGAGAGGAATACATAGTCTAAAGTACAATATATCATTAACGGTGTATCTATTTAGTAGCATATGCCTTTAATAAAGCGAAAGTACTAACCAGATGATACAAACACGAAATTACCTGCAATGATTTAATAACGATAAACACAGTCCTGCGTTACATGACAGTTTATGGCAGCAAACGTTGTCTATCTACCAATCGCATTACTGCTGTTCACCTCTGACACGAACCGTTACCGGCGTTTGTCGTAAGTTGTTAAACTGAATGGTGCAAGTGGAATATATATTCAACTGTATTTCAGTTATATCGCAGCGACCAGTTCAGCTAACGGGTGTCAGTTTTTTTCTTACATGTGTACTCTACACAATATTCTTCCACGTTAATTGGCTAACTTTATATCGCAGCTCGACTTATTGAAGATATGGGACAAACTAATAAAGTGGAGAGTGACTAAGCAAAAATATGTATGATACCTGACTAGTTCTTATCCTCTTATTTACTGTCAAATGTGAGAGAAACGTATACCAGAATCATACACCAAAAATATACACATTAAAAAATGTTTTCTTATGTTGACACAGGAGGACATACAAATGTATGAATACTATGTGAATTACACTCCCCTTTCGACATCGGGTAGATGATATCTGTATTACATTTAATCATATAACATTGGTGATTATGATTAAATTAAAAATATACAATTCTCGACGAGACAACCTACAAGAGACAGACATGTGTACGAGAGTAGGCGATCTATGGCTGCAAATTATATTTTCTCAGTTCATTTCCGTTTTCGTAAGGATCACGAAAATGACTTCCTTTCCAGCCGTTTTAAGTCTTAATTAAGCTATAAATGTGAGATCGTTCGCACGCAATTGAAACATAACTCACGAATGCGTAGCAAAATGTAATGAACATCAATAAGTCCCCTTGATGCCAAGTGATCATATCCTACCCAGAAAGTTTTACGGAGTTTTATTCAATCGTTTTTTATTCTCTATATTTTTCAACACAATTTTGCAGAAATTACTGACCTGGAATGGGCATTTGTTTGACTGATAAGTCAACCTCACTAATATGTGCTCAAGATGAATTTTTGGCATCATAATTTATATTTATATAGTATTCCGTACGCGTATTGATGCCTTTCCAGCTGCACATACATAGAACACCAAATGGAACAGGAATTATCTCCAGAAAAGACTTGAAAGTATGCATACAAGCCAACTTGATATTATTTAGACTTCCAATAAAATGCTCAAAAATTTGACTAAAGTTAACTAAATCGTCGTTTTTCGAAATTACTCTACACAAAAATATATCTCGGTGACCTTTATATTTGTTTGCATAGTATTTGTTTGCATTTGGGAGAGGAATACATAGTCTAAAGTACAATATCTCATTAACGGTGTATCTATTTAGTAGCATATGTCTTTAATAAAGCGAAAGTACTAACCAGATGATACAAACACGAAATTACCTGCAATGACTTAATAACGATGAACACAGAACAGTCCTGCGTTAAATGACAGTTTATGGTAGCAAACGTTGTCTATCTACCAATCGCATTACTGCTGTTCACCTCTGACACGAACCGTTACCGGCGTTTGTCGTAAGTTGTTAAACTGAATGGTGCAAGTGGAATATATATTCAACTGTATTTCAGTTATATCGCAGCGACCAGTTCAGCTAACGGGTGTCAGTTTTTTGTTCTACATGTGTAATTTACACAATATTCTTCCACGTTAATTGGCTAACTTTATATCGCAGCTCGACTTATTAAAGGTATGTGACAAACTAATAAAGTGGAGAGTGACTAAGCAAAAAACCGTATGATACCTGACTAGTTCTTATCCTCTTCTTTACTGTCAAATTTGAGAGAAACGTATACCAGAATCATACACCAAACATATACACATTAAAAAATACCATGATTAAAATATAGAAAATGACTGTAAATGAAACATAAAATGACCACAATGTATTCAACTTAATTCTATATTTATTTATTTTCGTTGATAGGGCTTGTCCATAATTGCTTTACCTAGACATGTTCAAAGCCATTTTCTGCAACTGTGTTGTATTAAACATATGACAAGTGTTTGATAGTTATCCTTTCACCTCATCAGGTGAGCACCACGTCCAAGGGAATCATATTTAGGATATAAGTACTTGTTTATTATATCAAATGGATAGTTTGCGGGTCGCTAGAACTGTAATGGCAATACATTAAACATTTCCCACATAATACATGTCTGTCTGCAGCAGACGACTTTTAAGGTAGCCCGGTAAATATATGGCAGCTCTTCTCTTAATATCAGATTAATTATTGAGGAGCGACTCCAAAATATTGCGACAAAAAAGAAAATTGCTCATTATAAGCAGTATACTTCTTTTGTCGAACTGCTTTCAAAATCCGCCTGCCTCATATGCACCAGGAAGCGTCTGCAAGTGGAAAAGAGTTAATGATTATGCTTGCTGCAAGGAAAAACTAGTAGATATTAAGTAGTATCGGTATCCAATTAAATGCCATTATTTTCCCAGACTAATATGTTGCCTTCGTCCTTCTTATTTTCAACCAAATCCATTTCATCAAAACGGAAAAAGCTTTTGTCCTTGAATTTAATGTGTACAGTTATCGTTTGAAAACATATATTAAAGAATATGGGAGATTTCTTTCGAATTTCGTAGTCAAGTAATGCCAAGACCTAATTCTACTTTCTGTACATGCATTTTCAAATGAATCATGAAATGGCTGATTTGAGATACTCCTTTGTTTTGTTTACTTCGAATATTTTCGGATTGTCATTTATATAGCATACGATATATTCACGGGCATCTTAAAATAAGTCATTTATTTAACCATCTTATAAATATGAGGTACAAAACAAACATCGATGCCAAATAACCTAAAATAGAACTGATACGACTGCGATTTTTTGTCAATTTCTTTTCCGTATTCAAACTGTCAGATCCAGAAAATGTTATTACCTAAGATGTCATACGAAGCCATATCTCCAGTTGCTTTGTTTATACTTCAAGTTCTATGCGCACTAGTTCAGAGTAATTGAACGGTGTTCCTGTAAAAAAAACTTGACGTTATTATTACACCTTTCAACAGATTCATGTACCTGACTTCGATTCCATCCTATTATGACATAATTGTTCTTCAGAAGTCTTTTGAAACCTTAATGGCAATAGATACATAGGAATATTAAACCGCTCGGATACGTAGGCCGACCTGGATCTACAGTGGTCGCAAAAGCTGCAAGGCTGATTTCGTAGAGAACCACTGACAAGCGCACATCATATTAAGATATTAAGATCCGGTCTTTGAACAGGATCTGTGATATAAATGCAATTAAGACAGGGGCTTCATTCGTATTGTTCTTATTCGTCCGAATATACGTATCATTTTTAACAGTTTTATTTAATGTGATATTTTAGGCCACCGGCCCATACACATGATACAGCATAATTACATAGCATTATAAGTGAGAACAGTATTTACATCATAGTAATACAGACAAATAATACAAAAACTCGGATATCCATTACATGATACAATTCTAAAAGTTTAAGGCTATGGCTAATGTTAGAACAATAATACGACTTTTAGATTGACTAGAAATGCTTAAATGAAAAAATAGACTTTGTATGAGATATATCATCACCTTTCTAAAGAGAACACATATACCCGTTTTATAGCAGCTTGCGTTACGTGTCCTTCAAGGAGAACCAACTATACATTGCAACATTGTAACACAACTATTATTAAAAAGAATCAAGATATGTTCTTCTTATTTTAAAAGCATTATAGATAAACATAGCTAAATTTCTTATCAAAATAACATTTTGCGAAGACATTAGATTGTAGAATTTATGAAAACATTATGTGGAAAATATCTACATCGCAAATCATAATACAATGGGCATATCATAATAAAATGGTATTCATCCTCAATAGCAGTTTCACAATATAAACATGTACGGAATCCTTTTAGTATATCTCTGTATCTTCCTTCCTCTATCATTAAACAATGACAACTACTGCAAAAGGAAGCTAGAGAAGAGCGAAATTTCTTTATATCTATGTTTAAAACATATGGTTCTAATGAAAATTCCCTTTTAAATTGGTGATAATGAAATCATTTCCTATTGACATTACACTTCGCTACCCAGGTCTGCCTGTACTGATCAGCCAGTCGTTGCGTATACAATTGTAAAAAGATCTTAGTATTATCAACTGACTGACTGGCCCATACATAACCAAAACCGTTAGAATTCAAACTTTTCCTAATATTTGTTACCCAATTTATGTGTCCAATATTGTCGTAATGCATTAACATTTCATAACATAGCCGAATATATCTATGCCTTGGCATACTGAGTAAACGTATCCAGTATTTTATACAGCGTTTTGAAGAATATATATGCATTGGAAGTCTACCTAAATCTCCTAAAATAGCATCATTACATGCTTTTAGTGACACATTGAAAAAGCGTTTACATGCAAGAATTTGAATACTCTCAATACTGCTAAATGTCTAAACCCCAAATTTCGGAAACATACAGTAAGACAGAGGAAACCTTGGCATCAAATACTTTGTATAATGTTTTGCATGAGAGACAACCTTGATTACTAAGTGACTTTAGAATATGTAAAAGAGCTTTCTTAGCCTTAGCTGTAACTGCTTCAGCCATTTTAGAGAATGACAACCTGTTTGTAAAATAGATGCCGACATAGCTAAATCCATTTACAGTTTCAATTTGAGAACCATTAAATTTCCATTTTTCTCTAGAAGCAAGATTTCCTCTCCTTTTAAACATAAGTATTTTGGTTTTATCTATATTGACAGTCATTTTATTATTGCTACAAAAATCCTGTAAAATGTTTAGATGTTATTGCAAACCAATTATTGTGTCGGCAATAAGTGCTATGTCATCTACAAACATTTACATAAAACATTTCCATCAGGTCTGGGAACAGCTGGATTCCCCGTATATTGCTATCATGAAGTAACGAGCAAAGTTCATTTATAAACAAAGAAAATAAAACAGTGCTTAAACTACATCCTTGTCGAAGTCCAATCGGGCAAGACAAGGTATCTGTATAACAATGCACGGATGATCTAACACGGGCCTTCACAGATGAATAAATGGAAATAATAGCATTGAATAAATGACCTCTTACACCGCCTGAATGTAAAATTTCAAACAGTATTTGACGATCAACAGAATCAAACGCCTTTTGAAAGTCAATAGAAGCTACATAGACAGTTTTACCTTTAGTATTGAGATATTTGCTTATAACCGAGTATAAAACGAGTATAAAACGAATGCATTGTCTATAGTGGAATATCCTGCCCGGAATCCAGATTTAGACTCATAAATATCAACATAAAATGTAACTCTCTGAGTCAAAATAGTAATGTATATTTTACTTACGGTATCTAACAAAGCAATGCCTCTATAGTTATTAGGGTTATTCGTACTTCCTTTTTTATGTATAGGTATAATAATAAATTCTGCCCACTTAGACGGAAATTCACTGTTAAGGAAGAGATGATTGAACAGTTTGTGCAAATTGGGCAACAACATATGTAGTAAGAGATCAGTCCATGTAGCTATATTATCTAATTCCAATATAAAACGTAGATCAGGAATGTTTAAAACGAGTTTGTGATGCTCTGCGAACAGTGCAGATTCCGATCTTGATCTTAACTTCAAGCTTATGCTCCAATATATGTGTTCGCAGAGCAAAGCACACATATTACAATTAAACGACCCTTTCAAAGTAAAGTTGATACATGATGCAAAGTAAAAACGTCTCACTGTAGTGTATATATATATAGAACAAAAATGTTTATTTGCTATAAGTAAATGCAATACTTTTTACAATTTTACAAAAAGAGAGGCATCGAAGAACAAATACATATAATATATGATCATATAGTGTGAAAGAGTGCAGTTAAAATCCCGTAGCTTTAAACTGGATAGAGACTGGAATTGTTTTCTAATTGGATTCCTGTAATACTGAGATATTATGCGATTGCAGTAAATTCAGTTTTAAATTACTAAACCTATTTTACCGAGAAGAATAATCCGCTATCTAAAGATTATTCCATGTTTTATGACCCGTATTATTACAGACATGCTCAATACACTATTTTATATTTAGTATTTAGAAGAATATTTGTTTTGTGATGTTCAACACTGTCATTTCTAACAGCTAGAACGATAAAACAAAATATTTTTTAAATGTCATTAATATTTAATATTCTTAAAAGTTACAACGTATATATGTACTTCTGATTGTAACGAATGTTACTTGGAACAAGGTGCTTATTTTTCATACATGTTTTAAGTTTTATCTAGGTCTCGCTACGACACTGGATTAGCATAAATATATACTATTCTTATCCTGTCATTTATCAATGTTTAGTAAGTTCAAAATAGCCTGATCGTCTTAAATGATAACCGGAAAACCCCTGATCAGACTGTGTGTATGATCATAGTATGTAATGGTTTCAAATTCAGAAGTTAGTTTTCTTGCAACCTATCTCTTATGATAGTATCAAATCGAATATCTTCGAGTTACTCCTGAAGGAATTGTACTATTTCACCAACCATGCCAGCATACTGGTATCATACCCAAGGGATTATCCTTTTTACAGCATTTATATCATATTGGATGGAAATAACCTCTATTTTGATTATGTAATGCTTTGTCACGTTTGCCTTAGGACAATTAGGAATGTCACATATTCAGTAGAAAACATAGTAACATATGATGTATGTAATGAAGACAATGAAGGAAATGTTAACTCTAAGACAATTCACCAAACAACAACATGCATAATTCACCTATCAATATTTTGAACCCCATTGGGGTGGGAGAGGGGGGGGGGGGATGGCGGACAGACCCAGGGGAATTAGACAAGTTTTCCTTTTTGGGGTCTAATTCCCCACCCTAGAGCCAATAATTTTGTCTAAATCCCCATAGTAGGAGATCTCCGGGTACAGGGATGTAAAATCCGGCCAATGTCTATTTCCCGGGACCCGGAATCATTCGGCGTGTCAAATTCCTGCCTGTCGGGAATCGTCTTCTGTCTAAAGTCCTGTGTATGCCCGCCGCCCCCACCCCCCCCCCCCCCCGGGACAAAATATTGACAGGTGCATAAACTGTATTCATTCGTGGTACAACGTAGGTTTATTCATCAATATGAGTATTAAACAAACGATCGTATTTGTTTTAACTTTGATTTATATTGCCCGAAACGATACACCCCTTAGAAATAGTTGTGTTATCTAGACTCTACACAACATTTAAGTAACATACAGTGAGTAAAGGCTTTATTTCCAAAACGTTTTCTCAATGTATATTTCAATCTTCCTTTAACAAATATGTGACTGCATATCAAAGGATATTAGAATAGTCTTTTGATGTACTAATACTAATTATTATAATTAAAAAGTATGTTTAGTGTCTATAAATTCTACTACGAACTTTTCGTTAAAAGTAGCTAGTTGTATCTTTTAAAAGTTTTACAATCATTTTATTGTTAATTGAATACATATGACTGATGTTTTGATTTAATCTATTTGGGATGCTTTACTGTAAGACAGCATAATACCTATTGATTACATCTGCGTCATTTGTCCGTTCGTCTGTCTGTAAAACTCTGCATGTTTTTGACATAACTTTGTTTCTCTTGTACGGCCATTCCATCACTTCTTTCCCAACATATCATAAAAGGTACTGGCATTCCAGTAACGTATTTGTAGCATATATAAATTAAATGTTATTTGAACACATAAAATAACAATTGAATTATAATGTGGGTATACACGTGTCTGTGTTATGTAGTGCAGATTTCGTCTGTTCTAATCCATATTGTTAGTTCTTTGGCTTTGTATATAGGGGTTAAACAGCAGCCCGCGTTTGAAGGTGTGATTCCTCTTCCTTTGACAACATAACGGAGAAATCACCTGTCGGAAGAGAAAATGTTATTTGGCATTTCTATCATAAATGAATATACATTTAAACTTAAGTTTTAGATAAGCAATGGTGAAATTTACAGCATAGCTTATTTAGAAAAAGGTAAATTTAAGAAAAAAAAAAAGAACAAGTATACTGTACTTCTGATGAATATGTTCAGAAACCAAATGGCAAGTGTTGTAACATTAAAACGTGTAACCTGTAGTAGTGACACACTTAAAAAGAACAAGAAACTACACTGCCTGTTTTAGGAGCTGTATCATTTTTCTTTTATTATTTCTACTATGGCAATTTTTACACTTATTTTCCTATGTATCGACTTCAATTTCGATATGTAGATCCCATGTTCATTATGGATATGCCCTTCATAATAACGATTTTCTTTTTATTTGATTTATTTTCATGTGTTTTCATTATTTTAGTCCGAACAACTTGACTCTTATCTGTCTGGCAACTTCCTGCAGGCGACACATGCGTTCTGCTGGAGCGTTCTTGTGACTGAAATGCGTCTCTTGTAACGATATCAATTCCTTTTCATTGTTAAGACTTAAGATGATTGTATTTGGGGTTTTGAACGAGTGACGTCATTTCTACGCCTATTGTTTGTTCCTTTATAAACTTGGTGTGATAGCTTGAACAACTCAAGTCTCAACTCTTTCAGCGCGACTCGATTATGTTTAAAATCAGACGACTCCATGTTTCATGTAATACGAGAGTTGGAATATGTTGATAGCAGAAAAAAACCAACAATGTTCATCTCATGTGAGACGGCTCATTACGAGCTAACTTACACGAATCTCTATTGTTTGATAAAACTCAAAATCTTCATTGGAATGAAAGAGCTAACCCTCTGACACTATATGTATTTCAAGCTTTCAATGCTTTATGTACAGTTCTGGCATTTAAATATAATTATGTACTATCACTATTTTCTATCACTTGATTTCTTATCAATATTTTCTATTAATTGTTTTCCTATCATTCATCTATTTTTACTGATCTAGTGGTAGTATTAAGGTTTTTATTACATAAGCAATATTATTCCAGGATAATTTGTTGACTTGGATTTAGGATAAGTGCGTATACATATCAGAGCTTCTGTTATTAAGCTTCGGTTATTCATGTATCGCATTGCAAGTATACAGTATGTACGGTGACGACAAAAAAAGAGGGAATACATTTTCAATAAATTGAGACATTAACAAAACTACCTTTTAGTTTATTTTATGAATGAAACATTTAAAAATCAATTGATTTCGGAGTATCCACTATTAAATAATTATTCAGGGTGTATTACCAAAGCATGTTTATTATCTAACTTATTTGAATAATGTGGGTTTGTTAATGACACGCACACAAAACAGTGAAACAGAAGGGTTAAATCAAAGAAGTATGTGTTACCGCGCATCTAACAGAAAAAACGAGAGCGCTTTATTCATGTTCTAAATTGAGAAGAAAATGTTAAGTTACATAGTAATTTATAAAGAAACCACTTATACTGAATAGGAAATAGATTATTTATTTTATATCTTTCATTATATTGCACGGTTTAATGTTTAGTAATACGACGGAATAATGAATAACGTTTTGAAACATTACTTTTCAATTTAATGCTCCAAAGTGTAGGTTTAATTTAAAACAAACATACTTTTATTACACACATGAACATGGGGCATTATATCTTTAAAAACCATTTCTGCAATAGCCCTTTCAACAGTGAATCTTACCAAAGGCATGAAGTGAAATAAACAATCGAATTCCGACATGTTATAATTGAAACCTTAATTCGAAATAGTATCAGCCCTTGAAATTACATTCAAATGTTTAATATTTAGGAATGATTAAACATGTTTTTATCGACCCAAACAAACTTTGTAGATCGGCAGTCATGTATTCGAACCTCACCAAAATCAAACTGTCTTGAGTATAGTATAGCATTGAAAACACCACGTAGCTAAACATAAATTATAAATGAAAACAATTATAATAGATTAGGAATTCATTAGCTTTATTGATATCTTGATATAATACACATGATACATGCCATCATTGTAATTGTCAACTTACAGGAAAGTCTTAAAGACGAATTTGCAAGTTGAAATGAAAACACATGTAATTGAAGGTACACTAAATAGGGTTTCAGACAACCCTAGAATCTTAGATATGTAAGCCTTCTACTTTATGCTTTTAAATTGAGTTTTCAACTTTTAAAATGGAATAAGATCTTAAACTTAAAAAACATGCAAAAAATCATGGAAAGAGGGCTGCTTTGCGAAAGCACACATTATGTCATTTTCAACACGTGTGGAAGTCCAGACCACGTTACTTAATATGCCTCGCATATTAGTCCCAGATGCTCTCAGGACACGTTTACAGGCAGATGTTCACATGTTAAATACTTTATTGTGGTGAGTTTTCATGACGTACTGCTAAAAACCCAAATGATAAATATATTTCCATAGAAGCAATACAATAATGTATACATCTACTACGTTTCAATTGATCTGTCATCAATGTAAGAGTTTAATACAAGTGTTGTTAGTTATTTTAAATCTGCCTCCATGTCTTTCCTTTTAAGAGTACAACTAATATGCTTAGCGCACATATTTGGCAAAGGTGTAAGTTATTTATTATGAATACATATGTGTCGTGGGGTAATACCTAGTAGGTATAACGAATGCTATCCACCAACCTATAATTATGATTGCACGGACATGAATAAGTTATTTAAATGATACTTAGATTTATTGTACACATAGTTATACATGTGTCCTTTATTTGCTTTATTCCGTTTGAAACATAGATGCACACTTATCACTTATTCTTCGATGGGCTACGAATCGCACGACTTGTTACACATCAGATACAACCTTATGGCTCTGTAATACACGATTCTATATATTCACAGTAACTGCTGCGCGGAAATTAAACCCATGATAATATTTTACACGAATAACTATTTTGCACAGACAATTGTCTTGGACAATTTCACATCTCTTGGGCAATTAGGAAGAATAATTAACGTATGTAAGGTTTGTTCGTCATGTCGTTCTTAAAGAATCTCAAAAACCTTAGGGTATAACTTAGTTCATTTCGATTAGAAATAATATTTTTAAATTATTCGTTCTTAATCACTTAAACAAGAAGGCCATGATGGCCCTGGGTCGCTCACCTTAATTATACAATGTACTGTAATGCAAAACACATCAAGACAATTATTCTGAATGCAACCTCCACAGTGTTAACAAGATTTTCCTTCATTTGGCCTAGTGATCTATATTTTTTTTACCTGATATGACCCATATTCCAACATGGACTAGATATCATCAAGACAACCTTGTGACAAATTTTCAACTTGCTCAAAGTAAAAATGCGGCCTCCGGATATTTTTAAGACAAACATTCTGACAAAATTTCAAACTTCTGAAGAAAAAAATGCGGCCTCTAGAGTGTTAACAAGATTTTCCTTCAATTTGACCTAGTGACCTATTTTTTTGACCCAACATGACCCTTGATCGAACTTGACTTACATATCATCAGGAAAAAAATTCTGATAAAGTTTCATCATGCTCAAGTTAAAAATGCAGTATGAAGAGTGTTAACAAGATTACCCTTCAATTTGGCCTAGTGACCTAGTTTCAACCCGGCATGACCCATATTCGAACTATTAGACAAACATTCTGACAAAATATCAAACTGCTGAAGCAAAAATTGCGGCCTCTGGAGTGTTAACAAGATTTTCCTTCAGTTTGACCTAGTGACCTACTTTTTGACCCTACTTGACCCATGTTCGAACTTGACCTACATATCATCAAGACAAACATTCTGGTAAAGTTTCAACATGCTCAAGTTGAAAATGTGGCCTCAAGAGTGTTAACAAGACTTTGCTTCAATTTGACCTAGTGACCTCGTTTTTGACTTGATATAGCCGAGTTTCGAACTTGTCCAAGATTTCATAGATATAAATGTTCTGATACACTTTCATGAAGATTGGATGCAAAATATAGCCTGTAGAGTGTTAACAAGCTGAAATGTTGACGACGCACGACGGACGACGGACGGACACCGGACAAAATGTGATCACAATAGCTCTCCTTGCACTTCGTGCAAAGGTGAGCTAAAAACCGACCGGAATTTCTTACATCGCATTTGTTATTGTTGTACCAATATATGCAGTTCTCTTAGGAGATCCGTCACACACATATAGCAGGACATACCTGATGGTATCTTTGATACATACACATTTTATTTTATTCGTCAATGCACAAATGATATTGTTTGTTCAAATCAAATTATTTGAAATCGACTTGATTAGAATGCAACATAATGCCCTTATAAAAACTTGGTTTATTTTACAATACGCCAGATAGAAGCTATAACTGTAAGTGACCCGGTATAATATGTCATATATTGCATTGACACGTTAATCATTTTAACGAATAGATTAACAAAGCTGAAGGTCAAGCGGGATGATTATATATTCACATGCAAATGCAGTATATGTACCAGCTAATATCGCAATACGAAAGATAAGATAGATGTATCTTCCATTATCTGTCCATTTGAATGTTTTACCCGAATCGAATAATCAATTGACTTCTGTTAAATAGTATGCACTCCTGTGCGTGTTGTGTTAGATGAATCTAGGATATGTTCAGAATGTCGTAACCTAACGAATGCTCCGAGACTGCTAGTCAAACTGTGTTATGTGATTAGTTGATACGACAAGCCCTAGTATCCAATGTATTAGTGCAATCTGAAAACAACATCTGTTAAAACCACATAAAGGAACCTATACTTATTCCGAATGAATGAGTCGAAATTGGATATAATGTTGGTAAAGGCAATAACTATGAGTCCAGAGATTGTGCGTTTAATCCTGAATGCATATGGGTAATAAACGTCATTTGTCTTTCATCAATGTGCTTCGACGATTTAGCGAGAAGAGAACCAGTTGACTGAGAAAGAGGATTCATGGGATACACGGGCAAAAAAACCAGTAATCACAGGATAGATGAGCTGGCCGCCGTTAAATAACTAAGATACCATTGAAATTGATGTTAACTCCAATTAAACAATCAATCTGAACAAACGGATTGAAATTATGTTAAAAATGGTTTCAAGAAACTAGAGACACACTGGGTACATTAAGTGCCCGTTGGTGATATGACTCATGTATCAGACTCTGATAGATTTATCTATTTCTCCATATTTGAACCGGATTAATATACATGTTTCTCTTCTAACTAAATTCTGTTTTGAGATTGAATGAACAAACCAACGTCAGTGAAGTTTCAAAATAAATAAAAGAAAAGAGAGGAATTGCAAAATTGAAGAGTGTATGCAAGGCATAAAGAAAACGTAAACACAGCCAAAATATTTGGCGACACTAATCTACTTTACGACTTTTACATTACCGTTTGCGATAGTTTCCAATGTTCAAAACGTCCAATAATTTACAATGAGTTATTGTGGGCGAATGAAGTGTAGATCATTTAAACGGAAATGTTGTAGATGATTTATGAAATGCGACATTTGTAATTACCTGATAAATACGGACCTAACCTTAAACACATCAATTATTCACTAATGACGCCTAACGTGTTGAATAAGGAGAAACTCGTGTGGACATTTCGACAGTGACGAGGAGACTCTTGTCAAGTCAGATTATTGTATGGGAACTTAAGCCATACCATATATCTTAGATAATACGACTCGCTAGATATGGATGTATCTGAATTGTTGTAATTATGTAATGAGAGCGTGCAAGAAATAACATTAATTGACATTAATGTAGATATATTTTGAATACTGAACGACCTGAATGGGTCATTTATGTTCTTTGTTAATGTTTATATCCCCTATGTAATTATACATTAGAACAGATGTAATTGGTGTGTTCATGTGTACCATAACTAAATATTAAATATGCTTAGTAGATTCAGATTATATGTAGCTTGATATCCATATGTAACGGGTTTAGCAGGTGTGAGCTTTGATAATGCTCCTTCTTTTTTCCACGTGAAAGAAAGTATGCAGTATCTGTCGATATTGCACACATTGACTTTGCACTAAGATTCATTTCACGTGCTGCTAACAACGGAACGTTTTACAAACAGTACTCAAGGTTACAAAATGCTCCCATCCCTCTTTGAACAGTTAAGAGAACAGCATACAATGTTTACATTATTTGTAGATACACATGTACATGTATATTGCATGCGGAATAAAATCGCTAGGCATACACACATCCAATCTGGTCGTCTATTTTTAGAGCTAGCTGTGTGTATAAACATACGTATTGTCTGACGTAATAATTTGAAGTGTAGATCAATGACATCGCTATTTGTAAATTATCTTCACATACTGACATCGCTATACATTAGCGATTGGAATTGTCGTGACATGTTATTATACGTTTGGTTGCGTCATACATTACAAACAAAATAAAGGGGAATTTAAGAATTTGTAGGATGACAAAGGAGATTATTTTTTTTAATTTAGATCTTCTGATTAGTTTTTCTTTCTCCAATGTGATTTTATTAAAGTAAAGCAAGAAGATATGTTTCGAAAGTTTGCTTTACTCACCAAACGGTGAGGTCAAAACGGGCATCTAAATCGTAAGATAAAGCAAGAACATGGATGAGAAAATACCACGATTAGAAAAATAGCAAACGTCTGCATGTATTCCATAGTTAGAAGAGTCGTTACACGTTTTAGGGTATGATTCTGCCCACGATTTATTTTAAAGTCGAAACAAAATGTCATCGCCGTACATTTCAAAAATGTTCCAAGTATTTAAAAAAACAACATAAATACAATTAAATTATTTCTTATTATACTCTTAAAAGGTTGCATTCCTACGGGGAATATTGTTACAAGCTCGGGAAACTCTGCCGAAAGAACTCATCCAACACAATACAAATGTTCCTGTACAGTCGCATTACCTATTCTCTTAATATAAATACTTAAAGAGTACGCATGTAAGATGGTTAGACAACATAACTGGGGGTTGAATCACGTACCCGACATTGCTAGTAACGCGGCAGGCATGATGAACAATCATCCAATCCAATTTTCATCTGTATGTCTATCTCTCTGTCTGTCTTTGTATATCTGTCTGTCACAGTCACAGCAACAACGTGTTTCCCAAAAGTGATTCAATTGGATGTGACATGCCGCTTTCTTAACTGTTTTCCCTGGGGTTTAGTACGCTTACTGCGGAATTGAAACAAGTCAGCCATAATGATCTATTTTGAGACCTGTATGTCATTCAGCAATGACATGCTCTGGCATAATTCGACCAAATAACATATGTTCTCCAGTGAAATTTACATTCATTATGATTGTATTTAATATAGATGATATACAGTCAAAGAAGTCTTGTGTTATGCACCTGTGCTATGATAAGTCATATAACGTTGAAATTTTTTTCAAAAGAAGGAAACATCGTTACTTGTTAATACTTTAAATATCGCTTGTTTGACAATTCAGATTAATAACATTTGTCTGAAAATACGGATAAATTAACCTTGATTCTTCAAACAGTTTTAGCAGAATAAACGATTTGGTCAAAGTACAATTTATGATCGTGTTGAAATGGCCAACAAGACCATTACCGATATGAAATTGGTTCAAAATTGGCTATGAACGAATATAATCTATTCAATGATGTATTGATTAAAATACTGAATCACGCACAAAATGACCGAGGTATATCCTTTAACAATCTGCTCTAAGACATAATTATCAGCCCTTTTAGCATGATAAGCTGCCATTCATTATATTTACTGGAGTCACCTCAGTTTGACAGTTCAAACGATAACACGGAATCATTTGGATGCAGCATAAGAACGAGTGAATTTCGTTATTATCAACAACTAACTATTTGTAGTTTAAAACTTTTTAAGTTGAGAGAATCAATTCCGTTATTGGCAATGGACTATGTGTAGTTTCATATATATATTAATTAGATAAATGAGTTTGTTAATGGCAATGGACTTTGTGCAGCTTTGGAAATGTTTTGTTTAAAGATATATCCTGAAAAGCACGACATGTCTAACTAAGAGCACCCGAATATGTTGGATTAATTCATTTGAATACAAGTACAGTGAGCAAAAACGGAAAACGTACCTTCACCGATATATAAAGGCTTCATTATTTGTATGCACCAATTATCCAGATTAAGTCATATCCGATTACAGGGGAGCTTTCTAAGTATGTAATGCTTACCTTTGACTTCTCTCAACATCTACGAGCGGAAACATCCTTAAACAGTTTCCAATAACAGCCTAACTCTATTATGTTTGTTTTATACGATGATGTGATATTTTCTCAGTATTTATAACAACTTCAGTGTCAAAATAGGTTTTTCTTGAAACAAACAAGTGTATGTCAGTATTCAAAAGAAAATGACAGTATATATGATTTTAGATTGTTTAACTGTAAGGAAAACAAGACGTTTGAGCTCTAGAAAATGAGTGATTTACATGTTCTTACATCCTTAATTTGACCATATAACATTATGGTGTGGGTATTCAAAAGAATCGTCCAAGTGCGACAATTGTTATTGAGTACGTTAAACATAGTGTTTTATTATATGCCTGTACATTTTCCGGTGGAAATACATGCAGATTGACATGCGCAAATACACCACGACAGATTAAAATTCCGTATCTATATGCGGTGTAAATACAAGATTGTGACGTCAGACAGTGCGCGGAATACTTTCAGCGAGGTATCCCCAATAAACAATGTATTGAATCTGTATATTTAATAGTTTTTTTCGCTCTTCATAGATCGTAGGTATATAATAAAAGGAATATTACGTTGCGGGAGCGATAAATGGGTACGTATTGCACGACTCGTAGCGTGGGAAAATCCATATCTTACTCGACCTTCGGTCTCGTAAGATATGGATTTTTCCACGCTACTTGTCGTGCAATACAAACCCTTTTATCGCTCCCGCAACGTAATATTCCGTATTTATTGAATGATACAATAAATATTGAGGGGAAAACACCAGATTTCCCCCCTCCTTATCTAGACATCCGTGACAGATACACGGTATATTCACAGTTTCATAACACACCTTGCGGTCGGTGTGTTAGGCTTATTTGGGTTGACATACATGTGTGTTAGAACGTTAGAGACTGAAAGATATTTTTTGGATAACAGTTTGAAATCCACCAATCAAATTACAGCTTTCATGTAACAGTTATATTCCCATAAACATTACTTCATCAGACTACTTTGAAAACAATTGGACAAACATGTGGATAATCTCTGTTAATGAAAGAAAATCACATATTAATAACACATTGTGGTAAATGGACAAATGGATCATCATGAGCAATTTCTCCATTCGTCACAATGTTTTCAATTGTCCTCTGCTGCAGAGGCGTTGGAAAGCGTCTATATATGGAAAAGTGTACCATGCGTATTCTGTTTTATACTGCACATGAGAAGAAGAATGAGCTAAGGGTCGTGATAAGAAGTAGAAGAAGAAAGATGAAAGGTAGAAACAAAGAAAAGATAGCGTGATATTATTAAGTGTTGGACTGTGATTCAATAGATACATGTATTATAAGAGTTCCAAGACAAACGTCTATTTAATTGATAATTATATTTTTATGTTCTTGGTAATAATAAATTATATTAATACATTCTACATAGTATGAACATATCTGAATTCCCAAAACAAATGTTCGATTTTGTCAACGTAACTTGAGCAAAGGTCCCAATGACTAGGTGTTTAAACAAATGCTCATTCGTAGTAATGATTTGCTTTAAAAATGATATTGGAGACTTCTTCGTGAAGTATCATTTATTTATTTAAAAGACATACTTTACTCCCAAGATCGTGTTTACTAATTGTTCAATTTTAACATGTATGGATGTTTCAGTTTATATTGCGTTTTCCCATTATAACTGTTATGTTTCTGATAATGTTGTTAAAAAGTCATCATCTCTTACATGGAATATAAATAAGTTTATTCAAAAGTCATACATTTCGAATCTTTTCCCTGGAAATAAGGACATTTTTCAGAAATACATTCTCGAAACACACTTTGTTTATATCACCATCATTTGATTAATTGATTATTTCTGCATGTACATCTCGTTTTTTTTCTATTTCAATCAAATTAACAACTACTATACGTACTTCTAGTTAAGATGTTGTCAGATAAACATTATGTTTAGAAACGTTTCAGCACAAGTTGAATTGCAAGGTATGGCGACAGGTTCACATGACCATTTTAGAAGTATATCAATATTAAAATCTTGTACCGAGAGTTGTCGTTTCCATCACATGTTATGGTTGATTGATTGATTGTTTGGTGTTTTACGCCGCGTTAAATTTTTCTTCAGTTATATCACGGCGCTTCCTCGGAAAATCACTACTTGTCATGACAACAGCCAGTCAGTCGTTATATTAACCCCGCACACCTGAGCTCCAAGGAGGGCAGTCATTACTAAAATTGTTTAAGTCCTAATATGACCCGGCCGATGATCCAACCGCGACCTCCCACACACGAGGCGGACATTGTACAACAACGCCAACGTGGCGGTCCCAGTCGTTTGGTGCTATATTAATAATAAATATAACGGTTATTTACGATAATTGCTGCCAATTGATAAAGTTGTATGGAATAAGCGGTAGTCAGTATTGCGTCCGTGCATTGTGCCATTTTGTTTACAGTAACCCAACAAGAGAACACACATGTATTTTTGACTTTCATTGGTCTAAACATACACATAATGTTTTCATAAGGACTAATTCCAGGATTTTTGAAATTCCACATAGATCTACAAATTTTCAGTATTTCTTTTGGTCAGGATTTTGGATGTTTTGTATGTGTCAAAAAACCACAACAAATACCTTTTGGGCTTTAAATCTCCATGCAATAAAAATCTATTAAACCCTTTCCATGTCTGAAGCAACAATGAAAACCTTTAAACGCTTAAAACATTGAGAAAACGGTTAAATTGCTGAAGACATGAACTTCCTCCTTTTTAATAATAATTATGATAAATATTTCACAGATGTTAAAATTTATCCTCATATGTTTAAAAAGAAGACCACACTTGAAACAACATATCAGAAAAATTGTTTATCTAAATCGTTGATGCATACAATATATGTTTGGCGCAAGAGAAATGCCAGTTGCGAGTACTATTTAATAGGTGGCAAGTATGAAATTAATTGGGTGCGAAAGAGCAGATTTTCTTTATTTCTAAATATATTGTTTATCAAAGTTTGTTCTTCTCTTAATTTGTTTCAAGCCAAATAAACATTTAATATCACATATATTTAATCATTTAAGTGTGTAATATTAGCTATCTATCTGTAATAGGGTGTTTTAGCATTCTTTCGAAATGTTGACCCTCGTGTTAAAATCGAGTCGTACTGTCAGACATCGAAGAAAGTGAATAAAAAATCAGGCAAAGCTTTAGTGCATGTTTTATTCCACTGCATTCGAGAGAAAAAAAAGCATTTCTATATTATCTTTCTTTCTCCTACATTCGGCCCATGCACTCGTTTCGTGACGTTTAAGAAATCAATTTGTCGTGCGACATTTTTTGTCTGCATATAAACAAGTCACTTTTCTAAGTTTACATTTTACTTCCGGTTACTTCCTTTACATTTTGGCAATATGAAACTAGGTCACGAATTGAGGAAAGGGCGTTTCGACGTTCACGACCGATAAACAGGCTTATATTTGAGACATATTTTCATAAAATATTTCTTATTTTTGTTTCTGTTACCAGTTTATGTTGATACTTATCTATTAAAAGGAGAATTCGACGTGATTTTCATATCAATAGTCTGCTGCAAGCAGGTGCGCGTATGTAAACAAATTAGACTGTGCGACGTAAAGGTTTGTAGTTATCGCCTTTTGATTACATAGTTTATGAAAATAAAGTATCTCAATCTAGCTAATAGGGACTGTTTTGTCTTCGTAAATAAAACACAAAAACGTAAATGCCAGTCAAAATAAAGAAACTGCACATACTTAAAACATCGGAATATTTATTTCATTTTAGATGTGTCATAACTTAGTATTTTTAAACAAACGCAATTGTAATATGCTCAAGACATTTAAAACAAAAATCTGATAATAACCCCCTCTCCCATGTCATTTCCGAAGACCTATTAAAAATAGAAGTCGCGGGCTTCTGCCCGGCGACTACTGATGGCGATGATTCTGCTATTGAATTTCATTTTGTAGTTAGTTACTGCAGTATATATATATAATTCATTGAACGATATTGTAAACATTGTGCATAATACCCGTAATTACAAGTTATGAGTCCAACGATAACGTTCAATTGACGATAGCCAGTACGTACTATTTGGTTGAGTTATTGATTGTTTTTGGTGTTTTGCGCTGGTTTCAACAATTGTTCAGTTGTATTACGGCGGTCCTGGTTAATTGACAAGCCCTATTGGTCGATTTATCCTGACACCAGTCATTCCGTCATTATACTAACCCCGAAATACTAAGCGCCAAGTATGCTAACCATTACTACCATCTTTAAGGCCTTTGTCGTGACCCGGCCGGGTATCGAACACGTACTAATTGGATAGTAATGTCAATAAGGATAGTATTAACTATTGGGAAAGACACGTCACAGCATACATATTATACCACTGTATTTATGCAAATGACCCTCATTTTTAAATGTTTTACTTGTGGATACCTACACATTAAAGCAGAGACATAAACATCATTGAGCCGTCCAGCGAAAAAAACAACATTGTGGACTGTGCGTAAGGTATTGACCCGGATCAACCTAAGCATGCCGTGCAGGCTAATCCGGATAGCCACTTTTCGCTTCCTGTGGATTTTCTGTTTCAGGAATCAGTACTCTATACCTCTATCCCCGTGAGACGGAATGTGTTGGCCCGGATCAGTCTGCGCGGACTTAGCAGGCTGATCTGGATAGATACATTACGTAGAGGCCATAATGTTGGTTTTCTCGCGGGACGGCTCATATGTATTTATATTCTCGCCAAATAGATCATTCTGTACGGCGAGGATAAACTAAATCAAATCATCATCATCATCTGACTAAAGTCAACATTTTGCGTTTCTTATTTAATGCCTACGTGCCATTGGCATTGTATTCGTGAGTTTCTACAGATGGTGTTAACTAAAAGTAATTTATAATTGATCTCGTGGGAACCTTTTAATGTGTCACACATTGTCACCATTATCGGGCATAATGCCCCTCTCTAGGGCAATTAGGCAAACGTTAATGTATTTAGCATGGTGCTACATAAGTCAGAGGCGACGTTACACGTTTAATGTACAACATCCAAATGACCTATTTATTTCAATGTGAGGATTTTCGGAAGAGATTCTTAGTCGATATTTTGTTTAAGATAGTCAAGTGATATCTCTTAATATAAACAACTACAATAAGTATCATTGCGATTTGTTTTCTTGGTCATCTATCTAGAAAGGCTTGACACGAGTCTTCGAACATCGTTTTCATTTGTGTTATACGTATAGTATGGCGCAAATCGGAATAACTGCCCCTAATCGTTCATGCATTTACGGTACTCAAGAAGTATTACGAGTGATTAGTATCGACTGTCTACTAAGGAATGTGTTCCTAAAGTCAAGATTAACCTCATCGTGACAATACGTCAGGAAAATACAATGTTATAATGATTATAAACGATTCCTCTTAAAATCGTCTAGGAAAACATTTTGGAATAATTATACAATTACAAATGTCGTTTGATTTTCTGTTTTCAAATTGAACAAACAATTTTACCGTTAGAGAACTCTGAGTACATCAATGTTGTTAAATACATACATTAACGCCTTATTAATTATTCTATTATAAGTTTGTCTTACGTTAATATGTATTTCAAATATTCGACTTGGAGACACATCGTGTCCATTGTTACTAGAAAATCTAATTAAATTTCGAAACAAACATCAACACAATACAATATTGTCTGTCGAATACCTCTGTGTTGGCAAAACATAATAAAAATATAATAACTATATCAAATAAAAACAAAACCGATGTTAGCATGATTTGAAATATGAAGCACCGTTACCAATTGATAAACAACAACAAAATATATTGGTAAATGTATGTTGTACATATATATACTTATCAAAACTGAATACAAGCTATTTGAGTTTGCAATGTCTCTCCGTAACGGGATCACCTAAAGGTATATATTTACATAAAACTCGTGAGACTACACTTCTAGCTTTTTACCAAGTGCATATAATTAAACGGACAATAAAGTGTCTGTTGAGACTATGCGGACGCAAAGATTCTTCCAAAAACTTCACTGTACAAAATGTACGTTGATTCATTAAGACTCCATATTGCTAGACATCGCTCGTATGAATCATAACAAAATGTATATGTTTAAGTGAATACAATTATGTTTAAACAAAATGTATATGTCATTAAACTAAATGACCTTAGCTGTCGATGCGCCGTAAAACAATATACATTCATTATGTCATTAAAGTAATACCTGCATTTTATCATACTATGTACCACTTTATTTGTTAGTACATGCTATGAAAGCGGAAACACGAAGACGTGCAGTTGGAAGTTAAAAGTGATGAAGTTAGAAATGTTGAAGTTAGAAGTATGGAAGTCAGAAGTATTGAAGTAAGAAGTCCCTCATGGCTTCCATACAATAGTAATATTAGTGTGCTTTTGATTTTAGACTCGTTGTTAGTTTGCAGGTTGTCCAATAAGTCACCGATTATAACCAAGGTATATGCATTTAATAGTCTACGGTTACCCGTATTCCTATAACAGACTAATCGTTTGTTTGGTTGAGACGAAAAAGGTAAATATTATTTATAACGGATTGCTTAATAACATCAAATGCAATCAATATAGCTTATGTTGTATTATAGGTTATTGACCCTGTACTGTGAAATCATCGTTGGACCGAGTTCTTTGGTTGACGTTGCCGAGCTTGCGAGGCTACGTTCGCCAAAGAACGAGGTCCAACGATGATTTCACAGTACAGGGTCAATAACCTTTTTATTGCATACTTTCATATTGTAAACTATTTGCTTTACGTTGTGGAGGTTTTTTTTATTATCTAGAATTGATAAATCTGCTTCCGAATTGGAAACAAACTGTTTGTTTACATAAGTAGTAATTTTTGTGCAAATGCCGTTTGAATTATAACGGTGACGTAATTTTTTTAAATGACGTCATGCACGTGCATAACCAACATTTTAGACGCGCGTTTTAGCCTGTTTTCATGTCAAAAACGTACTGTTAGCATGAGACAGTAAGAAATTGTCCATGATCAATATATTAGAATTTAACATTACAAGATCCTGTGAGGTTTAACAATGATTTTTGGCTCAGCTATGTTTGTTTACATAACAAAAGTAGTCCCTAGCATGTTAATTATGCAGAATTTTCGCACGTCCTTATCTACGGTCATGATCACTCCTTGACAGCGGTCATGATCGAAAAATCATGACCACTTTCTTCAATGCAAAGTGAACGGGACAATATGAAAGTATGCAATAAGCGTATATATCATTAGTTCACAAATATTAGGAAGTAAATTGTTTTTATATACATGTTTTAACTTCACTTAAAATAAAGTTGATTAAGTCTTATATTTTTTCAAATGTTATGACATTGCGTACAATGGAGTAACTTAGATGTATAGACAAACAAAAACGTAACGAAAAATGAAAGTGACCAGCTGTGTATTATCGGCCAATATAATTGATTGATTGATTGATTGATTGGAGTTTAACGCCGTTTTTAACAATTTCTCAGTCATATCACGGCGGCCATTTCACCTACACATGTGTTTCCTGGTTTTCTCACACCAGTACTCCACACAACAATCTTCCCAAGCAACTGGCTGCATTTCCACATAGACTTAGCCGATTGGTGGAAGACAAATGACGCATGTCGCAATGACTTTTGTAAAACGTCGGAAAGAAAGTTGGCCGAGCCGGGATTCGAACTCACAACCCCTGGATTGACAGCCCGCGTTGTTACCCCAAAATAATTGAAGGCGTGGAGCAAGGTCGTTTAAATCTCACACATTCTATGTGCATATCATGTTGCTATCGGTGTCATATCCTGGCCATTTACACTTTCCGATTATAGACAAAACCCAATGGTTCATTCGACAGGTGAGACTAAGAAAAATGCCTACGAAATAGGAACAAATGCACACAGTAATCATTTCTGAAGCTGGTCAAGCACATAAATCAATTGCCAGACATTTTGGTAAATCAAAAAGGAAATTTCCAATTTGGTCGCATATTATTTCCAAACGGGTGGTGTTATAAGAAATGCGGGGGTCCTTAAAGACTGAACCTGTAAATCGATTTTCGAAGGTTAACTATTCACAACCGACTGATAGGGAATGTATTGATATCAATTCGTGCATTCAGAGGAATGCGTTTCACTATGGCACCCAAGCACGTCAGAAAGAATCGGGCGCAATGGTTTATATGACGGCAACATTGGCGATACACAAGGTACTGTTTGAATTTTACAGATGGGACAAACGGTTTTGGAAACGGCTTCGGGAGAAGTTTCCCCCGGCAGTCATCTAGCAGCACAATATGTATAGTGATTCCAGTATCATGGAATTGACAGTCATGACATGAGGTCATAAGACGGATTTAACTATTTCAAATACTATTTTGACGTGAAGTGGTTAGTGGTTATTTCATTTGCCTAGCGCGTCGGTCGGAACTTTGTAAGACAAAGCATGTTCGCACAGAGATTATGACGCTATTGACTGTATGAGGCAGTATGGTATCACCACATTGGCGAGTAATACTAAGGAAGATAATCCGCCGTATACCATCCAGTATGACCAGAATCGTGCATGCACCGGTGCTCATGGGGCATTAACCAGATTATGAGTGTCCTGTGTTGATTGATTTTCATATCGCTAATTGCGTATACATGCCTTAAATATTGTTTCCAGTATAGCACAAGCAAATACATGTAGAAGCTCCCCATTTCATTTCGGGTTCAGAGAAATGTATTAATAGTTATGTCAATGAAAGCAATGTTAGGATATCTGAGCCGGAAATGGATTTGATTTGACGTCACATATGCAATAGAAAGAATTTCAAAGAAATTTGCTATTAGATGAAATCAGTCCCTAATGTGTGTGAGTGTTATTACAATATCGGCATTGAATTACTTAAAATATCTCTTTAAATAGTAGCTCTCAATTACTGAACACCATGTCGGTTTCAGAGAGATGTCTTGATAGTTATAGATTATGTGTTATGTCAACAAAAGAACATATATATGTGGAATCTCATTTTTTTGAATTACTGTTCACAGCCTAGTTCACAAACGCCCTTTATTGAACCGCTAAATAGTTGGGATATCAGTCACAACATGTATTTTATTTGACATCACTTACGCAATACAAAGAACTTCAACAAAATGTGCTATTGAATATAGGAATTACAGAATTGAAAATGAAATATGTATTTTTACGCCGTCAACAGACACATTCATGGAAGTACATTGAACATGTACATGTCTGTGAATCGAGATGAAGCACCTTTTTGATCCCGATTCAAATAATGTTTTACAGATAGCGAAGTCTTTGTGATAAAATATATACCAAATAAGAATAAATTAGTAACAATAAACAATAGATGATATAGTATATATAGGATCTGTCATGGGTTGTCATTTTATATAAAGTGTTATTAAAGGAGTATAATAACTTTGGCGAGCTTAATAACAAATGTCTTGGACGAGTTTGATAACATTTTATGAAATGACAACGAATGTCAGATTCTTTTTACCACATGACAAAACACAAAAAAGAATCGTTTTTTCGCTGTCAGAATATAGACCCAATATGTAATACTTAATAGAATGTTTACTAATCACACAAAAAAATATTTTCATGACTGATAATGGTCCCGTTTGTGTTTACCGGATACACGTTCTCAGCCATTTTGTGAACATTCGCGGATGAATACACAAATAGTGATTCGGTCATGTTGTATTACACGTTTCACATATAAAGAAATACGAAATGGGTATGTTACATCGGATACAAGCATTGGCAGGTGATAAAAATATATAGCAAACACGGCACATATGTTTTTCAGTCATTTAGTCCGAATGTCAAAAATCCTTTGGAATAGTTTATATTTTTAAGATGCCAAATTGCAAACTAAACTCTGAAAATTAGTGGCATGTGGTGTATTGGTAAAAGTCTTTGTCTGGCATGCGGAAGATCTGTGTTCAAAGCCCGGTCAAGGTGGTTATTTTTGTTTCTTAGAACAGATTTCATCTTTACTTTTTCTTTTCATTTTTGTCAAATGATTACATCATATGAGCAGTGCGAATGTCTTTAACACCTTTGTAACAGATTATGTCAAACATATTGAGAATTCACACAAAGTATAAGAATCGCACTTATGTTCTCACATATATTGGTTAAAACCCCTTTATAGGTTAGACACAGCACAATGTTAATATACCTGTGTTAATAAAATGAATGTGTTTTATTTAAATAACCATCAAATGTATTTGTACTGTGGTATTATAATTTCATTATCAATATAGTTTCCATTGTTATGCAGCGTTAGTAGTGTGAACTTGCATGCCATGTGATCATTTCACCAAGGAGGGTGTTTACAAACGATCAATTGGATCAATTGGATAACAAGAGCTGTCGGAGGACAGCATGCTCGACTTTTTTGTGCTTGTTAATAAAACAAAACTTGTTTGGGTGATAGTCGAAAAAGAGTCATTATTGTTACAAAAACCTTTACTGAATTAAGCACTCTTGGCTGTTGTTGGAAGTAATGATGGTAAAAAGATATGTGTAAGTGTTTAAGCTATATCTATTATTGTTTTGAAAAACTTTGATTTGGTATGAATAACTTAATCAAAATTATAAATCGAAAAGAGCCATCTTAAACAAAACTAGACAGAGTTATGTACCCTTGTCCGGTGATGGAGGTAATGATGATAAATAAGTATTGTAAGTTTATAAGCTAAATCACTAATGGTTTTGAAAAAAAGTGGGGTGGTATGAAAAACTTAACCAAAAATCTAAGACGAAAAATGGCCATAATTCTTACAAAAACATTGACAGAGTTATGTACTCTTGTCTAATGCTGGAAGAAATGATGGTGAAAATGTGTTGTAAGGTTCAAAGCAATATCTGTAGTGGTTTTGAAAAAAAAGTAAATTGGTACAAAAAACTTAACCAAAATTCTAAGTCGAAAAAGGGCTATAATTCTTACAAAAATATTGACAGAGTTATGTACTCTTGTCTGTAGGTAGAAGTAATGATGGTGAATAAGTGTTGTAAGTTTCGAATCCATATCTGTAATGGTAAAGTAAGTAAATTGATACAAAAAACTTAACCGAAATTCTAAGTCGAAAAAGGGCCATTATTCTTACAAACATCTTGACAGAGTTATGTACTTTTCTATGTTGATAGAAGTAATGATGGTGAATAAGTGTTGTAAGTTTCAAAGCAATATCTGTAATGATTTTGAAAAAAGTAAAATTGGTACAAAAAACTTAACCAAAATTCTATGTAAAGAAAGGGCAATAATTCATACAAAAATCTGACATAGTTATGTTAACTTGTCTGTTGAGGGAGGTAGTGATGATACTAAAGTGTTGTAAGTTCCAAAGCAATATCTGTAATGGTTTGGAAAAAAGGTAAATTGGTACAAAAACCTTAACCAAAATTCTAAGTAAAAAAGGGCAATAATTCATACAAAAACCTTGACAGAGTTATGTTCTCCTGTCTGTTGAGGGAGGTAGTGATGGTGATAAAGTGTTGTAAGTTTCAAAGCAATATCTGTAATGGTTTGGAAAAAAAGTAAATTGGTACAAAAACCTTAACCAAAATTCTAAGTAAAAAAAGGGCCATCATTCTTACAAAAACCTCGACAGAGTTATTTACTCTTGTCTGTAGATAGAAGTAATGATGGTGAATAAGTGTTGTAAGTTTCAAAGCAATATCTGTAATGATTTTGACAAAAAGTAAATTGGTACAAAAAACTTAACCAAAATTCTAAGTAAAGAAAGGGCAATACACAAATATTACAAATATAGTTCGAGTGATTTTCGAATACTCATGTTGAGATAAAAGAAAGTAATTCGATAGTGTAAATTGTTACAGTTTCTTTGGTAATAACTTGAACATTTCCCTTGTCGACGATATTTTTTCTCGTCCTGAATGTTATAATGTAACCATATCGGGTAAATCATATCGGTTTCCAGGATAATTTTTCAAGGAAGGTGACCAGATTTCCGCTGGGACCCATACATTGGCTTATTATAACAAGAGCGTTGCATGGAACATTTGCTTCTCCTATAGTAAGAAATGGCAGAGGACGAAATTAACTAGGAAATGAAATTACAATTGTTCAGTTTTTATTACGACATACCTTTGATGTAATTAGTTATACTAGTCCAATTATTCTGACACCAGCGAAATCAGGCAAATCCATTACTACTATGACCCGGCTACAGAACAAACCCGCCACCTTCCGCAGACGAGGCGAACGTTCTATCACTACACCAACGAGATGGCCTATATAAAAGAGTAAAAATAGTTCAATTAGCTATGTTGCATACGAGAAAGAGAACGAGTTATATTGGTGTTTTTTAATATTTAATATGAGAGCGAGAATATCAATTTTCAGTGGTAATTCTAAAAAGGTTAAATCAAATATAACCCAATAAACTGTTATTATGTACGCGTTCAAGTTACTCAAAAAATGATCAACAACGAAAAAAAAATATATCACCAAAACGTATTAGTTTACATCGACAATAGCAGTAATTGTTTACACTATCAAATAACACTACGTTGAAATCGGAACGATGTATCGTTTTTATGATAAAAGTTGCAGTTTTACGTAGAATGTCGGTCATCAACAAACATTCAGTCATAAATCATCACTCAAAACAAAAGACGAACTTAGATGACCATCCCAAATAAAAGTCTTTGCATTATTAATGGAACTTTATAAATAATAAATAAAGCATGAACTCTTTACAGTTCTACAATTTTACCAAACACGAGAACAATATCAACATCACATAACTCAGACCGAGACACTTTTTTGGTATACTCAAACCAGGAGTATTGTGGCCTAGAACTTGTCCGACAATCTACTTCACAAGAACACGATTTTGTAAACTTCGAATTGTTCATGACATGTCTTTAATCCGATACTACTAGCAATTATTCTCAAAAAGAATAATAAATCCGCGCCCAAGTAAACCTTATTGTAGCGCGTGTTGATAGAGATATCCATGCTCTATCTGATCTCAAGTTACATTAGCTGACCGAAATGTTCTGTGACTACTAGCTTTGCACGAACAATGTACATCAACATCAGAATGTACGTATGGGTAGCACAATATTCAATATACAATGATTGCAAATGGTTGTTCTCTAGGTATCTGTTGAAAACTGCATGCGATGTATTGAAATGTATCAGGTAAAATCGTGAGGGAAAAGATTATCACCCCAAACGGTCAATGGTAAATGAAGTAGATATAACATAAACGGTTGATGGATTGTAATTACTGATATCTGACCTTAAAGTTCGAAAAGAGTAGCTTTGTTTCTTGCTAATATAAATCGTTACGCAGATTATTACGTCATGAATATTAAATGATCTCTCATGGATATTAACAAAACAATATAATGATAAACTGTGTTGAACATTTAATCGTAGTATGGTCTATTCATAGCTTTAAAAGAAGATTCTTTCAGCATGGGTTGTCACTATTCCACACGCAAAATTATTTTGTTTGAATAAAGACAGATCCTTAAACGCCTATGTAGCTTTTCACAGTTAATTCCATCTTCGTAACTTTGAAATATATTGAATAAGCAAATGACACATTAACCATATATTTAGAATATTACATACTACACGATCGGATTGCTTCGTGATCTGTTTCGAAACTTTCCTTAAAAAGCTAGCAACTGATCACATGTTTGATGCAACGCCGGTTTGCGCAGCTGCCACAATATGTGTCGTCAGCATGCGAGTAAGGGCAAAGGCGAGCGCGAAATGATCGCCGAAGAAAACATTATTGTTGTCGACATCTCGTCCATCTTCAATATTTGATTATGTCAACACCAGAAATAGTGGATTTGAAAATACTAGATCAAGGACTTCGTGAAGTTACCGTCCGCAAGTTTTATATTTGATATTTGTAAGTCAGGGAATACGTATTCCCGGATGAAAATTCGATCCTCTTACATAGATTATCACTGAATCATGTATAATGGTTTACAAAATCAAATAATAATCAATTACCCAAAGCGAGAATATAATCATCACCAACGGTGAAAGGATCGTGGACCATGAGTATAGGACAGGTTGACTTGCACTTATAATAATATTGTGGAATTAGTCCCTAATTGTTTGAGTAAAACATGGATCAGATGCATTACGGAAGTCATTTATCAGCGTCGAAACATTCTGGAACCACTGATGTTGATATATAAAGACAATAAACCCGTCTTGAGCTTGGATAGTTGACCTTTTTTAACACAACTATGTCGATGCGTAGCATTCCCATCTGTTAGAAACCAGTCAAATTGTTAACGTATAATGGACCACCAGTGGTTTTTTTATATTGGTTTGTCAACAAATTCTCAAAGGGGCAAACAGGAAGAATGATGGGAACCTAAAGCAAATTATTTACAGGGTCAAATTTCCAATGAAAACCACACAATAAGAATGAAATTACCAACAAAGGCCCTTTATCGTCTTGCCTGTATCACTAATCGCTGATTTATCTTTAAAAGAAAAAAGAGAAATGAGAAAATGTTGACCTATTGTCATTCAATAACTTATGCAATGACATTCGAGCATGTCCCGAAACCATTATCATTGAGAGTTTACCTGGCGCCATAAATATCTCTGTAATCTTTCTTCATGGTTCACGAACGACATACTACGGTTTTGAAGTTAACGATTTGTGCCATTTTGATTCGCAATGCATTTATCTACACCCACTTGCAAAAGAGAGTAGATTATCGTACATACGATGGCACCGGGATACCTGTTTCCATAGTGGCATATTATTAATGTCAGAACATTTTATTCCACATTCTGTGTATACATAACTTATATTTTTACTCTTTGGTTGGACAAAGGAGACCATTGTTTGATCACAGCGACATTGGTATAGCAACCTTTCTCTGGAATCCTGTTGGTTAGCGTTGTAGATTTGAAACCGCGCTTCGAACCCTGCAGTGGTGTTTGAACTCACTTGTACACGGTACTTTTCCAAGCATATTAATGGTTGTGTTGCCTTAATAGAACTGAAAAAATATCAATACGGAGCTGGGAATTTAGTACAACTATTTCATAGAAATGAATTTATTTCAATTATCCGTGTTTAGGTATTTCATCAGTTTGCAACTTGACACGACCCGATTCATCATAATTTCAATTGGTTTGTGTTGCATGCGCCCGCAGCGAATTGCAACAAATAGGCGTTTCCATAATTTTGAAGGTTCTTGTTTAACATATGTATAATATACACAAACAAATGACGCCTCTTCAGTAACCGCAATACACTGTAAACAATTTCATCTTAAATGAGTTTTCTTTGCACTCTTATATCACCATTTTCAATACTTTTAATTGCTTTTAAGAAAACATTTTGTCGTTGAATATTTGATGTCTGATTAACCTACTAACCCTGTGTTGGTTAAAGTATTTAGTTGAAGTGAATCTATGTTGCAGTCATTCCTGAACTTGTGATTTAAGAAAATTCAAAAGACAGTTAAAATAGTTCTATTTTATGTGTAAAGCAAGTCTTAAATTGTTTGAATGAATGGATGAATGTATATTGTTTTATGGCGCATCGACAGCTAAGGTCATTAAGCGCGCAATTAAATTTAATTGTTCATGATCCCTGGGTAAACAAACCAGTAAATTGTTTGATACCATAGGAACATATAACTGCATTACTTTAGGACTCTAAGATTCAAATATACTTCCCTTTATGAATACCTTATTGATTACTTGCGGTTTGAGGTCGTATTGCATCTCCGCTTTGTTATCAGTTAACGTTGCAATAGCGTACAACTAGAGGGGCTACAGTTCTAGTTCATGTTTCAGAATATGCATATAAACCATACATCATAAAGGCTCTGATATATTAATTTCTAAAAATCGCTAGACGAGGCTCAGCTATTAGTATAGTATATAAAACACCAGTGGATTGTCAACTGACGCTCCAACATGATTGCTGCTAGTGGATGTCGAACCTAAACCTTCCAGTTTAAAATTCTCCAATGCCTACCATTCGGCAAGAGCAGACTTCTTAGATTGGATAGTATCTTACATACGGGAGATATTGTATGTCCGTCCAGGCTGTTCGGAGTCGTCATGCTTAGCTTAGATACAACCATGACAACATTCCATGAATGTAGTCGATTTTAAATTCAGAAAAGGAGATGCAACCAAGCAACAGCGAGCCTGATGTGAATAATTGTTTGTGTCGCCTCCCTTGACAATGAGACAGATAGGATCAGCTCTCGGTCGTTTGAACGCTACCCATTCACTTACTGACATAGTGATAGGCGGCACAGGTGTAATTTCGAACTCTCTTTGTTTCACATATGCAACTTAGCAATGATTCAATAACCCAATTTACTCTGTATATATACTTAGTGCACACTGCCTTACATTTCTGTTTGATCTTCTTAGAGTGCCTTGGTCGTAAATCAGCCACAGTAATGAAGCAATTGACATATTGAATCCCATGGCTTTGTTATAAGGCAAAGTTAAATATTAGGTATCACCGTTCACTGTGTAACTATTGGCAATCAGCCGTGTCTGTTATCGCTGAAACAGTTTGGTAGTTTCATATGTTCTACTTTCACAACCGCTATTCTTTTTTAGAAATTGAGGTCGATGTTTGGGAACTGCATCTTTAGTTGTTACAATGGGTTTAATAGCTGATGATTGGAGAAATTCGTAAACTTAAAGTTAAATCTTTAATTTTGAGCAGGATGTGTTTGAATTTCATTACAAATGTATACATCCATATCAGGATATAGACATAATTATAATCATTAAAATATAACATCACATCAACAACAGTTTTACACTACATTGGAAGAGACCTCCCAGTCAAGACTCGCCACTTGGACATCCTAGCTGCCAGGGACCAGAGGGATCTACTGAATGCGTACTACAACTATGATGCAGGTGCTGTTGCCTGGTAGGAGAGATGATATGAGATAAGATAAGATAACTGTTGTGCTGTTAAAAACAAATAAACTCTTGACGCTTTTTTTATATAATTTTTTCGGAAGAGCCCTAACATTACCTATTGGCTATCGTGACAATTGTAGTTATTTATTTTTGTTTTATTTCTATTTCAATAATTACATTTCAATTCAATTATCTACATTATGTTATGATAACAAATGATTCTACATTATTAGTATGAGTTATATGTTTGATATTAACCTTCCTCTTCCCCTTGGTCCCATTGCCTATTCTGACGGACGTGGACGGTCCGGCAAGAACCTCCAACGAGAGCTGCGCAGGATCTGCCTCTGTGCGTGGTGGTGTGAGACCGAGAGTATTTCACTTTTGGTTAAGAGACAAGACATGGTATGCAACAGCAGCAATTTAGGGCGAGGAATCTTATATATATGACCAAGTGTCAAATATAGTACAATTTAATTCAATTCAAGTCCATGTATATTTAAGTTTTGGTAAAGAAACAGGACATGGTATGCAACAACAGCAAATTCATTTTATCAACAAATGGATATGCATATTTATATATAATTTAACATACAGTTTGACACAAGCACTTTCAAATACTGTTGTCATTTACGCTGTAACTAAAATGATCACAATAAAACAGTCACACTTCACTGCTGCTGTGCACTATTAACATTGTCTTGGGTATAAAAACGGAAAGAGGTCGGTCCATTCTAGGTCGATTCGACGTCTTTTGAAAGCATTCGGAAAGGGTTCGGTATGTTCTAGGTCCATTCGGGGAAAGCATACGGAACCCTGCACCTCCACAATTTCATTCCAAATGCAACTGATTCCTTCGAGCCGAAATTTGAAACATTTATGCACAGAGTGCAAGCTTTAGAAAATGATCTTCTAAGACAATACATTTCTGACTTTGAAATACTAACCGGTACATTTCTTTCGCGACCTTTTATAAGTTTCCTCACGTCATATTGGTTAACTAAAAATACATACAGCGTAGGGATGGTAGTGAAGCTATACTGGGCTTCTTTGGCATCTTGTATTAGCTTACCTGGACGCAGAATGAGTTATTGTGGTAAACTGTGTTGTTGGTATGACACAATAGATTACATAACTCAAGTTATCGATCAAGGGCCAACATGGCCGTCTTGTTTTTTAAAGACAAAGTATTAACATTTTCTTTAAATGTAGGCATATATATAAATATATATGACAAAGTATATGTTAGAGCGTATCTAAGAGAAAAAACGACATGGTGTACTTTAGTGAGAAAATAGTTCTCATTTCTTCTATTCAATTGGTTGTGCCCATGTTCGTAAAGGACGTATGGATATTACAAATACAGTCAACAGAAAAAAGGGCAATTGGTGAGCCAGTATCTATCAAGATGTAACATTTAATATTTTAGCCGTCCCGGGAGAAAACCAACATTGTGGACTCTGCATAATGAGTCCATAATGTTGGTTTTCTCGCAGGACGGCTCATTTCAGAAAACCTACCCTCAGTCACATTCCAATCGTCAATGTAGTTTTATATGTTGTTGTTGAGTCTAATTAGCAACTGGGTTCAATTAACAACTACGTTCGATGATGGTACCCTCCTAATATATTATCTTTATTCCCACACAAAAAGCCAGAGGACACAAGTTCCAGAACAATTCTTCTAGTACAAGCATTATAGTTATGTTTCACCTTACATGTATAATATGTTGAATACCAGTCTAAAATGTATTTGAGTAAACTTGCGATAATTCATTGCCGTGGAAAAAATATGTGAAATGCTCATTTCGGGGATGATTCGGTACTATCATGCACCTGATTATTTAGAGCACATATTATCTATGCGGTCTTAACGCAACAATAGACTAAACTGAGTATACCTTACACGTCCATACCATTACCATCAAGTTATAAACCTGTATTGTACGCATGAAAATGGCCAATCTCATTCAATATTTCACAAGAAGGAATTATAATTTTCATTTCTGGACAAGTTTTCTAAAATAGTTTTTTAATTACTTATCACATGTTTTATGAACCAAAGGCGACGAGAAACTTTAAAGGATAGAGAAGCGTTTCGCGTCCTATCTAGTTATTCCTATGAAATAGTATTGCTTTAACCCTTTCACTACCGAATTTCACAAAGTCTACTCTTCCATGTTGATCATTGGACCACTCCATTTCTAGTAAAAAACTGTCTGAGTGGCAACAAATGCAGATTTCAGAAGGAAAAGGCTCGTTATACTCAGTCCCACCTAAATTTGCATTGTTTGCAAAAGCCTTTATTTGTTTTACAGCAAAAGATATAAGATGAGTATAAGTATATACGAGTTTTACTTTAATACTAGCAGTATTACGCAACGAGTCATTTAATACAAAACATACATTATAACAAAGATAAACTGTATTGTGACAAAGTACATGTCCAAACAGCCCGGCCAAACAGTGGCTCTCGCATACGTACATGTCCCATACGGCCACCAAAGTGACTATGGCTCATATGATTTCAGTTCTATTTATACTAGCAACCTAACGGCCTTAGGGAAGTTAGTCCATTAATTAGTGGTCAGATATCCAACTCTATGGACAGGTCAATTGCGCCTGTCAAAATGTACAGTGCAGTTAGAGAAAGCTAACCGTGTAACAGAGAAAGCTAGTTAATACAACCTTTACAGTATCTACATAATGGGGTTCATTGTGCATTTAGTTATAAAAACAATGCAACAGCAGAAATGTTACGATCAGTTTATAATTTACAAAACAAATGAATAAATGCATAAATTGATTGCAGATATCACTTCTAAGAACGTTCGAAAACAGTATAATTGTATCCGAAATATGTGATCAAAACATCCCTTTATATAATATTGATCTTGTGGAGCAGACAGAAAGAGGCAATAGCTCAAATGGTGATACATAGTCTATTTTATAACATTTTGTTCAATACTTTAAGTATATGATATCCAGGAACAAAGTTCAACGATGAATGCTTGGATTAACTGATACCAAATATAATGCTATAATATGGCAATGAAATATGCTACGTTGTGCGCCTCTTCAATACGAAATAACTATAAACTAAAGATTCACGCTTAAACCTCCATTTATAATGTATATCATGCGATCCTGAAACATAGAAGTAATAGTTACAGTAGTAATACGTTTCACTGTATAACAAGATTTAACAGTTTTTTCAATATACTGAACATTATTGAGATTCATAAACTATGTTCAACGATGGGAATAGGTTTCGGTTTAAGTACCAACTACAAATTAAAATACACTAGCTTCCACTTTAAAAACAGTTTCCCCCAGACGTAATATTTATGTCATTTTTCATCTAAATATATGCGAACAATGCACTTTATTTACAACATTTCATTGGTTGGAAAAACAAGTTGATACCTTATGTTTCACAGCTACATAGAAAAGATGCAGTAACTCGAGAGAAAAAAAACGTTTAACATTTCTTGGTGTTATAAAGACTAAAAAGAGATATTTTATTCAGCATATCATCAAATTAAAACGAAGAAGCGATATAATGAGGTGCTGATATTTACAAGTTTACAAGAAATAATTATCCAGTCTGTTAAATAATAAAGGCCTTTATTGCTTGCTTAAGAAAGGTCACATTACTTACTCGTGATTTTCTACATATATATTGGTATATAAGGTTCATTGTCCCAATATTATCTGTATGCGCACTGGAGATAAGCTGATTTCCAATTCCCTTTGTCGCCTTAAGAGTTGGCAGAAGTTTGTTTCCTTAGCAATAAATCAACTCCAATAATGAAACCAACTGACATATAGAATCCCAAGGATTTGTTATTTGGCAAAATTGAATATTAGGTCTGCCCTCTCACTCTTAACATATTGACTGGCAATAGGTCATGTTAGAATGTAACCGTTTGTTTTTAGCTATGAGTGATTATTGACGACGGTTATTTTTCAATCCGTGTTATTTACATGACCGCTATTTCATAACCAAAATGGCGGCCCGAATTGGTGGGGACATTTCATAATTTGTTCACCCATATGAAATAGCACCGTTGACTAAACACTGCCTAGTTTCCAATTGGGGATAACACAACGAAGTGAATTGAAGACAACAAATAGGTTAGCCCGTACCAACAGGTCCTCTGCTTTGCGAAAATTCAACAATTTCTGACTGCAGCATACCATACTTTGGATTAGTTTTACATCCGGTTAGTTAGAACACCCTTATAAGTTATGTTTGAACTCATTTTAATAATAGAAAACGAGTGTAATTATACGCAAATTATCACATATCAGATTCGTTGTTTTCATTTCTTTATCTAGAAGGTATTATCTTAATTAATTATTTCCTCTAGAAATAGATTTTGTTTTAAAATGTTCTTTTCGTCCAATCAAAACAACGTAGTAATATCGTGACTGCGCCATAATAGTTTATGTACGAAATGTTTGGATAAATAGTATAGCACAGTTCATACACATTACATACGCCGTCGATTTCTTTACGCGTATAAGCAGAATTAAGACCACCAAGAGTACAGAAGAAACAAATACGCCTCAATTATTTACAATAAGAGAGAATGTACAAGATGTTATGTAGCCTTTTATTTGCACTTTGTACATTAATTTGCATTCTTACGTCTCATTCTAAAACCTATACGAGCCTCGTCTACCGATTTGTGTTCGTAATGCATCTGCGTATAGTGAAGACTCGGGAGAGCCTGTGCACACACTCACAGGTTCAATAGAGCCTTCACTATCCAAACAAGAAAGACTTCAGCCGAATTATTATTTCACCAATTAACCTTTATGTGATCCGGTAGAACCAAATATCGCCAAAGTGGATCAATGAGTGTGCGCGTGATTCTTTCACAATAGCTTACCTACGAGATTCTTGATATAAAAGATATGACACTACATGAGCATCGTCACACGGAAACCGATATTCGGAGTATTTGAACATGTGCTCATTATCATTCAAATGTTTAGGTTTCAGAGTCAATTATTTTACATTATAATTTTCTTATGGTCTCTCGGATACATTAACGACTTGATGGCACATATGTCAAATCCCAATCATACTGCACGTAAGCACATGTTGGATCGGAGTATCTCTCGTTGTAAATCCGGTCAGACTGTACGGGGGCACATGCTGGTCAGGAGCATCGCTCGTCCTAAATTCCGGTCAAGATGCACGATGTCACATCTTGTCGTAAATCCCGGTCTGAATGTACGGGAGCACATGCTGGACTGGATCATCGCTCGTCGTTGATCCCGGTCAGACTGATTGAAGCCACATGTTGGTCTGGATTGTAAAACCCGGTCAAACTGCACGATGCACATGCCAGTCTAGATTATCGCTCGTCGTAAATCCCGTCAAACTGCACGGAGGCACATAGTGATCTAGATTATCGCTAGTAGTAAATCCAGGTCATAATGCACGGAGTCATATGCTGGTCTACATTATCGCTCGTCGTAAATCGCGTACGGACTGGACAGAGTCACATGTTGGTCTAGATTATCGCTTCTCGTAAATCCCGGTAATAATGCAAGGAGACACATGCTGGTCTGAATTATCACTCGTCGTAAATCCCGTCAGCCTGGACGGATTTACATGCTAGTCTAGATTATTTCTGGTCGTAAATCCCGGTCATAATGCCAGGAGACACATGCTGGTTTAAATTATTGCTCGTCGTAAATCCCGTCAGACTGGAAGGAGTCACATTCTGGTCTGGATTATCGCTCATCGTAAATCCCGGTCATAATGCAAGGAGACACATGCTGGTCTGAATTATTGCTCGTCGTAAATCCCGTCAGACTGGACGGAGACACATGCAGGTTTGGATTATCGCTCGTCGTAAATCCCGTCAGACTGGACGGAGACACATGCTGGTATGGATTATCGCTCGTCGTAAATCCCGTCAGACTGGACGGAGACACATGCTGGTATGGATTATCGCTACTCGTAAATCCCAAACAGACTGCACGGAGTCACATGGTGGTCTGAATTAACGCTCGTAGTAAATCCCGGTAATAATGCACGGAGTCACATGTTGGTCTGGATTATCGCTCGTCGTAAATCCAGGTCAGCCTGCACGGAGTCAAATGCTGGTCTAGATTATCACTCGTCGTAAATCCCGGTCAGACTGGACGTCACATGCTGGTATAGATTATCGTTCGATTAAAATCCCGGTAAAAATGCACTTAGTCACATGATGGTATAGATTATCGCTCGTATTAAATCCCGTACGGACTGGACGGAGTCACATGCTGGTATAGATTATCGCTCGTATTAAATCCCGTACGGACTGGACGGAGTCACATGCTGTTATAGATTATCGCTCGTAGTAAATCCCGTACGGACTGAACGGAGTCACATGCTGGTATAGATTATCGTTCTATTAAAATCCAGGTCAAACTGCACGGAGACAAATGTTTGTCTGAATTATCCCTTCACACTGCACGGTGTCATATGCTGGTCTGCATTATCACTCGTAGTAAATCCCTTCAGACTGCACGTTGTCACATGCTGGTCTGGATTATCGCTCGTCGTAAATCCGTTCATACTGCAAGGTGTCATATGCTGGTCTGCATTATCGCTCGTAGTAAATCCCTTCAGACTGCACGTTGTCACATGCTGGTCTGGATTATCGCTCGTCGTAAATCCCTTCAAACTGCACGTTGTCACATGCTGGTCTGCATTATCGCTCGTAGTAAATCCCTTCACACTGCACGGTGTCATATGCTGGTCTGCATTATCGCTCGTAGTAAATCCCTTCAGTCTGCACGTTGTCATATGTGTAGCACTCTGGCTAGCTACATCGAGTTGTCCACGAGGAAAACACAGGTAAACAAATGAAATCGTGGCACTTTTCGTAAGTTTTATTGTGAAGATATAATTCGAAGGGTAACCCGGGAGCGAGTCCCCTGACTCTCTCCAGACTCCATGCCTCTCATCCTCTATGTCTCTCTCTCTCTCTCTCTCTCTCTCTCTCTCTCTCTCTATGTGTGTGTGTGTGTCTGTCTGTCTGTCTGTCTCTGTCTGTCTGTCTGTCTGTCTGTCTGTCTGTCTGTCTGTCTGTCTGTCTGTCTGTCTGTCTGTCTGTCTGTCTGTCTGTCTGTCTGTCTGAGTCTGTCTGTCTGTCTGTCTGTCTGTCTGTCTCTCTCTCTCTCTGTCTCTCTGTCTCTCTGTCTCTCTTTCTCTCTCTCTCTCTGTCTCTCTGTCTCTCTCTCTCTCTCTCTCTCTC